>CM039673.1:477077029-477677029 GCA_022496015.1 Hordeum marinum | reverse complement strand
ATATTTAGTGCTAAACTTATGAAAAGTATTGGTATTCATAAATGATTTAACACGATCGAATTCAACCTTTATACCTGACTCATTAACTTTGTCGAGTTCCCAATCTTTAGAGTTGCGTTTAATTATTTCTAAGAGATCCCACTTGAAATCGATAGTCTTCTTCATAAAAGAACAATCACAAGAAGTATCAAGCATGGTTTGTGTTGGGGAACGTAGTAGTAAATCAAAAAAATTCCTACGTGTCACCAAGATCAATCTATGGAGAAACCAGCAACGAGCAAAGGGGAGTGCATCTTCATACCTTTGAAGATCGCAAAGAGGAAGCATTACAAGAACAAGGTTGGTGGAGTCGTACTCGCAGCGATTCAGATTGCGGTCGATTCCGATCTAAGCGTCGAACAACGGTGCCTCCGCATTCAACACACGTGCAGCCTGGTGACTTCTCCTATGCCTTGATCCAGCAAGGAGGAAGGATAGGTTGAGGGAGAACTCTGGCAGCATGATGGCATGGTGATGGTGGAGCTGCGTGGTACTCCGACAGGGCTTCGCCAAGCGCTGCGGAGATCAAGGAGGAGGAGGGGTAGGGCTGCGCCGAGAGAGAGAGAGACTTATGTCATGGCAGCCCCCCAACCCTCCACTATTTATAGGAGGAGAGGGAGGAGGGTGCGTACCCCTAGGGTTCCCAACCTAGGGTGTGCGACAGCCCTAGTTGGCCAGGAGGGCCGACGGCCAAGGTGGGGAGGAGGGGCGGCGTCCTAGGGTGGGCTTATGGCCCCTCCGCTTAGGGTTTGCCCCCCTTCACCCTTTGTTGCGCCTTGGGCTGAGGTGGGAGGCGCACCATCCCACCTAGGGTCTGGTTCCCTTCCACTCTTGGCCCATTAGCCTTCCGGGGCTGGTGGCCCCTCCCGGTGGACTCCCGGAACCCTTCCGGTGGTCCCGGTACATTACCGGTGATGTCCGAAACACTTTCGATGACCAAATCCTCACTTCCTATATATGAATCTTTACCTCCTGACCATTCCGGAACTCCTCGTGATTTCCAGGATCTCATTCAGGACTCCGAACAACCTTTGGTCACCACGTACACTATTCCCATATAACCCTAGCGTCATCGAACCTTAAGTGTGTAAACCCTACGGGTTCGGGAGGCATGTAGACATGACCAAGACACCTCTCCGGTCAATAACCAACAGCGGAATCTGGATACCCATGTTGTCTCCCACATGCTACATGATGATCTCATCAGATGAACCACGTTGTCGGGGGTTCAATAAATCCCGTATACAATTCCCTTTGTCCATCGGTATGTTACTTGCCCGAGATTTGATCGTCGGTATCCCTATACCTTGTTCAATCTCGTTACCAACAAGTCTCTTTACTTGTTCCGTAACACATCATCCAGTGGCTAACTCCTTAGTCACATTGAGCTCATTATGATGATGTATTACCGAGTGGGCCCAGAGATACCTCTCCGTCACACGGAGTGACAAATCCCAGTCTCCATTCGTGCCAACCCAACAGATAATTTTGGGGATACCCATAGTGTACGTTTGTAGCCACCCAGTTATGTTGTGATGTTTGGCACACCCAAAGTATTCCTACGGTATCCGGGAGTTTCACAATCTCATGGTCTAAGGAAATGATACTTGACATTAGAAAAGCTTTAGCAGACGAACTACACGATCTTTGTGCTATGCTTAGGATTGGGTCTTGTCCATCACATCATTCTCCAAATGATGTGATCCCGTTATCAACGACATCCAATGTCCACGGTAATGAAACCGTGACCATCTATTGAGCAATGAGCTAGCCAACTAGAGGCTCACTAGGGACATGTTGTGGTCTATGTATTTGTAGCGACCCGACTCAAAACGAGTCAACCCTCTGTGTTTTCTGTGCCATCCCTCGATTAGTATGCTGGCACACACAGTACATCAATGTATATATCAAAGTGCAATCACAGGTAATTAACGTAAAACTGATATATACCTTAAAATCTCAGCGGAAACAGTCAACGGGAGTGGAGTCCCAATAAACACCAACGGCAGGTTGAGTGTAGACCTTAACCCTGAATCGTACTCTTACCCGTCGTAGAGCTTATCTGCAACATAAGACGTTGCAGCCGTGTAGGTCAGTCCATTGAATGTACCAGCAAGATCACCATAGTAGAGCAGAAGATAAAAACGATTCTATATGCAGTAAGGCTTTGTGGCTCTGTGTCTGAGTTTTTGCATAAAAGCTGATTTTATTTCTTTTCCTACAACAAAGGAATATCAGGAATTTTCACTACAGAGTTACCTAACATGACATGGTTCCGCCAACCGATGTCTTAATGCCCACAAGTATCATAAGTTGCCCACAATTAATTATCAGTCTAGTGTTGAGAGTTCGGAGATAGATCCAAGTCTAGAGGCTCAAATTTTCCATAACCGGGGACACGGCTAATCGATTAGGTTTAACTCTGCAGAGTGTTGTGTACTTTACCCACAAGATTCGTTCCCTCCTTGTAAGTCCTCGCACTGCCTGGTGTTTGAGAACAAGACGAACGAAACATGGTCTTTCAGAGTGTTTCCCTGACTACTGTCAGTGCCCATCCAATCCTAACGTCGACCACATCTCGTAGCACTGCCCAGACAGAGTCACAACAAAGATCAACCAAGCCAGAGCCCATAATGACTTGTGGCTACATAGGTAAGCTTCCGGGCATGAAGTATTCATCCGTCTCTTTGAGTCTGGGTGAAGCTTTCCACAAGATGTCATGGCGCTTCTCCATGCATCCCGACCATCCACTGGTTACTCCAGGGATGCCCAATCAACCATCCTTCACCCAATAGTGTGTATTCAAAACTTGTTTCTCGAGTCTCGAAGTCTTGAGATCTTGACGATGCAGGACTTGATGATGCCTTCATGAAGTTGTCATCTTGACGTAGAGTCCTCCTTATCACACCACTCACGAACACTCATATCAACCCCGTCTACTTTAGCATAGCATTAAAATAACTAACGTTCTCGGGGCTTTAGTAACAAGTGTGGGTTCCTACCTCATGCATTCTACTCAACTACAAGAATTTCAATAGCACTACTGGAGGAATTTGTTGAAAGATATCACTACATGCAATAAAACATAGGTATGAACAAAATGGTCAAAGTGAACTTGCGTGTACTATTGATGAAGAATAATATTGCTCTCGGAAATAACTTGATAAACTATTCGTCACTCTCTGAGGAAAATCTATATAATCAAACATTGCATTCATATAAGCAATCATACTAGCAATCAATACTAACAATCAACAAGTAATACAAAACCAAACACAAAAGGGTTGATGAAGGAAATACTTAACACAAAACTCAAAACAACAAAGTTTCATCAACACAACTAAGGTTGGTTTTCTCTACAAATAATCCTATTTTCAAAAGTAAAAACACAAAACAAAGCAAATATAACAAAAGGATTTTAGTAAAAAATTTTACTTAGTAAAAAGAATTACTTTTGAAGAACAAGTAAGAACTATGAAAACAACACACTAAACACCATAAGTTAACAACAAGTAAAAACAATAAAATTTTAAAATAACAGAAAACAAAATATATAAAAACTAAGTAAACAGAAAGTAAAACTTATAAAACAATTTATGAAAATAATTTCAAATAGGAAATCCAACTAGCAAGGAAATCAATTTGCAAGTTATTATGAAACTAGAATTGATTTCATGTTATAAAAATAATAAATGACATAAAAATAAACTTGGTTGAAATACTACCGCTAAGTAACAGAAAAAAAGTAAAATTTATCAACTAATATAAAAAAAATAAAAACAAAAGAAATATAAATAAACCGAAAAGAACTAAAACAGAATCTGTTTTGTTAAAAATACTAACATAAAATATTCTAAAAATTCTAAAATTTTACCTACTGATAAATAACATCACTAGTGACCAGTAGCAAAAAGAATCAACCAAAAATCTATTTTTAAACTCAAGATATTCAGAAAATAACTGTTTGTAATCAATTTTAAGTTATTCAAATATGGTCAAACTTTATATCTACAGAAACTACATAATTTTTTTGACACAATGCAAAAAGAATCAAATTAAAACAATTAAAAACATAAAAGTTATAAAGAAAACAAAAACATAACTATTCTGTATTTTAAAATAGAAACAGAAAGATAGAAAAATCTAACTAACGGACAGGGGTGCTACGTGGCGTTCTCTGATTGGCTGAGACCTATGCGTGCTAGGTTGAAACGAGCGGACGACCGGTAACTAAAAGAAAACAGTTCGGCTAATAAAATTAAAACACGCGATCTAATCGTATCCGTTCGTTTACGATCCGACGGTGGGGAGAGGTTCCGGTGCTCACCGCGGTTTGGTTGGAGTCCGGCGAGGTCCAAGGCGGTGTGGTCGATGGGGACGGTGCTCCGGTGGTCCTCTGGCAATGGCGACGACACTAATTGACACAGGTGAGGACGGGGATCCGTCTGGTGGCGCTGAGAAGGCTCGGGGACGACGGTGTCGACGATGGCGAGCTCGTGAGCGGAGGAGGTCTTCGGGTGGTCAACGGAGACGGTGTTCTGGTGGGTGCGGGGCTCGGGCGAGTGGATGGGGAGGTGCGGGTGAGCGAGGCCGAGCGGATGGTGGTGAGTGCGGTGGCTCGGGAGGTCAGAAGCGAGCAGTGGGTCGGCAATGGCGCGACGGTGGTCGAGAGCTCCGGCGAGCGATTGCGGCGAGGGCAGCGCACGGGCGGTGGGGTTTTGGAGGGGAACGGGTCGAGGGAGAGCTCTGGCTTTATAGGGGGGGTGGCTCGGGGTCGTAGAAAGGAAAGAGAGAGGAGATCACGGCGGTGATTTTGCTCCGGCGAGGTAATGGGGAGGAGGGAGGAAAGGAAGGGGACGACCGCGGCAGCGTTTTCGGTCGGTCGATGGGACCGGTGCGTCAGAGAGAGAAAGGGAGAGAGGATGGTGTCGGTGGCCGGTTCGAAGCAATTTTAGGGTGGAGTTAAGGCAGGTGGGCCGGCCGGTTTTAATTAAAACATTAATACCTTTCCTTTTCTAATTTCCAGTGAAAGAAAAACTCATTTATGGCATTCAAAACACTTCCGAAAATTGAATATATATATATATATCAAATTGACCAGGGGAATAAATACTATTTAATGAACATTTTCAGAAATAAATACTTTTTTAAAAAATATTTTCAGAAATTGCCTAAATGGCTTTATTTCTTTTTGCAAATATTTTTCAAATAACCCCCTAGGTTTTATGGTTCAAATGCTTCACAAAAATAAACCTGGTGTGGAGTGTCATGTTACTCCTCTCAAAACTTGTCAAGGGTATTTGAATTCTTTCAAATTTTAAAATGGAACCAAATATGAAATGAATTCCATATCAGAAAATTTCAAATGCTTTCAAATTCACTCTTCAAATCTTTTTATATTGAAGAAGTCATGTCATCTTCTCTCACTGATTTGAAATGGAATTTGAATTCCAAAAGCATATGAGAAAGTCATGTCATTCCCTCTCATTCAAAAGTTTTTTTCAAAAGGTTTCAAATTTTCACTCAATTTCAATCACTCAATCAAACAAACAATCATTCTAATATTTATTATAACATTTCAAAATTTGGGATGTTACAGTATTCACACATGTATTACGGTTTCCGGTTAATACAATTATAGCATGAACAATAGACAATTATCATGAACAAGGAAATATAATAATAATCACTTTATTATTTCCTCTAGGGCATATTTCCAAGAGTCTCCCACTTGCACTAGAGTCAATAATCTAGTTACATTATGATGTATCGAACACCCATAGAGTTCTGGTGTTGATCATGTTTTGCTCGTGAAAGAGGTTTAGTCAACGGATCTGCGATATTCAGATCCGTATGTACTTTACAAATATCTATATCTCCTTCCTGAATGTAATCACGAATGAAGTTGAAGCGGCGCTTGATGTGTCTTGTATTCTTGTGAACCCTGGGCTCCTTGGCAAGGGCAGTAGCTCCAGTGTTGTCACAGAATAGAGTCATTGGGCCCGACGCATTGAGAATCACTCCTAGGTCGGTGATGAACTCCTTCATCCAAACTCCTTCCTTTGCTGCTTCCGAAGCAGCTATGTACTCCACTTCACATGTAGATGCTGCCACGACGCTTTGCTACTGCTGCACCAGCTGACTGCCCCTCCGTTCAAAATATACACGTATCCGGTTTGTGACTTGGAGTCATCCGGATCTGTGTCGAAGCTAGCATCGACCTAACCCTTTACAAGGAGCTCTTCGGCACCTCCATATACGAGAAACATGTCCTTGGTCCTTTTCAGGTACTTCAGGATATTCTTACTGTTGTCCAGTGTTCCGTTCTGGGATCACTTTGGTACCTCCCTACCAAACTTCTGGCAAGGTTCACATCAGGTCTGGTACACAACATGGCATACATATAGAGCCTATGGCTGAAGCATAGGGGATGACACTCATCTTTTCTCTATCCTCTGCCGTGGTCGGGCATTGAGTCGTACTCAATCTCACACCCTGTAACACATGCAAGAACCCCTTCTTGGACTGATCCATATTGAACTTCTTCAATATCTTGTCAAGGTATGTGCTTTGCAAAAGACATATGAGGCGTCTTGATCTATCTCTATAGATCTTAATACCTAATATGTAAGCAGCTTCTCCAAGGTCCTTCATTGAAAAACACTTATTCAAGTAGGCCTTTATGCTTTCCAAAAGTTCCATATCATTTCCCATCAACAATATGTCATCCACATATAATATGAGAAAAGCTACAGAGCTCCCACTCACTTTCTTGTAAATACAGGGTTCTCCATAAACCTGCATAAATCCAAACACTTTAATAACCTCATTAAAGCGAATGTTCCAACTTCGAGATGCTTGCACCAGCCCATAGATGGAGCACTGAAGCTTGCATACTTTCTTAGCATCTTTAGGATCGACAAAGCCTTTCGGCTGCATCATATACAGTTCTTCCTTAAGGAAAGAATGCCGTTTTGATGTCCATTTGCCAGATCTCATAATCATAAAATGCGGAAATTGATAACATGATTTTGACGGACTTCAACATCACTACAGATGAGAAAGTCTCATCGTAGTCAACTCCTTGAACTTGTCGATAACCCTTAGCGACAAGCTGAGCCTTATAGACGGTCACATTACCATCCGTGTCAGTCTTCTTCTTAAAGATCCATTTATTTTCTATGGATCGCCGATCATCGGGCAAGTCCACCAATGTCCATACTTTGTTCTCATACATGGATCCTATCTCGGATTTCATGGTTTCAAGCCATTTGTTGGAATCCAGGCCCGCCATCGCTTCTTCATAGTTCGAAGGTTCACCGCTGTCCAACAACATGATGTCCAGGACATGGTTGTCATACCACTCTGGTGCGAAACGTGTCCTTGTGGACCTTCGAGGTTCAATAGCAACTTGATCTGAAGTTTCATGATCATCATCATTAACTTCCTCTCCAGCTGGTGCAGGCTCCATAGAAACAACTTCATGTGTTGCGCTACTCTCCGGTTTGAGTGGAGGTACAATTACCTCATCAAGTTCTATTTTCCTCCAACTTACTTATTTCGAGAGAAACTCTTTCTATGGAAAGGATCCATTCTTGGCAACAAAGACTTTGCCTTTGGATCTGAGGTAGAACGTATACCCAACAGTTTCTTTGGGGTATCCTATGAAGATGCACTTTTCCGCTTTGGGTTCGAGCTTCTCAGGTTGAAGTTCCTTCACATAAGCATCGCATCCCCAAACTTTCAGAAATGACAGCTTAGGTTTCTTTCCAAACCATAATTCATACGGTGTCGTCTCAACGGACTTGTACGGTGCCCTATTTAAAGTGAATGCGGCAGTCTCTAATGCATATCCCCAAAATGATAGCGGTAAGTCAATAAGAGACATCATAGATCGCACCATATCCAATAGAGTGTGATTACGATGTTCAGACACACCATTTCGCTGAGGTGTGCCAGGCGGTGTGAGTTGTGAAACAATTCCACATTTTCTTAGGTGCGTGCCAAACTCGTGACTCAAATATTCTCCGCCACGATCAGATTGTAGGCCCTTTATTTTCCTGTCACGTTGATTCTCTACCTCACTCTAAAATTGCTTGAACTTTTCAAAGGTTTCAGACTTGTGTTTCATTAATTAGACATACCCATATCTGCTTAAGTCATCAGTGAGGGTGAGAACATAACGGCAGCCACCGCAAGCCTCAACGCTCATTGGACCGCATACATCGGTATGTATTATCTCCAACAAGTAAGTTGCTAGCTCCATTATTCCGGAGAACAGAGTCTTGGTCATCTTGCCCATGAGGCATGGTTCACACATGTCAAATGATTGAAAATCAAGAGAATCCAAAAGTTCATCAGCATGGAGTTTCTTCATGTGTTTGACACCAATATGACCAAGGCGGCAGTGCCACATGTAAGTGGGACTATCGTTATAAATCTTACATCTTTTGGTACTCACACTATGAACATGTGTAACATCACGTTCGAGATTCATCAAAAATAAACCATTGACCAGCGGGGCATGACCATAAAACATTTCTCTCATATAAATAGAACAACCATTATTCTCATATTTAAATGAGTAGCTATCACGCATCAAGCGAGATCCAGATACTATATTCATGCTCAAAGCTGGTACTAAATAACAATTATTAAGGTTTAAAACTAATCCCAAAGGTATATGTAGAGGTAGCATGCCGATGGCGATCACATCGACCTTGGAACCATTCCTGACGCGCATCGTCACCTCGTCCTTTGCCAGTCTCCGCTTATTTCGTAGCTCGTGCTTGGAGTTACAAATGTGAGCAACTGCATCGGTATCAAATACCCAGGAGCTACTACGAGCGTTGGTAAGGTACACATCACTAACAACTATATCACATATACCTTTAACGTTGCCGGCCTTCTTATCCGCTAAGTACTTGGGGCAGTTCCGCTTCCAGTGACCGGTACCCTTGCAATAAAAACACTCAGTCTCAGGCTTGGGCCCATTCTTGTTCTTCTTCCCGGCAACTTGCTTACCGGATGCGACAACTGCTTTGTCGTCCTTCTTGAAGTTCTTCTTACCCTTGCCTTTCTTGAAACTAGTGGTCTTATTGACCATCAACACTTGATGCTCCTTTTTGATCTCTACCTCCGCTGATTTCAGCATCGAGTACAACTCAGGAATGGACTTCTCCATCCCTTGCATATTGTAGTTCATCACAAAGCTCTTGTAGCTAGGTGGAAGCGACTAGAGGATTCTGTCAATAACTCAGTCATCTGGAAGATTAACTCCCAGCTGAGACAAGCGGTTGTGCAACCCAGACATTTTGAGTATGTGCTTGGTGACAGAACTAATTTCCTCCATCTTACAACTGAAGAACTTGTCGGAGACATCATATCTCTCAACCCAGGCATGAGCTTGGAAAACCATTCTGAGCTCTTGGAACATCTCATATGCTCCGTGTTGCTCAAAACGCTTTTGGAGCCCCGGTTCTAAGCTGTAAAGCATGCCGCACTGAACCAGGGAGTAATCATCACTACGTGACTGCCAGGCGTTCATAATGTCTTGAGTTGCTGGGAAAACGGGTGCGTCACCTAGCGGTGCATCAAGGACATATAATTTCTTGGAAGCTATGAGGATGATCCTCAAGCTACGGACCCAGTCCGTATAGTTGCTTCCATCGTCTTTCAGCTTGTTTTTCTCTAGGAACGCGTTGAAGTTGAGGGCAACATTAGCGTGGGCCATTGGATCTACAATATAGATCGTAAAGACAATTTTAGACTAAGTTCATGATAATTAAGTTCACATAATCAAATTATTTAATGAACTCCCACTTAGATAAACATCTCTCTAGTCATCCAAGTGAAACATGATCCACGTCAACTAGCCCGTGTCCGATTATCATGTGAGACGGACCAGTCATCAATGGTGAACATCTCCATCTTGATCGTATCTTCTATACGACTCATGTCCGACCTTTCGGTCTCCCGTGTTCCGAGGCCATGTCTGTACATGCTAGGCTTGTCAAGTCAACCTAAGTGTATTGCGTGTGTAAATCTGGCTTACACTCGTTGTATGCGAACATTAGAACCTATCACACCCGATCATCACGTGGTGCTCCGGAACAATGAACCTTAGCAACGGTGCACAGTTAGGGGGAACACATTTCTTGAAATTTTAGTGAGAGATCATCTTATTTAAGTTACCGTCGTTCTAAGAAAATAAGATTTAAAACATGATAAACATCACATGCAATCATATAGTGACATGATATGGCCAATATCATCTTGCTCCTTTGATCTCCATCTTCAGGGCACCATGATCATCATTGTCACCGGCCTGACACCATGATCTCCATCATCATGATCTCCATCATCGTGTCTTCATGAAGTTGTCTCGCCAACTATTACTTATACTACTATGGCTAATGATTAGCAATAAACTAAAGTAATTGCATGGCGTTTTGGTTGACATGCAGGTCATACAATAAATTAAGACAACTCTTATGGCTCCTGCCGGTTGTCATACTCATCGACATGCAAGTCATGAATCCTATTACAAGAACATGATCAATCTCATACATCACATATATCACATCACATCCTTTGGCCATATCACATCACATGGCATATGCTGCAAAAACAAGTTAGACGTCCTCTAATTGTTGTTGCATGTTTTTATGTGGCTGCTATAGGTTTCTAGCAAGAACGTTTCTTACCTACGCAAAAACCACAACGTGATATGCCAATTTCTATTTACCCTTCATAAGGATCCTTTTCATCGAATTCGATCTGACTAAAGTGGGAGAGACAGACACCCGCTAGCCACCTTATGCAACAAGTGCATGTCAGGCGGTGGAACCAGTCTCACATAAGCGTACGTGTAAAGTCGGTCTGGGCCGCTTCATCCCATAGTGCCGCCGAATCAAGATAAGACTAGTAACGGCAAGAAAATTGACAAAATTGATGCCCTCAACAACTTGTGTTCTACTCATGCATAGATTCTACGCATAGACCTAGCTCATGATGCCACTGTTGGGGAACGTAGTAGTAAATCAAAAAAATTCCTACATGTCACCAAGATCAATCTATGGACAAACCAGCAACGAGCAAAGGGGGAGAGCATCTTCATACATTTGAAGATCGCAAAGCGGAAGCATTAAAAGAATGCGGTTGGTGGAGTCGTACTCGCAGCGATTCAGATCGCGGTCGATTCCAATCTAAGCGCCGAACAACGGCGCCTCCGCGTTCAACATATATCTACTACGCCTTGATCCAAAAAGGAGGAAGGAGAGGTTAAGGGAGAGCTCCGGCAGCAAGACGGCATGGTGACGGTGGAGCTGCATGGAACACTGGCAGGGCTTCGCCAAGCGCTACGGAGGACGAGGAGGAGGAAGGGTAGGGTTGCGCCGAGAGATAGAGAGACTTGTGTCATGGCAGCCCTAAAACCCTCCACTATTTATAGGAGGAGAGGGAGGAGGGTGCGCACCCCTAGGGTTCCCACCCTAGGGGCTGCGGCAGCCATAGATGCCAGGAGGGCCAGCGGCCAAGGTGGGGAGGAGGGGCTGCTGTTGGAAATATGCCCTAGAGGCAATAATAAAATGGTTATTATTGTATTTCCTTGTTCATGATAATTGTCTATTGTTCATGCTATAATTGTGTTAACCGGAAACCATAATACATGTGTGAATACATAGACCACAACATGTCCCTAGTGAGCCTCTAGTTGACTAGCTCGTTGATCAATAGATGGTCACGGTTTCATGGCCATGGACATTGGATGTCATTGATAACGGGATCACATCATTAGGAGAATGATGTGATGGACAAGACCCAATTCTAAGCATAGCACAAGATCGTGTAGTTCGTTTGCTAAAGCTTTTCAATGTCAAGTATCGTTTCCTTAGACCATGAGATTGTGCAACTCCCGGATACCGTAGGAATGCTTTGGGTGTGCCAAACGTCACAACGTAACTGGGTGGCTATAAAGGTGCACTACGGGTATCTCCGAAAGTATCTGTTGGGTTGGCATGAATCGAGACTGGGATTTGTCACTCCGTGTGACGGAGAGGTATCTCTGGGCCCACTCGGTAAGACATCATCATTATGAGCTCAATGTGACTAAGGAGTTAGTCACGGGATGATGTATTACGGAACGAGTAAAGAGACTTGCCGGTAACGAGATTGAACAAGGTATGGGGATACCGACGATCGAATCTCGGGCAAGTATCATACCGATAGACAAAGGGAATTGTATACGGGATTGATTGAATCCTTGACATCGTGGTTCATCCGATGAGATCATCGTGGAGTACGTGGGAGCCAACATGGGTATCCAGATCCCGCTGTTGGTTATTGACCGGAGAGGTGTCTCGGTCATGTCTACGTGTCTCCCGAACCCGTAGGGTCTACACACTTAAGGTTCGATGACGCTAGGGTTATAGGGAAAAGGTATACGTGATTACCGAAGGTTGTTCGGAGTCCCGGATGAGATCCCGGACGTCACGAGGAGCTCCGGAATGGTCCGGAGGTAAAGATTGATATATAGGAAGTCCAGTTTTGGTCACCGGAAAGTTTTCGGGCTCATCGGTAGTGTACCGGGAGTGCCGGGAGGGTGCCGGATGACCCCCGGGAGGGGTGTGACGACCAAAGGACCACATGGGCTGTTAGATAAAGTGTGCCAGCCCTTATTGGGCTGGGCAAGACTTTTGCTAAAGGCCCATGCGGCTGGAGATAAGGAGATAAGGCAAAAAGGATTTAAAAGGAGGAGATCCACCTCCCTTGTGGGAGGTGGACTCTCCCTTTAATTCGGCCGGCCATCTCCTCTTTGGAGTAGAGGCCAAGCCAGCCCTCCACGTCCCTCCTCCTATATATACTTGAGGTTTTGGATGTTTTGAGACAAGATTTGATCTCTCTCTCTCACGGCGAAGCCCTACCTCTCTTCTTCCTCCTCCGCAGCGCTTAGGCGAAGCCCTGTCGGAATACCTTGCTACTCCACCACCACCACGCCGTCGTGCTGCTGTTGGAGCCCTTCCCCAACCTCTCCTTCCTCCTTGCTGGATCAAGGTGTTGGAGACGTCACCGGGCTGCACGTGTGTTGAACGCGGAGGTGCCGTCCGTTCGGCACTTGATCGGATCTACCGCGATCTGAATCGCTGCGAGTACGACTCCATCAACCGCGTTCTTGTAACGCTTCCGCTTAGCGATCTTCAAAGGTATGAAGATGCAATCTCTCCCCTCTCGTTGCTGGTTTCTCCATAGATAGATCTTGGTGAACGTAGGAAAATTTTGATTTACTACTACGTCTCCCAACAGTGGCATCATGAGCTAGGTCTATGCGTAGAATCTATGCACGAGTAGAACACAAAGCAGTTGTGGGCGTCGAGTTTGTTAATTTGCTTGCCGCTACTAGTCTTATCTTGATTCGGCGGTATTGTGGGATGAAGCGGCCCGGACCAACTTTACACGTACGCTTACATGAGACCGGTTCCACCGCCTGACATGCACTAGATGCATAAGGTGGCTAGCGGGTGTCTGTCTCTCCTACCTTAGTCGGATCGGATTCGATGAAAAGGGTCCTTATGAAGGGTAAATAGCAATTGGCAAATCACGTTGTGGTGTTGACGTAGGTAAGAAACGTTCTTGCTAGTAACCTATAGCAGCCACGTAAAAACTTGCAACTACAAATTAGAGGACGTCTAACTTGTTTTTGCAGCATGTGCCTTGTGATGTGATATGGCCAAAGGATGTGATGTGATGCATTGTGATGTATGAATTGATCATGTTCTTGTAATAGGATTCACGACTTGCATGTCGATGATTATGACAACCGGCAGGAGCCATAGGAGTTGTCTTATTTATTGTATGACCTGCGTGTCAATCATAAACGCCATGTAATTACTTTACTTTATTGCTAAGCGTTAGCCATAGTAGTAGAAGTAATAGTTGGCGAGACAACTTCATGAAGACACAATGATGGAGATCATGATGATGGAGATCATGGTGTCGTGCCGGTGACAGTGATGATCATGGTGCCCCGAAGATGGAGATCATAGGAGCAAAATGATATTGGCCATATCATGTCACTATATTGATTGCATGTGATGTTTATCATGTTTACATCTTATTTGCATAGAACGACGGTAGTAAATAAGATGATCTCTCAATAAAATTTCAAGAAAGGTGTTCACCCTAACTGTGCACCGTTGCTAAGGATCGTCGTTCCGAAGCACCACGTGATGATCGGGTGTGATAGGTTCTAACGTTCGCATACAACGGGTGTAAGCCAGATTTACACATGCGAAACACTTAGGTTGACTTGACGAGCCTAGCATGTACAGACATGGCCTCGGAACACGGAAGACCGAAAGGTCGAACATGAGTCGTATAGAAGATACGATCAACATAGAGATGTTCACCATGGATGACTAGTCCGTCTCACGTGATGATCGGACACGGGCTAGTTGACATGGATCATGTATCACTTGGAAGACTAGAGAGATGTCTATCTAAGTGGGAGTTCATTAATAATTTGATTAAATGAACTTAATTATCATGAACTTAGTCTAAAAATGTCCTTGCAAATTATGTCGTAGATAGCTCGCGCTGTAGCTCCCCAGTTTTATTGATACAATCCTAGAGAAAAGTAAGTTGAAAGTTGATGGTAGCAATAATGCGGACTGGGTCCGTGATCTGAGGATTGTCCTCATTGCTGCACAGAAAGCTTATGTTTTTGATGTACCGCTAACTGCATCACTCCCTCAAGCGTTGTCTGTAGATGTTGTGAACATATGACATGCACTTTTTGATGACTACGTGATAGTTCAGTGCGTCATGCATTACGGCTTAGAATTGAGGCTTCAAAATGTTTTGAATGTCACAGAACATATGAGATGTTCTAGGAGCTGAGATTGTGATCTCAAGCTCGTGCCTATGTTGAGAGGTATGAGACCTCCAACAAGATTCTTTGCCTGCAAGATAAAGGAGAATAGCTTAATCGGTGAGCGTGTTCTCAGATTGTCTGGGTGCTACAATCACTTGAATCAAGTGGGAGTTAATCTTCCAGATGAGATAGTGATTAATGCAGTTCTCCAAGTCACTGCCACCAAGCTACTAGAGCTTCGTGATGAACTATAACATGCCAGGGATGGATAAGATGATCCCTGAGTTGTTCGTGATGTTTGACACCACGAAGGTAGAAATCAATAAGGAGCATCAAGTGTTGATGGTTAAGTGAAAACCACTAGTTTCAAAAGGGGCAAGGGCAAGAAGGGAAAAACTTCAGGAATGGCAAGCCAGTTGTTGCTCTAGTGAAGAAACCCAAGGTTGAGCCCGAACCCGAGACTAAGTGCTTCTGTTATGAGGAGAATGTTCGCTGAAGCGGAAAAACCCTAGATGATTGGTAGATAAGAAGGCTGGTAATGTCAATGGAAGTATATTTGATATACGTGTTAGTGATGTGTACCTTGCTGGTACTCCTAGTAGCACCTGGGTATTAGATACCGGTTCGGTTGATAAGTGTTAGCAACTCGAAATAAAAGCTACGGAGTAAATGGAGACTAGCTAGGTGAAAGGTGACGATGTGTGTTGGAAGTATTTCCAAGATTGATGTGATCACCATCGCACGCTCTCTCTACCTTCAGGATTTGTGATAAACCTAAATAAATGTTATTTGGTGTTTGCGTTGAGCATAAACGTGATTAGATCATGATTAGTGCGATACGGTTATTCATATAAGTTAGAGAATAATGGTTATTCTGTTTACATGGATAATGCCTTCAATGGTCAAGCACCCACTCGAAATGGTTTATCGAATCATGATCGTAGTAGTACACATATTCATAACATTGGTACCAAAAGATACAAAGTTAATAATGATAGTACCACATGCTTGTGGCACTGCCACGTAATGTCATATTGGTATAAATCGCATGAAGAAACTCCATGATGATGGATGTTTTTTGACTCACTCGATTTCGAATCGGTTGAGACATGCGAGCCATGCCTCTTGGGCAAGATGACTGAGACCCCGTCATCCAATATGATGGAGCGGGCAAGTGGCTTATTGGAATTAATACATGTTGATGTATGTGGTCCAATGAGTGTTGAAACACACAGTGGATATCGTTGTTTTTCTTTACCTTCACTGATGATTTGAGTAAATATGGGGATATTTACTTAATGAAACACGAATCTGAAATGTTTGAAAGGTTCAAGGAGTTTCAGAGTGAAGTTAAAGATCATCGTGACAAGAAGATAAATGTCTATGATATGATCATGGAGGTGAATATCTAAGTTACGAGTTTGGTATGAAATTTTAGACAATGTGGAAATTGTTTCACAGCTCACGCCTCCTGGAACACCATAGTGTGATGGTGTGTTCGAACGTCGTAGTCGTGCTCTATTGGATATAGTGAGTACTATGATGTCTCTTATCGTTTTACCACTATCGTTATGGGGTTATGCATTAAAGACAAATCCATTCACTTTAACAGGGCACCATCTAAGTCTGTTGAGATGACACCGTGAGAATTATGGTTTGACAAAAGCCTAAGCTGTCATTTCTTAATGTTTGGGGCTGCGACGCTTATGTGAAAATGGGTTTTTCACCTAGCGAGCTCGAACTCAAAGCAGACAAATGCATCTTCATAGAATACCCTAATGAGACATTGGGTATACCTTCTATCTCAGATCCAAGCGCAAAAGGTGTTTGTTGCTAAGAACGGGTCCTTTTTGAGAAAGAGTTTCTCTCGAAAGAATTGAGTGGGAGGAAGATAGAACTTGATAAGGTTGCTGAACCTTTGTTTCAACCAGAGAATAGCGCAACACAGAAAGATGTTTCTGTAGAGCCTACTTAGTTGAAAAGGAAGTTAATGATGATGATCATGAAGCTTCGGATCAAGTCACTATCGAACCTCGTAGGTCGACAAGGACGCGTACTGCTCCTGAGTAGTACGACAACCCTGTCTTGGAAATCATGTTGTTGGACAACGATGAACCTACGAACTATGGAGAAGCGATGGTGGGCCCGGATTCCAACAAATGGCTAGGAGCCATGAAATCCGAGAAAGGATCCATGTATGAAAACCAAGTATGGACTTTGGTAGACTTGCCTGTTGAATGGCGGGTCATTGAGTACAAATGGACCTTTGAGATAAACATAGACGCTAATGGTGAAATGTCACCGTTTATAAAGCTCGACTTGTCGCAAAGAAGTTTCCGCCAAGTTCAAGGAGTTGACTGCAATGAGATTGTCTCATCTGTAGCGATGCTAAAAGTCTATTAAAATTTTGTTAGCAGTTGCTGCATTTTTCGATTATGAAATCTGGCAGATGGATGACAAAGCAAGGTTTCCGTAATGGTTTCTGTGAGGAAGAGTTGTATGTGATACAACCAGAAGGTTTTGTCAATCCTAAGGATGCTAATAATATGCAAACTCCAGCGATCCTTCTATGGACTGGAGCAAGCATCTCGGAGTTGGAATATATGCTTTGATGAGGTGATCAAAGTGTTTAAGTTTATACAAAGTTTATGAGAAACTTGTATTTGCAAGAAAGTGAGTGGGAGCACTATGGAATTTCTTATAAGAATATGTAGTTGACATATTATTGATCGGAAATGATGTAGAATTTCTGGAAGAGCATGAAGGGTTGTTTGAAAAGTTTTGTTTTTCAAAGGAAGACCCAGATAAAGCTACTATTTTATTGAGCATCAAGATCTATAGGGATAGATCTATTCGCTTGATAAGTTTTTTCGACGAAGACATACCTTGACAAGTTTTTGAAGGAGTTCAAAATAGATGGGTCAAAGAAGGAGTTCTTGACTGTATTGTAAGGTGTGAAATTGAGTAAGACTCAATACCCGACCACGGCAGAAGATAAAGAAGAGATGAGTGTCATCTCCTATGCTTTAGCCATAGGCTCTATATAGTATGCCATGCTGTGTACCGCACCTGTGTGTGCCTTGCCATGAGTCTGTCAAGGGGTACAAGAGTAATCCAAGAGTGGATCACTAGACAGCGGTCAAAGTTAGCCTTAGTAACTTGAGAACTAAGGAAATATTTCTCGATTATGGAGGTGATAAAGAGTTCATCGTAAAGTGTTACGATGATGCAAGCTTTAAAACCAATCCGGATGACTCTTAGTAGAAATCCAGCTACGTATAGTGGAGCAGCCATTTGGAATAGCTCCAAGTGGAGCATGGGAGTAGTATCTACAAATATGACATGGAAAGTTTGTAAGGTACACACGGATCTGAATGTCGCAGACCCGTTGACTAAAACCTCTTTCACGAGCAGGACATGAACAAACCCCAGAACTTATTGGGTGTTAATCACATGATGATATGATCACATGGTGATGTAAGTGTTAATCACATGGTGATGTGAACTAGATTATTGACTCTAGTGCAAGTGGGAGACTGTTGGAAATATGCCCTAGAGGCAATAATAAAATGGTTATTATTGTATTTCCTTGTTCATGATAATTGTCTATTGTTCATGCTATAATTGTGTTAACCGGAAACCATAATACATGTGTGAATACATAGACCACAACATGTCCCTAGTGAGCCTCTAGTTGACTAGCTCGTTGATCAATAGATGGTCACGGTTTCATGGCCATGGACATTGGATGTCATTGATAACGGGATCACATCATTAGGAGAATGATGTGATGGACAAGACCCAATTCTAAGCATAGCACAAGATCGTGTAGTTCGTTTGCTAAAGCTTTTCAATGTCAAGTATCGTTTCCTTAGACCATGAGATTGTGCAACTCCCGGATACCGTAGGAATGCTTTGGGTGTGCCAAACGTCACAACGTAACTGGGTGGCTATAAAGGTGCACTACGGGTATCTCCGAAAGTATCTGTTGGGTTGGCATGAATCGAGACTGGGATTTGTCACTCCGTGTGACGGAGAGGTATCTCTGGGCCCACTCGGTAAGACATCATCATTATGAGCTCAATGTGACTAAGGAGTTAGTCACGGGATGATGTATTACGGAACGAGTAAAGAGACTTGCCGGTAACGAGATTGAACAAGGTATGGGGATACCGACGATCGAATCTCGGGCAAGTATCATACCGATAGACAAAGGGAATTGTATACGGGATTGATTGAATCCTTGACATCGTGGTTCATCCGATGAGATCATCGTGGAGTACGTGGGAGCCAACATGGGTATCCAGATCCCGCTGTTGGTTATTGACCGGAGAGGTGTCTCGGTCATGTCTACGTGTCTCCCGAACCCGTAGGGTCTACACACTTAAGGTTCGATGACGCTAGGGTTATAGGGAAAAGGTATACGTGATTACCGAAGGTTGTTCGGAGTCCCGGATGAGATCCCGGACGTCACGAGGAGCTCCGGAATGGTCCGGAGGTAAAGATTGATATATAGGAAGTCCAGTTTTGGTCACCGGAAAGTTTTCGGGCTCATCGGTAGTGTACCGGGAGTGCCGGGAGGGTGCCGGATGACCCCCGGGAGGGGTGTGACGACCAAAGGACCACATGGGCTGTTAGATAAAGTGTGCCAGCCCTTATTGGGCTGGGCAAGACTTTTGCTAAAGGCCCATGCGGCTGGAGATAAGGAGATAAGGCAAAAAGGATTTAAAAGGAGGAGATCCACCTCCCTTGTGGGAGGTGGACTCTCCCTTTAATTCGGCCGGCCATCTCCTCTTTGGAGTAGAGGCCAAGCCAGCCCTCCACGTCCCTCCTCCTATATATACTTGAGGTTTTGGATGTTTTGAGACAAGATTTGATCTCTCTCTCTCACGGCGAAGCCCTACCTCTCTTCTTCCTCCTCCGCAGCGCTTAGGCGAAGCCCTGTCGGAATACCTTGCTACTCCACCACCACCACGCCGTTGTGCTGCTGTTGGAGCCCTTCCCCAACCTCTCCTTCCTCCTTGCTGGATCAAGGTGTTGGAGACGTCACCGGGCTGCACGTGTGTTGAACGCGGAGGTGCCGTCCGTTCGGCACTTGATCGGATCTACCGCGATCTGAATCGCTGCGAGTACGACTCCATCAACCGCGTTCTTGTAACGCTTCCGCTTAGCGATCTTCAAAGGTATGAAGATGCAATCTCTCCCCTCTCGTTGCTTGTTTCTCCATAGATAGATCTTGGTGAACGTAGGAAAATTTTGATTTACTACTACGTCTCCCAACAGCTGCGCCCTAGGGTGGGCCTAGGGCCCCTCCGCCTAGGGTTTGCCTCCTGCACCCTTTGTTGTGCCTTGGGCTGAGGTGGGAGGCGCACTAGCCCACCTAGGGGCTGGTTCCCTCCCACTCTTGGCCCATGTAGCCTTCCGGGGCCGGTGGCCCCTCCCGATGGACCCCCGGAACCCTTCTGGTGGTCCCGGTACATTACCGGTGATGCCCGAAACACTTCCGGTGACCAAATACTCAGTTCCTATGTATGAATATTTACCTCTGGACCATTCTGGAACTCCTCGTGACATTCGGGATCTCCTCCGGACTCCGAACAACCTTCGGTAACCACGTACACTATTCCCATATAACCCTAGCGTCATCGAACCTTAAGTGTGTAGACCCTATGGGTTCGGGAGGCATGTAGACATGACCTAGACACCTCTCCGGTCTATAACCAACAGCGGGATCTGGATACCCATGTTGGATCCCACATGCTCCACGATGATCTCATCGAATGAACCACGATGTCGGGGATTCAATCAATCCCGTATACAATTCCCTTTGTCCATCGGTATGTTACTTGCCCGAGATTCGATCGTTGGTATCCCTATACCTTGTTCAATCTCGTTACCGGCAAGTCTCTTTACTCATTCGGTAACACATCATCTCGTGGCTAACTCCTTAGTCACATTGAGCTCATTATGATGATGTCTTATCGAGTGGGCCTAGAGATACCTCTCCGTCACACGGAGTGACAAATCCCAGTCTCGATTCGTGCCAACCCAACATATACTTTCGGGGATACCCGTAGTGTACCTTTGTAGCCACCAAGTTACGCTGTGATGTTTCGCACACCCAAAGTATTCCTACGGTATCCGGGAGTTGCACAATCTCATGGTCTAAGGAAATGATACTTGACATTAGAAAAGCTTTAGCATACGAACTACACGATCTTGTGCTATGCTTAGGATTGGGTATTGTCCATCACATCATTCTCCTAATGATGTGATCCCGTTATCAACGACATCCAATGTCCATGGTCATGAAACCGTGACCATCTATTGATCAACGAGCTAGCCAACTAGAGGCTCACTAGGGATATCTTGTGGTCTATGTATTCACACATGTATTACGGTTTCCGGTTAATACAATTATAGCATGAACAATAGATAATTATCATGAACAAATAAATATAATAATAATCACTTTATTATTGCCTCTAGGGCATATTTCTAATAGTTTGATCATTATGAGAAAGCCGAGCATAAAAATTCTGAATGATAAGTTCCCTCGGATTGTCATGATTGGGGCATGAATATAACATTGATTTAAGCCTCCACCAAGCTAGACCAATAATTTCTCCTTCACGAGGCCAAAAATTATATATATAATTCCAATCATGATGAACTAGATGCATAGGATAAAACTTTTGACGGAATTCCAATTGCAAATGATTCCAGTTCCACGATCCAATATCATCACATAGCATATACAATGTCAATGCTTTTCCCTCCAAAGATAAAGGGAAAAGCTTCTTATTAACTTCATCTCCGAATAAACCTGCAAGCTTAAATAATCCACATATTTCGTTCACATATAAAACATGCCTATCACGATGTTTAGTTCCATCTCCTACATAAGGTTTAGCAAGCAGTTTTTCTAGCATACCCGAAGGAATTTCATAAGTAACATTTTAAGTAGGTGTTGTAGGTTGAGGGGTAACTAATTGTGGTTCCGGTCGAGGTGAAGATACCCCAAACAACCCCTCAAGGGATTGTTCTCCATAGTAGCAAGTAGCAATAAATTTCAACACGTAGTGTAAGTTTTTCCTTATCGATTTCCACTTACCAAGAGCGCTCCACTCCCCGGCAACGGTGCCAGAAAAGAGTATTAATGAACCACAATTATAGGGGATAAATTGTAGTCCTTTCAATAAGTAAGAGTGTTGAACCCAACGAGGAGCAGAAGGAAATGACAAGCAGTTTTCATCAAGGTATTCTCTGCAAGCACTGAAATTGTAGGTAAGAGATAGTTTGATCTCAAGGTAATTTGTAACGAGAAAGTAATGGTAACGGTAAACAAGGTGCAGAAAGGTATCCCAATCCTTTTGAGGCAAAGGACAGGCCAAAACAATCACTAGTAATAGGCAAAGTGTTCTTGATGGTAGACGGGAATTTCATCTAGTCACTTTTATCATGTTGGTTTGATTCGTGTTCGCTACTTTGATAATTTGATATGTGGGTGGACCGGTGCTAAGGTGTTGTTCTTACTTGAACTAACAACCTGCTTATGATTAACCCCCTCGCAAGCATCCGCAACTACGAGAAAAGTATTAAGACAAAGTCTAACCATAGCGTTAAACATGTGGATCCAAATCAGCCCCTTACGAAGTAGCGCATAAACTACGGTTTAAACTACTGTCACTCTAGCAACCCATCATCTAATAACTAATTAACAATGCATTCACTTAGTCCCATGAATGGTGAAGTGTCATGTAGTCGACATTCACATGACACCAGTAAGGGAATCACAACATACATATCATCAAAATATCAAACACATGTCAAATTCACATGATTACTCGCGACATGACTTCTCCCATGACCTCAAGAACAAAGGTAACTACTCACAAATAATATGCATGCTCAAGATCGAGGAGTATTTAATAGCATTATGGATCTGAACATATAATGTTCCATCAAATAAACCATATAGTAATCAACTACGCAAGGTAATCAACACTACTAGTCACCCATAGGTACCAATCTGAGGTTCCGGTACAAAGATTGAACACAAGAGATGAACTAGGGTTTGAGAGAAGATGGTGCTGTTGAAGATGTTGATGAAGATTGGACTCCCAAAGATGAGAAGGGTGTTGGTGATGACGATGGCTTCGATTTCCCCCTCTGGGAGGGAAGTTCCCCCGAGGAAATCGCTCCGTCGGAGGGCAAAAGTGCTCCTGCCCAAGTTCCACCTCGAGGCAGTGGTGCTTCATCCCGAAAGTCCTCCTCTGATTTTTCTAGGTCAAGAGTGACCATATACCAGAAGATGGGCACCGGAAACGGGCCAGGCTAGGCACGATACACCAGGGCGCTGCCGAGGGGGCCTGGTGCGCCTTGGTGGGTTGTGCCCACTTGGGGGCCCTCCCCTGGTAGTTTTCAGCTCCATTAATTTTTATTAAATGCAAAATTAATCTTCATAAATTTTCACCTTCATTGGAGTTGTGCAAAATAGGTATCTCTGACGTGCTTTTCTTGGGTCCAAAATTCCAGCTGCCGATATTCTGTCTCTTTGTGTAAGCCTTGCATATTATGAGAGAAAAGACATTAGAATCACTCCCCAAAGCATATTCAACAAAACAAAGTAAATGACAGTAGGAAATCATGATGCAAAATGGACGTATCACTTGCCTCCTTTAATGCTTCTACAACAAAGGTGATAACCAAAGATATGCTTTGCAAGTTCCCTTGATATGATTTGCATTATATTATTGTAACTATTTTCTCACTTCATGTAATGAAAAGCAGCATTGCTGCTCTTCATAAAAAACAAAGAAATGTCTAAATAACTTCATGGGAAAAACACATATGCTTGATCAGATAAATCCAAGAAAAAAAACTATGTTACCACATCAAGCGTTGTACCATAAATGTAGAGTATCATCAACTGTGATGTTTCAAGCTATATGGTAGGAGATTCAATTTCATAGAATAGATGTAGGCACCTGGTGGCACATCAGCAAGTGATTTACATGTGCTTCTCCATCTTGCTTTTCTATACCCAATGAGAGAATACACAGGAGAGCCCAATAGCAACAGGATGCAGAGGAGGCTCATGTGGATTGTGCCAATGTATAACATTAAAAGCTGCAAGAAGGAAACCCCGAACCATTAATCAGCATCAAATTATTGAAGCGAATTAACCTTACATAACAAATCCGAATACCACATGGGAAATTATTAGCATCCACCGGTGGATTGCTCCC
The DNA here is from genome assembly GCA_022496015.1 of Hordeum marinum. Lineage (NCBI taxonomy): Eukaryota > Viridiplantae > Streptophyta > Magnoliopsida > Poales > Poaceae > Hordeum > Hordeum marinum. Next base: position 477,652,870 of record CM039673.1, on the reverse strand, counting down.
AAACGTCAACCACCTCCATCGTCTACCATGTTTCTATGTGGCCCCATCTTTTCCCACCTTTCCTTCCCCAAAAACATCACCATCTCACCCATGAACAGTTGAAGGGCCCCGGCTCACACCGACATCGGTTTTGAAAAGACTATAAATTTTTGCAACAAGACCTCCATTGCAGAATAATTCTGCAATAAGACCTTTGTTGCGTAAAATTTCTGAAAGTTTCTTGACTTTTGTAACAAAATTGTAATAAGACTTTATGAAAATATATGCGACAAGACATTCGTCGCAAGGAAAGAAAACCGTAACAAGACCTTTGTTACAAAAAAAAATTCTACAACTTGACCTATGTAGTACAAATTTCTGCAACATGACCCGTGTTGCAGAAAATTTCTACAACACAGCCTATGTTGCAATGGTACATGGTGACGCTCGGCCACTCAATCCATGTGATCCGATGGCTTGCGAGGTGGTGGATCTTTTCGAAAGATCCGTTGGCCGACGCGTAGCAGCACCCACTACATAGTCTAGTGGTATTGAAGTGGAGTACAAAATTCAAAAACATGGTCAAGCAACAAGATCATGACGAAGTTGTAAGAGAGCAATGTATTCATAGTCATAACCATCAAAATCAGGTGAGGAAAGCATGCAGCTTACTTGTGCCGAAATAGGCACAAGCAAGATGCATCTTGCTTGTGCAGCGAGTGTTCAGTAATATCTTTCCTTACTTCTAAAGATCTGAGTTGGTGGTGAGTTCATTCATCCAATACCTCCACCTATATGTGGGATCCATCGAATTAAAATAAGAAGTAAACGATGGCACTCAAACTCGGTAGTGTAGTGGACCGCTGCTCTTTTCCTATGGCCATCCTCCAACCTGCTGCCCAATTGCCATGCTCTGGCGTTTCAAATTTTGAACCTTCCATGTCTCTTCATTTCCTACAAGGCCACGACAACGGCAACAACTGTTCACCTGAAACTTCACAGGTTTAGGCTGGACACGAACCGGACTGAGCCGACCAAAAGCTCGTTGGGGACGAGCCAGGTCGGGCTCAGCTCGGTGCTCCGGTGAGACCTATTACGAGGCTCAGACCGAACAACCCTTTGGCCCGGGCCAGTCAGCTGGCTCGCTGGCCCCGTCAGCATTGGTTACTGCAGGATGGAACCGGGTAGCGGCAGCGGCGGCACCGGAAACGTGGTCGTGGAGGCAGAGCACCGGATCATTGATACGTTAGGGAGGCATGTTCTTGGACGTGGTCGAGATGATGAGGTGGAAAAGCACTCGGTACCGCGGACACGCACCCCGAGCACGAGCAGCATGGGAGCTCGACATGGCTGGTCTCGAGAGTGGGCGCAGCGGCGTGTGTGCGTGTGTGCTTGGCGTGGCCGAGCTCGGCGCTGTGGGAGGCTCGGGTGTGCAGCGGTGGCACATGGCGATGGGAGACGGCGTTGTCTGGAAGAGAACGACGACAGTGTGGCAGGGTGGCAACGTCTAGCGGCGTGGTGGATGGATGTGTGCGCGCAGCGTGCGTAGGCTAGCGGTGGCAGCCGGCATGGTGGATGGATGCGTGTGAGCATATGTTTTTCCTTTCTTTTATTTTAGACACAAACATGCGAGTGTACGTTGTTGCTTTTTTTTCAAGCTTTGTAATAGTCCCAAAATTCTTGTAGATAGGAATGTATCTAACACTCATACTCTCTCTCTTCCTAAATATAAGTCTTTTTAGAGTTTTTACTATTCGACTATATACGGATGTATATAGACATATTTTAGAGTGTATATTCACTCATTTTGCTTCGTATGTAGTCCCCTATTAAAAATGTCTAAAAAGACTTTTTTTTTTAAGACACGGCAACTGTTGTCTTTTCATATATTAAGTAGGGAGAATGATGACAAAGGTGGTCATGATCAATTGATCATGTTGGGTACAAGATTTTGGTGGTCAAGCACCAAGTGATGCTAACGTATTATCTAGCTTAGCCTGTGTCACCAAGAGGGGTTTGCAAGCATTTCGCTTCAGCAATTCTTCAACAGTCCATGTCGCTTCTAATCATCGTGATCACTCTGTTGATCCGGTTTTCCTTTTTCCTGAATATGCGATTGTTTCGTTCCGTCCATATATGCCAAGCCACAAGGAGTAGCATTGTTTTCAACTTTTGCTTGAGGATGGGTCTTGAGTTCTGTAGCATGTTGTTCACTCGTTGAGAGGACGAGCTCGATCCGTTTTGCGCAATTAGAGCAGCAAGCCTCGAACAGCCAGGCCAGATAGCGATACGACGCCATATTTCCTTTGAGACTGGGCATTCCCAGAATAGGTGAGTTGAGGTCTCCAGGTTTCTTGTGCACAGGGGGCAAAAATAGATGTTTTCCCATCCTCGTCGCTACAGCCTATCATTGCACCAGAGCCTGTCTTGCAGCAGCAACCAGAAGAAGAACTTGATCTTTTCAGGGGCCCAAGTCTTCCAGATCAAGGTTTTATGTTGTGTCTTCGGCCAAGAATCAAATTGTAGTTTGTATGCCGAGCTTGACGAGTATGCCTCGGAGCTGTTTGCGTGCCAAATTATCTTGTCCTGCACTTGTGGTTGCAAGACCACGTCTGCCGCCCGTATTGCCCTCCATAGAATGGGAAAGTTTTGTACCAGGTCGTTGTTTCTTTGCCGTCTAAGGTCCTTTACCCATGTATGCTCATGCAGCGCCGCCACTACACTCTTGTTTTTCCCCTAGAGCGGCTGTATAGGTCTGGGAACAACACTACTAAGCATGGCGAGGTGAACCAGGAGGAGTGCCAGAAGGAAGCAATGCTTCCGTTTCCAATGATAGTAGTAGTGGCACTATCAAACAGAGCCATGTCTTGCTTATCACATGGTAATTCCGATCCTTTCCAAGGCCGATTGTCATTCCGACTTTCAATCCAAAGCCAGCGCAAACGCAGAGCCCTAGAAAATTTCTCCAGGTCTAGGATCCCGAGGCCACCGCAGTCCATTGGTGAGCAGACCTTCTTCCAACCAACCTTGCATTTTCCTCCTGACAGTTCCTCATCTTGGGCCCATAGGAAACGTCGTCGTACCTTGTCAATTTCTTTCAGCAGCTTCTTTGGCGGACGCAGGACAGATAACGCAAAAGTGGGGATGGCTGAGAGAATGCAGCGCACCAGTATCCTTCTTTCGACGATGGTCATCAATCTGCCTTTCCATCCTGCCAGTCGTGCACGAACACGGTCCAGGATGAATTGGAAATGGGATAGCCTTGTTCTCCCAGTAGTGATAGGCAGCCCGGGTATTTGATCGGGCAGGCATCAATCTTCCCCCCAAAGTTTTGCAAAACACTTGGGAGATCAATACCTTCACATCGGATGGGGGTGACCGTGGACTTTGCAGCATTCAGTTGCAGACCAGATGCCTCTCCAAAATTTCTGATAATTTCCATAAGCTTGTCAACTTCCTCCCTCTTTGGGTTTGCAAAAATGACTTCATCATCTGCGTATAGGCTGGTGCACATCTTGATGTCTCTGCCAGGTAGTAGAGCAAAGATGCCCGTGTCAGCCACCTTGGCAATTAGACGATGCAACATGTCGATGGCGATGATAAACAATAGGGGGGACAGGGGATCTCCCTGTCGAAGTCCCAGGCGGTGAAGGACTAATCTCTCAGGTGTGCCATTGAGCAGGAAGGAAGAGGAGGTGGAACCTAGAAGCATGGTGATCCAATCTCGCCATTTGTCACTAAAACCAAACTGTTGGAGAAGCTCAAAGATAAATTCCCAATAGACCAAGTCAAGAGCTTTTTCAATGTCCAGCTTGATCAAGAGGGCCGGCTTCGTCTTTCTGTGCAGCGAGCGGACCGAGTTTCTGACATATAGGAAGTTATCTTGTAGGCTTCTAGCTTTGCGAAAAGCGCTCTGAGCTGGAGAAATGATCGTGCCAATCTTCTTAGATAGTCTCAAGGATAGAACTTCCATGATCAGCTTTGCCATGGAATTTATCAGGCTGATAGGCCTAAAATCACCCACCGATTTGGCCCCATCTTTCTTTGGCAGCAGTGCAACAAAGGCAGAGTGTATCTTGGCAAAGTTTGCTCCAAAGAGGCTATGGAACTGGTGGAACACAGCCATGACCTCATCCTTAATCAGGTCCCAACATGATCTGTAAAACTGGCCATTGAAACCGTCTGGCCCTGGAGCCTTTTCCATCGGAAATGCCAGCACCGCAGCCCAAACTTCCTCCTCAGTAAAAGGGGCATCCATCCCCTCAGTATCGATCGTTGGCATATCCAGCTCTTGCCAAATGATAGTGCACTGCCGGGGTTTTGTCGAACCAAGAATGCCACTAAAATGATCATGAATTAGCTCGTCCTTTTCCTCATGTTCAGAGACCACTTTGTCGCTTGCTTTTAGGGAGATGATGAAGTTTTTCCGCTTCCTGGAGTTGATCTTGGCATTGAAAAAGGTTGTGTTTGCATCTCCTTCTCTCAGCCAGGTGATCTTGGAAGCTTACCAATGCCTAGCTCTTTCAATGGCGGCCAGACCCAAAACACACAGTTTAAGCATCTTTCTAAGACTGAACTCTGCTGAAGTCAACTGGCGCTTTTCCATGCCCATGTCAAACCTGAAGATGATCTTGCTGGCTAGGTGAAATTGCATCCTTGCATTGCTAAAGAGACTTTTACTCCAGAATTTTAGATCTTTAGCCACTCTTTGGAATCTTGTGTTGATTCTACTGAAGGCGCATGATTGCGGTACGGGGCGTTGCCAAGCCTGCTCAACCGTTTCTTTGAAATGAGGGAAGTTGACCCAAAAACTCTCGAAGCGGAATCTTGCACGCTTCGGTGGTGAGGTGGCACTAGCGAGCACTAGTGGGCAGTGGTCGAAGCAGGTGGTGGATGCATCCATCAGCATGAAGGAGGGAAACATGGCCTCCCACTCTAGGTTTGCAAAGAACTTATCAATGCAAACAAGCGTCGGAGATTCTGTCTCGTTGCTCCATGTAAATTTCCTATTTTTTCATCTAATTTCCTTGAGCACCGCCGCATCTATTGCCAACCTAAATCTAGCCATCATCCTCCTATTGAGGTTTAGATTGTTTTTGTCCCTAGCTTCGTAGATTACATTGAAATCTCTGTTGATCAGCCATGGTGATCCCATGGGTGGCGCCGTTCTAGCTAACTGATCAAAGAATGTCGTTTTGTTTGTGTCATCAGTAGGGCCGTAGACCAAAGTAAGGAAGAAGCTAGCCGAGGAGTTCACTAACTTAACAGTGGTGGTGATGGAGAACATGCCAATAGCTTGGGAGCAGAGTGAGACGAGGTCTCTGTTCCAGAGGATGGCAATACCGCCTCTAGTACCTATCACTGGCAGAACGACGCGGTCCCTAAGCCAAGCACCTCCTATGTCTATAACCATCTGTTGTGTCCAGAAATCTATTTTTGTTTCCTGAACACAAAGAATGACAATCTTATACATTGCAGCCACCTCTCTGATCGCTTCTCTTTTGGCTACCGAGTTTAGACCTCAAACGTTCCAGGACATGATCATGCAGTTTGTACTACTCATGGGGAACTAAAATTTTCTCCAGAGGCCACATGCAACTACTAATGAAGATGAAGATGAACACAGCCGTTACAAACCTAGCCTGCCAGTGGCCACCAATAGGCCCCAACATCCACCGACAAGGCATCGAGCAAACTATCCTAGCACACATAATCCCTAACTCAAGCCAGCCGAAGGCCGACCGCCTCTGAAGACTAAAACTGTGAAGATCTAACATAAACTATGCTTCCTCCCTGTTGGGAGCACCATCGGGTCCCGCAAGCCCAGCAGCAATGCGAAGAGCCAAGGGTTCCTGGTTTGTGAGCATGGCCAGTCCATCGATGTCTTCGGCAATGAGCGGCTGATCAAACTTTTGAATCAGGGCTTTGGCCGCCTTCGGCGTCATCCTGTCCTTGGGGCCAAGGAGTCCCAGTTCGCGCACCAGTCTTAGAGTTGCCTGGTGTGCCACCGGAACCGTGGATGGATTGGTGGCCTGCCTGGCGCTCTTTCTTGCCAGAGTTGATGTCGTCCTCGTCTTCAACAGAGCGGAAGAGTGTGGCGGTGGTGGTGGTAGCAGAGGAGCAGGGATTTCAGCAAACAGACTGTTTTTAGTTGCGGCCTGTTCCTGCTCCTGGATGGCCATCTGCTGAACTCTTTGTGTGACTGCTCCCAACTGCAGTCCAACGTAGGATGTCGGCGGAGGGGCACAGAGACGCTGGGAGGATAGCATAGTCTCCACAGGTGGTTTGTTGAAGCAGAGTGGTTCCACAACTACCGCTTCAGCCTCCTGGTCAATGGCACAAGTCGTCTTTGCTTGCATCGTCGGTGCAAACAACGCCGCCTCCCCCTCGAAGAACTCAGCAATCGGGTCTGTAGATGTGCCTTGCTCCATAGCCTGCTTGCCCTTTGATCTTGCCCCTTGTTGCTGGTGCTGCCTTCGGCTTGTTGGCATGCGGCTACGCTGCTTCTGTTGCGGCTGGGTAGCCTCCCTCTTGCCGTGGGAGGAATGCCCACGCCCACGCCCCAACAGAGTATCCTTCCATGAGCGGGGCCCTCCGTCGTCTCTGTCAAGATCGTGCCTCGGTCCTCCAAAGGACATGCCATGACAGCCCGCGGACATGACTGCTTCGTTGCTGCTCCTGGGCTGTCTGGCCATCCTCCACCTTCATCACCCAGGTGGCTTGGTAGACCCGTTGAAAAGGCATGTTGTTGTTGTCGGACTCGGAGGATGGAATGCCGCTTTGTGGCGACGAGGACGATCTTGGGGACAATGGTGTCCAATATTCGACACGGTCGACGTGAATCAGCAGGTCATGGCGACGAACCCATGGAGGTGGGGCCACATCCCGGCTCGTCGACGAGAAATCGTACATATCACTAGTCCTTCCAGCGCCACGCTTGATGAACCAAAGCGCGTGCTTGGTTGGGATGTGGGCCACATCCCACACCCAGACCCAAACACCAAATGTCTTCGTGTGGTCTTGCTCATATGTCCTGCTGTCGAGGCGGTCCACCCGACACCGGTCACCCAAACGGAGGGAGTACGTTACTAGGTCATTTGTATTTAGACAAATCTAAAACAAAAAATTTGGGACGGAGGGAGTATTATGTAATTGAGCTATTTTTTAGGCAACGTAATTGTGATGCTCTTATTAATTTGCCACTCTTGTTTAGGTGGTTTGGGCTCCGACGAGCCTCTTAGCTAAACCGGACAAAAGGTGGCTTGGCTTGGTTGCACTTCACGGCTACTTTGCCATCTTGGTTCAGTCTTTTTATCCCCTTAGGGTCGAGTTTGAGCGAGCTCCGAGTGAGCCCAAAAGCAACCCGTCCAACCAAATTGACATGCAATACCAATAAGAAGCTAGGAGAAGGTATGTCATCCAGGGCGAAAACGACCAATACGGCCCTGGCAAGGAAACTTTGTGAAGGCAGCTTCATCTGGATGTGAGATCTGCAAGATTGAGGAGCATTGCTACCAATGCAAAGGCTCGACAACATTGGGGAGAGAGGCAGTGGGCAGTGGGCAGGGTGCATCGAGCGTGAGCACACGGTTCATGGCACCCTGCAGACTGGCCTTGCCATTGACGTGGGCGCGAGCGATACAAATCTTTGATTATCATCCGATGTCTTGCATTAACATGCTTTATTTATCTTCTTTTTTCCTTGCATACTTTATCAATCTCAACCTAGGGGTGAAAATTATGTGAAATATTATGTCGGCATTTAATCTTTCACATGTTTACAAACCTCTGCTTACTACATCACCCATCCTCAAGTTCGTTTAACTACATTTCGACATCATTTTGGCATGTTGTGCCTTTTGTTGAGCTCGAATCCGCTAAAATCTATAAGTTTGGCTTTTTTAAGAATGTTGTTAATGGGGCATATCATTTAAAATAGGATACAGTTAAATGCGGAGAGCTCTTAAATGTTGATTCCAAAGATACTATAGTTCTACACTCCGGCATTAGAACATAGGGCAAAGATAAAATGCTGATCTAATATGCAACAATAAAATATATTGTTAGTGTTTTTTCTTAACTTGCAAACTAGAACAACATTATTTATAGTAGCATTAGAAGAAAAGTCCATTAATGAATACAATAAGGAAACAAATAACAAGTTGTTCTTTTTGTGTGTGTGTAACTTGCAAATATCCTGATTTGATTTTTTGAACAAGTAAACGAGGATAAAATACATTTGGCTCAACTTTCATGTGGTTTCGTAGCGTAGCACGGGCTTCTTACTAGTACTGAATAAAATACTGAACATTGATAGAACGATTACAAAAACCTTTCTGCTGTGGAGGTCAAGCTGGATACAAACTCCTTATCTGTAGTATCTAATGGATTTTATCCATGGATGATACTCACAGTGTGGATAACAGGACATTAGGCTCTCTAATTTTCTTCAAAAAAGCAGATAAGGGTAACCAAACTAAAGCATGGCCACACACAGAGGTATCAACAATACAGTAGAACGTACATCCATTCATGGATTCTTCAGGGTTAGTCTTCCCACACAGTTTTTTGTGTGCATTTGAATCTTCATAAAAACCTACATACTTGCATAAATTAATTGGCTACTTTACGTTCTAATGACCTCTACTTCAAGAAGCAAACTCGGACCATGCCAAATAAGCCGAAACGTATGGCATGATATTAGCTTTTCATTCTGAACTGAATCAAGAATGGCCACTCTTGCTCATATATAATATATCTATGAATCTATGTAAGAAAGCACCGAAAGAAAAGGTGCACTTCCGAAACAAAGGTAGATTTTTACTTGTCTGTACGCTCGTTTTAATTAATGGCGTGTCACAATATCACTAGTGCATAGGAAGCATGTGTGTTGTTCATACTGAATGGTCATGGTGCATCTGAAACACGGTCTTCTTGATGTCCAGCATGTGCATAAATACATTACTATACCTGTTGCCATTAAACTCATCAAGGAGCTTATCCACCACATAGATCTGGATTTTGTCCTTGACACAAATACCATGAATCATTCTTCCTTCTTGACAATATGAACCTAGGGGACTTCCAGTTGCAATGGTGTTTGATGCCTCATATAGCATGTCTTCGCATTGAACTTATATCTCATCCTTCTAGACAGTTAACAGTTTGGTCCTGTATAGAGTTTTAAGAAACAAAATATCTTATCTTTGGCTTAAGCCCCAGGGTCACTCACAATATCACTTGTGCATAGGAAACTTGGTCACTCATCGGATGACTGTTCACTGCTCTTGGGTCCTAAGCCTATAGTTACCATTTATGGTGTTAGTAACAGCAGGCTTATGTTCTTTGAGACTCCACACACTGTCTCGGTGACCCCTCGTGTGGAGAGCTCGAAGTTTGGATTGGTTAAGATTACTCATTTAACACAGACAGAGGAGCAGGTGTCTGAGCAGCTAAGGGGGCTAGTTTCAGATTCTTTCCATTGGTCACCTGTCAGGGTGGAGGACCAGGTTTACAGAGTGGAATTCCCTAGGAGGGAGGATCTCAATCGTCTATTGAATTTTTGGTTTAGTAAGATGACAGGGAGTAAATGCATTCTTGAGTTCGACGGGTGCAAGAAACCAGAGCCAATAAAGATACCGCTTCGGAAGGTTTGGATTAGTCTCTCAGGCGTTCCAAATACTTTGCTTGATGACTTCCTTATAACATGGAGTCTCGGATCTCTGATTGGTAAAACAGAGAAGGTGGACATGCCATTGACTCGTATGCATGGGGTAGCGAGATTGCTTGTGAGTGTTATTGATGCGGAATATATTATGGACTTTGTTCCATGGGTCTATGATGGAGTGTGTTATGAGCTCGAGGTTGAGGTTGAGGATATGCATAAGGGAGGAAACCACTCTGGGATTAAGGATGTTGACATGGCCGACGAAGGTGACGGTAGAGGTAACCAGGAGACAGAGTAGAACCCTGATGAGCATGCTATGAAGGGGAGACCGGCGAGAGCTATGCCGCCAGTAGAGACACAGATAGATAAGGCGAGGACCCTTCGTCCATAATGACTGCTTCACTATAGTTTGGTTCGTTCCAGGCGATGTCAGCATCGAGTCGCCTTTAGGGTGACCGTGTGGAGGTGGAGGGATTAGGCGAGAGCCTTCCCCTTGATGTGATTATGGGGCACCTGTGGCGGGAGAACACTATGGTTCCCTTGAAGTTGATGCCGCAGCCATGCCGGACTTCTTCGGCGGACATGGGGTCTGAGCACGCTGGGAAGGAGGCCCGGTAGACTCCCCCGTCCTCACTTCACGCAGCGCCGAGTGCGCACCACACTCCTGTGCCGAGGGTTGAGGGGCATTCGGCAGGGGCCGCCCCTTCATCCGCGATGAAGCGGGATGTTTCACCCTTTGCTATTGAGGAGAGCAGCCCCATAGATCTTGTCCCACCGTCCATGATGGTAGTAAAAATACCAACGAGTAAGGCCAGGATACCACTACCTTCCATCACTTCGGACTCCATCGGGCATATGGCAGGTGGCCATAGCCCGGGTAGAATCTCTATGGAGGACGTCATTTCCTTTGGTGGGATTTCGGATCCTAAGTCCGGTGACAGGTGCTTTAGTCACCGGATTCAGGCACAGTCGAATGCTGATGATATACAGTTGGGGTGGGCTATGAGGGCCGCCCAGCTCCGAGACATCGAAAACAGTCCAGGCATGTCCGTTAATACAAGATGTTCCATTCTTCATTTTTCGAACACGAAATTGCTAATAATGATCACAACTTAGGGACATCTCTTGGTAGTAATGGCAAAGAAACCGCTAAATCCATTAATGATCTGTTAGACCTAGAAGCAGATAGAGCTTTGGATTTAATTAGAAACATAGCGGCGGTGAAACCTATGAATGAGTTCGATATTAATAATCTTGGAGTCACAACATTTCAGAGTCTCTGTGAGGATCTTCTTCCCATGGAGGGCTTAGAAAATGTGGACGAGGATTTGGTTGTAGAGGGGTATATGGCCTCTTTGCAACCAGGCATCATTTCTACCACTACCACTGGTCTGGAAGACATAGAGGTGGTGCAGGATAAATCAAAAAGAACCAGGAAGAGGAAGGTTTATCCCACATTGGCAGTGCGTAGAAGTGCGAGAGTGAAACAAGAGAAAAACTTCCATGATGATAAATGAAAGGGATCTTTTGGAATAGCTGAGGTCTTGCGGACTTGGTTAAAAGAATATTCCTGAGAGAAACATCGATAGAGCATAAATTAGATATTATGGCTCTACTAGAGACGGGTAGAGATAATTACGCTACACAATTTCTTAGCACCATTTCAGGTGGGGTGGATTTTTATTGGCATTGTCTACCTCCAAGGGGTAGTTCTGATGGGATCTTACTTGGGGTGAAGTGTGAATCATTAGAAGTGTTGAATGTGGTTTATGAAGATTTTTCCATCAAATTTTAGGTTAGGTCAAAAGTTGATGGGTTTCAAATGGGCTTTGGTGGTCGTATATGGGGCGGCGCAACCTAAGCTTATATCTGATTTCCTCGCGGATTTGGTGAGAATTTGTGGGGATGAAAGTCTTCCCATTCTTGTTGGGGAGACTTCAATATCATTAGATGACAAGAGGAGAAAAATAATGTCAACTTCGATGGAAGATGGTCATTTATGTTCAACATGATTATCGAGAGTGATTTGAGGGAGATTAACCTTACTAGTAGACAATTCACGTGGGCTAACTCACTACCAGTGCCAACATATGAGAAGTTGGGTCGGGTTCTGACCAGTGTAGAATGGGAGCAGAAGTATCCGCTGGTCACAGTCCATGCTTTACAAAGGACCATTTCGTATCACACACCACTACTTGTCGATTCTGGGGAAGCAACTCATATGGGTAATAGAAATATTTTCTCTTTCGAATTAAGTTGGTTTAAGAGAGAAGGATTCAGGGATCTCATTGCTATAGAATGGGCCGGGGAATGTGGTGGATCATCTAGTATGGATAGGTGGCAAAACAAAATTAGACACTTGCGCCAATTCTTGAGAGGCTGGGCCAAGAATCAAAGTGGCATTTACAAAGTGGAAAAGGAGAGGCTTATTCAGCTCATTAATGAGTTAGATGTGAAAGCAGAGTCTACACTTCTTAACATGTCAGATTGGAATATTGAGATTGAGGCTAAGAAGAAGTTGCAAACTCTTCTAAGAGAGGAGGAGATGAAATGGGCCCTTCGAGCAAAGGTGACGAAGGTGGTCCATGGGGATGATAACACATAATTCTGTCACATTATCGCAAATGGCAAACATAGGAAGAAGAAAATAATTCAACTTGAATGGGGTGAAGGTATAATTGTAGGACATGAGAACCTAAAATTGTACATCTCTGAGTACTACAAGAAACTTTTTGGTGCACCCAAAGAGAATTTTGTTTCTCTGGATGAGAGCACAACAGGTGACATACCTCAGCTCAGCTTAGACGAGAATGAGGTATTGGCAGCTCTGTTTACAGAGAAATAGGTGTTTGACGCAATAGCACAAATGAAACAAATAAGGCGCTGGGACCAGATGGGTTTCGGACGAAATTTTATAAGAAGTGTTGGCATATTATAAAGGGTGATCTTCTGCCTATGTTTCATGATTTGTTTAATGGTCAGTTGCATCTATTCCACCTTAACTTTGGAACGTTGTTGTAAAAGAAGGTGGAGGCTATTCGCATTGAGAAGTTCAGACCGATATGTCTGCTCAATGTCAGTTTCAAAAAATTTACAAAGGTTGGCACGAATAGGTTGACGCAAATCGTCCATTCGGTAGTCCAACCGACACAAACAACTTTCATGCCTAGAAGACGCATCCTAGAAGGGGTTGTCGTCTTACATGAAATGCGACACGAAATGCATACCAAGAAACTCGATGGGTTTGTCTTCAAAGTGGATTTCGAGAAGGCGTATGATAAGGTCAAATGACCTTTCCTTCAACAAGCCTTACGCATGAAGGGGTTCAAGGAATCCTAGAGGGACCAGGTGGATGCTTTCATTCAGAAAGGTAGTGTTGGGATTAAAGTTAATGACGATATCGGGCATTATTTTCAGACCCATAAAGTACTAAGATAGGGAGACTCCATACCTCCCGTGTTGTTCAACATAGTTGTGGATATGTTGGCAGTCCTTATCGATCTGGCTAAAGGGAATGGCCAAGTAGGAGGACTTGTCCCACACCTTGTAGAGGGGGGAGTGTCCATACTAACGCGGCTGATACAATCATTTTCATGGAACACGATATCGCAAAAGCTAGGAATATGAAGCTTATTCTATGTTTATTTGAGCAGTTGTCTTGATTAAAAATAAATTTTAGCAAGACCGAATTGTTCTGCTATGGGAGAGAAAATGAGGAACAAGAGGCTTATAGACAACTTTTCGGATGTGAGATGGGATTACTACCATTTAGTTACCTAGGGGTTCCAATTCACCATAGATGGTTGACGAATAAGGAATGGAAATGTATCGAAGATAGATTCGAAAAAAGACTAAGTTGCTGGAAGGCAAGCTTATGTCTTATGGGGGAAGGTTTGTATTGATAAATTCGATTATGACAAGCATGTCGATGTTCCTTTTATCCTTCTTTGAAGTACCGGTAGGTGTATGGAAAATACTAGACTTTTATCGATCTCGTTTGTTCTGGCAGTGTGAGGAAGCTAAGAAAAAATACAGGCTGGAAAGGTGGGATATTATTTGCAGACCCAAAGACCAAGGGGGTCTAGGGATTAAAAATTTAGAAGTGAAGAGTAGATGCCATCTTAGGAAGTGATTATATAGGCTATCTACTGAGACTGAAGGGATGTGGGTACAAATCTTGAGAAAAAAATGCTTACATTCAAAGACATTGGCCCGGGTCGCTGCTAGACCTAATGGCTCACCTTTTTGGAAGGGGTTAATGAAGATGAAGGTAACCTTCTTTGAACGGGTGAAGTTTTTAGTTGGCAATGGTACCATAACCAGATTCTGAAATGACACATGGCTTGGGGATACGTCTTTATCCTTATAATATCTGTCCTTATATAATATTGTACAACGTAAGGAAGATTACATTGCCACAATATTACATACGGTACCTCTTAATATCCAATTCCGGCGATCTCTAGTGGGAGAACATTGGGATTCCTCGCTGCACTTGGTCAGACAATTGATGGATGTTCAACTCTCTGACCAGCCCGATATTATTCACTGAAAATTATCTACGAATGGTACTTTTTTAGTGAAATCAATGTACATGGATTTAATTGACTCTAGGCCTATTTTGAAATCATTGCATATTTGGAAGATTAAAGTGTCGCTTAGAATTGAAATATTCATGTGGTTCATACACAAGGGAGTTTTACTATCCAAGGATAATTTGATAAAGAGAAGATGGGTAGACAGTTCTAGATGTTGCTATTGACGAGCTAATAATAGGCTAGGTGTATAGGCATTGTAGCTTGATTTTGGTCTCGCCGGATGTGGCATGTTTTATTTCACGACTTGCTTTTGTTATGCACAGATTGTGTGCCGTTGGTGGATCTAAGATTTTGTTTTTATACTTGTTTAATAATATGGTTGCATCCATCAATTGATACAGAGACCGAAGGCTTCGTTCCTCCATTTCTAAAAAAACGAGAACTAACTAACTTGAATGATACTATTCCTAACTTTAAGATAACAGAGATCACATCCCTTAATTGGAGCCAACTAAGGCTTCCTTATTCATAGTTGGAACAGAGGGGGTATTAAGCACTATTGTCTAGTTATCCGTCTTCAACATGTCTACGTTGGTAGTGCCTGATATGTTAAGGTAAGCTCTGTGAGATTGGTTGGCCAAAATTACAAATTCGCTGCACTTAAACTTCCATACTGCAGCAGGTTGTATACTTATACATAGTTCTCATGCTACTGCCACATTTGATATGTCCAAGAAATTTCTAGAGATATTTAGACATTTACCCTATCACATGTAACCTTCGAACCTTATATATTTTGTATGTACAGCAATGTCTGTAAATTACCCTGCATTATTCAACCTCGTGTATGTTATAGGTAAGGTCCATGTGAATGGAAGAGTTGTGAACAATGCAATGAAGAAGAAGAGAAAAGGCAAAAATTCTTCATGTGCAGTCAAACTAGATATGCTTAAAGCATTTGACTGGGTGGAGTGGCACTACCTGGAAGCGATGATGGTCAAACTGGGCTTTTGTGAAAAGTTTGTCAGGCTTGTTATGAAATGTGTGACATCGGTTCGCTTCTCTGTGAAGGTAAACGGCACACTCCTACCCTATTTCCAGCCTACAAAAGGTCTAAGGCAAGGGTGTCTCATGTCCCCCTTCCTATTCTTAATATGTGCAGAAGGGTTTACCGCGTTGATGAACAACTTTGGTGGCCTGCATATTGATCGTGGAATACGTGTGAGTATCCGCTCTCCATGGATCAACCACCTACTGTTCGTCGACGACATCCTCATTTTCCTCGGCGCTCAGCTGCAAAGTGCTCGTAGATTAAACAAAATCTTGCGGATATATGGTGAGTGCTCTCGATAAGCAGTGAATAAGGACAAGATCTCCATTTACTTTAGTCCGAATGCACTGCCACAAGTTCGTGAAGGAATGAAGCAAGAACTGGGAATTCTATCTGAAGCTTTCACGGAACGCTACTTGGGCCTACCAATAGCAGTAGGACGTATTACCAGCGGCTCCTTTGATCATATTGGCGAGAGAAGCCGCGACAATATGCAAGGCTGGGCGGAACGCTACCTAGCATGCGTAGGAAGGGAAATCCTACTCAAATCGGTAATCCAGGCCATCCCTACCTACAGCATGTCTTACTTCCTATTAACCAAAAAAGTCTGTAAGCAGTTCACTTCCTCTATGGAAAAATATTGGTGGAGCAGTTCCATCGATAGGCGATCTTTACATTGTCTTTCTTGGGACAAATTGACAGCACCAAAAGTTCAAGGAGGCATGGGTTTTAGAGAGTTTGAAAAGTTTAACCTGGCGCTTCTTGGGAAGCATGGATGGTGACTTCTAACTCACCCAAACTCCCTTTGTTCTCGAGTTCTTAAAGGCAAATATTTTTCGGATTGTGATTTCATGCAGGCTCATGCTCCATCCTCGGCATCGGCAACATGGAAAGCTATCATTGCGGGGACATCAGCACTGCAAGTGGGACTAATCAAACATGTGGGTAATGGAGAATCAATTTCTATTTGGAACGACTCCTGGATCCCTAATACTGCTACTCTGAAGCCCATGGGACGACTGGAGAATGACCCGCTTGAGCGTGTGTCTAAACTTATTGATGCTCGGTCTAGCACTTGGGATGTAGAAACAATTCGTCGAAATTTTCTTGCACCGGATGCTGAGGCCATATTGAACATGCCAATTCGGTCTAATGGTGGAGAAGATTTCATGGCTTGGGCTCTTGAGAGATCCGGCGAATACATTGTAAAATCGGCCTACCGTGCTCTTGTGACTAGAAATGAGCGTCACGCTCTTGAGTAAGGGACGGTAGCGGAGACTTCATCTTCAAATAAACAGTTGTGGACCGCTCTATGGAAACTTAAGGTGATCCCAAAAGTTCGCGTATTCATGTGGCGAGTACTCAGGGGGATATTGCCAGATTATGCAACCATGAAATACCGACATATTCGCACCACATCACTTTGTGATCTGTGTAAAGCAATGGATGAAGACTTGATGCATGCTCTAGTCCATTGCTCACATGCCAAAAGCTTCTGGGTAGCAGCAAAAGAAGTACTTGATCTAAAACTTCCACAACTACACCCAGACACATGGGCACAGGATCTGGTGGTGGACACTAGGTTCTCAGACCCGGATAGATGCAAGATCATTACGATCATGCACTCGATTTGGACCTCACGTAATCATTGGACACACGATGAGAAAGGATACGACCCTACCCAGGCGATCAAATGGGCTCGCGATGATCTAGCACTACTAGCTTTTCCAACAGATCAGCAACGTAACTTCGATGTTCAGAACTGGAGACCACCTGAACCAGGATGAGTAAAAATCAACACGGATGGCGCTCTTGACACCTTACTTCAGGTGGCTGGCGCTGGAGGGGTAGCTCGCTCGCACCTATCCTTCCTAGGTGCATGGAGTAAGCCTATACCCGGTGTCACAGACCCCTCCATTGCCGAGATCCTAGCATTGCGAGAAGGAGTAATATTTGCCCAACTGAGGGGCTACTTGCACATGGTAATGGAGGTGGATTGCTTGGAGGTAGCGAACCTCTGGAACTCGCACCACAGTTCTAGATCAATTGTGGTGCCTATCTTCGATGAAATCAAGGATAGAGCTTCAAATTTTGTCTCTTTTCGGTTCAGCACGTCACAAGAGAAGCCAATAGCTCGCTTGATCTCTGTGCGAAGCATGCAACCTCTCTACCAGTTTCAGATTGCTGGTTGGGCTGAATGTAACCGAATCTCTCTTATGCAATAAAGCTCCTTAATTTCGCTTCAAAAAAAAGCCGAAACGCAAGTATCTGACAAGTCGGTCATAGAAATCAAAGCTAAACTAGCCTTCGGTCCATACATCAGCTGGGGGAATTCATGTCCGTCTGGGGGTGGATCAGCCAAACCACCCTGTTGCCGGCCATTGAGGATCACATTTCCTGGAACCTGACTGCCAACGGGGCCTACTCCTCCGCGTCGGCATATGGGGCGCAATTCTATGGCTCTCATCCTAGGTTTACCCCCACCAAGGTCTGGTCCGCTCATGCTGAGCCCAAGTGCAAATTCTTTGCCTGGCTGGCCCTTCATGGGAGGATTTTTTACGGCGGACAGGCTGGCATTGCGGGGCTGGCCGCATGACCCCAGATGCCTTCTCTGCCTTCTAGAGCCAGAAACTGCAAGCCACCTCTGCAAGGACTGTCCTTTCACAGTCGCGGTATGGAACCAAGTGCACACATGGACGGACGAGGGCTTGCCGATTTCAGGTTTCTTACCTGAGCCCGGAAGCGTGTCAGATTGGTGGGATGCCTTGCTTGCAAACCAATCAAAGCAGGTGCGCCAGCGCACAGCGGGAGGATCATCTACACCCTATGGTCAGTATGGAAGGAGCGAAACAAGCGTGTTTTCACCGGTATTCGTATGACGCACACGGAGGTTGCTATGTTGGCTTTGGAGGCAATTAAACAACGCGAGCTGGCATTTGTTGGGGCCATGCCAACCGAGGGGATTGGCTAATTTAATTTTTTGTGATAGTGCCATGTTTGGTTTTTTTGCCGCGTTCCCTAAAAACGTGTGCCCCTCTCTACATCGTGTTTTCCGCTTTCATTCTATATTGAAAAGGCAGTGCTCCTGCCGGTTCCTCCAAAAAAAGAAATCAAAGCTAAAATCCAAAATATGTATTTAGTTGATGCTCTAAATAATTAGCTATATTTAGGTCCATTATCCCATGAAAAGGTAGTAGTAACATCAGGTTCACAAAGTTCACAATCATATCATTTGTTGTGACCTAATTCAGGGCTGGGCATAAGCTTGAGGCAGCTATCAAAGAATCATTTTTATTAATTATTTTATGAAAGACTGACAAAAATATACATCAAGCCACTCAAAATTTCTATTGACATCTACAAACTTAATAATGTGAAATGCTCTTATTCTCCGTAATCTGCGTTTATGTTTATGTAGTGCAGTGCAGAGCATATTAACTCGCTACCACTGCTCTGCTCGCTTCACTGGTGTACGCCAGCCAACGCAAACAGTTGTGCTCTGCAGGCGTTTGGATGCTACTTCGCCACACGACACAAGCGAGCAGCTGGCCTCTTCCCGTCATGTGTGCCCGTGATCGGTAACATGGATATTACAGAAAGAATTAATACTGCAGAACACTAGTCCTTTTTTTTTGCGCGAATAGCAGAACTTATCTGTGACCAGCAGAACTTCTTTCCTTATGGTAGCATTTGGTTTGAGGCCGGGACAATCCTCCTTTTCTAAAAAATAAAAGCATTTGGTTTGATATACTCCTCTATTCCAAGGAAGCAAAAATAACCAAGAATCTGTGGGCTCACCATGCAGAGGAGGTGAGAAATTCCACAGCTCGAGCGAACCATGGTTTGGATATATGCAATGCATTGCTGCATGAAGAGCCATGGTCATCACTCATCCATATATACCTTGCTTGATGCCACCGCCATTGTCGGCGCCCTCCCTCCTTTATTGCCACTTGCACAGGGCTGCTGCTGCTATTTATGTCGCCCCACCAAGACCAGATACGGTGACCACTGCCCAAGCCTGAGGCTGCGCAGCTCTTCCGCTCCACTTCTTCTGCCTCGCTGTCTTCCTCCTCCAGGATCCTTCCATCTCCATCTCTCTGCTTCTCTCCCACTCCTACGAGGCATCGTCTGGAAGAAGAAGACAAGAAGAAGAAGAAGAAGAAGAAGAAGAAGAAGAAGAAGAAGAAGAAGAGAGAGGTCCCGTCACTGCACCGCGTCGCGTGATGATGGCATTTGTGCTGCCCCGCGCGGCGGCGGTGGCGGTGTCGCTGCTGCTGTGTCTCGCCGCGGCGTCGGCCGTGTCGGAGGATGTGATATCGATGGTGTTCCTGAAAACCGCGATGGCCAAAGGAGCAGGTATCTGCGTCACTTCGTTTTGCGCGACCATGTCATTCTCGTGTTCTTGTTGTTCGGCCATGGTTAACATTTTCTGTGCACCCCTGACTCACGGGCGCAGTGTGCCTGGATGGGACCCCCCCGGTGTACCACTTCTCCCCCGGCTCCGGCTCCGGCGCCGATAACTGGGTGGTTCACATGGAGGTAACTAGGCCAACGTGATTAAACGCTTTCTGAATCGGATGTATAATTGTATATGTACACGTTTTACTTTAGTGTGGTTATTCACTCATTTCAGTTCATATCTAGTAGTCCATATTGAGATATCCAAAACATCATACATTTGTGAATGGAGGGGGTACGTATCAGCAACGGCCTCATCACCATTATCATTCGTAGGGAGGAGGGTGGTGCAAGACCCCTGAAGAGTGTGTGATCCGGAAGGGCAACTTCAGGGGCTCCTCCAAGTACATGAAGCCACTCTCCTTCTCAGGGATCCTAGGGGGCAGCCAGCAATTCAATCCCGGTATGCCATTCGTCCTTTTGCCTTTGCCCCCACCCATGCAGTCACAACTTTCCCCTCTGAAACAAATCGACTGATGTAGTGCCACCTTACCATTTTCTTGTTTAATCACGTACGCATTGCAGATTTCTACAACTGGAACAGAGTCAAGGTCAGATACTGCGATGGCTCATCCTTTACCGGCGATGTTGAACAAGTGGACCCTGTATGTTCTGGACTTGGATTGTATGCATTTTCATGTATGTGCAAGACATGTATCCAGATTAACCTCGTGTTTGCAATGCAGTCAACAAACCTGCACTACAGAGGGGCCAGAGTTTGGGACGCCATCATCGAAGATCTGCTCAACAGGGGGATGAACAAATCGAAGAATGTAAGTTTACTCTTCACTGCTATTACCAGTATAGTAACAGTTAGTTAATGATGCCTACATTAGCTTTCACTTTGTGTAATGATGCTGATTTTATGAAGAAAAAAGAAAGTTGTCGCTAATGAATATAAACGCATTTCAGCAATTAGGATCATGAACTATACCTGCAGTAGTGCATAAATTCCAATCTGCAGGTATTCCTGCATGAACCTTATGATCCTGAAAAATGAGGTGCTCCATCACACCCTTTCAGGCTATTCTTTCTGGGTGTTCAGCCGGAGGTCTAGCGGCAATACTGCATTGTGACAAATTCAAGGACCTCCTTCCACCGTCGGCACATGTAAAGTGCGTTTCTGATGCTGGTTATTTTACTGATGGGTAAGTTCCATACTGCTGGTGTTCAATTGGTTATGAGTAACCATTTCGTGTCAACTGATCGTCGCCGTTATCATTGCAGGACGGATATTACTGGCAACAAGTTTGTCAGGACATCCTTTAAGAGCGTTGTAGGCCTACATGTATGTTGTTTCCTGACCTTACAATACTGGCCATTATACTAATTATCTGGTGCTAGATCTTGCAATCACAAGATTTATAATTCAGTTCACTATCTGCATTTTATACCATTTTTCCAATGACAGTTAAATGCGCCTTTTATTTTCACCGGTTCGTCTTCCCTCGCTACCATGAGCTTCATGACGGATCACCTAAATAATAATTTACGAAAATTGCATGCGATCTTTCACCTTTTCAAGCCTGATAACCATTTTAATCTCTTGCAGGGATCAGTTAAAAATTTTCCATCTTCATGTACCTCGAGGACGTCGCCAGAGCTGGTCAGTATTCTTCACTTAAGATTGAAGGGGACGCTCTTCTCCTAGCTAGCCTTAGCATGTGCACTAACATGAAAGGAAAAAATGTATATGCAGTGCTTCTTCCCACAGCATATCCTCCCAACATTGCGCACGCCTCTGTTCATACTTAACGCGGCCTATGATTCATGGCAGGTAAATTTCCATACCTTTTCCAGCACTGCACAATGGCAGTAGTGTTTTCTTCTCCAGTATAATAAGCTGCCGAGTAAACAAAAAGATTCGTTTAAGCAAGATGTTTCAGCGATGAATAGTAGTAACAAGTTGGCGCCTGCATTGCAGATCAGGAACATCCTGGTGCCTAGCGCCGCCGATAAGAAGAAGGAATGGGCCAAATGCAAGCTTGACATAAAGGGCTGCTCCTCCAGCCAACTAGTGACCTTACAACGTTAGTGATCTTTCCACCTGGCAATGATCTTACTGGATGATCCAACTTATCTTCCTGGATGTTCATGTTACTTATCTCTGTTGTTGTTTATCTTTGGCACAGATTTCAGGAATGAGTTTCTGTCAGCGCTCCCTAAACCAGAGCAGTCTCCTTCGGTAGGCATGTTCATAGACTCGTGCTTTGCTCACTGTCAATCTGGAGCCCAAGCCTCGTGGAATGCCGACGGTTCCCCTTCGATTCAAAAGACGGTACGTCTAAGTGTTTTGTCATTGGCCCAACAGTTTCCTGACAATTCAGTTTCAAACAATTTCAAATCAAGGGAGATTCAGGGAAAATGTTGCGTGACAAACTGAAAATCCCCGGTCGCAGTTTAGCTTATCTATGATCTTTTCCTGTCTGTTTGCAGAAAATTGGCACAGCGGTGGGGGACTGGTTCTTCGACCGGGCTGTGTCTCAGCGGATTGACTGCGAATATCCCTGCAACCAGTCCTGCATTGACAATGAAGATGACTGAGCAATTGGGTCTGAACTCCATTCTCGAAAAGAAAAAGAAAAAGTGGGTCTGAACTTCAGTTAGATGATGCATCGTTGTGCAGGAATAACATGGATTAGACCACATCCATAGCTACAGGTAGAATAGGTGATTCTTCATAGATGGTTACTTACCCGTTCTGTGTTTGTTGATGCTTACTGCTACTGAGAATAAAATGGAGGAATTGTGGTGTGAACTTGCTGCGTGAAATGGTTATTTAGAATTGACAAGAAACCACACTTGCTATTTTTTGTTTTAAAAAACACATCTTTCAAAACTGATAGTCACGGCCCACGCGTCCTTAGCACATCAAGTGTTGGGGCGGGTGGATAATTAAATTCTTCCTAAAAAAGCACAAGATAATTAGGTGTTAGTTTGCTGAGACGGTGATAGAAAATTGTGTTTTTTTGTTGCTCGAAGGAAAAATATTGTAGTTTTGTGAAATTATATAGAAAATGCTATTCTGTACATTTGTAAGGTTGTAACTATTTGTGACCTATGCAAAAAATAACATACGATGAATTTCTGTAATAGTTACATAACTTGTACTTGACAATAATGTGTTCCATGTTTTTTCACAAATTTCAAATGATCATATTGTTTTACCACAAAATTATAGGCACCATTTTCTACCGAATATTCATATGACGTACATTTCTTTATAATCTACAAAACTCAAAAGTATGATTTTGCTAAGTTTCAAAAAATGAATTGAACCAAAGTTGTGAAATTTTGATTCAATCTAAATATGAAATGCGGTGAGAATGATGATACCAACCGTCCCATCCAAATTTGGCTAACCGTTCTATTTAGTCCAAGATTGGTCTGGCCACCGAAAACCATTTTTTGACGGGACACAAAAACGATTTGACACTACAACGTACGACAGGAGTGATCGCACCGAGAATACTTATGTTGTTTAAACATATATGAGGGGCAGCTTAGAATAAATATTATACAAGTAAAATGATTTAATGGTAAGTACATATTTTTCAAATCATACTATTTTTCAAATAAACGAAAGAGCTGTTTTCAAAAAGTGGAATATTTTAAAAGTTATTAAATCACAAAATTTGAATAATGAAATGACTGAAACCACTCTTTCGAAATAATTGAGATCACGTTATAGAAATAAGTGAAATCAATGGTTTTTGAAATAATGAGTTAATTGAAAACACCTTTTAGAAATGATAAATCGTTCTTTTGAAAAAAAAATCGGATAATTATTTAAATAATTGTTTACATATAATTAAAATTATTGTTTTGAAGTTGAAATCTTTAATTTGGAATGCAGAGTTGTGAAGTTGCTAAAATAATGGACACAGAATTTGTGAGTGAACTTCACTCAGAGAACATTATTAGAAATAGTTGCTGAAATCACTCAGATATATGTTTTTTAAATATTTAAACTTATAATGTTACTAGAAATATATATTTTAAAAAAATGAATTCATTGGGGAAAAATCATAATAACTGAAATCTCTGTACTCCCTTCATGCCCTTATACAAGGCCACTATGGAAAATACATTTTGCATCTATATAAGGCCACAAACAGTAATTGAGGTAAACATTAATGATGTTTCCTCATACTAGCAACTTGTTTAATATTTGCATGCATGTATTCATAATGACACTTAGCTACTTTCTTCTCATTCATTCATTGCATGCATGCGGCGTATTAATGATTCCAGTTAACGAAAAGAAAACTTGACTTTTTAGGCAGTCATTAAATTTTTCTCTTGATACCTATAATATGAGTTTGTGGCCTTGTATAAGGGAATGGAAGGAGTATTGTTTTCAAGAAATGGTTTATATCACTTGTTTGAAATAAATGAAATCACCTTTTTATTCAGAAGGGTTGGTTTTTGATAAATAATTTTTTTACACAAATGAAATTGATTGCATCACTTATTTAAAATAGTTTTAATCGTTATTTTGAAATAAATTATTACTTTTTGAAAGAAAAAAACAGAACACATTTTTTTGGAAAATAATGAAATAATGCAATCACGATAGCTTGAAATAAAAAGAAAACACTTTGTTGGAAAAATGAAATACGAATTGTTTTTGAACAATGAAGTAAGTGAAATCATTGTTTTGAAACAATTGAAATCGCCCTTCTGAACAACATAACTCAAGGTTTTTTAAAACAAAATATTAATTGAAACCGCCTTTTTGAAACATTGAATCTTTTTTAACAATTACTCTTTAAATTATTACAGAGGTTTGATGAATCACTTTTTGAAGAACAAAATGAAATATTTCATCAAAATAATTGAAATTTGAGATAGTTGAAATTGCTACCGGTTTGAAATACAGATTTAAGATGTTACAGAAATAATTGAAATGGAAATTTCTGAGCAGGCTCTAGGTGCATAAAGTAAAGAAATAAATGATGTGCATACTCTTCTAAAAAAAGATGTGCATACAGCCACTCAAAATAAATAAATGATGCGCATACAGAAAATACAGTAGGCATGTGTATTCATACATTTGCCCTGTTTGGATCCATGGGTTAAAGTTAGTTCGAGCTAGTTGGGGCTCAAATAGCCCTAAAGTATCCAAACATGGGGGGTTAGATTGGAGCTAGTTGCATCCACCCCACCCAGAAAAAACTATCCCACCCAAGAGGTGCTAATTTGAGCTAGTTATGATGGGACCCACAAAAAAAAATACTTTTCTCCCTCTTATCCAGCCACACCAGATCCCTCCTTCCCGTCCTAGCCACTCGTTAGGAGGCCACACCAAATCCGGCTGAAAAGAGAAAGCAAGTGCATTTATTGTCAATCTAACCCTATCATCCAAACATCAACTTTGCCTAAAGTTAGTTCAGGGTTAGTCACGAGTTCGAACCTAACTCTAACCTCTAGCTAAGTTAGAGTATCCAAATAGGGGCCCTTGCTAGCTGACGCCACGCTCCAATTGCTGCTGGTTTGTGCAATAGCTGGTGTTCTGTGGTCTTTTCCGTTTTGCCATGGTCTTTTCAGTTTTGTCAGATTGGTGTGTTCATGACTTATTTAAATGATCTTTATAACACAAATAAGACACATATTGTCATGAAAAAAAAAACTGTTGCCACGCGGTGGGTGGTGGGCTTGTGGCACTGGACACGGTACATTCCAAGCCGTGATCCTTCGAGAAAGGAACCGGAGCACGCGGCGGGAGTGAGCATTCGAGTCACGGGTTGAGCCCGTGAAATCGAACCAAGCCTGCCTACCGTTTGTTGAATGGCGGCACGGCTTCACAACAAGGTCAGGCACAAAAGGGTCCAAATGCCCTTCACATGCGCTTGTTCCTTGTGATCCCCGGTCCTCCCCGTCCCTTTCCGCTAGCGGCTCATCCTCAGCGAACTGCTCGCATAATAAACAAACTTGGATTGGGCTTTCAGAAAGAAGAAAAAATGGATTGGATGGATCATCTCCCACCCACCACTGGCCAAGGCATGGCTGCCCGGATATAAAGCACGCCGGAGTGAAGGTTTATCAGCTAGCTTAGCTTAGCTTCTCGGCCCGCACGCAGCTCTAAGCTGCCATGAAGAAGCCAATGCTCTTTCCTGCGTTGGAGGCTCTGCTGGTCGCCGCTCTGCTGCTTCTTCCCGGCCAGTGCCAGGGGTCCAATCTCACGGTGACCGGCACCGTGTTCTGCGACGCCTGCTCCTCCAGCTCCTTCTCCAACCACAGCTACTTCCTGCCAGGTTCCAGCGTCGCGCCACGCATTTCTTCCCTCGATTTCTCTTGCTGTTCCGCGTTTCATCGAATTTCCTCCCGTGTTCTGAACAATGGATCATCTCCCTTCGTTCGTTCGTCAGGTGTGAAGGTCAGGATCGTCTGCGCGATCAGGGCAAGCTCGGCGTCCAGGGAGGAGATCAAGATCACGGCCGAGAAGACCACCGACAGACACGGCGCCTACCGGCTCGACATCCCGGCGGTCGCCGGCCTCGGGTGCACCACCGGCGGCGAGGCCGCGTCCTTCTGCCGGGCCGCCGTGCTGGACAACCCCTCGCCGCTCTGCGACGTGCCGGCCGTGACCACAACCGCCGGCCACATCTCCTTCTCGTCGGCCCGGGACCCCGACGCGTGCCTCTACAACCTCAACTCCCTCTACTACCGCCCGGGCAAGAAGGGGGACACCGCCTGCGACGGCGCGGGGGCGTCGACGGCGTCGCCGGCCGCGCTGAACACGTCGCTCTTCTACTGCCCGCACTGGCCGTGGCCGCCCATCCCGTTCTGCACGCCCCGCCCGTGGTTCCCGCCTATACCGTTCTTCACGCCGCCGCCGCCGGCGTTCCCCTTTCCGTTCCCGCCGATACCGTTCTTCACGCCACCGTCGCCGCCACCACCGGCTTTTCCTTTTCCTTTGCCGCCCTGGCCGTGGACGCCACCGGCGTCGCCACCTCCACCATCGTTCCACTTCCCTCATCTGCCACCGATTTTCTCGGCACCATCTCCGCCGCCGCCGCCGCCACCACCGCCTGCATTCCCATTCCCTTTACCGCCGTTCCCACAGCTACCTCCTTTTCCACATTTTCCGCCTCTACCGTCGTTATATTCGCCACCGCCTCCTCCGCCCCCGCCACCGCCACCGCCTCCGCCGCCTTCCTTTCCTTGGCCTTTCCCGCCATTACCATTCTTCCCTCCGACTGCAAGCCCTTCGGTCCCGTCTCCTCCACCTTCAAAGCATTATCGGAAAGATCCGACCACTTGGTCCTCTTCCAAAACCCAACCATAAATAAAGCAATAATAATAAGTAGAGTACATAATACGTAGTACTAGTAATTTGTTCTGCTCGTGCTGGGGGACGGATAATGGATGTACTGGTTGTTTTTTGAAGTGGGTAATGAGTGTACAAGGCAAATGAATTCCTTCCTTTTCTGGTTGATTCACAGTGTGGGTCTGTGCCTATAATTGTACTATGTCACATTGTAAACAAAAGACTTTCTTTCCTTTTCTTTGAAATAAAAAAGAACTTTTTTGTGTGGAAAGCCATCATGGAACTTTATATTCAACTTAACAAGCATTACATCTTCCACGAGCTTGGTAAGCTCGGGGCTCATCTGCCCAATAAAAGTCTTATTACAATAACAAAAATTAGCTAGCACATGTGCCACTTGATTAGCAGAACAAAAACAGTGATTAAAATTGATCTTCCCGATCGAAGAACTTACGTCCACAGACTCCGCTAATATAGCTGAAGCAGCATCCCGCCATCTTGACTGACCAGTACAGTAGTCTATCACATTTAGGGAGTCAGATTCTGCTTCCACACGAGGAAATCCTAAGAAATTAGCAAAATTAATTCCATCACGCATTGGCATTGCCTCGGTGGTGATCGCATCAACTGCAAAGGGGATATAACAAAAAGGACTTTCTCTTTGGTAGCATCTAACAAACGATTTCAGTTCTTGCAGCTATACAAATGCAGTTTGTTGCATGTGCCAAAAAATGCAGTTTTATTGCGGCTTAATAATGCAGAACTACTATTTTCAGGTACTTGAATTTTTTTTCCGGATCGATTTGAATTTCTGTACGGCACGATTCTAGAATGCTCTTCCTTTTTCACCAGAAGATGGCATGAGGAAGTAAGAAATGAATATGCATATTGCAATAGTTACCGTATATGTATGCATCGTGCAAATCATAATATGCATGAATACAACTGAAATCATAATATGCATGAATACAACTGACTAAGCAGATGTAGTTCCAGCGATTTGTTGTAGCTTGTAGTCCCAAATGCTTTATATATAAGAAAAGAATTTTAGATCGAATTGCAGCATCGCCATTATTCTAGAAACAATGGAGAGAAAATTGTCCATCGACAATCAAGTACGCAATACATATGTGAACACGGAGGTTTAATAACACAATTAATATACAAGGGAGAAGTTTTCTAGAACTTGTCCTAGTGAAGAGATGTACTAGGGATGTAAGGGACATTCTCCCATCTCATCTTTCACATTAATGCCCACAAAAATCAATCCAGTTCCCGGCATTTTGACATATACATGCGCACTATGGAACTTTGTGCGGCTGGGCGACACAAGTGTTAAAGCTTATGACCATCTGATAGCATTGTTCAAAGCACTGCACGGCCGAAATGCAAACTTTCGCGGAAGCAAGGGATGGGCTGAGATTACAAGATAAAATTGCTGGAAATGTTTTGTTGTCATCCCAATTCAGGCAAAAAGGGTGATTGTAATTGGAGGAAAAGAAGAACAGAATGGTGACGTCAATGGATATAATCAATCAACTAATGAGTCGGGTAATATATTAGCTGGATTACTGGACCTACGACAAGTAGGGAGAAGGCAACATACGAATGGTTGGGTAAACGGATAAGATTTTGCACTATTTGTCGAAAGCAGGATCACAAGAGAATGACATGACCGGACCGTGGGATGATCTTAATAAGCAGTCTCGAAAGGCCTGTCTGGTGCAAGAACTATGGGGTCGAGGGTTACCGGCGAAACAACTGCCCGTCTGCACCAAAGCTCCAGAGATGAGACTCCCAGAGGTAGCACGTAAGACTAGGAAAATTTGATGAAGCTACGTGTCCACTAATTTGAAGAAACGATGTAATGGTTTGTTCAGAATAGATTTTATGGTTGTTTGCTTATCAGTGTTGTTGTGCTTAATAAGTACTCCCTCCGTTCACAAATATAAAATGTTACCTTTTTGCTGAATCGGATTTATAGACATGTTTTAGTGTGTTTGTTCATTCATTTCTGTCCGTATGTAGTCCATATTAAAATATCCAAAACATCTTATATTTGTGAACGGAGGGAGTACCTCATTATCATGTACGGATGATTTTAGAGAGAAGTGTATTGTATTTGTACCGGTTGATTGGTGGTCAGGTTGGAAGTAGTTGTTTGGATGAGCTGCAACTTTGTAATGAACTCAATTGCAGATATTCTTGAAGCATGGAATACATGAGACAGATTGCTTGGTGTACTACTCTTCAAACTGAAGGTACTGGGGAGAACTGAAGGTACAGCCTGGTTCAGTCATCCACCCAGCTTCTCCAACAGAAATCACTGGATGGCTCCATCTCATTTCTCCGTGCCTCCTCTGCAATCACGGGAGCGGGTGCAAGGTCCACTGATCATGGTGCTTTACCAGAGGTGAGGGCTAAGGCATGTGTTTCAGACTGCAATCTTCTGTCAGTTAAAAATTTCTTTGGGTTCAGGAAGCGCTGCCGTTGGAACAGAATCTCACATCGTGTGCGACCGTCTGATCCGGGCTAACTCAGACAAACGGAATACCTGGGCTTGTGCGCTGCCAGTTGAGAATCTCGGAGTGGAAGGACGAGATAGATAACCAGCACAACTGAGCTCGAGCTCAGAATATCGCTTTCGAAACCCAGCACTCCCATGCCAGACAGTAGCAATTGAGGTCAGCGCCGTGCCTCTCTCATAATGAGGCAATGGCCCTGCTCATACACTTGACGCCAGAAATACCAAGCCAGGACCTCCTATGGAGATCACTTGTGTGCAGTATCAGCCAACTGACTGCCTCCTTGACCACATTCTGCTCAACCACAGCAAGGTAGGCGCTGCAGTTCGGCACCCAGATATGAAGCAGCATCAGCGAGACAGCTGTCATGTGAGCCCTTGAAAGCCGAGACAAGCGCTTCTACTCGCATCAGAGCTGGCACCGATATTGAGAGTATCATTCCTTGGGCTAGATACTGCGTGCAAGAGAATGCTAGGCTGTATAGCAGGCGAGTCAGCTGGAGGGAGACACCATGCTTCAGCGAGTCCAACAGAATGCTCAGTTTAGGAAGATTTGTCAGCAAGCCCATCGTGGCCTCTCTAGGTGCTGCCTTGAGCAGCAACACCACGCAATCTGACGCCAAATCGCTTATCTGTGGACCTGAATTTCCAACCACCTCGAGAAATATACCCATACTACCACCGAGGTCGCATATATCCATGATGCAAGATTGTTGATCAACAGCAATGCTCATGCTGAAGGCGCTGTCAACAAGGAGTGCAGGTTCTTTGGTAAGAGCGATACTTCTGTTGCTGCCGATGCCACAGATAATGAAAGCTCTGCAAAGTTCCAAGGTTGGTTCCAGAAAATCATCCATATCCTTGGCAGTCACAAACTCAACTAGATTCCCGATTCTTCTGACAACTTGAAGCTGTGAAAGAATATTGGAGTCCATGTCGGGAGCAGACTCTAGAGCAAAACAAAGCTTAACATTGCTTACATTTGCATTTGAAAGATCTCCAAGCAAAAATTCAAAGCACTGGGATACTGTCGCTTCATTCAGGATATCAGATACCTTAACACAATCATGTTCCATCAGCATTACTAGAAGTTTCTGTGCATACATTGGTATTGGATCTTCATCCTCTGCAAATGAAGGGTACAGCGGAAGAAAATATTTGTGAGAGATTGTTTTCAGGTCAGCTAATGTTTGCTCTTCTGCAGTCAATGAAGAATCACTGAAGATCACAATCATCACATCAGACAGTATCTTCAAACATAGGAATCTGGCATCACAGTCTTTATTGCCCTTGTATAAGATGAATAAGCTTGGAAGGAATCGACTTGTGAATATTTCGTGTTCCGTAAGTATAACAGAAGGCTCCTCCATAGCTGCCTCTATAACTCGCAGCAATGTCATTTGGAAATCATCCCGAGCCTGGAAGTACAATAAAGTGTACACAAATGACCACAAAGGACAAGAGTTTAGTGAGCACATTGCGTAATGCAAAGACTGTGAAGACAAGACAACATCAACACTAGGATGAGTTTATTGTAGACATTGCAATGCAAACATATAATGAATGCTCTCCATATTTTCTCATCAGGTTTGTTAGTGCTAATCTTGTCATGGTCAGTTATGTGGAAGTTGTATCATGGCATGCAAAATGAGCTAGCTATGCATATGTCAGCAATTAGCAGCAGCTACACCCTACAGATATAGGATATAGTTGTCAGCAGTAAAAAGCAAAATCTGATTTGACTTTGAGCTGTAGACAGATACCAGTATGTCCTAGACTGCAGTAAAAGTTTGCACTGAGCTGTCCTAGCTTAGCTATCAAGTATTGGCAGCATGGTCGGTTTGGTTAGTCCTATAAAAAGACATGCACCCCTGTTTGTAAAAGTAAGCTTGTGCTGTTGATATAAACCTACAGAGCTTCATACTAGTTCCTTGTGTGCATGTGTGTGAGAAAACAGTGAGTGAATCCTGGTTTGAGAACCTAGCATTTCTAAGAAGGTTGATTCCAGATATTTATAGGCCATACCTGAAATGGTGTCTCCAATACCTTCATAAGATTAGCCAACTGGAGCAATACTTGACTTGTCACAACTCTGTGATTGAAGGATACACTCCCAAGAAGATGAAGGATAACAGGGAACAAATGAATTGTGCTCTTTGGATGAGCACGTCCCGTTAAAGCAGTAATAGGTCCATGACGTTTGCCACCCATGGCCTGCTGTATATCGCTGGATACAGTGTCAAGAATGCCTGGGACCAACAAAGCAACTAACTGAACAAATGCTTCTGTACATTGATGAATAAAACCATCCTTCTCTTTCCCAATCTATCGACTGCTGATAGCAGCTTTGCATTGCAAAAGAATTGTGGAAGCCACCTTCGACTGTTCTTGCAAAGAAGAGCAACAAATAGAAGGGTTTTTCCACACAGAATGTCAGATCCCTGTTCTATCAGAGAAATAAGTCCAGGGACTAACTGTTTCTCCTCGGTTAACGACTGAATATAGCGGTTCATATTTGGTATGGTATGACTGTTCACTAATGCTGGATTCAGAAGATTCAGACTTATCTGTTGCTCGCGTGGATTGCCCTTAAAGTGTGTGCATGCAATATCCTTGAACGACAGCTTCTCCAGTATTAAATGAGTACATGACGAACTGAATCGAGCTAGGCGGCTCAAACAAGAAATTGCAATAAGCCTTGTATTCTCCTGCTTCCCAGTTGCTTTATAGATGTAGCAAAGATGACCAATTGCATCTTGGGAAGCAAACCGTGATGTCCAATCTGTCCCTTGGCTACATATATTATCAATTGTTCGTAAGGCATAAAGCTGGGCCAGATCGTCTTCCCCTTTACGCAAGATAGATGACACCAGTGCGATTACAGCACTAGGGACCTGGACAGTTTGCCAAGTTAAATCATGGGAAGACAGTAGTTTGAACTTGTAGCTGGAAATCAAAGGAATATTTTTTTAGAAAAGGAGGTTATCCCTCGGCCTCTGCATACGATCACTTTATTAGAAAGGACCTCGTCCAAACGAGTCTCAAAGTCAAAAAATTACAGCAGTTCATGAGCATCTAAAGAAATATAAAAAGAGGTAGCCACAACCGGCGACAAAAGTAGGTAGGAAACTACTCTCCTAACCTATTACATGACCGCCATCCAAACTGGTTGAATATACCCCGAGCAACCATCTCCCATCGGATAGACCAAGTAACCATACGCTCCTTGGCATCCGTCGGAGTGAGTAGTGACCACATACGGATTAACGTTGTGGCTCTAAAGATGACCCGCAAAAAATGTAAGTTTGTTTTTCTGTTAAAAACGAGATCATTCCTGCAGTTCCATATAGCCCAAAGTAAAGCACATACGCCTACACGAATATGTTTCGCGATTTCTATATCCACCCCATTTAGCCACGTCCCAAATAACGTGTGTATGCTATTAGGTGTAGCTATGTTAAAAGCTATATGAATCGACCGCCACAAAATTTGAGCCATTGGGCAGTCCAGAAAGAGGTGTTTGATGGACTCATCATGATCACAGAAGCTACATCTTCGTGATCCAGTCCAGTTTCGCTTTACCAGATTATCCTTTGTGAGAATGACTTGTTTGTGGACAAACCACATAAACACTTTAATTTTTAAAGGCACTTTTACCTTCCAGATGTTGACTGTTCTTGGGACATGTACCGAGTTTATCATATCCAAATACATGGACTTGACTGAAAACACTTCGTTTTTCATTAGTGTCCAGTGTAACCGATCTGGCTATGTGGTAAGCTGAACATCCATCAGCCTTCTTACCAGATGTAGCCAAGCATCCCACCAGTCACCAGTTAGGTTTCTTCGGAACTGGATATTTAGAGGAATCGATTGTAATACCGTTGCAACATAGGCCTGTCTACGTTGAACAATATTATATAGAGCCAGGTATTGGATAGCTAGCGGCGTCTCCCCTGGCCACGTATCCTCCCAGAATCTCGTACTCGTACCATTACCAACGGTGAATCTTGCCCTATGGAAAAATGCTGACTTGACCTTCATCAACCCTTTCCAGAAGGGTGAATCTGATGGTCTGGCTGTAACCTGTGCTAATGTGTTGGTCTGTAGGTACTTATTACGCAGAATCTGTGTCCATGTGGCATCGGTCTCATCAAATAACTTAAACAGCCATTTACTGAGTAAGCACTTATTCATCTCTAAATTCTCAATCCCAAGGCCCCCTTGGTCTTTCGGGCGACAAATGATGTCCCATTTTGCGAGTCTATATTTACGTGTTGAGTCGTCACTTTGCCAGAAGAAACGTGACCGATAGAAGTCTAGTCTTTTCCGTACCCCTACTGGAACCTCGAAGAAAGACAAAAGAAACATTGGCATACTCGTGAGGACTGAGTTAATGAGAATCAAACGTCCTCCATATGACATCAGCTTGCCCTTCCAGCAGCTTAGTTTCTTTTCAAATCGGTCTTCAATACATTTCCATTCAGCATTAGAAAGCTTACGATGGTGAATCGGTATCCCCAGATATGAGAATGGTAGCGAACCCAATTCATATCCAAAAAGTTGCCTGTAAGCATCTTGATCGTCTTTGGCACATCCAAAGCAGAAGAGCTCACTTTTGTGGAAATTAATTTTGAGCCCCGACAGCTGCTCGAAAAGGCATAGCAACAACTTCATATTCTTTGCTTTCTCTAGGCCGTGTTCCATAAAAATGATGGTATCATCTCCATACTGCAAAATAGATAACCCACCATCCACAAGATCTGGAACTAGACCACTCACCTGGCCATTCGCTTTAGCTCTCCCTATTAAAATTGCCAACATATCCACCACGATGTTGAACAAAATAGGAGACATCGGGGCCCCCTGTCATAGACCCTTTTGTGTCTGGAAATAGTGACCTATATCATCATTCACTTTTATTCCGACACTGCCTTTTTGAGTAAAAGACTCGACCTGCTTTCTCCATGAATCAGCGAATCCTTTCATTCTTAAGGCTTGCTGAAAGAATGGCCATTTGACCTTATCGTAAGCTTTCTCAAAATCCACCTTGAAGATTACTCCGTCCATCTTTTTGGTGTGAAGCTCATGAAGTGTTTCATGAAGGACCACCACCCCTTCTAGGATGTTTCGGTCTGGCATGAAGGCTGTTTGAGACGGTTGCACTATACTATGTGCAATCTGCGTTAGCCTATTTGTTCCTACCTTGGTAAAAATCTTAAAGTTCATATTGAGGAGACATATTGGGCGGAACTGCTCAATCCGCACTGCCTCCGTCTTCTTCGGAAGAAGAGTAATCGTTCCAAAGTTTAGGTGGAATAATTGTAGCTTCTCGGAAAACAAGTCATGAAACATTGGCAACAAATCACCCTTAATGATCTGCCAACATCTCTTGTAAAACTCGGCCGGGAACCCGTCTGGCCCAGGTGCTTTACTATTCTTCATTTGTGAGATTGCCTGAAACACCTCTTTCTCGGTAAAAGGAGCGGTCAAGATCTCATTCTCGTCCGTCGCGAGTTGTGGAACATCTTCTATCCTTGATTCATCTAAGGATACAAAACATTCTTCAGGTTTTCCAAACAACTGTTTGTAATAATTCGTGATGTAAAGTTTTAGGTTCTCCTGACCCACTATTGTTTCTTCATCTTGTTCGAGCTGAAAGATTTTTTTCTTCTGGTGTTTACCATTTGCAATCATATGGAAGAATTTTGTGTTGTTGTCCCCTTCACAACTTTTCGCACTTTGGCTCTTAGCGCCCATTTTAATTCTTCCTCACGCAACAAATCTTTAAGACGTAGTTCGGCTGCTACTTTAGTCTCAAGTTTTGTTGTATCTAAGAGAGAAGACTCAGCTTTGAGATCTAAATCATCAATGAGTTGAATAAGTCTTTCCTTTTCAATCTTATAGAGTCCACTCAAATGTTTGGACCATCCTCGAAGGATCCGCCTTAAGTGTCTAATCTTATTCTGCCATCTGTCCACACTAGAATGTCCCCCCGAATCTTTTGCCCACTCACGAGCAACCAGATCCATAAAACCTTCTCTCTCGAACCATGCCAGTTCGAAAGAAAAAGTAGTTTTATTCCCAACATGAGTAGACTCCCCTGAATCTACTAGGAGAGGCGTATGATCCGAAATTCCTCTTGTCAAGGCTCTTACCGTCACTAGGGAAAATTTCTCTTCCATTCCACACTTGTGAGTACTCGGTCTAGCTTCTCAAAAGTTGGAGTTGGGAGTGTGTTAGCCCAAGTGAATTTTCGACCTGAGAGCTCAATTTCCCTCAAGTCGAGGCTCTCAATAATGGCATTGAACATAAAAGACCATCGACCATCAAAATTGTCGTTGTTCTTTTCATACCGCCTTCAGATAATGTTAAAGTCACCCCAACCAACATTGGAAGTGTCTCCTCTCCACAAATTCAGACAAGGTCCGCCAGAAAGTCTGACTTCAACTCTGGTTGTGCAGCGCCATACACTGCTATGAGTGCCCACTGGAACCCATCAACCTTTGACCTTACCCGAAATTTAACAGCAAATTCCCCGAGGAACACATTCCTAACCTCCAAAGTTTCGCATTTGACCCCAAGTAAGATCCCACCAGATCTTCCTCTTGGGGGTAGACAATGCCAATCAAAATCAACCCCTCCTATGAGGATGTTGAGAAACTGCGAGGTGAAATTATCTGTACCTGTTTCGGGGAGGGCTATGAAATCAAGTTTATGCTGAATAGATACATCTGCCAGGAACCTATGTTTAGCCAAGTCTGCGAGACTTCTGTTATTCCAGAATATTCCTCTCATCTATCATCATAGAATTTTTTAGCAGTTCGAGACCTCATGCTTTGGCGTACTGCCGACGCTGGATAGACTTTCCGGTTCCACTTCCGTTTAGGCTTCAGGCACTCATCAACTTGGTCCATGCAACCAGGCTCAGTGAGTACTCCACCCTCTGGTACCGTAAGTTCGGGTGAACGAAATCTATCATGATCCGGAGACTGTGTGGGAGATAGTTCTATGTCTTGACAAAAATTATTGAAAATCCCTAATTCCCGAATCTCTGAATCATTTAACGGTTTAACCGCAGCTATGTTTCTAATTACTTCCATAGCTCGTTCCGCCTCAATATCAAGCAAGTCGTTAACTGATTTTGCAATTTCTTTCCCATTACTCCCTAGTGAAACTCCGAGCTCATTGGCATTATGCATAATATCTACCTCAGAGAAATGCAAAATTGAGTTGGACGTATTAACTGACAAACCTGTCTTGGCTTCGATGTCACGAAGCTTAGCTGCCCGCATGGCTCGCCCAAGCTGCAGGTCGTCAACATCTGGTTGAGCTTGAAGTCGGTTGCTCATCCGTATACCTTGGGACCGAGGATCCGCGATGCCTCCAAAGGCCATGATCTCGTCCTGTGTAGGTTCGTTTAAGCAAGTAAAATTAGTCTCCTCCCTTGACAGATGATCATGTTGCAGATTGCGCGAACTAACTATCGGGGATAACACACTTACCTCCGAGCCCGACCCACGTACCTTCGGGGGAACTGTCCCCGACACTACCGGTGTCCCCGGTCGGCTCGACCGCCCTTCCAACAAAGACTCCGGCTGCAGCACGCTCATTGGCTCAACATGTGGAGGCGTCACCATCTTCCCAGATGCTCCCAGCCGGTTCTTCCATGCTTGAAGCTCCTCTGGTATGTCGACAGGACTGTGATGGGTGGTAGAAATTTGCATAGTCAAATCCTCCACATCACCACTGGCAGGACATGTCCTGTTCGACCCCTTCAATTCCTGTCGCGCAAGAAGCATGGATACGTCACTCATCTTTTGCTGTAACAAAGTATTTCTAGGCTCTGGAATACATACCTCACGACCGGCAGCACCACTAGCCGATGTAACCATCCCTCCACTTGGAGATGATCCCTCCAGCGAGTGTCCCTTGGACTCTGCCCGAGGAGGCTGCACATATACTTGCTGTCCAATAACGCTCACCGTATCCTGCTCGGTGCAGCCCACTGTAGCCGGCGCTGGCGGTAGGACAAGACACCGACCAACCTCCGCCGTGATCGTCTTTCTTCCTTCATTACCCAAAGACAAACGAGACCCCGCGTTAGTATCTGAAGAGCCTATCTTAAGTTTCGAAAGACGTGCAGGAGCGGACATCACCCCAAAAGAACCAAACTTCAACGAGTTCGATGGCACCACATTGGTACCACCCTGTTCGCTGCTAGTCTCGGTTTGCCTCTCTGGACCTTTGCCCCCCCCCCCTTTGGTTTATCCTGATGACCCAAGTCCTTTCCTTCGGAGGGTCCATCCCCCTTAGTTGTGTCCATATCCTTTGGGCCATCTTCTTGCTGTCCCACTGGGGTATCCTCCAGCTCCACCTCGAGGTCGTAAGTGACACCCGCATAGGTCCAACCCACCACATCTGGAACGAACTCAATATTTGCTATGCTGACAAGAAGGCGTGCAACCACATTGGCGCGTGTGAAGGACATATCAACCTTCTCGGTCTTGCCTATGAGTGAACCCAAACTCCACGAAACGAGAAAGTTATTGAGAAACTTTGGAGGTGCACCAGAGAACCGGACCCACACCTGAGTAAAGGGTGTTCCCTACGGCTCCTGTTGTTTCCATTCATCAAACTCCATGATGATACTAGTTTTGGGTACCCTGCACATGCCAAACTTAAGAATACGGGCTTGATCCTCCCTGGATGGGAACTCCAGTCTGAACGTTTGCCCCTCCACTCGAACGACATGCCAGTCAAAGTTCCCTGGGGCTAGTTCTCTCATCATCTGCTCAATCTGAGGCTCAGTCATGACCCCGTTAGTAACCCTGACCATGCCCGAGAAGGACACATCATTGGTATGTTCAGTATGCTCGACCTCGGGAGATTCGAAGAACATCAACTCGAAGCAACAAACCCCATAGATGGTTACCACTAGCTTCGGTCCAAGTAGTAATGGACACTGTGTAGACATATGTTTTGGCTTTAAGCAATATTCACAGAGTTCCATCTTGCATTCCGCCACAAAGTGACCCGGTTCGCCACAACGAAAGAAAGTCAATTTCTCCTTCTTACGCTCCCATTTAGTTGGTTTCTCTCCATCCGATTTTTCAGAACCCCTCTCTGTGGAATTCTCAGGAGGCTGCGTAGCTGGCTGCTTCGTGACCGGGGCCTTAACAGCAGCAAGGGCTGCTACAGCCTCCATTACCACCTTTGGAAGTGCCGGCTGCGTCACGTTGGTATTGGACGACGTTACCGGCTGGGCCGTCCCGACATGAGGGGTCTCCGGCAGATGCCTCGGAGGTAGCGGTCTCCTACCGCCCCCTCTTCCTCCACGACTATGTCTGTAGAAGTTCCAACTCTTCCGCTGATTTTGACCGGTCGGCCTTCAACGAACCCACCTGGAGGTCCCTGGAATTCTCTTGCAGCACCCCCATCCATCTGCCAGCCATATCCGCGTACACCTCCGCTTGAAGATGACCCACAGTGTTGACCCTCGCCGTAGACATCGATTCCATCATCTCCCCAATAGCCTCGAGGCGGCGGCCGTCGGTCAGTCGCATCAAACCTGCCTCTTCCGTTCCCCTGGTTTGCAGCAGCCGTTCGCCCAGTCGCAGCTGGTGCACCCCCTGAGTGCGGTGCCTGTTGTTTCCGAGGCGGCGGTGGCCCGTTGCCCCGGCCAGCCATCCCGACGCTGCCGCCAGTCCTTTGACCTGTCGCGTTAGCCGCCGGCGGTTGAATACGTCCCGCCCGACCACTACCAATGCTTGGGAAACCCGGCCTTGCCCTGGTTCGAACCCTAGTTGTCTCAAGTCGTCGATCGGGCAAAGACAGCTCGGTTCGAGCAGGCTGAATCAGTTCCGGTGCGGGCTCTGAAACAGAAAGAGGGGTTTGGATCACTTCCTGGGCCATATACCCAGTTCCCGAAGTGTCCTGGCCCAGCTTTGTAGCTTTAGGCCCATCAAGCCCTAGCAGGGAGTTTAGACGAGCCGTCCTCGTATCGGCGATTGTGCCTCGATCAACCATAGCCGCCGGCGACCTCCCCATCACCGGATGCTTCTTTTTCCGTCCTTGCTCTACTACTTTCCAAGAGCTGATAAAATCTCCTAAAGTCAGAGCAGGTAGCTCCACCTTTGGAAGTGGCCCGATCCATGGCTTAATACCAATGTGCGACGTCCTTTGATCATCGACGGGAGATCGGGATCCCCTTGTCCTTGCCCATCATCAAAATGGAATCGCCAATGCGATCCGAAGGGGGCGAAGGCACCGGAGACACCATTTCACCACCAGCCGGTTGTTCATCGTCGTCGGAGTCATCAGACTCATCCGGCGTTAATGCCCAGAACCGGTTAGCTATTATCCCCAGATAAGAACCAACAATCTTCTCCGCATAATCCATAGTTTTTGCCATCGAAAGATCGATGACCTCTATATTTTCACCCAATCTCGGTAAACCCTGCATCAAACGATCAATCCTAACAAAATACAAATCAATCTTAATGAACATACCTGCGACCAAGATCTCATCTTCTTCGAGATATCGCCCTGCCAGGATCTCGTCTTCGTGATCCAGGATCGTTGTCCATCTCGATGGTGCATGCGATTAAACCACCCCCTTGCACCAGCTCTCTGCAGATTCGTCTGTCAAGAAATGAACTTCCCATCTCTTGTGGCCATGATTCGAAACCGAAAGACGTTGGTCCTCGGCTCCTCCTCGTGGATGACGGGAAATGAACCCTCCTTCGGATCCGATCGTGATGGACTCCTTCGCCGGCGATGAATCCGCCTTGGAAGGGTCCTTCGCCGTCGTGGAGAGTGCCCCCGCCGCCGCGGAAGGGTCCTCCGCCGTCATGGAGAGTTCCCCCGCCGCCGTGGAAGGGTCCTCCGCCACCATTCCCTCCGATGGCCTCGTGGATATGAACCACTCATATGTATATCTAGGCTACATGACTACATACAGCTAAGATATTTATATAAATATCCTCATGTTGCAATACATACCCTTTTATGTACTTATAACAACTGCAAAAGCTCAACACACACATTAAAAATAAACTTGCGCCTAGACACATGAATAAAGAATAGAGCATGTATTGGAACCTGAAGTCGGTTCTACCATCTATATATGTATATGTGTGCATTTAGTTCTTTCAGTTAATATACTTTCAACTCCTAATGAATTTCTACTTCAGTACATTGCGGTGGGCAAAGAGAATATGCTCCTATAGAAGAATCAGTACCAACCATTAGAGATGTTGGAATCTAATTCCCAGTATCTTGCCACCACAGCTCATCTTTTCAGAACGTGATGCAGTATAGGGTAATACAAGGTAAGTTCATGTAAATCACCCGCTAGCATGCAGAAAACATGTAGAGCTAGCATATTTTTCATTTGGAGTTTCTAACCTGCCACAAAGCACCAGATTTGTTGTCCTTCATGGGAGATTCTTCGGCATTGCTTTCTTTGCTATCCTGATCAGATTGGGTTGATATGTAGAACAGTAATTCTCCAAGTGTTGCCATACAGAATCTCCTCAGTTTATCGTGCCGGTCCCTTAAGCCATCTGACAAGGCATTAATAATTCCTGAACTAGCTAGCTCTGCATCAAGGATAGTGGAGTAGCGGATCAACAGCCCCATAAGTGAAGCAACCTGGACACGCAAGACTGAGGTTTTTGATAGTCGGAGCATTTTTATAAGCAACAACATAATTGGGCCATTAGTGATTATATTTGCAGCATCAGAGTTCATGCTTAGCAACTCCAGGTATCTGATGATATTCTGTTTCTCTGAAACCTGAAAAGATTCACTCAAGCACTGAATTATCTGGCTATTGAATGCATTCACCTGTTACTCAAGCACTGAATTATCTGGCTATTGAATGCATTCACCTGTTCTCGGGGTAACTTGATGTAATCAGTAGCAGGAAGAGCTTCAAAAGGAAGCACAGAGACGGTCTCTGTAGCTTTATCTCCTTTTTTACTGGGCATGACTGGTTTAACTGCAAGATCTGTTGGATGCCAGAATGCTTCAAAGATGTTAGACGGCTGAGAACCCGTTGCAGCACCAGAAGTTATCTTTGGACGTGCTTTCCTCATACAGAAACTAGGTGGAGTGGCCACCATATCAAGATTCTCTGAACAGTTCTGCTCAGCTTTCAACACGGTATCAGGCTTAACAGAACACTCATCCGTGAGTATATCCACCTATGTAGTTCTCTTCATTTCCATCAGTTCCTTGAGTCCTATGTTTTTCATCTGCTGTGGATCCATCATTATCATCAGGCGCATCGCCTTCTGGATTTTCACCAAAATCAAGCTCCATGTCATTATTTTCGATCTTAACTTCAGCCTCATTTTTGTCTGTTTCTGTGGGAGGGCGCCTGTAGTTCTCCTTGGCCTTTTCCCTTTGCAAATTTTCTTAGCTATGCGAGATATTCTAAGGACATTTACACCCTTCAAACCATCAGCCTTACAAGGTTTTGCATTATTTTTCTTACCAGTTTGCACATTCTTAACAGGGGTCGTGAACACCTTGGCTGAATTTTCATCTTTCTTGCGTAGGTGTTCACGAGTCTTGGGTGGCGTCAGCTGTCTAGAGAGTTTATCCCCATTTCACACAGCTAAGTATGGTGTAGTGGGAAGTCCAACCATGTTATCAAAGGCAGGCTGAGGAGGTAAAGGAATCATTGACATACTGTTCCTCCCAAAGTTGTGCACACACAGTTCAGACCACTGTAGTCTTTCAGCTGGGTCTTTCATGAGTAAGCAGTTGATCAGATTCTGGAAAGACCTTGACGTGTTATCAGGTAAAGGTGGTGCAGGCTCTGAAAGTATGGATTTGACTAACTGGGTAAATTCACGGCCCATGAAAGTAGGTCCTCCTGCATAGCATTCGTATAGCACACAACCAAGAGCCCAGAAATCAGAAGCATATGAGTGGACACCTCCCTCTTGGAACAACTCAGGAGCCATGTAACATGGTGTCCCCCTCATAGGTTGTGGCACCTAAAGCCAGGTATTCGAACCGGGGGAAATCATTAAAATAAGATAAAACCAAACGAAACGAAATGCTTGAAGAGAAGGAAATGGGAGCTCACATCTCCAGGATTGGTCTTCTCGATGTCCTTTAAATGTCTTGCTAATCCAAAATCGCACAGCTACAACAATAAGGGAAATTACTGTTAGTCCCAGCAATTGTCTATTCCTTTGTTGTCACAGTGGTCTACTGATTACCTTCATGCATCCAAACTCATCAAGTAGAATGTTAGATGGCTTCAGATCACAATATATAATGCCTTGTGAATGCAAGAACCTAACACCCAACATGTTTTCAGTCAATAAAAGTCCACCCATAAGGCCATAAAACAAGAGATATAGTGAAACAAGGTTACAAAGAAACTTTACAGGAGGGCTTTGACAAGATCATAAGCCAGGTCGTGCATGGCAAATTCAGGCAGCTTCTTATCCTGGATGAAAATAAATAGGATGAGACATGA
The DNA here is from genome assembly GCA_022496015.1 of Hordeum marinum. Classification (NCBI taxonomy): domain Eukaryota; kingdom Viridiplantae; phylum Streptophyta; class Magnoliopsida; order Poales; family Poaceae; genus Hordeum; species Hordeum marinum. The sequence continues at coordinate 477,609,876 of CM039673.1, read as the reverse complement.
GACAGAATACAAGGCAAAGCAAGCATAAAAATGGGGTAGCATTTGTCTTCACTGATGTTACATATAGTAAAGTTCTACATGACTACTCACACAACAGGTCTCTGAAGCACAAATAAGCACCACAAAGAATTATGTGGGTCGCCCTTATCAACACCTGATATCTATTTTTTATTTTAGTTTTGCGGGAGAATAATGGATTTATTCCTCCTTAATAGTGTTACAGTCCGCTAATACAAAACTAGAAAAACTGTCTGGAACTCGGCGAAACCAACAGGCGGTGCTACCTCTAGAACGACCAATATTAGCTAAACAATGAGCAACACTATTTTGATGACACTCTACTTTCTGCAGAATAAAATCTCGTGTTTCCAGAAGCCTCTTAATTTCCAACATGAGATGTCCATGATCAGATTTGTCCAACGACTCGTCCGTTAGTGCAGCAACCAGTACAGAACAGTCAGATTGAATTACAACTGGAAGTTCTGACCTCTGTAACCAGAATGCAATGCCCTCCAAAGCTGCACTAGTTTCAGACTCTAAAGCATCTTTACAATTGAACAGATGTCTGTAGGGCGAGGAAATGACCTCCCCCTTTGAATCTCTCAGAACCATGCCAGTTCCTGCCTGCCCAGAATCCACCCATCTGGTGGTTTCGGCCAAGGCATCTTCTTCTTAATGATGGCACTCTTTACACCAGGAGTATCCACAACAGATAGAGCAACACGTGTCATCTAAGATGGCAAGCAAGCAGAAAAACGGGGTAGCAATTGTCTTCACTGATGTTACATATAGTAAAATCTTCAAATCTACTCACACAATAGGTCTCTGGAACACAAACAAGCACCACAGAGAATTATGTGGGTCGCCCTTATCAACACGTGTTGTCTAGGATGACGAGCAAGCAGAAGAAAAATGGGGTAGCATTTGTCTTCACTGATGTTACACAGAGTAAAAGATCTTCAGATCTACTCACACAACCGGTCTCTGGAACACAAACCACCACAGGCTTGTGATCTGAAGTGGACGAAATGCGGAGCGGAGCGGAGAGGAGAGAGTGGGCGGGATTTCGACTTGAGAATTGAGATGGCCACCGGCTTTCAGTTTCGGAGGAGACGCTCCTGTTGATTTTTCGAATTTTGTTTCATACAAGACCTTGCCTTTGTGTCAAGGGGACTGCTAGGCGTCCATCGCCGATGCGCGCTATACATTCGAACCACCTTCCTGGCCGTTGGATCTATGTGTGGATAGACGTAGGTCGATTTTCTGACACGTTTCGTTTGTTTCCTCCGCAATCATTAATTCTTAAAACAGCAACCGCGTTGCAGAAACAATTTTCAAAACAACGACCGCGTTGTAGAAACAACGACTGTGTTGCAAAAAATTCTTTTTTTTATGACATCCGCCTCGCGAGTCAGTTGCAGGAAACGGTCCTGAAACAAGAGCTTGGTTGCAGGAAACGGTCCTGAAACAAAAGTTGGGTTGCAGGAAACGGTCAAGAAGCTGGCAGATGCGGGAATGCTCTCAACCGTGTGATCAAGTCGCGATCGGACGGACACGGAGCAGGCGAAACGACCGCGCGTATCGGCCGGTAGAAGGTAAGAGTTTTCCTTGTGTCAAGGCATTTTTTTAATACTTCATATTTTTACGCATGCACGTAAACTCATCCTTATAAATACACGCACTTAAAATTAAACATTAAAGATATCAAAGTAATGCACAGAAGAAAAATGAATGCTAGTTATCCTAAATTGCGAGGCTTTTTGGAGATGCCGCTTCACCTGCTGCGCGGGTTAGAGACTTTTTGTGCTCATGGTTGGCACATGAAACCGTCTTGTTAGAGCGGGCGGAGGTGTCCAGTGGTGCACCGGGGTTGAGCTCAGCCTCTCAAGGACCTTGCTCCTTGGACACCATTGTTGATAGCCCATTGACGACAGTGCAAGCACCACTAGTGATAGAAGTTGGGTATCAATATGTTACGGACAACATCAACTATGTTCGGTTGATGCCATTGGAGTTAGTTGGACCCGTGGAGGCTTGTGCATTGGCACCTGATGGCCACCACAAGATGATCTCCATTGGCAAGGTGGAAGATGAGTTCAACCTAGTTACTATTGGCTATGTTGATAAGGGGGCTATTGGGAAGGATTGCACATTGACATCATGGGGTGATGTCAATTTTTATGACTTCTCCGAGTTGATCAAAGGTCTCCTTGTCGTACCTTCAATCATCCAAGATTTGAACCGCCTGGTCAACGAGAGGAAGGTCAAGAATGTCAACCGAGTGACAAATGCCAGTTTGGGTAATGTGACCACTCTTGCAACATGTTAGTCTCAAGGATGTGTTTCTCGCTCCGGTGCTTCTTATCTTGGGAGTAGTCCACTTGAGGCTTGTGGGATTGTTGTTGTTGTTCGTGGCGTTGTGCATCTTCTGCTATGTTTGCCATGAGAAGTGGCTCTAGGTAAGGGCTTGATCATGTTTGTATCGGTTTTCGTCCGGTTTTTCATAATTAACTGGATAATTATCTCCTTCTTAATTAATGAAAAAGGCAAAGCTTTTGCCTTCGTTTCAGAAAATCCTAGCTTGAGAAACTCCTCTAATCTAACCCACACATAAATCTCTCAGAATTGCTCAAAGTCTTCACGATGGGGAACATCAGTGCTGTTGGGAAACGTTGCATGGGAAACAACAAATTTCTTACGCTTCACCAAGATCAATCTAGGAGATGAGCATCGACGAGAGGGGAGAGTGGATCTACATACCCTTGTAGATCGCTAAGCGGGAAGCATTAAGAAACGCGGTTGATGTAGTCGAACGTCTTCGCGTTCCAAATTGGCGAGCGTCCCGCGATCCAATTATGATCCGTCCCGATCTAGCGCCGAACGGACGGCACCTTCGCGTTCAGCACACGTACGGCTTGATAACAATCTTCGCCTTCTTGATCCAGCAAGAGGGAGCGGAGAGGTAGACAAGTTCTCCGGCAGCGCGACGGCGTTGTGGCGATGGTGGTGGAGCTATTCCAGCAGGGCTTCGCCTAAGCCCCACTGAAAACCGATCTAGAGGAGAAACTACGATCTAGAGGAGAGGTAGCATGTGGCTGTTTTCTGTGTCAAAACCCTCAAAACCTCGAGTATATATAGGAGGAGGGGAGGGAGGAGGCTTGGCTCCCAAGGGAGCCAACCCTAGTTCGGCCGAAGTGGGAGGTAGGAGTCATCCTCCTCCACTCCTAGTAGGATTAGGACTCCTTCCTTATTTTTCCCACTTTTGCCTTCTTTCCACCTTGGGTTTTCTTCCCTAGACGCATGGGCTTCCTGTGGGCCTTCGGCCAGCCCACTAAGGGCTGGTATTCCTTCTCCCACAGCCTATGTAGCCTCTTGGGTCGAAATACCCCTCCCGATGGTCCCCCGGTACCCTCCCGGCACTCCCGGTACACTACCGATGAGCCCGAAACTTTTCCGGTGACCAAAACAGGACTTCCTATATATCAATCTTTACCTCCGTATCATTCTGGAGCTCCTCGTGGTGTCCGGGATCTCATCCGGGACTCAAAACAACCTTCGGTCACCACCATGCATAACTCTATACTACCGAAATGTTACCAAACCTTAAGTGTGCAGACCCTGCGGGTTCGACAACTATGTAGACATGACCGAGACACCTCTACGGTCAATAACCAATAGCAGGACCTGGATGCCCATATTGATTCCTACATATTCTATGAAGATCCTTATCGGTCGAACCTCTATGTCAAGGATTCAGTTAATCCTGTATGATGTTCCCTTTGTTCTTCGGTATGTTACTTGGTCGAGATTCGATCGTCGGTATCTCCATACCTAGTTCAACCTCATTACCGACAAGTCTCTTTACTTGTTTTCGTAATACAAGATCCCATGGCTAACACTTATTCACAGTGCTTGCAAGGCTTATTGTGATGTTGTATTACCGAGTGGGTCCTGAGATACCTCTCCATCACACAGAGTAACAAATCCCAGTGTTGATCCATGCCAACCCAACAGACACCCTCAGAGATACCTGTAGAGCACCTTTATAGTCACCCAACTACGCTGCGACGTTTGATACACACAAGGCCCTCCTCCGGTGTTCGTGAGTTGCATGATCTCATGGTCATAGGAACATATACTTGACATGCAGAAAACTGTAGCAATAAACTGACACAATCATATGCTACGTGTATAGTTTGGGTCTTGTCCATCCCATCATTCATTTTGTTTATGATAATTGTCTATTGTTCATGCTATAATTGTGTTAACCGGAAACCGTAATGCATGTGTGAATACATAGACCACAACCTGTCCCTAGTGAGTCTCTAGTTGGCTAGCTCGTTGATCAATAGATGGTCACAGTTTCATGACCATGGACATTGGATGTCGTTGATAACGGGATCACATCATTAGGAGAATGATGTAATGGACAAGACCCAATCCTAAGCATAGCACAAGATCGTGTAGTTCATCTGCTAAAGCTTTTCAGAGTCCCGGATGAGATCCCGGACATCACGAGGAGCTCCGAAATGGTCCGGAGGTAAAGATTCATATATAGGAAGTGAGGTTTTGGTCACCGAAAATGTTTCGGCAATTACCGGTAACATACCGAGACCACCGGAAGGGTTCCGGGGGTCCACCAAGTGGGGCCACCAGCCCCAGAGGGCTGCATGGGCCGCAAGTGGGAGGGAACCAGCCCCTAGGTGGGCTGGTGCGCCCCCCACAAGGGCTCAAGGCGTAGCTGAAGTGGGAGGGGGCAAACCCTAGGGCAGATGGGCCCTAAGGCCCACCCTAGGGCAGATGGGATCTGGTGGCTGCCGCACCACCCTAGGGCGCAGCCCTCCCTCCTCCTCCTCCTATATATAGTGGAGCTCTTGGGGCAGCCGAAGACACGCATCTCTCTCTCTCCCACGGCGAAGCCCTACTCCTCCCTCTCGTCGTCCTCCGTAGTGCTTAGCGAAGCTCTATCGGAGTACCACGCAGCTCCACCGTCACCACGCCGTCGTGCTGCCGGAGCTCTCCCTCAACCTCTCCTTCCTCCTTGTTGTATCAAGGCGTAGGAGACGTCACTGGGCTGCACGTGTGTTGAACACGGAGGCATCGTTGTTCGGCGGTAAGATCGGAGTCCACCGCAATCTGAATCGCTACGAGTATGACTCCACCAACCACGTTCTTGTAACGCTTCCGCTTAGCGATCTTCAAAGGTATGAAGATGCAATATCTTCCTTCTCGTTGCTGGTTTCTCCATAGATAGATCTTGGTGAACGCATAGAAATTTTTGATTTACTACTACGTCTCCCAACAGTGGTATCAGACCTAGGTCTATGCGTAGAATCTATGCACGAGTAGAACACAAAGCAGTTGTGGGCGTCGATCTTGTTAATTTGCTTACCACTACTAGTGTTATTGATTCAGCAGTATTGTGGGATGAAGCGGCCCAGACCAACTTTACACATACGCTTACGTGAGACCGGTTCCACCGCCTGACATGCACTTGTTGCATAAGGTGGCTAGCGGGTGTCTGTCTCTCCCACCTTAGTCGGATTGGATTCGATGAAAAGGGTCCTTATGAAGGGTAAATAGCAATTGGCATATCACGTTGTGGTTTTGGCGTAGGTAAGAAATGTTCTTGCTAGAAACCTATAGCAGCCACGTAAAAACTTGCAACTACAAATTAGAGAACGTCTACCTTGTTTTTGCAGCATGTGCCTTGTGATGTGATATGGCCAGAGGATGTGATGTGATGCATTGTGATGTATGAGATTGATCATGTTCTTGTAATAGGATTCACGACTTGGATGTCGATGAGTATGACAACCGGCAGGAGCCATAGGAGTTGTCTTATTTTATTGTATGACCTGCGTGTCAATCATAAACGCCATGTAATTACTTTACTTTATTGCTAAATGTTATCCATAGTAGTAGAAGTAATAGTTGGCGAGACAACTTCATGAAGACACGATGATGGAGATCATGGTGTCGTGCCGGTGACAGTGATGATCATGGTGCCCCGAAGATGCAGATCAAAGGAGCAAGATGATATTGGCCATATCATGTCACTATATTGATTGCATGTGATGTTTATCATGTTTACATCTTATTTTCTTAGAACGACGGTAGTAAATAAGATGATCTCTCAATAAAATTTCAAGAAATGTGTTCACCCTAACTGTGCACCGTTGCTAAGGATCGTTGTTCCGAAGCACCACGTGATGATCGGGTGTGATAGGTTCTAACGTTCGCATACAAAGGGTGTAAGCTAGATTTACGCACGTGAAACACTTAGGTTGACTTGACGAGCCTAGCTTGTACAGACATGGCCTCGAAACACGGAAGACCGAAAGGTCGAACATGAGTCGTATAGAAGATACGATCAACATGGAGATGTTCACCATAGATGACTAGTCCGTCTCACGTGATGATCGGACATGGGCTAGTTGACATGGATCATGTGTCACTTGGATGACTAGAGAGATGTCTATCTAAGTGGGAGTTCATTAAATAATTTGATTATGTGAACTTAATTATCATGAACTTAGTCTAAAATTGACTTTACAATCTATATTGTAGATCCAATGGCCAACTCTAATGTCACCCTCAACTTCAACGCGTTCCTAGAGAAAACCAAGCTGAAAGATGATGGAAGCAACTATGCGGACTGGGTCCGTAGCTTGAGGATCATACTCATAGCTTCCAAAAGATTGTATGTCCTTGATGCACCGCTAGGTGACCCACCCATTTTCCCAGCGAACCAAGACGTTACGAACGCTTGGCAGTCATGCTGCGATGATTACTCCCTTGTTCAGTGCGACATGCTTTGCAGTTTAGAACTGGGGCTCCAAAAGCGTTTTGAGCAACACGGAGCATATGAGATGTTCCAAGAGCTGAAACTGGTTTTCCAAGCTCATGCCCGGGTCGAGAGATATGACGTCTCCGACAAGTTCTTCAGGTGTAAGATGGAGGAGAATAGTTCTGTCAGTGAGCACATACTCAAAATGTCTGGGTTGCACAACCGCTTGACTCAGCTGAGAGTTAATTTCCCAGATGACTCGGTCATTGACAGAATCCTCCAGTCGCTTCCACCTAGCTACAAGAGCTTTGTGATGAACTACAACATGCAGGGTATGGAGAAGTCCATTCTTGAGTTGTACTCGATGCTGAAATCAGCGGAGGTCGAGATCAAAAAGGAGCATCAAGTGTTGATGGTGAATAAGACCACTAGTTTCAAGAAGGTCAAGGGTAAGAAGAACTTCAAGAAGGACGGCAAAGTTATTGCCGCGCTCGGTAAGCAAGTTGCCAGGAAAAAGAACAAGAATGGACCCAAGCCTGAGACTGAGTGCTTTTATTGCAAGGGTACCGGTCACTGGAAGCGGAAATGCCCCAAGTACTTAGCGGATAAGAAGGCCGACAGCGTTAAACGTATATGTGATATACTTGTTATTGATGTGTACCTAACCAGCACTCGTAGTAGCTCCTGGGTATTTGATACCGGCGTAGTTGCTCACATTTGTAACTCCAAGCAGGAGCTGCGGAATAAGCGGAGGCTGGCAAAGGACGAGGTGACGATGCGTGTCGGGAATGGTTCCAAGGTCGATGTGATCGCCGTCGGCGCGCTACCTCTACATCTACCTTCAGGATTAGTTTTAAACCTCAATAATTGTTATTTAGTAGCAACTTTGAGCATGAACATTGTATCTGGATCTCGCTTGATGCGAGATGGCTACTCATTTAAATCTAAGAATAATGGTTGTTCTATTTATATGAGAGAAATGTTTTATGGTCATGCTCCACTGGTCAATGGTTTATCTTTGATGAATCTCAAACGTGATGTTACACATATTCATAGTGTGAGTACCAAAAAGTGTAAGGTTGATAATGATAGTCCCACTTACATGTGGCACTGCCGCCTTGGTCATTTTGGTGTCAAATGCATGAAGAAGCTCCATGCTGATGGACTTTTGGAGTCTCTTGATTTTGAATCATTTGACACGTGCGAACCATGCCTCATGGGAAAGATGACCAAGACTCCGTTCTCTGGAACAGCGGAGCGAGCAATTGACTTGTTGGAAATAATACATACCGATGTATGTGGTCCAATGAGCGTCGAGGCTCGCGGTGGCTACCGTTATGTTCTCACCCTCACTGATGACTTGAGAAGATATGGGTATGTCTACTTAATGAAACACAAGTCTGAAACCTTTGAAAGGTTCAAGGAATTTCAGAGTGAGGTAGAGAATCAACGTGACAGGAAAATAAAGTGCCTACAATCTTATCGTGGCGGAGAATATTTAAGTCACGAGTTTGGCACGCACATAAGGAAATGTGGAATTGTTTCACAACTCACGCCGCCTGGCACACCTCAGCAAAATGGTGTGTCTGAATGTCGTAATCGCACTCTATTGGATATGTTGCGATCTATGATGTCTCTTACCGACTTACCGCTATCATTTTGGGGATATGCATTAGAGACTGCCGCATTCACTTTAAATAGGGCACCGTCAAAGTCCGTTGAGACGACACCGTATGAATTATGGTTTGGAAAGAAACCTAAGTTGTCGTTTCTAAAAGTTTGGGGATGCGATGCTTATGTGAAGTAACTTCAACCTGAGAAGCTCGAACCCAAAGCGGAAAAGTGTGTCTTCATACGATATCCCATAGAGACTATTGGGTATACCTTCTACCTCAGATCCGAAGGCAAAGTCTTTGTTGCCAAGAATGGATCCTTTCTCGAGAAAGGGTTTCTCTCGAAAGAAGTAAGTGGGAGGAAAATAGAACTTGATGAGGTAATTGTACCTCCACTTGGACCGGAGAGTAGCGCAGCATAGGAAGTTGTTTCTGTGGAGCCTACACCGGCTGGAGAGGAAGTTAATGATGATGATCATGAAACTTCAGATCAAGTTCTTATTGAACGTCGAAGGTCCACTAGGACATGTTCCGCACCAGAGTGGTGAACGTTCGAACTATGAAGAAGCGATGACAGGCCTGAGTTCCAACAAATGGCTTGAAGCCATGAAATCCGAGATAGGATCCATGTATGAGAACAAAGTGTGGACTTTGGTGGACTTGCCCGATGATAAGCGAGCCAAAAATAAATGGATCTTTCAGAAGAAGACTTACGCGGATGGTAATGTGACCGTCTATAAGGCTCGGCTTGTCGCTAAGGGTTATCGACAAGTTCGAGTTGACTACAACGAGACTTTCTCACCTGTAGCAATGCTGAAGTCTGTCCGAATCATGTTAGCGATTGCCGCATTTTTATGATTTTGAGATCTGGCAAATGGACGTCAAAACAACATTCCTTAATGGCTTCCTGAAGGAAGAACTGTATATGATGCAGCCGGAAGGTTTTGTCGATCCTAAAGAAGCTAACAAAGTATGCAAGCTCCAGCGCTCCATCTATGGGTTGGTGCAAGCATCTCGGAGTTAGAACATTTGCTTTAATGAGGTGATTAAAGCGTTTGGATTTGTACAGGTTTATGGAGAACCTTGTATTTACAAGAAAGTGAGTGGGAGCTCTATAGCATTTCTCATATTATATGTGGATGACATACTGATAATGGGAAATGATATAGAACTTTTGGAAAGTGTAAAGGCCTACTTGAATAAATGTTTTCCAATGAAGGACCTTGGAGAAGCTGCTTACATATTAGGTATTAAGATATATAGAGATAGATCGGAACGCCTCATAGGTCTTTCACAAAGCACATACCTTGAAAAGATATTGAAGAAGTTCAATATGGATCAGTCCAAGAAGGGGTTCTTGCCTGTGTTACAGGGTGTGAGATTGAGTACGCCTCAATGCCCGACCATAGCAAAAGATAGAGAAGAGATGAGTGTCATCCCCTATGCTTCAGCCATAGGCTCTATTATGCATGCCATGCTGTGTACCAGACCTGATGTGAACCTTGCCATAAGTTTTGTAGGGAGGTATCAAAGTGATCCCGGAGCGGAACACTAGATAGTGGTCAAGAATATCCTGAAGTACCTAAAAAGTACAATGGACATGTTTCTCATATATGGAGGTGCTGAAGAGCTCGTCGTAAAGGGTTACGTCGATGCTAGCTTCGACACAGATCCGGATGACTCCAAGTCACAAACCGGATACGTGTATATTTTGAACGGAGGGGCAGTCAGCTGGTGCAGCAGGAAGCAAAGCGTCATGGCGGCATCTACATGTGAAGCGGAGTACATAGCTGCTTCGGAAGTAGCAAAGGAAGGAGTCTAGATGAAGGAGTTCATCACCGACCTAGGAGAGATTCCCAATGCGTTGGGCCTGATGACTCTATTCTGTGATAACACTGGAGCTATTGCCCTTGCGAAGGAGCCCAGGTTTCACAAGAAGACAAGACACATCAAGCGCCACTTCAACTCCATCCGTGATTACATTCAGGAGGGAGATATAGATATTTGTAAAGTGCATACGGATCTGAATGTCGCAGATCCGTTGACTAAACATCTCTCACGAGCAAAACATGATCAACACCAGAATGCTATGGGTGTTCGATTCATCAGAATGTAACTAGATTATTGACTCTAGTGCAAGTGGGAGACTGTTGGAAATATACCCAAGAGGCAATAATGAAATGGTTATTATTGTATTTCCTTATTCATGATAAATTGTCTATTGTTCATGCTATAATTGTGTTAACCGAAAACCGTAATGCATGTGTGAATACATAGACCACAACCTGTCCCTAGTGAGCCTCTAGTTGGCTAGCTCGTTGATCAATAGATGGTCACGGTTTCATGACCATGGACATTGGATGTCGTTGATAATGGGATCACATCATTAGGAGAATGATGTGATGGACAAGACCCAATCCTAAGCATAGCACAAGATCGTGTACTTCGTCTGCTAAAGCTTTTCCAATTTCAAGTACCGTTTCCTTAGACCATGAGATTGTGCAACTCCTAGATACCGTAGGAATGCTTTGGGTGTGCCAAACATCACAACGTAACTGGGTGGCTATAAAGGTGCATTACGGATATCTCCGAAAGTGTCTGTTGGGTTGGCATGAATCGAGACTGGGATTTGTCACTCCGTGTGACGGAGAGGTATCTCTAGGCTCACTCGGTAAGACATCATCATAATGAGCTCAAAGTGACTAAGGAGTTAGCCACAGGATGATGTGTTGCAGAATGAGTAAAGAGACTTGCCGATAACGAGATTGAACAAGGTATAGGGATACCGACGATTGAATCTCGGGCAAGTATCATACCAGCAGACAAAGGGAATTGTATACGGGATTGATTGAATCCCTGACATCGTGGTTCATCCGGTGAGATCATCATGGAGCATGTGGGAGACAACATGGTATCCAAATCCCGCTGTTGGTTATTGACCATAGAGGTGTCTCGGTCATGTCGACGTGTCTCCCGAACCCGTAGGGTCTACACACTTAAGGTTCGATGACACTAGGGTTATAGGGAAATAGTGTATGTGGTTACCGAAGGTTGTTCGGAGTCCCAGATGAGATCTCGGACGTCACGAGGAGCTCTGGAATGGTCCGGAGGTAAAGATTCATATATAGGAAGTGAGGTTTTGGTCACCGTAAATGTTTCGAGAATTACCGGTAACGTACCGGGACCATCGGAAGGGTTCCGGGGGTCCACCAAGTGGGGCCACCAGCCCCAGAGGGCTGCATGGGCTGCAAGTGGGAGGGAACCAGCCCCTAGGTGGGCTGGTGCGACCCCCACAAGGGCCCAAGGCGCAGCTGAAGTGGGAGGGGGGCAAACCCTAGGGTAGATGGGCCCTAAGGCCCACCCTAGGGCAGCCACACCCCTCTCCCTCTTGGCCGCTGGCCAGATGGGATCTGGTGGCTGCCGCACCACCCTAGGATGGAAACCCTAGGGTGCAGCCCTCCCTCCTCCTCCTCCTATATATAGTGGAGCCCTTGTGGCAACCGGAGACACGCATCTCTCTCTCCCATGGAGAAGCCCTACTCCTCCCTCTCCTCGTCCTTCGTAGTGCTTAGAGAAGCTCTGCCGGAGTACCATGCAGCTCCACTGTCACCACGCCGTCGTGCTGCCGGAGCTCTCCCTCAACCTCTCCTTCCTCCTTGTTGGATCAAGGCGTAGGAGACGTCACCGGGCTGCACGTGTGTTGAATGCGGAGGCGCCATTGTTCGGCGCTAAGATCGGAGTCCTTCACGATCTGAATCGCTATGAGTATGACTCCACCAACCACGTTCTTGTAATGCTTCCGCTTAATGATCTTCAAAGGTACGAAGATGCAATCTCTTCCTTCTCATTGCTGGTTTCTCCATAGATAGATTTTGGTGAACGCGTAGAAAATTTTGATTTACTACTACGTCTCCCAATAGTATGTGCTTTGTGAAAGTGCTATCAAGCATCTCGGTCTATCTCTATAGATCTTAATGCCTAATATGAAAGCAACTTCTCCTAGGTCTTTCATTGAAAAACTCTTGCTCAAATATTCCTTCACGTTGTCCAGCATTTCTAAATTGTTTCCAATCAGCAATATGTCATCCACATATAATATTAGAAACGCTATAGAGCTCCCACTCACTTTCTTGTAAATACAAGCTTCTCCATAAACTTGTATAAACCCAAACGCTTTGTTCACCTCATCAAAGCGCTTATTCCAACTCTGAGATGCTTGCACCAGTCCATAAATGGATTGATGGAGTTTGCAAACTTTGCCAGCATTCTCTGGATTGACAAAACCATCTGGTTGCATCATATACAACTCTTCCTCAAGGAAACCATTGAGGAGCGTTGTTTTGACATCCATCTGCTAAATTTCATAGTCGAAATATGCAGCTATTGCTAACATGATTCTGACGGACTTAAACATCGCTATGGGTGAGAAGGTCTCATCATAGTCAACTCCTTAACATGTGAAAAAACCTTTGCCACAAGTTGAGGTTTATAAACGGTGATATTACCGTCCGCGCCCGTATTCTTCTTAAAGATTCATTTGTTCTGAATGGCCTTTCTCCCTTCAGGTAATACTTCCAAAGTCCATACTTTGTTTTCATACATGGATCCCATCTCGGATTTCATGGCCTCTAACCATTTCTTGGAATCCAGGCCCATCATCGCTCCTCCATAGCTCGTCGGTTCCTTGTTGTCCAACAACATTACCTCCAAGACAGGGTTGTCGTACCACTCAGGAGTAGTACACGCCCTTGTCGACCTACGAGGTTCAATAGTAACTTGATCCGAAGCTTCATGATCATCATCATTAACTTCCTCTTCAACTGTCGTAGGCTCCATAGAAACATCTTTCTATGCTGCGCTACTCTTTGGTTGAAGTAAAGGTTCAATGACCTCATCAAGCTCTATTTTCCTCCGACTCAATTCTTTCGAGAGAAACTCTTTCTCAAGAAATGTTCCATTCTTAGCGACAAACACTTTGCCTTCGGATCTAAGATAGAAGGCATACCCAAGTGTCTCTTTTGGGCATCCTATGAAGACACATTTCTTCGCTTTGGGTTCCAGCTTTTCAGGCTGAAGCTTTTTGACATAAGCATCACATCCCCAAACTTTAAGAAACGACAACTTTGGCTTCTTGCCAAACCACAGTTCATATGCCGTCGTCTCAACAGATTTCGATGGTGCCCTATTTAAAGTGAATGTAGCTGTCTCTAATGCATAAGCCCAAAACGATAGTGGCAAATCGGCAAGAGACATCATAGAACGCACCATATCTAATAAGGTTCGATTACGATGTTCGGACACACCATTACGCTATGGTGTTCCAGGCGGTGTCAATTGTGAAACAATTCCACACTGTCTTAAGTGACTGCCAAACTCATAACTCAGATATTCTCCTCCTCGATCAGATCTCAGGAATTTAATCTTATTGTTACGATGATTCTCAACTTCACTCTAAAATTGCTTGAACTTTTCAAATGTTTCAGACTTGTCTTTCATTAAGTAAATATACCCATATCTACTTAAGTCATTAGTGAAGGTAAGAAAATAATGATATCCACCATGCGCCGCAACATTCATTGGACCGCACACATCAATATGTATGATTTCCAACAAGTCACTTGCCCGTTCGATTGTTTCAAAGAACGGCGTTTTAGTCATCTTGCCCATGAGGCATGGTTCACATGTGTCAAGTGATTCAAAATCAAGTGACTCAAAAATTCCATCAACATGGAGCTTCTTCATGCGTTTTACACCAATATAACCTAAACAGTAGTGCCACAAGAAAGTGGTATTATCACTATCAACTCTACATCTTTTGGCATCAATGTTATGAACATGTGTATCGTCACTATCAAGATTCAATATGAATAAACCCCTCACATTAGGTGCATGACCATAAAAGATATTACTCATATAAATATAACAACCATTATTCTCTGATTTAAATGAGTAACCCTTTTGCAATAAACAAGATCCTGATATAATGTTCATGCTTAACGCAGACACTAAATAACTATTATTCAGGTTCACACTAATCTCGATGGTAATCGAAGAGAGAGCATGTCGATGGCGATCACATCAACCTTGGAACCATTTCCCACGCGCATCGTCACTTTGTCCTTCGCCAGCCTTCTATTCCGTAGTTCCTGTTTTGAGTTGCAAATGTGAGCAACCGAACCGGTATCAAATACCCATGCACTACAACGAGAGCTAGTAAGGTACACATCAATAAAATGTATACCATATATACCTTGTTTGTTGTTGGCCGCCTTCTTGTCAGCCAGATACTTGGGGCAGTTCGCTGCTAGTGACCAGTTCCCTTGTAATGAAAGCACTCAGTTTCTGGCTTGGGTCCATCCTTGGGTTTCTTCATGGGAGGAGCAACTACTCTACCACCCTTCTTAGAGTGACCCTTCTTGACCTTGCCATTCTTCTTGAAACTAGTGGTTTTATTGACCATCAACACTTGATGTTCTTTCTAGATTTTAGACTCAGCGACTTTTAGCATCGCAAACAGCTCGGCGACTGACATGTTCATCCCGTGCATGTTATAGTTCAGCACGAAGCTCTTGTAGCTTGGTGGCAATGATTGAAGAACTCTATCAATTATCGCCTCTGGCGGAAGGGGCGTCCCTAACTCCGCCAGACGAGTCGAATACCCAGCATTCTGAGTATATGTTCAGTGATAGACCCGTTCTCCTCCATTTTGCAAGCGTAGAACTTATCTGAGGTCTCATACCTCTCGATCCGGGCATTCTTCTTAAAGATAAAATTCAACTCCTGGAAGATCTCATATGATCCATGACGTTCAAAACATCTTTGAAGTCCCAGTTCTAAGCCATACAATATTGCACACTAAACTATTGAGTAATCTCCAGAACGTGCCTCCCAAGCGTTCTTAATGTCTTCGGATGACAAGTCTGCGGGTTGGTTACCAAGTGGTGCCTCAAAGACATATGCCTACTAGGAAGCCGTGAGGATAATCCTCAGATTACGGGCCCAGTCCACAAAGTTAATTCCGTCATCTTTCAACTTAGCTTTCTCTAGGAACGCATTAAAATTCAGGGGTGCTACTGCGCGAGCCATTGATCTACAACATCAATATGCAAAGGTTACTAAGACTATTGTTCAAGATAATGAGTTTAGTTAATCAAATTACTAAAGATCCCACTCAAATTGACATCCCCCCGGTCATCTGAGTCATATATGATCCAAATTCATCAACTCAAGTCCGATCATCACGTGAGTTGAGGTGGTTTCAATGGTGAACATCATCATGTTGATCATATCTACTATATGACTCATGTTCGACCTTTCAGTCTCTTGTGTTCCGAGGCCATGTCTATACATGCTAGGGTCGTCAAGTTTAACCCGAGTCTTCTGCACGTGGAACACTGGCTTGCACCCGTTGTATGTGAACGTAGAGTCTATCACACCCGATCATCATTTAGTGTCTTGACACGACAAACTTTCGCAATGGTGCACACTCGAGGAGAACACAATTTTACCTTGAAATTTAAGTGAGGGATCACCTTATAATGCTATTGTCGTCCTAAGCAAAACAAGGTGCATAAAAGGATTAACATCACATGCAAATCATAAGTGACATGATATGGCCATGAACTTGTGCTTTTGATCTCCATCTTGAAAGCACCGGCATGATCTCCATCGTCACCGGCATAACACCATGATCTCTATCATTGTGTCGCCATCGGGGTTGTCGCGCCCACCATGCTCATACTACTATAGCTACTGTTTAGCGATAAAGTAAAGCATTACATAGCGCTTATTGATTGACGCACAGGTCATAAAATAATTAAAAACAACCCTACGGCTCCTGTCGGTTGCCGTACTCATCGACATGCAAGTTGTGATATTCTATACAACACATGATCATCTCATACATCACATATATCTCATCATGTAATTGGCCATATCACATCACAACATACCCTGCAAAAAAAGTTAGGCATCCTCTAATTGTTGTTGCAAGTTTTACGTGGCTGCTACGGGTCTCTAGCAAGAACAATTCTCACCTACGCAAAACCACAACGGTGATACATAAGTTGCTTTTCAACCTTCTCAAGGACTGCCTTTGTCGAATCCAATCCAACTAAAGTAGGAGAAACAGACACCCGCCAGCCATCTTTGTGCAACGAAGTTACACGTCAGTTGATGGAACCGGTCTCTCGTGAGCGTACGAGTAAGGTTGGTCCGGTCCGCTTCATCCCATAATAATGCTAAACCAAAACACGACTAAGGGAGGAAGCAATCTAAGCATCAATGCCCACAAACTCTTTATGTTCTACTCAAGATCTCATCTACACATATACCTAGCTCTGATACCACTGTTGGGGAACGTTGCATGGGAAACAAAAAATTTCCTACGCTTCACCAAGATCAATATAGGAGATGAGCATCTACGAGAGGGGAGGGTGGATCTACATACCCTTGTAGATCGCTACGCGGGAAGCGTTAAGAAACGCGGTTGATGTAGTCAAACGTCTTCGCGATCCAAATCGCCGAGCGTCCCGCGATCCAATCACGATCCGTCCCGATCTAGAACCGAACGGACGACACCTCTGCGTTCAGCACACATACGGCTTGATGATTATATCCGCCTTGTTGATCCAGCAAGAGGGAGCGGAGAGGTAGAAGAGTTCTCTGGCAACGCGATGGTGTTGCGGCGAGGGTGGTGGAGCTATTCCAGTAGGGCTTCGCCTAAGCACCGCTGAAAACCGATCTAGAGGAGAGGTAGCACGTGGCTGTTTTCTGTGTCAAAAAACCTCAAAACCTCTAGTATATATAGGAGGAGGGAAGGGAGGAGGCTTGGCTCCCAAGGGAGCCAACCCTAGTTAGGTCGAAGTGGGAGGGAGGAGTCCTCCTCCTCCACTCCTAGTAGGATTAGGACTCCTTCCTTATTTTCCCACTTTTGCCTTCTTTCCACCTTGGGTTTCTTCCCTAGCCACATGGGCTTCCTGTGGGACTTTGGCCAGCCCACTAAGGGCTGGTATTCCTTCTCCCATAGCACATGTAGCCTCTTGGGTCAAAATACCCCTCCCGATGGTCCCCCGGTACCCTCCCGGTACACTACCGATGAGCCCGAAACTTTTCCGGTGACCAAAACAGGACTTCCTATATATCAATATTTACCTTCGGACCATTCCGGAGCTTCTTGTGACGTCCGAGATCTCATCCGAGACTTCGAACAACCTTCGGTCACCACCATGCGGGACCCTAGGGCGCCTCTCCCCTCTCTCCCTCTCTTGGCCGCCACCCTAAGGGGCCATCTAGGGTTGGCCGCCAGCCCTAGGGTGGGAACCCTAGGGGCCGCACCCCTCCTCCTCCTCCTATAAATAGAGAGGGCTAGGGGCTGTTGGCTCACACCAATCTCCCTCGGGCAGCCCCTCTCCTCCTCCTCCTCCGTAGTCCTTTTTGAAGCACTATCGGAGTTGCCACGCTGCTCCACCTCCATCACGTCGTCGTGCTGTTGTTGGAGCGGTCTCCCTCAACCTTTCCCTCCTCCTTGATGGATCAAGGTGCGGGAGACGTCACCGGGTTGTACGTGTTGGAAATATGCCCTAGAGGCAATAATAAATTAGTTATTATCATATTTCCTTGTTCATGATAATCGTTTATTATCCATGCTATAATTGTATTGATCGGAGACTTAAATGCATGTGTGGATACATAGACAAAACCATGTACCTAGTATGCCTCCAATGGACTAGCTCGTTGATCAAAGGATGGTTAAGGTTTCCTAGCCATGGACATGAGATGTCATTTGATAACGGGATCACATCATTAGGAGAATGATGTGATGGATAAGACCCAAACTACAAACATAGCATACGATCGTGTCAGTTTATTGCTACTGTTTTCTGCATGTCAAGTATATGTTCCTATGACCATGAGATCATGCAACTCACAGATATCGGAGGAGTGCCTTGTGTGTATCAAACTTCGCAACGTAACTGGGTGACTATAAAGGTGCTCTACAGGTATCTTCGATGGTGTCTGTTGAGTTGGCATGGATCGAGACTGGGATTTGTTACTCCGTGTGACGGAGAGGTATCTCGGGGCCCACTCGGTAATGCAACATCACAATAAGCCTTGCAAGCAATGTGACTAATTGTTAGTTGCGGGATCTTGTATTACAGAACGAGTAAAGAAACTTGCCGGTAACGAGGTTGAACTAGGTATGGAGATACCGACGATCGAATCTCGGGCAAGTAACATACCGAAGAACAAAGGGAACGTTATACGGGATTAACTGAATCCTTGACATAGAGGTTCGACCGATAAAGATCTTCGTAGAATATGTAGGAACCAATGTGGACGGCCAGGTCCCGCCATTCGTTATTGACCGTAGAGGTGTCTCGGTCATGTCTACATAGTTCTCGAACCCGCAGGGTCTGCACACTTAAGGTTTGGTGACGTTTCGGTAGTGTAGAGTTATGTATGGTGGTGACCGAAGTTTGTTCGGAGTCCCGGATGAGATCCCGGACGTCACGAGGAGCTCCGGAATGGTCCAGAGGTAAAGATTCATATAGAGGAAGTCCCAGTTTGGTTTCCGGAAAAGTTTCGGGCTCATCGGTAGTGTACCGGGAGTGCCGGTAGTGTACCGCGAGACCTCCGGGAGGGGTACTTCGACCCCAAGAGGTCCATGGGCTGTGGGATAATAATAACCAGCCCTTAGTGGGCTGGGAAAACAGCCACAAAGGCCCATGGCGCAGGAGAGAAAGTCCTAAAGCAAAAAGTGGAAAATCAGCCAATAGGTGGCAATCCTACTCCAACTAGGATTGGAGGTGAAGTAGGATTTCTTCCCACCTCCTATTTCGGCCGACCCAAAGGCCTTGACTGCCTCTCCTCTCCTCTCCTCCTATATATACTAGTGGATTGGGTGGTTTTTGGACAGAATTTCCGGCCACGTGCTACCCGTTACACCGGTGCATAGTTTCTCCTCTAGATCGGTTTTCTGCAGCGCTTAGGCGAAGCCCTGCCGGAATTGCTCCACCACCATCACCGGAGCGCCGTCACGCTGCCGGTGAACTCTCTCTCCTCTCCACCTCCTCTCGCTGGATCGAGACGGTGGAGATCGTCATCAAGCTGCACGTGTGCTGAACGCGGAGGTGCCGTCCGTTCGGCGCTAGATCGGAAGGACCGTGATCGAGATCGCGAGACGGTTCGTGATGTGATCACGGAACGGATCGTGATGAGTTCATGGGACAGATCGTGATCAAGATCGTGATACGAATCGTGATGAGTTCACGGGACGGATCATGATGTGTTCGCGGGACGGTTCGTGATTGGATCGCGGGACGCTCGGCGATTTGGATCGCGAAGAAGTTCGACTACACCAACCGCGTTTCTTAACACTTCCCGCTTAGCGATCTACAAGGGTATGTAGATCCACTCTCCCTCTCGTAGATGCTCATCACCATGGATAGGTTTGCGTGTGCGTAGGAAAATTTTTGTTTCCCATGCGACGTTCCCCAACAGTGGTATCAGAGCTAGGTTGATGGTTCGATGAGATCTCGAGTAGAACACAAAAGGTTTGTGGGCGTTGATGCTTAGATTGCTTCCTCCCTTGGTCGTATTTTGGTTCAGCGGGATTGTGAGATGAAGCGGCCCGGACCAACATTACTCGTACGCTTACGAGAGACCGGTTCCCTCGACGCAACTTGTTGCCTAGATGGCTTGCGGGTGACAGTTTCTCTCACTTTAGTTGGATCGGATTCGACAAAGGCGGTCCTTGAGATGGTTGAAAACCAATCTATGTATCACCGTTGTGGTTTATGCGTAGGTGAGAATCGTTCTTGCTAGATACCCGTAGCAGCCACGTAAAACATGCAACAACAATTAGAGGACGTCTAACTTGTTTTTGCAGGGTATGTTGTGATGTGATATGGCCAATTACATGATGAGATATATGTGATGTATGAGATGATCATGTGATGTATAGAATTTCACGACTTGCATGTCGTTGTATACGGCAACCGGAAGGAGCCATAGGGTTGTCTTTAATTATTGTATGACCTGCGTGTCAATCATTAAGCGCTATGTAATGCTTTACTTTATCGCTACGGTAGCAATAGTAGTAGAAGCATGTAGGGCGTGACAACCCCGATGGCGACACGTTGATGGAGATCAAGATGATGGAGATCATGGTGTCATGCCGGTGACGATGGAGATCATGCCGGTGCTTTCTAGATGGAGATCAAAAGCACAAGTTCATGGCCATATCATGTCACTTATGATTTGCATGTGATGTTAATCCTTTTTATGCACCTTGTTTTGCTTAGGACGGCGGTAGCATTATAAGGTGATCCCTCACTTAATTTCAAGATAAATTGTGTTCTCCCCGAGTGTGCACCGTTGCGAAAGTTCGTCGTGTTGAGACACCACGTGATGATCGGGTGTGATAGACTCTACGTTCACATACAACGGGTGCAAGCCAGTGTTGCACATGCAGAACACTCGGGTTAAACTTGACGAGCCTAGCATGTACAGACATGGCCTCGGAACACAAGAGACCGAAAGGTCGAACATGAGTCATATAGTAGATATGATCAACATGATGATGTTCACCATTGCAGCCACCTCAACTCACGTGATGATCGGACTTGAGTTGGTGAATTTGGATCATGTATCACTCGAATGATCGGAGGGATGTCAATTTGAGTGGGAGTTCTTAAGTAATATGATTAATTGAACTCATTATCATGAACATAGTCAAAGTGTCTTTGCAAATTATGTTGTAGATTACTATCTCGCGATGTAGCTCCCTTAAATTTTTATATGTTCCTAGAGAAATAGAGTTGAAAGATGTTGGTAGCAATATTGCGGACTGGGTCCGTGATCTGAGGATTGTCCTCATTGCTGCACAGAAGGCTTATGTCCTTAATGCACCGCTCGGTGCGCCACCCCCTCTAGCGTCGTCTATAGATGTTGTGAACATCTGACAGGCACGTTTCGATGACTACTTGATAGTTTAGTGTGTCATGCATTACGGCTTAGAATTGAGGCTCCAAAACGTTTTGAACATCACGGAACATATGAGATGTTCTAGGAGCAGAGATTGTGATCTCAGGCTCGTGCCTATGTTGCGAGATATGAGATCTCCAACAAGATTCTTTGCCTGTAAGATGAAGGAGAATAGCTCAATCGTCGAGCATGTACTCAGATTGTCTGGGTACTACAATCGCTTGAATCAAGTGGGAGTTGATCTTCCAGATAAGATAGTGATTGATATAGTTCTCCAAGTCACTGTCACTAAAGCTACTAGAACTTAGTGATGAACTATAATACACCAGGGATAGAAGTATTGATCCCTGAGCTGTTCGTGATGTTTGACACCGCGAAGGTAGAAATCAAGAAGGAGCGTCAAGTGTTGATGGTTAATCAAACCACTAGTTTCGAAAGGGCAAGAGCAAGGAGGGAAACTTCATGTATAGCAGGTCAGTTGCTGCTCCAGTGAAGCAACCCAAAGTTGAACTCAAACCCGAGACTAAGTGCTTCTATTATGAGGTGAGAGGTCGCTGAAGCGGAACAACCCTACATACTTGGTAGATAAGAAGGCTGGCAACATCGACAGAAGTATATTTGATATACGAGTTATTAATGTGTACCTTGCTAGTACTCTTAGTAGCACCTGGGTATTGGATACCGGTTCGGTTGCTAAATGTTAGTAACTCGAAATAAAAGCTACGGAATAAACGGAGAACTAGCTAAGGGTGAGGTGACGATATGTGTTGGAAGTGTTTCCAAGGTTGATGTGATCAACATCGCACGCTCTCTCTACCTTTAGGATTAGTGACGAACCTAAATAAATGTTATTTGGTGTTTTGCGTTGAGCATGAACATGATTAGATCATGTTTATTGCAATACGGTTATTCATTTAAGTTAGAGAATAATGGTTATTCTGTTTACATGAATAATACCTTCAATGGTCATGCACCCAGTGAGAATGGTTTGTTGAAATCTTGATCGTAGTAGTACACATGTTCATAACATTGATGTCAAAAGATACAAAGTGAAATAATGATAGTACCACATACTTGTGGCACTGCCGCAAAATGTCATATTGGTATAAAGTGCATGAAGAAACTCCATGGTGATGGATATTTGGACTCATTCGATTTCGAATCGGTTGAGACATGCGAACCATGCCTCTTGGGCAAGATGACTAAAGGACCCCGTTGGATGGAGCGGGCAAGTGATTCATTGGAAATGATACATGTTGATGTATGCAATCTAGTGAGTCTTGTAGTGTGCAGTGGATATCGTTATTTTCTTACCTTCACTGATGATTTGAGTAGATATAGTGTATATTTACTTAATGAAACACAAGTCTGAATCGTTTGAAAGGTTCAAGCAAATTCAGAGTGAAGTTTAAAGATCATCGTGACAAGAAGATAAAAATGACTGCGATATGATCGTGGAGCTGAATATCTGAGTCACGAGTTTGGCATACAACCTAAAGACAAATGTGAAAGTTGTTTCACAACTAAACGCCACCTGGAACACCATAGTGTGATGGTGTGTCCGAACATCATAGTTATGCTCTATTGGACATGGTGCGTGCTATGATGTCTCTTGTCGTTTTACTACTATAATTTTGGGGTTATGCATTAGGGGCAACTACATTCACTTTAAAAAGGGCACCATCTAAATCCGTTGAGATGACACCACGTGAATTATGGTTTGATAGAAACCTAAGCTGTCATTTCTTAATATTTTGGGACGTGACACTTGTGTGGAAAATGTTTTCACCTAATGAGGTCGAACCCAAGGCGGACAAATGCATCTTCATAGAATACCCTAAGATCAGTTGGGTGAACCTTCAATCTCAGATCCTAGTGCAAAGTGTTTGTTGCTTAAACGGATCCTTTCTCGAGGAAATGTTTCTCTCGAAAGAATTGAGTGGGAGGAAGATAGAACTTGATGAGGTTGATAAACCTTTGTTCAACCAGAGAGTAGCACAGCGCAGAAAGATGTTTCTGTGAAGCCTATGTTAGTTGAAGAGTAAGTTAATGATGATGATCATGAAGCTTCAGGATCAAGTTACTATCGAACTTCGTAGGTCGACAAGGATGTGTACTGCTCCTGAGTGGTACGACAACTCTGTCTTGGAGGTCATGTTGTTGGACAACGATGAACCTACGAGTATGGAGAAGCGATGATGGGCCCGGATTCCGACAAATGGTTGGAGGCCATGAAATCCGAGATAGGATCCATGTATGAAAACCAAGTGTAGACTTTGGTAGAATTGCTCGTTGGACGGCAGGTCGTTGAGTACAAATGGATCTTTAAAATGAAGACAGACACTGATGGTGAATGTCACTATTTGTAAAGCTCGACTTGTTGCAAAGATGTTTGTGACAAGTTCAAGGAGTTGACTACGATGAGACTTTCTCATTCATAGTGGTGCTAAAGTCTGTTGGAATTATGTTAGCAGTTGCTGTGTTTTCAATTATGAAATCTGGCAGATGGATGTCAAAACATCGTTTCCTTAACGGTTTACTTGAGGAAAGGTTGTATGTGATACAACCAGAAGGTTTTGTCAGTCCTAAGGATGCTAAAAGGTGTGCAAGCTTTGGTGATCCTTCCATGGGCTGAAGCAAGCATCTCGGAGTTCGAATATGCACTTTGATGAGTTGATCAAAGTTTTTGTAGTTTATACAAAGTTTACGAGAAACTTGTATTTGCAATAAAGTGAGTGGGAGCACTGTAGAGTTTCTGATAAGTATATGTGGTTGACATATTGTTGATCGGAAATAATGTAGAATTTCTGGAAGGCATAAAAGGTTGTTTGAAAAGTGTTTTTCAAAGGAAGACCTGGATAAAGCTACCTAATTGTTGAGCATCAAAATCTATAGAGATAGATCAAGATGCTTGATGAGACTTTCAATGAGTGCATACCTTGACAAGATTTTGAAAGAGTTCAAAATGGATCAGCCAGAGAAATAGTTCTCGTCTGATTTGTAAGGTGTGAAGTTGAGTGAGACTCAAAGCTCGACAACGGCAGAAGAAAGAGAAAGGACGAATGTCGTCCCCTATGCCTTAGCCATAGGCTCTATATTATGCCATGCTGTGTACCGGACCTATGTGTGCCTTGCCATGAGTCTGTCAAGGGGTACAAGGGTGGTCCAAGAGTGGATCACTAGACAGCGGTCGGAATTATCCTTAGTAACCAGAGGACTAAGGAAATGTTTCTTGATTATGGAGGTGATAAAGAGTTCGTCGTAAAGAGTTACGTCGATGCAAGCTTTAACACCTATCCGGATGACTAGTAGTAGCAATCTGGATACGTATAGTGGAGCAGCCATTTGGAAATAGTACCAAGTGGAGTGTGGTAGCAGTGTTTACGGTTTGACATAGAGATTTGCAAAGTACACACGGATCTGAATATCGCAGACCCGTTGACTATAAGACCTCTCTCACATGCAAAGCATGATCGAGCCCCAGAACTCATTGGGTGTTAGATTCATAACAATGTGAATCATGGTGATGTGAACTAGATTATTGACTCTAGTGCAAGTGGGAGACTGTTGGAAATATGCCCTAGAGGCAATAATAAATTAGTTATTATCATATTTCCTTGTTCATGATAATCGTTTATTATCCATGCTATAATTGTATTGATCGGAGACTTAAATGCATGTGTGGATACATAGACAAAACCATGTCCCTAGTATGCCTCTAATGGACTAGCTCGTTGATCAAAGGATGGTTAAGGTTTCCTAGCCATGTACATGAGATGTCATTTGATAACGGGATCACATCATTAGGAGAATGATGTGATGGATAAGACCCAAACTACAAACATAGCATACGATCGTGTCAGTTTATTGCTACTGTTTTCTGCATGTCAAGTATATGTTCCTATGACCATGAGATCATGCAACTCACAGATATCGGAGGAGTGCCTTGTGTGTATCAAACTTCGCAACGTAACTGGGTGACTATAAAGGTGCTCTACAGGTATCTTCGATGGTGTCTGTTGAGTTGGCATGGATCGAGACTGGGATTTGTTACTCCGTGTGACGGAGAGGTATCTCGGGGCCCACTCGGTAATGCAACATCACAATAAGCCTTGCAAGCAATGTGACTAATTGTTAGTTGCGGGATCTTGTATTACATAACGAGTAAAGAGACTTGCCGGTAACGAGGTTGAACTAGGTATGGAGATACCGACGATCGAATCTCGGGCAAGTAACATACCGAAGAACAAAGGGAACGTTATACGGGATTAACTGAATCCTTGACATAGAGGTTCGACCGATAAAGATCTTCGTAGAATATGTAGGAACCAATGTGGACGTCTAGGTCCCGCCATTGGTTATTGACCGTAGAGGTGTCTCGGTCATGTCTACATAGTTCTCGAACCCGCAGGGTCTGCACACTTAAGGTTCGGTGACGTTTCGGTAGTGTAGAGTTATGTATGGTGGTGACCGAAGTTTGTTCGGAGTCCCGGATGAGATTCTGGACGTCACGAGGAGCTCCGGAATGGTCCGGAGGTAAAGATTCATATATAGGAAGTCCCAGTTTGGTTTCCGGAAAAGTTTCGGGCTCATCGGTAGTGTACCGGGAGTGCCGGTAGTGTACCGGGAGTGCCGGTAGTGTACCGGGAGACCTCCGGGAGGGGTACTTCGACCCCAAGAGGTCCATGGGCTGTGGGAGAATAATAACCAGCCCTTACTGGTCTAGGAAAACAGCCACAAAGGCCCATGGCGCAGGAGAGAAAGTCCTAAAGCAAAAAGTGGAAAATCAGCCAATAGGTGGCAATCCTACTCCAACTAGGATTGGAGGTGAAGTAGGATTTCTTCCCACCTCCTATTTAGGCCGACCCAAAGGCCTTGGCTGCCTCTCCTCTCCTCTCCTCCTATATATACTAGTGGATTGGGTGGTTTTTGGACAGAATTTCCGGCCACGTGCTACCCGTTACACCGGTGCATAGTTTCTCCTCTAGATCGGTTTTCTGCAGCGCTTAGGCGAAGCCCTGCCGGAATTGCTCCACCACCATCACCGGAGCGCCGTCACGCTGCCGGTGAACTCTCTCTCCTCTCCACCTCCTCTCGCTGGATCGAGACGGTGGAGATCGTCATCAAGCTGCACGTGTGCTGAACGCGGAGGTGCCGTCCGTTCGGCGCTAGATCGGAAGGACCGTGATCGAGATCGCGAGACGGTTCGTGATGTGATCACGGAACGGATCATGATGAGTTCGTGGGACAGATCGTGATCAAGATCGTGAGACGAATCGTGATGAGTTCACGGGACGGATCATGATGTGTTCGCGGGACGGTTCGTGATTGGATCGCGGGACGCTCGGCGATTTGGATCGCGAAGAAGTTCGACTACACCAACCGCGTTTCTTAACGCTTCCCGCTTAGCGATCTACAAGGGTATGTAGATCCACTCTCCTTCTCGTAGATGCTCATCACCATGGATAGGTTTGCGTGTGCGTAGGAAAAAATTTGTTTCCCATGCGACGTTCCCCAACAGTACGTGTGTTGAACGTGGAGGCGCCGTTGTTCGGCGTTTAGATCGGAATCGACCGCGATCTGAATCGTTGCGAGTACGAATCCACCAACCATGTTCTTGTATGCTTCCGCTTAGCGATCTTCAAAGGTATGAAGATGCACTCAAACCCCTTACTTGTTGCTGGTTTCTCATAGATAGATCTTGGTGATATGTAAGAAATTTTTTAATTACTACTACATTCCCCAACAGTGGCATCATGAGCTAGGTCTATGCGTAGAATCTATGCACGAGTAGAACACAAGGTGTTGTGGGCATCGATTTTGTCAATTGGCTTGCCATTACTAGTCTTATCTTGATTTGGTGGCATTGTGGGATGAAGCGGCTCAGACCGACCTTACACGTACGCTTATGTGAGACTGGTTCCACGCAGATGCACTGGTTGCATAAGGTGGCTTGCGGGTGTCTGTCTCTCCCACTTTAGTCGGATCGGATTCGATGAAAAGGGTCCTTATGAAGGGTAAATAGAAATTGGCATATCACATTGTGGTTTTTGCATAGGTAAGAAACGTTCTTGCTAGAAACCTATCGCAGCCATGTAAAAACTTGCAAACAACAAATTAGAAGACGTCTAACTTGTTTTTGCAGCATATGCCATGAGAGGTTCACCATTGATGACTAGTCCGTCTCACGTGATGATCGGACACGGGCTAGTTGACGTGGATCATGTGTCACTTGGATGACTAGAGAGATGTCTTTGCAAATTAAGTGGGAGTTCATTAATAATTTGATTAGATGAACTTAATTATCACGAACTTAGTCTAAAAGTGTCTTTGCAAATTATGCCATAGATAGCTCGCGCTATAGCTCCGCTGTTTTATTGATACGGTCCTAGAGAAAAGTAAGTTAAAAGTTGATGGTAGCAATAATGCGGACTGGGTCCATGATCTGAGGATTGTCCTCATTGCTGCACAAAAGGCTTATGTCCTTGATGCACCGCTAACTGCACCAGTCCCTCAAGCGTTGTCTGTAGATGTTGTGAACATATGAACGCACTTTTTGATGACTACTTGATAGTTCAATGAGTCATGCATTACGGCTTAGAATTGAGGCTCCAAAACGTTTTGAACGTCACGGAACATATGAGATGTTCTAAGAGCTTAAATTGGGATTTCAGGCTCGTGCCTATGTTGATAGGTATGAGACCTCCAACAAGATTCTTTCCCTGCAAGATAAAGGAGAATAGCTCAATTGGTGAGCATGTGCTCAGATTGTCTGGGTGCTACAATCACTTGAATAAAGTGGGAGTTAATCTTCTAGATAAGATAGTGATTAATACAGTTCTCCAAGTCACTGCCACCAAGCTACTAGAGCTTCGTGATGAACTATAACATGCCAGGGATAGATAAGATGATCCCTGAGTTGTTCGTGATGTTTGACACCACGAAGGTAGAAATCAAGAAGGAGCATCAGGTGTTGATGGTTAAGTGAAAACCACTAGTTTCAAAAAGGGCAAGGGCAAGAAGGGAAAAACTTCAGGAATGGCAAGCCAGTTGCCGCTCTAGTGAAGAAACCCAAGGTTGAGCCCAAACCCGAGACTAAGTGCTTCTGTTATGAGGAGAATGTTCGCTGAAGCAGAACAACCCTAGATACTTGGTAGATAAGAAGGCTGGCAATGCCGACAGAAGTATATTTGATATACGTGTTATTGATGTGTACCTTGCTGGTACTCCTAGTAGCACTTGGGTATTGGATATCGGTTTGGTTGCTAAGTGTTAGCAACTCGAAATAAAAGCTACGGAATAAATGGAGGCTAGCTAAGTGAAAGGTGACGATGTGTGTTGGAAGTGTTTCCAAGGTTGATGTGATCACCATCGCACGCTCTCTCTACCTTCGGGATTTGTGATAAACCTAAATAAATGTTATTTAGTGTTTGCATTGAGCATGAACGTGATTAGATCATGTTTAGTGCAATACGGTTATTCATATAAGTTAGAGAATAATGGTTATTCTGTTTACATGAATAATGCCTTCAATGGTTATGCACCCACTGGGAATGGTTTATTGAATCTTGATCGTAGTAGCACACATGTTCATAACATTGGTACCAAAAGATACAAAGTTAATAATGATATTACCACATACTTGTGGCACTGCCGCTAAATGTCATATTGGTATAAATCGCATGAAGAAACTCCATGCTGATGGATCTTTTAAATCACTTGATTTCGAATCGGTTGAGACATGCGAGCCATGCCTCTTGGGCAAGATGACTAAGACCCCGTCTTCCGGTATGATGGAGCGGGCTAGTGGCTTATTGGAATTAATACATGTTGATGTATGTGGTCCAATGAGTGTTGAAACACACAGTGGATATATATTCTTTACCTTCACTGATGATTTGAGTAAATATGGGGATATTTTCTTAATGAAACACGAGTCTGAAATGTTTGAAAGGTTCAAGGAGTTTCAGAGCAAAGTTAAAGATCATCGTGACAAGAAGATAAAATGTCTACGATATGATCGTGGACATGAATATGTGAGTTACGAGTTTGGTATGAAATTTAAGACAATGTGGAAATTGTTTCACAGCTCACGCCTCTTGGAACACCATAGTGTGATGGTGTGTCCGAACGTCGTAGTCGTGCTCTCACTAGTAGAAAACAAGGCATTGGTTCGGGTTGGGCCAGCCCATTAGTCCTGGTTCAGTCAGGAACTAGCACCAATGGGGGCAACGGTCCCGGTTCGTGAGGCCAGGGGGCCGGGCAGGCCACGTGGGGCATTGGTCTCGGTTCGTCGGACCCCTTTGGTCCCGGTTCCAGACACGAACCGGGTTGAATGTGCCTCGCTCCTGGCCCACACCCATTGGTCCCGGTTCGTGTCTGGAACCGGTACCAAAGGTGGTCCTTTAGTCCCGGTTCCAGCCCCGAACCGAGACCAATGAGATGCCTATATACACCCCCTCACCGGCGAGCAGAGCACTCCACACACTGCTCTATTTTGCCGGCGAGGGAAGACCTTTGTGGTGCTCTAGCTCACCTCCTATGCACATGAGGTGTTTAATGAAATGCCCAAGCCAAACTTAAGCTTTCTCCTCTCGAAGCTCCTTGTCCAAACTCCATTTTCGTCAAGATTTGTCTAGGTTTGGCGGTCCGTCCTGTCTTGTCCCCGTCCTGAAACCGCCGTCGATCGCCCGCGCGTGGTGAGCCTCTTGATCTTATCTTCTTGCTAAAAGAAAATATACTTACTCGTAGATTTTCTTACTTTTATTATTGTTTGTTATTATATAGTGCCATGGTTATGGTA
Source organism: Hordeum marinum (assembly GCA_022496015.1). Classification (NCBI taxonomy): domain Eukaryota; kingdom Viridiplantae; phylum Streptophyta; class Magnoliopsida; order Poales; family Poaceae; genus Hordeum; species Hordeum marinum. The sequence goes on along the minus strand of CM039673.1, from coordinate 477,579,683 downwards.
TCCGCCCACGTCGGCCCTCGTCCAGTCTATGATTCAGATGTGGTATATTATCTCTTATATAACTATTTCACACATCAATTAATTATGCCACCAACTTGACGTAGATGTTTTTATCTATAGGAAGTAGTTGAACCAGAAATTCCAACCGACTATGCAATTCTGCTCGACAAGTTAACTAAAGCTGAAAAAGAAATCGATCATTTGAACGAAAAATTGAAAAGAACTGAAGATGACAAGATGGGATTGGAGTTGCATGTTGCCGATATCGTCGACGATCACAAGACCAAGATGGATGCAATGCGCTTGAAGCTTAGAAAGATTAGAAAATATGTCATTCATACTGAGGCTTGGTATCATTATGCCGTTGGATCAATTGGTACCTTAGTAGCGGTTATGATTGCATTTGTTGTTGCATTTAATTTTTTTACATAGTTTCAGTGTATGTTTTAATTAGATGCTCTAGAGACCTATATGTTGTTCAATAATGACAACTATGTATGAACTGTACGTATTTATTTTGGTCATTATTGTACTTTGGCTTTAATGTGATGATGGATTTCTAATAATTTGGTCACTTCTGTATTCATGATATGTTTTAATGGTTTTTAATACACTTTATTATATAACACATGCAGATGAACCGACAATGGATGTACAGTGACCGACGCACCTCCGAGTATATTAAGGGCCTGCATAATATTCTCGAAGCGGCTGAGGCAAACAAGCAGAATGATTTTATGCCTTGTCCATGTACTGTCTGTGAGAATACAAAGTCTTTCTCCAACTCTAAAACCCTTCACTTCCACCTACTTCAGAAGGGTTTTATGCCACACTATAATGTTTGGACCAAGCATGGAGAAAGAGGGGGTTTGATGGAAGACAACGAAGAAGAAGAGGATGACGACAACTACCCTCCCCCTGAATATGGTGATGCTGCAATGAGGGAAGCTGAAGATCAAGAGGAACCATACGATGTGCCCGATGATGATCTTCGCCAGGTCATTATTGATGCACAGAGAGAATGCAAAAATGAAAGGGAGAAGTTGAAGTTTGATCGCATGTTAGAGGATCACAAAAAAGGGTTGTACCCAAATTGCGAAGATGACAACAAAAAGCTCGGTACCACACTGGAATTGCTGCAATGGAAGGCAGACAATGGTGTATCTGACAAGGGATTTGTTTCGCTACTGGAAATAATGAAGAAGAAGCTTCCAAAGGATAACGAATTGCCCGACAGTACGTACGCAACAAAGAAGGTTCTATGCCCTCTAGGATTGGAGGTGCAGAAGATACATGCATGCCCTAATGACTGCATCCTCTACCACGGTGAGTACGAGGAACGGAACACATGCCCAGTATCCGGTGCACTGCGGTATAAGATCAGAAGAGATGACCCTGGTGATGTTGGGGCCAGCGCACCGGGAAGAGGGTTCCTGCCAAGGTCATGTGGTATGCTCCTATAATACCACGGTTGAAACGTCTATTCAGAAACAAAAAGCATGCCGAGTTGATGCAATGGCACAAAAAAGACCATAAGAAAGACGGGAAGTTGAGAGCACCCGCTGATGGGTCGTAGTGGAGAAAGATCGAGAGAAAGTGGAGCGACTTTACAGGTGACCCGAGGAACATATGGTTTCGTTTAAGTGCAGATGGCGTTAATCCTTTTGGGGAGCAGAGCAGCCAACATAGCACATGGCCTGTGACTCTATGTATGTATAGCCTTCCTCCTTGGTTGTGCATGAAGCAAAGTTCATTATGATGCCAGTGCTCATCCAAGGCCCTAAGCAACCCGACAATGACATAGATGTGTACCTAAGGCCATTAGTTGATGAACTTTTACAGCTATGGAATGGAAGAGGTGTACGTGTGTGGGATGAGAATGAACAGGAGGATTTTGACCTACATGCGTTGCTGTTTGTAACCATCAACGATTGGCCTGCTCTCAGTAACCTTTCAGGATAGACAAACAAGGGATACCACGCATGCACACACTATTTAGATGACACCGACAGTATATATTTTCACAAATGCAGGAAGAATGTGTACCTGGGGCATCCTCGATTTCTTCCGACCAACCATCAATGTCGAAAGAAAGGAAAGCATTTCAAAGGTGAGGCAGATCACCGGAAGAAGCCCGCCCTCCGTACTGGTGATCACATACTTGATATGGTCAATGATTTACAAGTAATATTTGGAAAGGGTCCTGGTGGACTATCTGTTCCAAATGACACTGACAAACGCGCACCCATGTGGAAGAAGAAATCTATATTTTCTACCCTATTGGAAAGACTTAGAGGTCCGCTCTGCAATCGACGTGATGCACGTGACGAAGACCCTTTGCGTGAACCTGCTAGGCTTCTTGGGAGTGTATGGGAAGACAAAAGATACACCGAAGTCATGGGAGGGACAACAATGTGTGCATGAAAAAGACGGCATGCATCCAAAGCAGTATGAAGGTCCTGCCAGCTACACTCTTACCAAAGAAGAGAAGGAAATCTTCTTTGAATGCCTGCTCAGTATGAAGGTCCCGTCTGGTTTCTCGTTGAATATAAAGGGAATAATAAACATGGTAGAGAAAAAGTTCCAGAACCTAAAGTCTCATGACTGCCACATGATTATGACGCAACTGCTGCCGGTTGCATTGAGGGGGCTTCTACCAGAAAACGTTCGATTAGCCATTGTGAAGCTATGTGCATTCCTCAATGCAATCTCTCAGAAGGTGATCGATCCAGAAATCCTGCCAAGGTTAAGAAGTGATTTGGTGCAATGTCTTGTTAGTTTCGAGCTGGTGTTCCCATCGTCCTTCTTCAATATCATGACGCACGTCCTAGTTCATCTAGTCGACTAGATTGCCGTTCTGCGCCCTGTATTTCTACACAATATGTTCCCCTTTGAGAGGTTCATGGGAGTCTTACAGAAATATGTTCGTAACCGTGCTAGGCCAGAAGCAAGCATCTCCATGGGCCATCAAACAGAGGATGCCATTGGGTTTTGTGTTGACTTCATTCCTGACCTTAAGAAGATTGGTCTCCCTCAATCACGGTATGAGGGGAGACTGACTGGAAAAGGCACGCTAGGAGCGGACTCAATAATATGTAGGGACGGGCATTCTTGGTCTCAAGCACACTACACAGTTCTAAAGAATTCCACCTTGGTGACCCTGTATGTCGATGAACACAAGAATATTCTGCGCTCCAAACACCCAGAGCAGTGTGACGACTGGATTACATATGAACACATCGGGACTTTCGGCAGTTGGTTGCAAACACGTCTCATGGGTGACAACACTGTTTCTGATGAGCTGTACTCGTTGGCCAGGGGACCATCTTTGACTGTATTGACTTACAAAGGGTACCAGATAAATGGGAGTACATTTTACACGATTGCCCAAGATGAAAAGAGCACCAACCAAAACAGCGGTGTCCGCTTTGATGCAGCAACCAAGAGGGGAAAGGACACATATTATGGTTACATAGTGGACATATGGGAACTTGACTATGGACATGATTTCAAGGTCTCTTTGTTTCAGTGCAAATGGGTCAATCTGTCAAGAGGCGGGGTATAGGAGGACCCACAGTACGGAACGACAATAGTGGATCTGAACAATCTTGGGTACACAGACGAACCATTCGTCCTAGCCAATGATGTGGCACATATTTTCTATGTGAAGGACATGTCTACCATAGCGAGAAAAAGAAAAGATAAGGAAGCGAATACATCATACGATGAGCCAAAACGGCACATAGTTCTTTCAGGAAAAAGAGACATCGTGGGATTGGAGGGCAAGACAGACATGTCTGAAGATTATGAAAAGTTTCATGAAATTCCTCCCTTCAAAGTCAAGGCTGACCCAAGCACCCTGTTAAACGATGAAAATTATCCATGGTTACGGCGCAATAAGCAAAGGACACATGCGAAGAAGAAGTGAAGAATTTCTCTCCACAACTATATCATTGAAGTAACATGTGAAGAAATGAAATGCCTTTTGTAACACATGATTTTTCGTCCGAAACCCTAATACTTCGAAAGAGATTCTCCGTTTTGTACACAAAGTGCATCCAGTTTTTGCTGTAACCCTCTAAACTTTTTATGACATGCTATGTGGGTGAAATGATGATACCATGCCAACTTTCAACCTTTTCAGAGTTCATTTGAAGTGTTTTTCAATTTTAGGGTCATTTAGCTCAAAAAAATCAGTAAGTGCATGAAAAATACCAAATGAAGTTAGAAAGGGTTGAAAATTGATGATGTGGCTTTGAATGTTGCATTTTGAACCCACACAAATTCTGGAGTTCAAATGAGTTCAAAAAATTGAAATCCCTTCGTAACAGATGAGTTTTCGTCCGAAGCCGTGATACTTCGAAATAGATTGTCCATTTTGTACATGAAGTGCATCCAGTTTTTTTCGTAACCCACTCAAATTTTTAGCACATGCTATGTGGGTGAAATGATGATACCATGCCAACTTTTAACCTTTTCAGAGTTCATTTCAAGTGTTTTTCAATTTCAGGGTCATTTAGCTCAAAAAATCAGTAAGTGCATGAAAAATACCAAATGAAGTCAGAAAGGGTTGAAAATTGATGATATGGATTTGAATGGTGCATTTTGAACACACAAAAAGTCTGGAGTTCACATGAGTTCAAAAAAATGAAATCTCTTTGTAACAGATGAGTTTTCGTTCGAAACCATGATACTTCGAAATAGATTGTCCATTTTGTACATGAAGTGCATCCAGTTTTGTCGTAACCCACTCAACTTTTTAGCACATGCTATGTGGATGAAATGATGATAGCATGCCAACTTTCAACCTTTTCAGAGTTCGTTTGAAGTTCTTTTTAATTTCTTTCAAAACATCATAGGAGTGGAGTTCAAAAAAGAATCAGCTAAAAAGCTTTTATAAACCTCTAGTATTTTTGAAACAATAATTATATAAAAATTAAGCAACTAAAATTATCAAAGTATTTTTTGTTAAAATGAATGAACTAAAATAATAGAAGAAAAATACTAGAAAAAAATTAAAATAATAAATAAACCAAAAAAACAAAAAATATTTTTTTTTAAATGCCGCCTACTAGGCCACCACGGCGTGAATACGACTAGAAACCCAACAGCTAGTTGGGCCAGGATTCAGGCTCGCAGAAGGACCGGTAGGCCCATAGGCAGAGGAGAGTGCAATTAGGCGCGTAAGCCTGCAGTTGAGAGGAGCTCGAGAGGGTTGGCGCATCAGCGCTTATAAACCACTCTCGAGCCCTCTCAACTAGCGAGGTGGGACTAAACATTTGTCCCCGGGCAGCACCACCTTTTGGTCCCGATTGGTGGCACCAACCGGGACCAATGACCCCCTGTAGTCCCAGTTGGTGGCACCAACCGGGACCAATGCATCCCTTTAGTCCCGGTTGGTGCCATCAACCGGGACCAATGGTCTCTGCTTCCCGCCGACGACGATTTCGATTTTTTTAGATTTCATCTAGCACTTGCCCCCGACGACGCCGAGCACATTGACGCCGCCAGGCTGCCCAAGCTCGCCGTCGACGCCCTCTGCCCCGACGCACGCCCTGCCCCGACGCCGACGCCGCTCCCTGACGCGCTCCCTGCCCCGACGCGCGCCTCTGGCCCAACGCACCGCCCTGCCCTGACGCCCGCTCTGCCCCGACGTGCCGCCCCGTGCCGCGACGTCGGCGTTGCTCCCCGACACGCGCCCTGCCCCAACGCCACCCCGCGCCACAGCCATGCCCCGACGATGCCGCCCCTCCTCCCCATTCGGTCCGACTGGCCCCCTTTCCTCCCTCCTCCCTGTCCCTGTTAATTTTGCTGATTAATTTTGATGATATATAGATATTATATGATAGTTAGATGATGATGTTGATGATAGCTGCTGATGTTGATGATAGATGATGTATGCTTTATTTGTTTATATAATTTTTTATAGCATTGTTGGTCCATTTATATATGTGTGTGTATATGGATGTATGGATGGATGTGGATGTATATATATAGAAAATTATCATATGATATAAAAAATATCGTATCTTCCTGTTTTTTTCCATGGATGTATGCTAAAGAAAATTATGAAAGAGTTTATGGGAGGTTTCTGTCAAAAGGTTCAATGATTTGTCAAGGCAAAAAATTGAACTAATTAAGGTATCCCATGTTTTTGTATATATGATATTTGTATTTTGTTGGCAGAAATAAGTTGGCTAAAAAGAAGTTCCTTCACGAAGGGGTTTTACTTTGCCTAAATCGGGGAGGGGCAACTTCACTAAATGTTCATGATTTTTTTGTTCATATTAAGAAAGAGCGTAAATTGGGGGAAATGAGGGGGGAGGAGTATCCCCTAACTCTCTCGGGAAAATGAGGGGGAGGAGTCCGCAAACCCTAGAAGTGTTGTCGAGGCCACCCCAAACCATAGAAGCATTGTCGAGGCCAACCAAATTTACCAAGTTAAATGAGTTAAAAGAGCGTTGTCGAGGCCACCCCAAACACTAGAAGAGTTGTCGGACATTCATGAGAGAGGCGGTCCGGACGTCGGACATTCATGTTTGTATATTAATTTCCATGTTGTAATATTTGTAGAAACTATGGATCCAAGAGACGAAGAACAAGAACAGTTGTTGGGGGACATAATCCACGGCGGACGTGATATCTTGTCATATCTCAACTTCACCGATGGTCTGGAAGGAGTGGATTATGATGGCTCCGGTGATCGAACAATGGAGGAGGAAGGACATGATCATGATGGCTCCGGTGACCGAATGCCAGAGGAAGAAGGTGACCATGATGACGGCTCCGGTGGCCGATCGAAGGAGGGAGCTGTTGCAAAGTCCGGCGAGGTACATATATTAATTAACCAATGCTGACTCTAGCTAATTGATGCATTAATTGTTTTGGTATGCACATATATTAATTAACTCTTCTTTCTTCTATTATAGCCCTCCGGATCGAGCCAAACTTCGGTAACGAGACGAGGCCCGAAGAAGAGGTTGCGCAAGGATGAAAAGTTCACGATCACAACACTCGCGGATGATGGCCATCCGATTGAACCCAAGCGGACCAAGAACGCATTTTCTACTCAGTGCGGAGCTATTGTTAGGGACAACATCCCGATCAGCATCAAGCAATGGAATAAGCCTAAGGACGGCGCCCCTGATGGTGATTATGTCACCGATAGACAAAAAGAAGATCTTTAGACCACCCTGAAGGCAAATTTCACCCTACAGCCAGAGGAGGATCCGAATAAGCCATTTATAGAGCCACGGGTCAAGGCGTGTGCTCTTAAGAAGATGGCAGATCTATTTAGGAGGTGGAAGAATGAGTTGAAATCAAAGTTTGTCGACAAAGGGAAGACTCCAGCATTCGTCGGCTGCTATGAGAAGATAGGAGATTACTAGCCCGCATTTGTGGCCTACAAGACATCGGAGAAGAGTAAGAAAATGTTAGAGACAAACAAGAACAATGCTGCAAAGAAGCAGTTTCACCATCACATGGGGTCAGGTGGCTACCTTAAAGCTCGGTCGTTGTGGGACAAAGCTGAGAATGACCTGCTTGCTAAAGGGGTCCAACCACAGACATATAGCTGGCCAGACCATTCAAGGACTTGGTTCTTCGGGGTTGGGGGAACTTTGAACCCTGAAATAGGGAAGTGCTGTTGGACGGACGAGCAACTTGCAATACCCGTGAACAACCTTCAGAACTATATCACCGTAGCGCAGGAAGGGACGTTCATTCCCGACAGAGAGAAGGACGAGCTGACTGAGGCCCTAGGGAATGTTGAGCATCCTGGACGAACACGAGGCGCACCAGGCTCCATTCCGTGGAAGGTTGGGTTTCCCAACGCAGACAGTTACACAAGCCGGGAGAGAAAGAGGAAAGCGGAGCTGAGCAAAATTCAGAAGCTAAATGCAAGACTACAAAAGCTAGAGGAAGCTTAGAGCTAGCGAGCTGCCGGCCAACCATCTCAGCGGCACGAAGCTACCCCAGAAGCTACTACCCTGCCATCTCAGCGGAGAAGCAACGTCGCTTCCATGGAGCTCGTTCAGCCCGACTTCATGTCTCCTAGCTACCCCATGGATACTATCATAGAGGCTCAACATTGCGAGCTTATGACGAAATGCCGGAACCTCACTTTCAAGGTGGTTGTCGGCTCTGTTGCACCTCCTCAATCCAATGGAACTTTTCACTACCGTCCGATTCCACATGGCTATGCTGTTGTGATGGTGGATGAAGTAATGCCGGAATTTGAGGAGCTCGAGCTTGACCACTGTACAGGTGAAGGAGAGAATAAGCTGGTTCGTGCCCTGAGGAGTACATGTCTATGGCAGAAGGAGTACATCAAGCTTCCAAACTGGACGCCTCCACCTCCTCCTTCTCCTTAGGCGAATGAGGGCACTCTGCCTCCTCCTCCTCCTCCGGCGAGTGATCAGGGCACACCGCCTCCTTCTCCGGCTCCTCCGGCGCGTGGGGGCACTCCACCTCCTCCTTCGCCTACTCCGATACGTCTGAGCAGTACGCCTCCTCCTCAGCCTCGTCCGCAATGGCGGAAGACAGACGCCGCCGCTGCGGCTCCTCCGGCGCCTAGTAAGCAATTACGGAAGGGAGCCGCCGCCGCTCCGGCGGCTAGCAGTACAAGCATGGGCAACAGGGGATATAGATACGGTCCATCTCTCAAGCCTCTGGAAAAGTTACCATATGAGAGGACCAAGTCTGAAAACAAGGAGATAAGTCAGGCCGAAGTGAGGGACCATTTTGAAAAGAAAACTCTAGCTCCGAAGGAGAAGATAGATCCGGCGAAAGCGATGTGCACTATCGATGCCCTGAAGCGACCACCGCCGCCGCCGCTGGATTCCAACTATGTTCGCACTCTTAAAAAGACATATCAAGATGCACGACGGCCGGGAAGTACTTCAGTGATGCAAAGTTAGCAGAACGAAGAAGTGGGAAAAAATTCCCCATCTCGGTGAACAGGCGAACCAATCGTGCCCCCGCTTAAGGTTTCTAGCGATATCATCGCTAATCATCTAGGGATGGTCCCTGGTACCAAACATGGTGATTACGCGAGCGATGATGTACTGTTTGAGCAGTTGGAGGTGGACGAATTCAAATACCGGTATGGGCATCCTCTCGTCAAACCCGATCATCCTCCTCTAACAACAATGATTCGAAGATTCCATGAATGGTACATGCAAAGCTGCCGCGAGTCTGAGAAGGATTCTTTGGTACTGTCAGTTAAAGATCAGCACGACCTCATTGGAACTGAAATGTTGAATATTGAATATGAGGAGACATGGCAGTTATACAATCAGAAGGCCATCGACAAAACTATCGTGACTTGCTACTGTCTGTAAGTACTACTTCTGTAATTAAGTCTCTCTATGTATATAGCTCAGCTCTTTCATTGCATGTATATATAATTATCCTCACTACTATATTATGCAGATTTAAGATCGTCGAATGCAGAAAAGCACAAATGTATGACATTGGGTTCATTAATCGAGATGTCATACATGAGCATAATTTAAAACATTATCCCACACAAACCGAGGAGAACTTGCTAGAATCGTTGCTTAAAAATCAAAACAAAGGGACAATACTCTTTCCTTACAACTTCAAGTGAGTGTTACTGTCTTGTGCATATTCGGTTTCCCTTATTAATCGAGGTTTATAGTAATGTAATTGATGAGTTATGCATGCGTGCGTAGTTTCCACCTTATTCTGCTAGAGATTCAGGTTGAGCGGGGACTAGTAATCGTCTTAGACTCGAAACGAAAAGATCCCCAGAATTATGCGGACATGACTAAACTTCTTCAGAAGTAAGTTCAATCGATCATTATCGCATCATATCAGCAACTTTAATTTGTTCATTTCCTGATATCAAGTAATTATTTTCTTTGTCTTACAGGGTTTGGAAAGAGTTCACAACAATTGTTCCGGCACTACCGAGGGAGCTGCGATTTACACACCCGAAAGTAAGTACTACTAGCTAGTTCCGCGCATCTCCCATTGATTCTAGTTTCAGCAATACCATTTATCATGCCCTATTATCAGTTGGATTGAACTCTATTTCTCGTAAAGTGCTTGTGGTAGGAAGACGGGACTAATTTATGTGGATACTACGTTTGCGAGTTCATCTACAACGTGACGACCCCTAAGCGGGGCTACTCTAAAAAACAATTTCAAGTGCGTAAGCAATAATATTCACACTTTTATTTTATTACCATATATATTTATTGACCCCTTCTTCAAATTAGATGTGGAATATGCGGGATGAACTCCTACCACATGATTGCATACGAGTAATTCAAGAAGAATTGGTGGGATTCTTTCTTGACCACGTCATCAATAAAGCCGGAGAATACCATCTGCAATTGGACATTAGATGTTAGGGATTGTAAGAGATCTTATATTTTATATATGTAGCTAGTAGCGTCGGATATATATATACGAAAATTTGTTATACGACCAATCTCTCGGAGAAAGAGAGGTCGATCACTTCTATCTCTATATGTTCATGACGATCTTCTGTACTTAATGGTTCCTTCATTTTCTTACTAGCTAGCGTGTCGAGTTCTCTCTATAGTAGCTAGCGTCGACCAAGCACGAAGAAAGAGAGGACACTTCTCTCTATCAATTAGCTAGCTATAACAATATAAAACCCCTAAATTAACTCTCTAAAACCCCCTAAACCTCCCTCCCTTTCAAAAAAACAAGCAACTGCCAGATGTTGACGCGTGGATGCCTGTTGGTCCCGGTTGGTGTTACCAACCGGGACTAAAGGTCCTCCTGCCTGGGCTCCCCGCAGAGGCCACGTGGAGCCCCTTCTGTCCCGGTTTGTAAGAGAACCGGGACTAAAGGTTTGGGGCTTTAGTACCGACACTTTAGTCCCGGTTTCGGAATCGGGACAAATGGCCCTTACGAACCGAGACAAATGGGCCTTTTTCTACTAGTGTCTATTGGATATAGTGCGTACTATGATGTCTCTTATCATTTTGCCACTATAGTTATGGGGTTATGCATTAAAGACAAATCCATTCACTTTAACAGGGCACCATATAAGTCTATTGAGATGACACCATGAGAATTATGGTTTGGAAGAAACCTAAGCTGTCATTTCTTAATGTTTGGGGCCGCGACGCTTATGTGAAAATGGGTTTTCACCTAATGAGCTCGAACCCAAAGCAGGCAAATGCATCTTCATAGAATACCATAAGGAGACATTGGCTATACCTTCTATCTCAGATCCAAGCGCAAAAGGTGTTTGTTGCTAAGAATGGGTCCTTTCTCGAGAAAGAGTTTCTCTCGAAAGAATTGAGTGGGAGGAGGATACAACTTGATGAGGTGGTTGAACCTTTGTTTCAACCAGAGAGTAGCACAACACAGACTATGGAGCCTACGTCAGTTGAAAAGGAAGTTAATGATGATGATCATGAAGCTTCGGATCAAGTTACTATCAAACCTCGTAGGTCGACAAGGACGCGTACTGCTCCGCAGTAGTACGGCAACCCTGTCTTGGAAGTCATGTTGTTGGACAACGATGAACCTACAAACTATGGAAAAGCGATGGTGGGCCCAGATTCCAACAAATGGCTAGGAGCCATGAAATCCGAGAAAGGATCCATGTATGAAAACCAAGTATGGACTTTGGTAGACTTGCCCATTGAACGACAGGTCGTTGAGTACAAATGGACCTTTGAGATGAACACATACGCTAATGGTGAAATGTCACCGTTTATAAAGCTCGACTAGTCACAAAGAGGTTTCCGCCAAGTTCAAGGAGTTGACTGCGATGAGATTTTCTCATCCGTAGCGACGGTAAAAGTCTGTTAAAATTATGTTAGCAGTTGCTACATTTTTCGATTATGAAATCTGGCAGATGGATGTCAAAACAAGGCTTCCTTAATGGTTTCCGTGAGGAAGAGTTGTATGTGATACAACCAGAATGTTTTGTCAATCCTAAGGATGCTAAAAGGTATGCAAACTCCAGTGATCCTTCTATGGACTGGAGCAAGCATCTCAGAGTTGGAATATGAGCTTTGATGAAGTGATCAAAGTTTTTTTTTGAGTTTGTACAAAGTTTGTGAGAAACTTGTATTTACAAGAAGGTGAGTGGGAGCACTATAGAATTTCTGATAAGAATGCGTAGTTGACATATTATTGATTGGAAATGATGTAGAATTTCTAGAAAGCACAAATGATTGTTTGAAAAAGGGGTTTTCGAAGGAAGACCTAGATAAAGCTACCTAATTGTTGGGCATCAAGATTTATAGAGATAGATCAAGATGCTTGATAATAATTTCAATGAGTACATACCTTGACAAGATATTGAAGAAGTTCAATATGGATCAGTCCAAGAAAGGGTTCTTGCCTGTATTAGAAGGTGTGAGATTGAGCATAGCTCAATGCCCGACCACGGCAAAAAATAGAGAAAAGATGAGTGTCATCCCCCATGCTTCAGCCATAGGCTCTATATAATATTCCATGTTGTGTACCGCACCTGTGTGTCCCTTGCCATGAGTCTGTCAAGGGGTACAAGAGAGATCCAGGAGTGGATCACTAGACAGCGGTCGAAATTATCCTTAGCAACTAGAGGACTAAGGAAATATTTCTCGATTATGGAGGTGATAAAGAGTTCGCCATAAAGGGTTACGTCGATGCAAGCTTTAACACCAATCTGGATGACTCTTAGTAGAAATCTGGATTACGTATAGTGGAGTAGGCATTTGGAATAGCTCCAAGTGGAGCGTGGGAGCAGTATCTACAGTATGACATAGAAGTTTGCAAGGTACACATGGATCTGAATGTTGCAGAACCATTGACTAAAACCTCTTTCACGAGCAAAACATGATCAAACCCCAGAACTAATTGGGTGTTAATCACGTGATGATATGATCACATGGTGATGTAAGTGTTAATCACATGGCGATGTGAACTAGATTATTGACTCTAGTGCAAGTGGGATACTGTTGGAAATATGTCCTAGAGGCAATAATAAAGTGGTTATTATTATATTTCCTTGTTCATGATAATTGTCTATTGTTCATGCTATAATTGTATTAACTAGAAACCGTAATACATGTGTGAATACATAGACCACAACATGTCCCTAGTGAGCCTCTAGTTGGCTAGCTCGTTGATCAATATATGGTCACGGTTTCATGGACATGGACATTGGACGTCATTGATAATGGTATCACATCATTAGGAGAATGATATGATGGACAAAACCCAATCCTAAGCATAGCACAAGATCGTGTAGTTTGTATGCTAAAGCTTTTCTAATGTCAAGTATCATTTCCTTAGACCATGAGATTGTGCAACTCCCGGGTACCATAGTAATGCTTTGGGTGTGACAAACGTCACAAGGTAACTGGGTGGCTATAAAGGTGCACTACGGGTATCCCCGAAAGTATCTGTTGGGTTGGCACGGATCAAGAGTGGGAATTGTCACTCCGTGTGACGGAGAGGTATCTCGGGGCCCACTCGGTAATACATCATCACAATGAGCTCAATGTGACTAAGGAGTTAGTCAGGGGATGATGTATTACAGAACGAGTAAAGAGACTTGCCGGTAACGAGATTGGACAAGGTATAGGGATACCGATGATCGAATCTCGGGCAAGTAACATACCGATTGACAAGGGAATTGTATACGGGATTGTTTGAATCCCCGACATCGTGGTTCATCCGATGAGATCATCGTGGAACATGTGGGAGCCAATATGGGTATCCAGATCCCGCTATTGGTTATTGACCGGAGAGGTGTCTCGGTCATGACTGCATGGTTCCCGAACATGTAGGGTTAACACACTTAAGGTTCGATGACGCTAGGGTTGTATGGGAATAGTGTACGTGGTTACCGAAGGTTGTTCAGAGTCCCGGATGAGATCTCATACGTCACGAGGAGTTACGGAATGGTCCGGAGGTAAAGATTAATATATAGGAAGTGAGGTATTGGTCACTGGAAGTGTTCCGGGCATCATCGGTAACGTACCGGGGACACCGAAAGGGTTCCGGGGGTCCGCCGTGTGGGGCCACCAGCACCAGAGAGCTGCATGGGCCTAAAGTGGGAGGGAACCAGCCCCTTGTTGGAAATATGCCCTAGAGGCAATAATAAAATGGTTATTATTGTATTTCCTTGTTCATGATAATTGTCTATTGTTCATGCTATAATTGTGTTAACCGGAAACCATAATACATGTGTGAATACATAGACCACAACATGTCCCTAGTGAGCCTCTAGTTGACTAGCTCGTTGATCAATAGATGGTCACGGTTTCATGGCCATGGACATTGGATGTCGTTGATAACGGGATCACATCATTAGGAGAATGATGTGATGGACAAGACCCAATCCTAAGCATAGCACAAGATCGTGTAGTTCGTTTGCTAAAGCTTTTCAATGTCAAGTATCGTTTCCTTAGACCATGAGATTGTGCAACTCCCGGATACCGTAGGAATGCTTTGGGTGTGCCAAACGTCACAACGTAACTGGGTGGCTATAAAGGTGCACTACGGGTATCTCCAAAAGTATCTGTTGGGTTGGCATGAATCGAGACTGGGATTTGTCACTCCGTGTGACGGAGAGGTATCTCTGGGCCCACTCGGTAAGACATCATCATAATGAGCTCAATGTGACTAAGGAGTTAGCCACGGGATGATGTATTACGGAACGAGTAAAGAGACTTGCCAGTAACGAGATTGAACAAGGTATGGGGATACCGACGATCGAATCTCGGGCAAGTATCATACCGATAGACAAAGGGAATTGAATACGGGATTGATTGAATCCCCGACATCGTGGTTCATCCGATGAGATCATCGTGGAGTACGTGGGAGCCAACATGGGTATCCAAATCCCGCTGTTGGTTATTGGCCGGAGAAGTGTCTCGGTCATGTCTACGTGTCTCCCGAACCCGTAGGGTCTACACACTTAAGGTTCGATGACGCTAGGGTTATAAGGAAATGGTATACGTGATTACCGAAGGTTGTTCGGAGTCCCGGATGAGATCCCGGACGTCACGAGGAGCTCCGGAATGGTCCGGAGGTAAAGATTGATATATAGGAAGTCCAATTTTGGTCACCGGAAAGTTTTCGGGCTCATCGGTAGTGTACCGGGAGTGCCGGGAGGGTGCCGGAGGACCCCCGAGAGGGGTGTGACGACCAAAGGACCTCATGGGCCCTTAGAGGAGGTGTGCCAGCCCATATTGTGTTGGCCAAGACCATCTATGTGGGCCCATGTGGCTGGAGATAAGGAGATAAGGCAAAAGGGATTTAAAAGGAGGAGATCCACCTCCCTTGTGGGAGGTGGACTCTCCCTTTAATTCGGCCGACCCTCTCCTCCTTGGAGGAGGGGCCAAGCCAGCCCTTCCACGTCCCTCCTCCTATATATACTTGAGGTTTTGGATGTTTTGGGAGAGGATTTGATCTCTCTCTCTCTCACGGCAAAGCCCTACCTCTCTTCTTCCTCCTCCGCAGCGCTTAGGCGAAGCCCTGTCGGAATACCTTGCTACTCCACCACCACCACGCCGTCGTGCTGCTGTTGGAGCCCTTCCCCAACCTCTCCTTCCTCCTTGATGGATCAAGGTGTTGGAGACGTCACCGGGCTGCACGTGTGTTGAACGCGGAGGTACCGTCCGTTCGGCACTTGATCGGATCTACCGCGATCTGAATCGCTGCGAGTACGACTCCATCAACCGCGTTCTTGTAACGCTTCCGCTTAGCGATCTTCAAAGGTATGAAGATCCACTCTCCCCTTGCTCGTTGCTGGTTTCTCCATAGATGGATCTTGGTGAACGCGTAGGAATTTTTTTGATTTACTACTACGTTCCCCAACAGTGGCATCATGAGCTAGGTCTATGCGTAGAATCTATGCACAAGTAGAACACAAAGCAGTTGTGGGCGTCGATTTTGTTAATATGCTTGCCGTTACTAGTCTTATCTTGATTCGACGGTATTGTGGGATGAAGCGGCCCGGACCAACCTTACACGTACGCTTACGTGAGACCGGTTCCACCGCCTGACATGCACTAGTTGCATAAGGTGGCTAGCGGGTGTCTGTCTCTCCCACCTTAGTCGGATTGGATTCGATGAAAACGGTCCTTATGAAGGGTAAATAGCAATTGGCATATCACGTTGTGGTTTTGACGTAGGTAAGAAACGTTCTTGCTAGAAACCTATAGCAACCACGTAAAAACTTGCAACTACAAATTAGAGGACGTCTAACTTGTTTTTGCAGCATATGCCGTGTGATGTGATATGGCCAAAAGGATGTGATGTGATGCATTGTGATGTATGAGATTGATCATGTTCTTGTAATAGGGTTCACGACTTGCATGTCGATGACTATGACAACCGGCAGGAGCCATAGGAGTTGTCTTATACTATTGTATGACCTGCGTGTCAATCATAAACGCCATGTAATTACTTTACTTTATTGCTAAACGTTAGCTGTAGTAGTAGAAGTAATATTTGGCGAGACAACTTCATGAAGACACAATGATGGAGATCATGATGATGGAGATCATGGTGTCGTGCCGGTGACAGTGATGATCATGGTGCCCCGAAGATGGAGATCAAAGGAGCAAGATGATATTGGCCATATCATGTCACTATATTGATTGCATGTGATGTTTATCATGTTTACATCTTATTTGCATAGAACGACGGTAGTAAATAAGATGATCTCTCAATAAAATTTCAAGAAAGGTGTTCACCCTAACTGTGCACCGTTGCTAAGGATCGTCGTTCCGAAGCACCACGTGATGATCGGGTGTGATAGGTTCTAACGTTCGCATACAACGGGTGTAAGCCAGATTTACACATGCGAAATACTTAGGTTGACTTGACGAGCCTAGCATGTACAGACATGGCCTCGGAACACGGAGGACCGAAAGGTCGAACATGAGTCGTATAGAAGATACGATCAACATAGAGATGTTCACCATGGATGACTAGTCCGTCTCACGTGATGATCGGACACGGGCTAGTTGACATGGATCATGTATCACTTGGAAGGCTAGAGAGATGTCTATCTAAGTGGGAGTTCATTAATAATTTGATTAAATGAACTTAATTATCATGAACTTAGTCTAAAAATGTCCTTGCAAATTATGTCGTAGATAGCTCACGCTGTAGCTCCCCAGTTTTATTGATACAATCCTAGAGAAAAGTAAGTTGAAAGTTGATGGTAGCAATAATGCGGACTGGGTCCGTGATCTGAGGATTGTCCTCATTGTTGCACAGAAAGCTTATGTTTTTTATGTACCGCTAACTGCATCACTCCCTCAAGCGTTGTCTGTAGATGTTGTGAACATATGACAGGCACTTTTTGGTGACTACGTGATAGTTCAATGCGTCATGCATTACGGCTTAGAATTGAGGCTCCAAAATGTTTTGAACGTCACGGAACATATGAGATGTTCTAGGAGCTGAGATTGTGATCTCAGGCTCGTGCCTATGTTGAGAGGTATGAGACCTCCAACAAGATTCTTTGTCTGCAAGATAAAGGAGAATAGCTCAATCGCTGAGCGTGTGCTCAGATTGTCTGGGTGCTACAATCACTTGAATCAAGTGGGAGTTAATCTTCCAGATGAGATAGTGATTAATGTAGTTCTCCAAGTCACTGCCACCAAGCTACTAGAGCTTCGTGATGAACTATAACATGCCAGGGATGGATAAGATGATCCCTGAGTTGTTCGTGATGTTTGACACCACGAAGGTAGAAATCAAGAAGGAGCATCAAGTGTTGATGGTTAAGTGAAACCACTAGTTTCAAAAGGGGCAAGGGCAAGAACGGAAAACTTCAGGAATGACAAGCCAGTTGTTGCTCTAGTGAAGAAACCCAAGGTTGAGCCCGAACCCGAGACTAAGTGCTTCTGTTATGAGGAGAATGTTCGCTGAAGCGGAAAACCCCTAGATGCTTGGTAGATAAGAAGGCTGCTAATGTCAATGGAAGTATATTTGATATACGTGTTAGTGATGTGTACCTTGCTAGTACTCCTAGTAGCACCTGGGTATTGGATACCGGTTCGGTTGCTAAGTGTTTGCAACTCGAAATAAAAGCTACGGAGTAAATGGAGACTAGCTAGGTGAAAGGTGACGATGTGTGTTGGAAGTATTTCCAAGATTGATGTGATCACCATCGCACGCTCTCTCTACCTTCAGGATTTGTGATAAACCTAAATAAATGTTATTTGGTGTTTGCGTTGAGCATGAACGTGATTAGATCATGATTAGTGCGATACGGTTATTCATATAAGTTAGAGAATAATGGTTATTCTGTTTACATGGATAATGCCTTCAATGGTCATGCACCCACTCGAAATGGTTTATCGAATCATGATCGTAGTAGTACACATATTCATAACATTGGTACCAAAAGATACAAAGTTAATAATGATAGTACCACATGCTTGTGGCACTGCCACGTAATGTCATATTGGTATAAATCGCATGAAGAAACTCCATGATGATGGATTTTTTTGACTCACTCGATTTCGAATTGGTTGAGACATGCGAGCCATGCCTCTTGGGCAAGATGACTGAGACCCCGTCATCCAATATGATGGAGCGGGCAAGTGGCTTATTGGAATTAATACATGATGATGTATGTGGTCCAATGAGTGTTGAAACACACAGTGGATATCGTTGTTTTTCTTTACCTTCACTGATGATTTGAGTAAATATGGGGATATTTACTTAATGAAACACGAATCTGAAATGTTTGAAAGGTTCAAGGAGTTTCAGAGTGAAGTTAAAGATCATCGTGACAAGAAGATAAATGTCTATGGTACGATCATGGAGGTGAATATCTAAGTTACGAGTTTGGTATGCAATTTTAGACAATGTGGAAATTGTTTCACAGCTCATGCCTCCTGGAACACCATAGTGTGATGGTGTGTTCGAACGTCGTAGTCGTGCTCTATTGGATATAGTGAGTACTATGATGTCTCTTATCGTTTTACCACTATCGTTATGGGGTTATGCATTAAAGACAAATCCATTCACTTTAAACAGGGCACCATCTAAGTCTGTTGAGATGACACCGTGAGAATTGTGGTTTGACAGAAGCCTAAGCTATCATTTCTTAATGTTTGGGCTGCGACGCTTATGTGAAAATGGGTTTTTCACCTAGCGAGCTCGAACCCAAAGCAGACAAATGCATCTTCGTAGAATACCCTAATGAGACATTGGGTATACCTTCTATCTCAGATCCAAGCGCAAAAGGTGTTTGTTGCTAAGAACGGGTCCTTTCTTGAGAAAGAGTTTCTCTCGAAAGAATTGAGTGGGAGGAAGATAGAACTTGATGAGGTTGTTGAACCTTTGTTTCAACCAGAGAATAGCGCAACACAGAAAGATGTTTCTGTAGAGCCTACTCAGTTGAAAAGGAAGTTAATGATGATGATCATGAAGCTTCGGATCAAGTCACTATCGAACCTCGTAGGTCGACAAGGACGCGTACTGCTCCTGAGTAGTATGACAACCCTGTCTTGGAAATCATGTTGTTGGACAACGATGAACCTACGAACTATGGAGAAGCGATGGTGGGCCCGGATTCCAACAAATGGCTAGGAGCCATGAAATCCGAGAAAGGATCCATGTATGAAAACCAAGTATGGACTTTGGTAGACTTGCCTGTTGAATGGCGGGTCATTGAGTACAAATGGACCTTTGAAATAAACATAGACGCTAATGGTGAAATGTCACCGTTTATAAAGCTCGACTTGTCGCAAAGAAGTTTCCGCCAAGTTCAAGGAGTTGACTGCGATGAGATTGTCTCATCTGTAGCGATGCTAAAAGTCTATTAAAATTTTGTTAGCAGTTGCTGCATTTTTCGATTATGAAATCTGGCAGATGGATGACAAAACAAGGTTTCCGTAATGGTTTCTGTGAGGAAGAGTTGTATGTGATACAACCAGAAGGTTTTGTCAATCCTAAGGATGCTAATAATATGCAAACTCTAGCGATCCTTCTATGGACTGGAGCAAGAATCTCGGAGTTGGAATATATGCTTTGATGAGGTGATCAAAGTGTTTAAGTTTATACAAAGTTTATGAGAAACTTGTATTTGCAAGAAAGTGAGTGGGAGCACTATAGAATTTCTTATAAGAATATGTAGTTGACATATTATTGATCGGAAATGATGTAGAATTTCTGGAAGAGCATGAAGGGTTGTTTGAAAAGAGTTTTTTCAAAGGAAGACCCAGATAAAGCTACTATTTTATTGAGCATCTAGATCTATAGGGATAGATCTATTCGCTTGATAAGATTTTTCGACGAAGACATACCTTGACAAGTTTTTGAAGGAGTTCAAAATAGATGGGTCAAAGAAGGAGTTCTTGACTGTATTGTAAGGTGTGAAATTGAGTAAGACTCAATACCCGACCACGGCAGAAGATAAAGAAAAGATGAGTGTCATCTCCTATGCTTTAGCCATAGGCTCTATATAGTATGCCATGCTGTGTACCGCACCTGTGTGTGCCTTGCCATGAGTCTGTCAAGGGGTACAAGAGTAATCCAAGAGTCGATCACTGGACAATGGTCAAAGTTATCCTTAGTAACTTGAGAACTAAGGAAATATTTCTCGATTATGGAGGTGATAAAGAGTTCATCGTAAAGGGTTACGATGATGCAAGCTTTAACTCCAATCCGGATGACTCTTAGTAGAAATCTGGCTACGTATAGTGGAGCAGCCATTTGGAATAGCTCCAAGTGGAGCGTGGGAGCAGTATCTACAAATATGACATGGAAAGTTTGCAAGGTACACACGGATCTGAATGTCGCAGACCCGTTGACTAAAACCTCTTTCACGAGCAGAACATGAACGAACCCCAGAACTTATTGGGTGTTAATCACATGATGATATGATCATATGGTGATGTAAGTGTTAATCACATGGTGATGTGAACTAGATTATTGACTCTAGTGCAAGTGGGAGACTGTTGGAAATATGCCATAGAGGCAATAATAAAATGGTTATTATTGTATTTCCTTGTTCATGATAATTGTCTATTGTTCATGCTATAATTGTGTTAACCGAAAACCATAATACATGTGTGAATACATAGACCACAACATGTCCCTAGTGAGCCTCTAGTTGACTAGCTCGTTGATCAATAGATGGTCACGGTTTCATGGCCATGGACATTGGATGTCGTTGATAACGGGATCACATCATTAGGAGAATGATGTGATGGACAAGACCCAATCCTAAGCATAGCACAAGATCGTGTAGTTCGTTTGCTAAAGCTTTTCAATGTCAAGTATCGTTTCCTTAGACCATGAGATTGTGCAACTCCCGGATACCGTAGGAATGCTTTGGGTGTGCCAAACGTCACAACGTAACTGGGTGGCTATAAAGGTGCACTACGGGTATCTCCAAAAGTATCTGTTGGGTTGGCATGAATCGAGACTGGGATTTGTCACTCCGTGTGACGGAGAGGTATCTCTGGGCCCACTCGGTAAGACATCATCATAATGAGCTCAATGTGACTAAGGAGTTAGCCACGGGATGATGTATTACGGAACGAGTAAAGAGACTTGCCAGTAACGAGATTGAACAAGGTATGGGGATACCGACGATCGAATCTCGGGCAAGTATCATACCGATAGACAAAGGGAATTGAATACGGGATTGATTGAATCCCCGACATCGTGGTTCATCCGATGAGATCATCGTGGAGTACGTGGGAGCCAACATGGGTATCCAAATCCCGCTGTTGGTTATTGGCCGGAGAAGTGTCTCGGTCATGTCTACGTGTCTCCCGAACCCGTAGGGTCTACACACTTAAGGTTCGATGACGCTAGGGTTATAAGGAAATGGTATACATGATTACCGAAGGTTGTTCGGAGTCCCGGATGAGATCCCGGACGTCACGAGGAGCTCCGGAATGGTCTGGAGGTAAAGATTGATATATAGGAAGTCCAATTTTGGTCACCGGAAAGTTTTCGGGCTCATCGGTAGTGTACCGGGAGTGCCGGGAGGGTGCCGGAGGACCCCCGAGAGGGGTGTGACGACCAAAGGACCTCATGGGCCCTTAGAGGAGGTGTGCCAGCCCATATTGTGTCGGCCAAGACCATCTATGTGGGCCCATGTGGCTGGAGATAAGGAGATAAGGCAAAAGGGATTTAAAAGGAGGAGATCCACCTCCCTTGTGGGAGGTGGACTCTCCCTTTAATTCGGCCGACCCTCTCCTCCTTGGAGGAGGGGCCAAGCCAGCCCTTCCACGTCCCTCCTCCTATATATACTTGAGGTTTTGGATGTTTTGGGAGAGGATTTGATCTCTCTCTCTCTCTCACGGCAAAGCCCTACCTCTCTTCTTCCTCCTCCGCAGCGCTTAGGCGAAGCCCTGTCGGAATACCTTGCTACTCCACCACCACCACGCCGTCGTGCTGCTGTTGGAGCCCTTCCCCAACCTCTCCTTCCTCCTTGCTGGATCAAGGTGTTGGAGACGTCACCGGGCTGCACGTGTGTTGAACGCGGAGGTACCGTCCGTTCGGCACTTGATCGGATCTACCGCGATCTGAATCGCTGCGAGTACGACTCCATCAACCGCGTTCTTGTAACGCTTCCGCTTAGCGATCTTCAAAGGTATGAAGATCCACTCTCCCCTTGCTCGTTGCTGGTTTCTCCATAGATGGATCTTGGTGAACGCGTAGGAAATTTTTTGATTTACTACTACGTTCCCCAACAGTGGCATCATGAGCTAGGTCTATGCGTAGAATCTATGCACAAGTAGAACACAAAGCAGTTGTGGGCGTCGATTTTGTTAATATGCTTGCCGTTACTAGTCTTATCTTGATTCGACGGTATTGTGGGATGAAGCGGCCCGGACCAACCTTACACGTACGCTTACGTGAGACCGGTTCCACCGCCTGACATGCACTAGTTGCATAAGGTGGCTAGCGGGTGTCTGTCTCTCCCACCTTAGTCGGATTGGATTCGATGAAAACGGTCCTTATGAAGGGTAAATAGCAATTGGCATATCACGTTGTGGTTTTGACGTAGGTAAGAAACGTTCTTGCTAGAAACCTATAGCAACCACGTGAAAACTTGCAACTACAAATTAGAGGATAATAAACATGCAATGTGTTTCCAATCAATATAATTATAGCATGGATAATAAACAATTATCATGAACAAGGAAATATAATAATAAACACTTTATTTATTGCCTCTAGGGCATATTTCCAACAAGTGCTACCAAAGTAAAAAAATTGCGAGGGGGGTGAAAAGAAATTTTAATAACACTACAAAATTCTTATGAAGTCAAACTCCAAGCTTGATCATATAAATGAAATGCAACTCGTGGCTGGAGCACCATCACGTGACTAGTTTAAAACTTTAAATGTGAGGCGAAATTTGTGATTGTCAATGGATAAGCCATAACCCATACTTAGTATTGTCCATGACACATGAAACATGTAAATATTTGATCATCCCGGAAGGCGCAAAGATGAGAAGGCCGTCCCAAAATCCGGTCAATATTTCATCGATCTTCTGGTTGCATACCTACAGTGTCACGAGTGCAAACCAGTGGACCCTAGCCGGGGGCAGGCCTTATCCAATTATCTAGAGATTGATGAAATCGTTACAGACATCTTCGTAGTCGACGGAAACATCTTCACCAACTGAATGTACTTCATCAGGAGGCCTGAAATAAATGTGGATATTAGTGTCAAGTCTATGACTTGAATCATGATAAGCTGGGGATACCACTATCTTCCTAGACATCCAACCATGGGTTGGTTCGTCTCTCAAGGCATTCTTGAGGGGGCAATTAACCACAAACACCCCATGTGGGGAGTTTTACCGGACAGAACGGACTGCGCCATCTAGTGCATGCATTTGTGAAGCACATTTTTTGTGAGTTTGGTTTTAGGTTTTTTATTATTATTTTACTTATTTTGTACTCTTCTCGTAAAGAAATACAAGAGCGTTTAGATCACTCAAGTATGTTTTTATTTGAGTGATCTAAACGCTCTTATATTCCTTTGTAGAGGGAGTATGTTTTTCTTTTTATTCTTTTAGATGCTTCAGTTTTTTTTACGTCTGGCAGGAGCGTGTGCTTTCGCGTGAAGCATAACCGTGCTTCTATGCTTACAAAAAAGAGAAACATAAATGTGCTTTCGCGTGAAGCACGAACTATAATACCCAGAAAAGGCAAAGAATAAAGAGAAGTGTAGATGTGCTTTCGTGTGAAGCACAACTGTATTTTTTTAGTTTTTTTAAGTTTGAATTTTCCTCGGTTTTTGGATTTTGACTTTTTTGTTCTATATGTTTTCTTTTTCTAAGTTCCCCTTTTCCGATTTTCGCGTGAATTACAATTGTGTTTCTCATGTGATAAATGTGGTTCCACAAAAGTGAAACATGGGTAGGCTTCTGCATGAAGCACAAGTTACTACTAGTTGGAAGCACATATCATCCCGATAAAAAGTTTGTCGAAATCTATTGACATGGAACCTATTTTTAGAGATCTCGATGCGATAAAGGTAATGATGAAAACGGGTCGTGATTTGGATTCATGGTGAAGATGATAAAACATTTTGAAAACGACTCTACGAAAGTGGAAAAAAAACACCCATGGGTATGATGGCTCCACAATTTGACACTGTCAGTTAGGTATCTTGATCGGTTTTCCGAAGGATTTTTGCCGTTTCTCACCTTTTTACTACCGAGCACACTCTCCTTTTTACTATCAATCACACTTTGAGTACGAACAGACCTTATTTCCTTACTTGTTGTGTAGGTCCAAGCACTTATGAAAAGGAAATTGATCAATATCCGAACAGATGGGACAACCGAGGGGGATCCCTTTAGGCGGAAGTGCATCTAACGCACCAAGAGACAAGATAGTACCTAGTACAAGCGCAACGCTCATATCAGCAGCCGCCGCCTCCCTCTCATCCATACAAAAAACTACCATGGATGCACAAAGATAGGAGGAGTAGAGGACGGCATCGCAATTGCCATCAGAACACTCAAGAAGAGACCCGAGATAGAGAGGACTTCACTTAGAACCATTTTGGCTTCCTCCACATCACACCCCCCATCATTCATCAACACCATCGCCATAGAAGATTAGTTCCAACCTGCAAGACTAGGTTTTGTAACCGTATTCATAGTTTGTTGAAAGTTGAGATTGGATTGATCATTCATCTCATTGAGCACTTTGCAATATCATCGATATGATTTTCCCGAACTTGATTTTCGTGTTTGTTGGTTCTTCCCCTCTCATGCATGAGTAATCCTCCATAGGCATGGGAAATGTAGGGGATTGGTGAGATTCATTCGTGCCTATTGATATGTTATTTGTGTAACCACTTCTATGTTTGAATATTAAGCTGTCTACATGTGGTGACCGATAATGCGTGTTGTCCAATTTAAGGGTCCAGGCAACATGATCCAAAGACTTACACATGTAACACATATGATTTATCGAATCCATCCCCTCTGGATGATAGGTGTTGGCATCTACGAGGAGCGAAGACAATGTGAGGATAACGGAACTCAACTAGACTTAAAGCGTTGGTTTGGTCTCGCGACCTTAATTGTTCAAATGGTCATGCACATGGCAATGCCAATGCAGAACAATAGAGGAGAACAATTCTGACATGGAGGATTCTGACTAATCAAGGGTGAACCGCCTACTGAATGTACAATCAACGATGTAAAATTACATGGCAATATAGCCGGTATTACCATCACACTGGCACATTTGATGAACACTATAATCCGAATTTTCCCCTGCCTAGCTAACTGTTGGGGAACGTTGCATGGGAAACAAAAAAATTCCTACGCACACGCAAGATCTATCCATGGTGACGAGCATCTATGAGAGGGAGAGTGGATCTGCATACCCTTGTAGATCGCTAAGAGGGAAGCGTTAAGAAACGCGGTTGATGTAGTCGAACGTCTTCGCGATCCAAATCGCTGAGCGTCCCGCGATCCAATCATGATCTGTCCTGATCAAGTACCGAACGGACGGCACCTCCGCGTTAAGCACACGTACAACTTGATGAAGATCTCTACCTTCTTGATCCAGCAAGAGTGAGCGGAGAGGTAGACGAGTTCTCCGGCAGCGTGACGGTGTTGCGGCGATGGTGGTGGAGTAATCTCAGCAGGGCTTCGCCTAAGCACAGCTGAAACCGATCTAGAGGAGAAACTACGAACTAGAGGGTAGGGTTGCACGTGGCTGAAAATCTTGTGCCAAAACCCTAAAACCTCTAGTATATATAAGAGTAAGAGAGGAGGAGGCTTAGCCCAAGGTCCAAGCCATATAGGCTTCGGACGAAGGGAGGAGAGGAGGAATCCTCCTCCAATCCTGGTAGGACTAGGAGTCCTTCCTTATTTGGTCTTTTTGCCTTTTTCCACCTTTTTCTCTTTGGGCTTTTCTTCCCAGCCACATGGGCCTTGTGTGGGACTTCCACCAGCCCACTAAGGGCTGGTATTCACCCTCCCACATCCCATGTAGCCTCTTGGGTCGAAATACCCCTCCCGATGGTCCCCCGGTACACTACCGGCACTCCCGGTACACTACCGATGAGCCCAAAACTTTTCTAGCGATCAAAACAGGACTTCCTATATATCAATCTTTACCTACAGACCATTCCGAATCTCCTCGTGACATCCGGGATCTCATCCGGGACTCCGAACAACCTTCGGTCACCACCATGCATAACTCTATACTACTGAAAAGTTTCCAAACCTTAAGTGTGCAGACCCTATGGGTTCAAGAACTATGTAGACATTACCGAGACACCTCTACGGTCAATAACCAATAGAGGGACCTAGATGCCCATATTGGTTCCTACATATTCTATGAAAATCTTTATCGTTCGAACCTCTGTGTCAAGGATTTAGTTAATCCCGTATGATGTTCCCTTTGTTCTTCGGTATGTTACTTGCCCGAGATTCGATCGTCGGTATCTCCATACCTAGTTCAACCTCATTACTGGAAAGTCTCTTTACTCATTCCATAATACAAGATCCCATGACTAACACTTAGTCACATTGCTTGCAAGGCTTATTGTGATGTTGTATTACCGAGTGGGCCCTGAGATACCTCTCCGTCACACGGAGTAACAAATCCTAGTCTTGATCCATGCCAACCCAACAGACACCCTCAGAGATACCTGTAGAGCACCTTTATAGTCACCCAGTTACGTTGCGACGTTTGATACACACAAGGCACTCCTTCGGTGTCCGTGAGTTGCATGATCTCATGGTCATACGAACATATACTTGACATGCAGAAAACTATAGCAATAAACTGACACGATCATATGCTACGTTTATAGTTTGGGTCTTGTCCATCTCATCATTCTCCTAATGATGTGATCCCGTTATCAAATGACATCACATATCAATGGCTAGGAAACCTTGACCATCTTTGATTAACGAGCTAGTTCACTAGAGGCATACTAGGGACAAAGTGTTGTCTAATTATCCACACATGTAATGTGTTTCCAACCAATACAATTATAGCATGGATAATAATGAATTATCATGAAAAAGGGAATATAATAATAAACACTTTATTTATTGCCTCTAGGGCATATTTCCAACAGTCTCCCACTTGCACTAGAGCCAATAATCTAGTTCACATCACTATGTGATTTACATTGTAATGAACCGAACACCCATGCCGTTCTGGTGTTGATCATGTTTAGCCCTTGGAAGAGGTTTAGTCAACGGGTCTGTAACATTCAGATCCGTGTGCATTTTGCAAATATTTATGTCCTTCTCCTTGATGTAAAACCTTGGTCCTCTTGTGGAATTGAAGCGTTGCTTTATGTGTTTGGTTCTATTGTGAAACCTTGGTTCCTTCGCCAGAGCAATGGCACCAGTGTTGTCACAGAACAAAGTCATTGGATTCAGTGCACTGGGCACTATTCCAAGATCTATGATGAACTGCTTCATCTAGACACCTTCCTTCGCCGCCTCCGAGGCTGCGATGTACTCCACTTCGCATGTAGAATTGGCTACCACGCTTTGCTTGGAACTGCACCAGCTTACCGCTCCCCCCGTTGAGAATAAAAACGTATCCGGTTTGTGACTTAGAGTCATCCGGATGAGTGTCAAAGCTTGCATCGACGTAACCCTTTACAACGAGCTCTTCATCACCTCCATAAACGAGAAACATTTCCTTAGTCCTTTTTAGGTACTTAAGGATATTCTTGACCTCCGCCCAGTGCTCCATTCCAGGATCACTTTGAAACCTTCCGGCCATACTTATGGCAAGGCTGACATCGGGTCTTGTGCACAACATTGCATACATGATAGAGCCTATGGCTGAAGCATAGGGGATGACACTCATCTTTTCTCTATCTTCTGCAATCAGTAGGCATTGAGTCTTACTCAACTTCACACCTTGTAACACAGGCAAGAACCCCTTCTTGGACTGATCCATTTTGAACTTCTTCAAAACTTTATCAAGGTATGTGCTCTGTGAAAGTGCTATTAAGCGTCTCAATCTATCTTTATAGATCTTAATGACTAATATGAAAGCAGCTTCTCCTAGGTCCTTCATTGAAAAACTCTTGTTCAAATATTCCTTCACGCTTTCCAGAATTTTGTATATTGTTTCCAATCCGCAATATGTCATCCACATATAATATTAGAAACGCTATAGAGCTCCCACTCACTTTCTTGTAAATACAAGCTTGTCCATAAACTTGTATAAACCCAAACGCTTTGATCACCTCATCAAAGCGCTTATTCCAACTCCGAGATGCTTGCACCAGCCCATAAATAGATCGCTGGAGTTTGCAAACTTTGTCAGCATTCTATGGATCGACAAAACCTTATGGTTGCATCATATACAACTCTTCCTCAAGGAAACTGTTAAGGAACGTTGTTTTGACATCCATCTGCCAAATTTCATAGTCTAAATAAGCAGCTATTGCCAACATGATTCTAACAGACTTAAGCATCGCTATGGGTGAGAAGGTCTCATCGTAGTCAACTCCTTGAACTTGTGAAAAACCCTTTGCCACAAGTCAAGCTTTATAGACGGTGACATTAACGTCTGTGTCCGTCTTCTTCTTAAAAATCCATTTGTTCTGAATGGCCTTTCGCCCTTTAGGTAGTACTTCCAAAGTCCATACTTTGTTTTCATACATGGATCCCATCTCGGATTTCATGGTCTCTAACCATTTCTGGGAATCCGGGCCCATCATCGCTCCCTCATAGCTCGTAGGTTCATTGTTGTCCAACAATATGACCTCCAAGATAGGGTTGCCATACCACTCAGGAGCAGTACGCTCCCTTGTCGACCTACGAGGTTCAATAGAAATTTTATTAGAAGCTTCATGATCATCATAATTAACTTCCTCTTCAACCGTCGTAGGTTCCACAGAAACATCTTTATGTGTCACGCTACTCTCTAGTTGAAGTAAAGGTTCAATAACCTTGTCAAGCTCTATTTTCCTCCCACTCAATTCTTTCGAGAGAAACTCTTTCTCAAGAAATGTTCCGTTCTTAGCGACAAACACTTTGCCTTCGGATCTGAGATAGAAGGTATACCCGACTGTCTCTTTCGGGTATCCTATGAAGACGCATTTCTTTGCTTTGGGTTCCAGCTTGTCAGGCTGAAGGTTTTTGACATCAGCATCACATCCCCAAACTTTAAGAAATGACAACTTTGGCCTCTTGCCAAACCATAGTTCATATGGCGTCGTCTCAACGGATTTTGATGCTGCCCTATTTAAAGTGAATGCAGTTGTCTCTAATGCATAACCCCAAAACGATAGTGGCAAATCGGCAAGAGACATCATAGAACGCACCATATCTAATAAGGTTCGATTACAACGTTCGGACACACCATTACGATGTGGTGTTCCAGGCGGTGTCAACTATGAAACAATTCCACACTGTCTTAAGTGACTGCCAAACTCATAACTCAGATATTCACCTCCTCGATAAGATTGCAAGAATTTAATCTTCTTGTTACGATGATTCTCAACTTCACTCTGAAATTGCTTGAACTTTTCAAATGTTTCAGACTTGTGTTTCATTAAGTAAATATACCCATATCTATTTAAGTCATCAGTGAAGGTGAGAAAATAACGATATCCACCGCGCGTTGTAACATTCATTGGACCACACACATTGGTATGTATGATTTCCAATAAGTCACTTGCCCGTTCCATTGTTATAGAGAACGGCATTTTAGTCATCTTGCCCATGAGGCATGGTTCACATGTGTCAAGTGATTCAAAATCAAGTGACTCCAAAAGTCCATCAGCATGGACCTTCCTCATGCGTTTTACACCAATATGACCCAAACGGCGGTGCCACAAGAAAGTGGTACTATCAGTATCAACTCTACATCTTTTGGCATCAATGTTATGAACATGTGTATCATCACTATCAAGATTCAATATGAATAAACCCCTCACATTGGATGCATGACCATAAAAGATATTACTCATATAAATAGAACAACCATTATTCTCTGATTTAAATGAGTAACCGTCTCGCAATAAACAAGATCCAGATATAATGTTCATGCTTAACGCAGGCCTAAATAACAATTATTTAGGTTCATCACTAATCCCGATGGTAATCGAAGAGAGAGCGTGTCGACGGCGATCACATCAACCTTGGAACCATTTCCCACGCACATCGTCACTTCGTCCTTTGCCAGCCTTCGTCTATTCCGTAGTTCCTGTTTTGAGTTGCAAATGTGAGCAACCGAACCGGTATCAAATACCCACGCACTACAACGAGAGCTAGTAAGGTACACATCAATAACATGTATATCATATATACCTTGTTTGTTGTTGGCTGCCTTCTTATTAGCCAGGTACTTGGAGTTCCGCTTCCAGTGACCAGTTCCCTTGCAAAGAAAGCACTCAATTTCTGGCTTGGGTCCAGCCTTGGGCTTCTTTACAGGAGTAGCAACTGCTTTGCCATCCTTCTTGGTTTTACCCTTCTTGCCCTTACCCTTGCCATTCTTCTTGAAACTAGTGGTTTTATTGACCATCAACACTTGATGTTCTTTCTGGATTTCAGACTCAACGACTTTTAACATCGCAAACAGCTTGGCGACTGACCTGTTCATCCTGTGCATGTTATAGTTCATCACAAACTCTTGTAACTAGGTGGTAGTGGTTGAAGAACTCTATCAGTGATCGCCTCTGGCGGAAGGGCAATTCCCAACTCTGCCACACGAGTCGAATACCCAGACATTCTAAGTATATGTTCACTGATAGACCCGTTCTCCTCCATTTTACAAGCATAGAACTTATCGGAGGTCTCATACCTCTCTATTCGGGAATTCTTTTGAAAGATAAAATTCAAATCCTTGAACATCTCATATGCTCCATGACGTTCAAAACGTCTTTGAAGTCCCGGTTCTAAGCCATACAATATTGCACACTGAACTATTGAGTAATCTCCAGAACGTGCCTCCCAAGCGTTCTTAACGTCTTCGGAGGACATGTCTTCTGGTTGGTCACCAAGTGGTGCATCAAGGACATATGATTTCTGGGAAGCTGTGAGGATAATCCTCAAATTACGGGCCCAGTCAACAAAGTTACTTCCATCATCTTTGAACTTAGCTTTCTCTAGGAACACATTAAAATTCAGGGATGCTACTGCACGAGCCATTGATCTACAACATAAATATGCAAAGGTCCCACTCAAATTGACATCCCTCAGGTCATCAGAGTGTCACTTGATCCAAATTCACTAACTCAAGTCCGATCATTACGTGAGTGGTTTCAGTGGTGAACATCATCATGTTGATCATATCTACTATATGACTTATGTTCGACCTTTTGGTCTCTTGTGTTCCGAGGCCATGTCTGTACATGCTAGGCTCATCAAGTTTAACCCGAGTGTTCTGCATGTGCAACACTAGCTTGCACCCATTGTATGTGAACGTAGAGTCTATCACACCTGAT
Organism: Hordeum marinum; assembly: GCA_022496015.1. Classification (NCBI taxonomy): domain Eukaryota; kingdom Viridiplantae; phylum Streptophyta; class Magnoliopsida; order Poales; family Poaceae; genus Hordeum; species Hordeum marinum. The sequence goes on along the minus strand of CM039673.1, from coordinate 477,547,781 downwards.
CATCACGTGGTGTCTCGACACGACGAACTTTCGCAACGGTGCACACTCGAGGAGAACACGATTTATCTTGAAATTTAAGTGAGGGATCACCTTATAATGCTATCGTCGCCCTTAGCAAAACAAGGTGCATAAAAGGATTAACATCACATGCAAATCATAAGTGACATGATATGGCCATGAACTTGTGCTTTTGATCTCCATCTAGAAAGCACCGGCATGATCTCCATCGTCATCGGCACGACACCACGATCTCCATCAACGTGTCGCCATCGGGGTTATCGCATCCACCATGCTTCTACTACTATTGCTACCATTTAGCGATAAAGTAAAGCATTACATAGCGCTTAATGATTGACATGCAGGTCATACAATAATTAAAGACAACCCTATGGCTCATACCGCTAGCCGTACTCATCGACATGCAAGTCGTGATATTCTATAAAACACATGATCATCTCATACATCACATATATCTCATCATGTAATTGGTCATATCACATCACAACATACCCTGCAAAAACAAGTTAGACGTCATGTAATTGTTGTTGCATGTTTTACGTGGCTACTACAGGTATCTAGCAAGAACAATTCTCACCTACGCATAAACCACAACGGTGATACATAAGTTGCTTTTCAACCTTATCAAGGACTGCCTTAGTCGAATCCGATCCAACTAAAGTAGGAGAAACAGACACCCGCCAGCCATCTTTGTGCAACGGGGTTACACGTCAGTCGATGGAACCGGTCTCTCGTAAGCGTACGAGTAAGGTTGGTCTGGGCCGCTTCATCCCACCATATCGCTGAACCAAAACATGACTAAGGGAGGAACCAATCTAAGCATCAACGCCCACAAACTCTTTGTGTTCTACTCGAGATCTCATCTACACATAGACCTAACTCATGATGCCACTGTTGGGGAATGTTGCATGGGAAACAAAAAAATTCCTACGCACACGCAAGATCTATCCATGGTGATGAGCATCTACGAGAGGGAGAGTGGATCTACGTACCCTTGTAGATCACTAAGAGGGAAGCGTTGAGAAACGCGGTTGATGTAGTCGAACGTCTTCGCGATCCAAATCGCTGAGCGTCCCGCGATCCAATCACGACCTGTCCCGATCAAGTACCGAACGGACGACACCTTCGTGTTCAGCACACGTACAACTTGATGACGATCTCCGCCTTCTTGATCCAGCAAGAGGGAGCGGAAAGGTAGACGAGTTCTTCGGCAGCATGACGGCACTGTGACGATGGTGGTGGAGTAATCTCAGCAGGGCTTTGCCTAAGCACAGCTAAAACCGATCTAGAGGAGAAACTACGAACTAGAGGGTAGGGCTGCACGTGGCTGAAAATCTTGTGCCAAAACCCTAAAACCTCTAGTATATATAAGAGGAAGAGATGAGGAGGCTTGTCCCAAGGGCCAAGCCATCTAGGCTTCGGCCGAAGGGAGGAGAGGAGGAATCCTCCTCCAATCCTAGTAGGACTAGGACTCCTTCCTTATTTGGTCTTTTTGCCTTATCCCACCTTTTTCTCTTTGGGATTTTCTTCCCAGTCGCATGGGCCTTGTGTGGGACTTCCACCAGCTCACTAAGGGCTGGTATTCACCCTCCCACAACCCATGTAGCCTCTTCGGTCGAAATTCCCCTCCCGATGGTCCCCCGGTACACTACCGGCACTCCCGGTACACTACCGATGAGCCTGAAACTTTTTCGGCGATCAAAACAAGACTTCCTATATGTCAATCTTTACCTCTGGACCATTCCGGAGCTCCTCGTGACGTCCGGGATCTCATCCGGGACTCCAAACAACCTTCGGTCACCACCATGCATAACTCTATACTACCGAAACGTCACCAAACCTTAAGTGTGCAGACCCTGCGGGTTTGAGAACTATGTAGACATGACCGAGACACCTGGATTCGCATATTGGTTCCTACATATTCTACGAAGATCTTTATCGGTCGAACCTCTGTGTCAAGGATTCAGTTAATCTCATATGATGTTCCCTTTGTTCTTCGGTATGTTACTTGCCCGAGATTCGATCGTCGGTATCTCCATACCTAGTTCAACCTCATTACTAGCAAGTCTCTTTACTCGTTCTGTAATACAAGATCTCGTGACTAACACTTAGTCACATTGCTTGCAAGGCTTATCATGATGTTGTATTACCGAGTGGGCCCTGAGATACCTTTCCATCACACGGAGTAATAAATCCCAGTCTTGATCCATGCCAACCCAACATACACGCTCGGAGATACCTGTAGAGCACCTTTATAGTCACCCAGTTACGTTGCGACGTTTGGTACACACAAGGCACTCCTCCGGTGTCTGTGAGTTGCATGATTTCATGGTCATAGGAACATATACTTGACATGCAGAAACTGTAGCAATAAACTGACATGATCATATGCTACGTGTATAGTTTAGGTCTTGTCAATCTCATCATTCTCCTAATGATGTGATCCCGTTATCAAATGACATCAGATGTCAATGGCTAGGAAACCTTGATCATCTTTGATTAACGAGCTAGTTCACTAGAGGCATACTAGGGACAAAGTGTTGTCTATTTATCCATACCTGTAATGTGTTTCCAATCAATACAATTATAGTATGGATAATAAATAATTATCATGAATAAGGAAATATAATAATAAACACTTTATTTATTGCCTCTAGGGCATATTTCCAATACTAACATCTCAACTGCAGAAAAAACCGACAATTTATTTTCAACATCACTTTTATGTACTTAAATTTTTGCCCTCGTTACTTTGTTTAACTCCCTTTCAGATGTCTTGAGGACTAAACTAATCCCTACAAAAATTCAAATAGTTAATTCACACAAGATTGGTGACAACTTTTTTAAAGGAATAATAACGACCAATGATAACTTATGTGCTAAAGAAACGCCAACTTTTAACATTCTCCTTCGCTCTTAGTTGAGATGATAAACTATTTAAGATGTTTGCACGAAAGAGCTACATAACTATGTGTCTTACAGGTTATCCATGTACCCCTTAATTAGTGTTTTTGTTGGTTTGTTCTATTAATTTAATTAAGATGGATTGGCTTATATTTTCAGGGGTATGTAATCATTTCGTAGCCAAAAAATGTCTATGCAAATCAATTTATAGGAAACTAACTCACGGGCTTCCCTTGGGGGCGAGTTCCAGCGGGCAACATGGGAGCACCGTAGTGCTGCTATGTGTCGGCCTTTCGACGCACTTACGGGAGCATGTTTTTTTTATTGTTTTTAGGGGCCTTTTCAAAAAATTCTTGTTTTTTTCTAGTTTTTTTTTCTAATTCTTTCACTCTTTGGTTTACAGGCAAGAGCGTGTAATTCCTGCGTGAAAGCGCATGTGTGTGTTTTCATGTGAAAAGCACAATTATGTTTCTGGTGAAACACAATTATATTTCTGTACGTCCCCAAAAGGAGAAGCACATATGTGGTTCCGCGGGAAGCACAAACTATGCTTCCTAAAAATGTGAAGCACAATTGTGCTTTTGTATTTTGTTTTATTTTTCATTTTTCCAGAGTTTCTATTTTTTGACTCTGTTTTCTCCTGTTTTTTAAGTTTCTGGTTTTTTCCCGTTATTACTTGAGTCACAGTTGTGCTTGTCGCGTGATAATTGTGCTTCCACAAAAGTGAAGCGTTGACGAAGCACAAGTTACTACTATCTGGAAGCACATATTTTCTCGAAAAAATTGATCAAAAACGATGAACACAAGATCTAGTTTTAAAGATCTCGAACGAAAAAGCAACACTGAATATGGTTCGTGGTTTGGATGTTTACTTCAAAACATAAAATGTAAAAAACAAAACAAATCTACGAAGAAAGCACAGTCAAACCTGCTTGTGGCTCCCGTACATGGAAAGAAATCCCACCGAAATTCCATGATTGCAACAAGTGTCATTTACAAGAGATACCCCCTAATGAGTGATTTCACAATCACGTGGGATGCTAGGCTGTGTTGTCAGTAGTTCCTATTTGTCGCTCGTTGCAACGAAATGTCACAAAAAGGAAAGTTAGGTCATCTCAATTAGTTTCACGGTTTTGGGAAGTTCTCGGTATAGTTTCTTGGGTTGTAGAAAGGTTCTAAAAGTTTAATGTATGTCTTTTTTGATTCTCTATCGGTTTTTACAGGGTTTTATTTTCTTTTCTTATTAGTGTTCACAGTTTTTTATTTTTTCTAAAATTTAAAATGTTCAACCCTTTATAAAATGGTCTAAAAAATATTAAAAATGTTTGCGAGTTTCAATAAAAATCACAGAAGTTTTTTAAAAAGTAGGAATGTTTAAACATATTCACATTTTAGAGAAGTGTTTGTAGGTTCCAAAAATGTTCGCTTTTTCTCAAAAGTTCATGCATTTTGAAATAAAAAATCACACGCTTTTCTTCACTACTATTAAACAATCGAGTTGTGGCAGAAACATTACATCTCAGCCACACATCTGCCATCTCTCAGTGGTCCCGATTGCTTGAATGTTGTATCACATCATTTGCTATAATTAATTTTATTTTAATCATAATCAATTAGCAATAATTACCACGATCTCTGTCATCATAATTAGCTCGTCCCGTCTAGGCATATTTTAATCATAATCAATTAGCAATAATTACCACGATCTTCACAATAATTATCGCGATCTTTTTCCAACCTGGAGACCTCCACCTCGCGTCGTCCAGACCTCAAACCTCTCGTTTCAAATTTCTCAGGCATCCCTCCTCGCCCCGTCCAGACCTCCTTGCTCCCACCCCTCGCTATCCTCGCTTTGTGGTTGTGCTTGTTGGAAATATACCCTAAACGCAATAAATAAAGTGTTCATTATTATATTTCCTGGTTCATGATAATCGTTTATTATCCATATTATAATTGTATTAATTGGAAACACATTACATGTGTGGGTAAATAGACAATACTTTGTCCCTAGTATGCCTCTAGTGAACTAGCTCGTTGATCAAAGATGGTCAAGGTTTCCTAGCCATCGACATGAGATGTCATTTGATAACGGGATCACATTATTAGGAGAATAATATGATGGACAAGACCCGAACTACAAACGTAGCATTTGATCGTGTCAGTTTATTGCTACTGTTTTCCGCATGTCAAGTATATGTTCCTATGACCATGAGATCATGCAACTCACGGATACTGAAGGAGTGCCTTGTGTGTATCAAACGTCGCAACGTAACTAGGTGACTATAAAGGTGCTCTACAGGTATCTCCGAGGGTGTCTGTTGAGTTGGCATGGATCAAGACTAGGATTTGTTGCTCCGTGTGACGGAGAGGTATCTCAGGGCCCACTCGGTAATACAACATCATAATAAGCCTTGCAAGCAATGTGACTAAGTGTTAGTTGCGGGATCTTGTATTACGGAACAAGTAAAGAGACTTGCCAATAACGAGGTTGAACTAGGTATGGAGATACCGACGATCGAATCTCGGACAAGTAACATACCGAAGAACAAAGGGAACATCATACGAGATTAACTGAATCCTTGACATAGAGGTTCGACCGATGAAAATCTTCGTAGAATATGTAGGAACCAATATGGGCATTCAGGTCCCGCTATTGGTTATTGACCGTAGAGGTGTCTCGGTCATGTCTACATAGTTCTCGAACCCACAGGGTCTACACACTTAAGGTTTGGTGACGTTTCGGTAGTATGGAGTTATGTATGGTGGTGACCGAATGTTGTTCGGAGTCCCGGATGAGATCCCGGCCGTCACGAGGACCTCTGGAATGGTCCGGAGGTAAATATTCATAAATAGGAAGTCCTGTTTTGGTCGCCAAAAAATTTCGGGCTCATCGGTAGTGTACCGGGAGTGCTGGTAGTGTACCGGAAGACCATCGGGAGGGGTATTTCGACCCAAGAGGCTCCACAGGCTGTGCGAGAGTGTTTACCAGCCCTTAGTGGGCTGGTGTAAGTCCCACACAAGGCCCATGCGGTTTGGGAAAAAAGTCCTAAAGAGAAAAAGTGGAAAAAGGCAAAAATAGGGTGAATCCTAGTCCTACTAGGATTGGAGGTGGAGTCCAGCTCCTCCACCTGGTTTGGCCGACTCCTTGGAGGCTTGTCCCTTGTGCCAATCCTCCTCCTCTCTTCCTCTTATATATACTAGAGGTTTTTGGGTTTTTGCACAGAATTGTCAGCCACGTGCTGCCCGTTCCTCCAGTGCATAGTTTCTCCTCTAGATCGGTTCTCTGCACTGCTTAGGCCAAGCCCTGCCGGAATAGCTCCAGCACCATCGCCGGAGCGTTGTCACGCTGCCGGAGAATTCTTCCTCCTCTCTGCTCCCTCTTGCTGGATCAATACGTCGGAGATCGTCATCTAGCTGTACGTGTGCTGAACGCGGAGGTGCCGTCCGTTCGGCGCTAGATCGGAAGGATCGTGATCAAGTTCGTGGGACGGATCATGATCAAGTTCGTGGGACGGATTGTGATTGGATCGCAGGACGGATCGTGATTGGATTGCGGGACGGATCGTGATTGGATCGCGGGACGCATGGCGATTTGGATCGCGAAGATGTTTGACTACACCAACTGCGTTTCTTAACGCTTCCCGCTTAGCGATCTACAAGGGTACGTAGATCCACTCTCCCTCTCGTAGATGCTCATCACCACGGATAGATCTGCGTGTGCGTAGGAAAAAATTTGTTTCCCATGCAATGTGCCCCAACAGTGGCATCATGAGCTAGGTCTATGTGTAGATGAGATCTCGAGTAGAACACAAAAGGTTTGTGGGCGTTGATGCTTAGATTGCTTCCTCCCTTTTTCGGATTTTGGTTTAGCGGTATTGTGATATGGAGCGTTGACGCTTACGAGAGACCGGTTCCCTCGACCGCAACTTGTTGCATAGATGGCTTGCGGGTGCCAGTTTCTCTCACTTTAGTTGGATCGGATTCGACAAAGGCGGTCCTTGAGAAGGTTGAAAAGCAACTTGTGTATAACCGTTGTGGTTTTTGCGTAGATGAGAATTGTTCTTGCTAGATACCCGTAGCAGCCACGTAAAACATGCAACAACAATTAGAGGACGTCTAACTTGTTTTTGCAGGGTATGTTGTGATGTGATATGGCCAATTACATGATGTGATATATGTGATGTATGAGATGATCATGTGATGTATAGATTATCATGACTTGCATGTCGATGAGTAATGCAACGGGCAGGAGCCATAGGGTTGTCTTTAATTATTGTATGACCTGCGTATCAATCATTAAGCACTAGGTAATGCTTTACTTTATTGCTAAACGGTAGCAATAGTAGTAGAAGCATATTGGGTGCGACAACCCCGATGGCGACACGTTGATGGAGATCAAGATGATGAAGATCATGGTGTCATGCCGGTGATTTCTAGATGGAGATCAAAAGCACAAGTTCATGGCCATATCATGTCATTTATGAACTGCATGTGATGTTAATCCTTTTATGCACCTTGTTTTTCTTAGGACGACGGTAGCATTATAAGGTGATCCCTCACTTAAATTTCAAGATGAATTGTGTTCTCCCCGAGTGTGCATCGTTGCGAAAGTTCGTCATGTCGAGACACCACGTGACGATCGGGTGTGATCGACTCTACGTTCACATACAACGGGTGCAAGCCAGTGTTGCACACGCAGAACACTCAGATTAAACTTGACGAGCCTAGCATGTACAGACATGTCCTTGGAACACAAGAGACCGAAAGGTCGAACATGAGTCATATAGTAGATATGATCAACATAATGATGTTCACCATTGAAGCCACCTCAACTCACGTGATGATCGGACTTGATTTGGTGGATTTGGATCATGTGACACTCAGATGGCCTGAGGGATGTCAATTTGAGTGGGAGCTTTAGTAATTTGATTAACTAAACTCATTATCCTGAACAATAGTCTAAGGAAACTTTGCATATTTGTGTTGTAGATCAATGGGTCGCGCAGTAGGACCCTTGAATTTTAATGTGTTCCTAGAGAAAGCTAAGTCGAAAGATGATGGAAGTAACTTTGTTGACTGGGCCCGTAATCTGAGGATTATCCTCACGGCTTCCCAGAAATCATATGTCCTTGATGCACCGCTTGGTGACCAACCAGAAGATATGACCTCCGAAGACGTTAAGAACGCTTGGGAGGCACGTACTAGAGATTACTCAATAGTTCAGTGTGCAATATTGTATGGCTTAGAACCGAGACTTCAAAGACGTTTTGAACATCATGGAGCATATGAGATGTTCCAGGAGTTGAAGTTTATCTTTCAAAAGAATGCCCGGATCGAGAGGTATGAAACCTCCGATAAGTTCTATGCTTGCAAGATGGAGGAGAACGAGTCTATTAGTGAACATATACTCAGAATGTCTGGGTATTCAACTCGTCTAGCGGAGTTAGGAATTGCCCTTCCGCCAGAGGCGATCACTGACAGAGTTCTTCAATCACTGCCACCTAGTTACAAGAGCTTTGTGATGAACTATAACATGCACGGGATGAACAAGTCAGTCGCTGAGCTGTTTGCGATGCTAAAAGTCGCTGAGTCTGAAATCCAGAAAGAACATCAAGTGTTGATGGTCAATAAAACCACTAGTTTCAAGAAAAATGGCAAGGTCAAGGGCAAGGGAAAGAAGGGTAAAACCAAGAAGGATGGCAAAGCAGTTGCTACTCCTGTAAAGAAGCCCAAGCATGGACCCAAGCCAGAAACTGAGTGCTTTCATTGCAAGGGAACTAGTCACTGGAAGCGGAACTGCCCCAAGTACCTGGCTGACAAGAAGGCGGCCAATGACAAACAAGGTATATATGATATACATGTTATTGATGTGTACCTTACTAGCTCTCGTAGTAGTGCCTGGGTATTTGATACCGGTTCGGTTGCTCACATTTGCAACTTAAAGCAGGAACTATGGAATAAATGAAGGTTGGCAAAGGACGAAGTGACAATGCCCGTGGGAAATGGTTCCAAGGTTGATGTGATCGTCGTCGACACGCTCTCTCTTTGATTACCATCGGGATTAGTGATGAACCTGAATAATTGTTATTTAGTGCATGCGTTAAGCATGAACATTATATCTGGATCTTGTTTATTGCGAGATGGTTACTCATTTAAATCAGAGATTAAAGGTTGTTCTATTTATTTGAGTAATATCTTTTATGGTCATGCACCCAATGTTAGGGGTTTATTCATATTGAATCCTGATAGTGATGACACACATGTTCATAACATTGATGCCAAAAGATGCAGAGTTGATAATGAGTACCACTTTCTTGTGGCACTGCCGTTTAGGTCATATTGGTGTAAAACGCATGAGGAAGCTCCATGCTGATGGACTTTTGGAGTCACTTGATTTTGAATCACTTGATACATGTGAACCATGCCTCATGGGCAAGATGACTAAAACGCTGTTCTCTGGAACAATGGAACAGGCGAGTGACTTATTGGAAATCATACATACTGATGTGTGTGGTTCAATGAATATTACAGCGCGTGGTGGATATCATTATTTTCTCACCTTCACTGATGACTTAAGTAGATATGGGTATATTTACTTAATGAAACACAAGTCTGAAACGTTTGAGAAGTTCAAGCAATTCCAGAGTGAAGTTGAGAATCATCGTAACAAGAAGATTAAGTTCCTGCGATCTGATCGAGGAGGTGAATATCTGAGTTATGAGTTTGGTAGTCACTTAAGATAGTGTGGAATTGTTTCACAGTTGACACTGCCCGGAACACCACATCGTAATGGTGTATCCGAACGTCGTAATCAAACCTTCTTAGATACGGTGCGTTCTATGATGTCTCTTGCTGATTTGCCACTATCGTTTTGGGGTTATGCATTAGAGACAACCACATTCACTTTAAATAGGGCACCATCAAAATCCGTTGAGACGACGCCATATGAACTGTGGTTTGGCAAGAGGCCAAAGTTTTCATTTCTTAAAGTTTGGGGATGTGATGCTTATGTCAAAAAGCTTCAGCCTGAAAAGCTGGAACCTGAAGCGGAAAAATGTGTCTTCATAGGATACCCGAAAGAGATAGTCAGGTATACCTTCTATCTCAGATCCGAAGGCAAAGTGTTTGTCGCTAAGAACGGAACATTTCTTGAGAAAGAGTTTCTCTTGAATGAATTGAGTGGGAGGAAAATAGAGCTTCATGAGGTTATTGAACCTTTACTTCAACCAGAAAGTAGCGCAGTGCAGAAAGATCTTTCTGTGGAAACTACGGCGGTAGAAGTGGAAGTTAATGATGATGATAATGACGCTTCGGATCAAGCTACTATTGAACCTCGTAGGTCGATAAGGCCGCGTACTACTCCTGAGTGGTACGGCAACCCTGTCTTGGAGGTCATGTTGTTGGACAACAATGAACCTACGAGCTATGGAGGAGCAGTGATGGGCCCGGATTCCGAGAAATGGTTAGAGGCCATGAAATCCGAGATGGGATCCATGTATGAAAACAAAGTATGGACTTTGGAAGTATTACCTGAAGTGCGAAAGGCCATTCAGAACAAATGGATCTTTAAGAAGAAGACAGACGCGGACGGTAATGTCACCGTCTATAAAGCTCGACTTGTGGCAAAGGGTTTTTCACAAGTTCAAGGAGTTCACTACGATGAGACCTTCTCACTCGTAGCGATGCTTAAGTCTGTCAGAATAATGTTGGCAATAACTGCTTATTTCGACTATGAAATTTGGCAGATGGATGTCAAAACAGTGTTCCTCAATGGTTTCCTTGAGGAAGAGTTGTATATGATGCAACCAGAAGGTTTTGTCGATCCAGAGAATGCTGACAAAGTTTGCAAACTCTAGCGATCCATTTATGGGCTGGTGCAAGAATCTCAGAGTTGGAATATGCGTTTTGATGAGGTGATCAAAGCGTTTGAGTTTATACAAGTTTATGGAGAAGCTTGTATTTACAAGAAAGTGAGTGGGAGCTCTATAGCATTTCTAAATTATATGTGGATGACATATTGCTGATTGGAAACAATATAGAAATGCTGGAAAGCGTGAAGGAATATTTGAACAAGAGTTTTTCAATGAAGGACCTAGGAGAAGCTGCTTTCATATTAGGCATTAAGATCTATAGAGATAGATCAAGACGCTTAATAGCACTTTCCCAGATCACATACCTTGACAAAGTTTTGAAGAAAGTTCAAAATGGATCAGTCCAAGAAGGGGTTCTTGCCTGTGTTACAAGGTGTGAAGTTGAGTAAGACTCAATGCCCAGTGACTGTAGAAGATAGAGAAAAGATGAGTGTCATCCCCTATGCTTCAGCCATAGGCTCTATCAGGTATGCAATGTTGTGCACAAGACCGGATGTCAGCCTTGCCATAAGTATGTCCAGAAGGTTTCAAAGTGATCCTGGCATGGAACACTAGGCAGCGGTCAAGAATATCCTTAAGTACTTGAAAAGGACTAAGGAAATGTTTCTCATTTATGGAGGTGATGAAGAGCTCATCGTAAAGGGTTACGTCGATGCAAGCTTTGACACTGATCCGGATGACTCTAAGTCACAAACCGGATACATATTTATATTTAATGAGGGAGCGGTAAGCTGGTGCAGTTCCAAGCAAAGCGTGGTAGCCGATTCTACATGTGAAGCGAAGTACATCGCAGCCTCGGAGGCGGCGAAGGAAGGTGTCTGGATGAAGCAGTTCATGACAGATCTTGGAGTAGTTCCTAGTGCACTGAATCCAATGAACATGTTCTGTGATAACACTGGTGCCAATGCTCTGGCCAAGGAACCAAGGTTTCACAAGAGGACCAGACACATAAAGTGACGCTTCAACTCCATCCGCGATTACATCGAGGAGAAGGACATAAATATTTGCAAAGTGCACACGGATCTGAATGTTGCAGACCCGTTGACTAAACCTCTTCCAAGGGCTAAACATGATCAACACCAGAACTGCGTGGGTGTTCGATTCACTACAATGTAAATCACATAGTGATGTGAGCTAGATTATTGACTCTAGTGAAAGTGGGAGACTGTTGGAAATATGCCCTAGAGGCAATAAATAAAGTGTTTATTATTATATTTCCTTGTTCATGATAATCGTTTATTATCCATGCTATAATTGTATTAATTGGAAACACATTACATGTGTGGGTAAATAGACAATACTTTGTCCCTAGTATGCCTCTAGTGAACTAGCTTGTTGACCAAAGATGGTCAAGGTTTCCTAGCCATTTACATGAGATGTCATTTGATAACGGGAACACATCATTAGGAGAATGATGTGATGGACAATACCCGAACTACAAACGTAGCATTTGATCGTGTCAGTTTATTGCTACTGTTTTCCGCATGTCAAGTATATGTTCCTATGACCATGAGATCATGCAACTCACGGATACCGGAGGAGTGCCTTGTGTGTATCAAACGTAGTAACATAACTGGGTGACTATAAAGGTGCTCTACAGGTATCTCTGAGGGTGTCTGTTGAGTTGGCATGGATCAAGACTGGGATTGGTTACTCCGTGTGACGGAGAGGTATCTCAGGGCCCACTCGGTAATACAACATCACAATAAGCCTTGCAAGCGATGTGACTAAGTGTTAGTTGCGGGATCTTGTATTACGGAACGATTAAAGAGACTTGTCGATAATGAGGTTGAACTAGGTATGGAGATACCGATGATCGAATCTCGGGCAAGTAATATACCGAAGAACAAAGGGAACATCATACGGGATTAACTGAATCCTTGACATAGAGGTTCGACCGATGAAGATCTTCGTAGAATATGTAGGAACCAATATGGGATTCTAGGTCTCGCTATTGGTTATTGACCATAGAGGTGTCTTGGTCATGTCTACATAGTTCTCGAACCCGCAGGGTCTGCACACTTAAGGTTTGGTGACATTTCGGTAGTATAGAGTTATGTATGGTGGTGACCGAATGTTGTTCGGAGTCCTGGATGAGATCTCGGACGTCACGATGAGCTCCGGAATGGTCCGGAGGTAAAGATTCGTATATAGGAAGTCCTGTTTTGGTCGCCGGAAAAGTTTCGGGCTCATCGGTAGTGTACCGGGAGTGCCGGTAGTGTATCGGGAGACCATCGGGAGGGGTATTTCGACCCAAGAGGCTCCATGGGCTGTGGTAGAGTGTTTACCAGCCCTTTGTGGGCTGGTAGAAGTCCCACACAAGGCCCATGCGGTTTGGGAAAAAAGGCCTAAAGAGAAAAAGTGGAAAAAGGCAAAAATAGGGTGAATCCTAGTCCTACTAGGATTGGAGGTGGAGTCCACCTCCTCCACCTGGTTCGGCCGACTCCTTCGAGGCTTGGCCCTTGTGCCAAGCCTCCTCCTCTATTCCTCTTATATATAGTGGAGGTTTTAGGGTTTTTGCACATAATTTTCAGCCACGTGCTGCCCGTTCCTCCAGTGCATAGTTTCTCCTCTAGATCGGTTTTCTGCAGTGCTTAGGCGAAGCCCTGCCGGAATAGCTCCACCACCATCACCGGAGAGCCGTCATGCTGTCGGAGAACTCTTCCTCCTCTCCGCTCCCTCTTGCTAGATCAAGACAGCAGAGATCGTCATCAAGCTGTACGTGTGCTGAACACGGAGGTGTCGTCCGTTCAGCGCTAGATCGAAAGGATCGTGATCAAGTTCGTGGGACGGATCGTGATCAAGTTCGTGGGACAGATCGTGATTGGATCGCGGGACGGATCGTGATTGAATCGCGGGACGCATGACAATTTGGATCGCGAAGACGTTCGACTACACCAACCGCGTTTCCTAACGCTTCCCGCTTAGCGATCTACAAGGGTACGTAGATCCACTCTCCCTCTCATAGATGCTCATCACCATGGATAGATCTGCGTGTGCGTAGGAAAATTTTTGTTTCCCATGCAACGTTCCCCAACAGTGTTGTCATCGTTCCATCGACCAAGTCTCACCACCACATGTTCCCCAACAGTGTTGTCATCGTTCCATCGACCAAGTCTCACCACCACATCCACATGCGCGTATGCGTGTAGACGTCACTATCGGCCCCGGGAATCCATACTTGTTGTTGCCTTGTGTACTGAGGTGCGTGTTCTGATTTCAGCTTCAAGTTCACACGTATACGAATTGAGTGATCATAGAAAGAATTAACCATGACTTGGACGGGATCAATGTATGATCCATAATCATAATCAATTAGCAACAATTACCATGATCTTCGCAATAATTACCGCGATCTTTCTCCAACCTGGAGACCTCCACCTAGCGTCGTCCAGACCTCAAACCTCTCGATCCAAATTTCTCAGGCATTCCACCTCACCCCGTGCCGACCTCCTTGTTCCCACCCCTCGTTGTCCTTGCTTTGTGGTTGTGCTCTCACCATTCCATCGACCAAGTCTCACCACCACATCCACATGCACGTATGCATGTAGACATCATCATCGGCCCCGGGAATCCATACCTGTTGCTGCCTTGTTTACTGAGGTGCGTGTTCTGATTTCAGCTTCAAGTTTACACGTATAAGAGTTGAGTCATCACAGAAAGAATTAACCATGACTTGGACGGGCTCAATGTACGATCCATAATCATTATCAATTAGCAATAATTACCACGATCTTCGCAATAATTACCACTATCTTTCTCTAACCTGGAGACATCCACCTCGCGTCGTCCAGACCTCAAACCTCTCGATCCGAATTTCTCAGGCATCCCTCCTCACCCCGTCCAGACCTCCTTGCTCCCACCCCTCGATGTCCTTGCTTTGTGGTTGTGCTCTTGCCGTCCCATCGACCAAGTCTTGCCACCACATCCACATGCACGTACGTGTGTAGATGTCACCATCGGCCCTGGGAATCCATACCTGCTGTTGCCTTGTTTACTGAGGTGTGTGTTCTGATTTCAGCTTCAAGTTCACACGTATACAAATTGAGTGATCACAGAAAGAATTAACCACGACTTGGATGGGCTCCATGTACGATCCATACGTCTACGGTTACGAGTGCAGGTACCTCTAGCTAGACAAGAAATCAATTAACCTACCTCTCTGCTTGTTGCAGGATAGCATTGCGTACATGTGCTACCGCTGCTCTGTGAATTGGTTTCCCATTCTGAATCCAACCCATTTTTTATATTGATCTTTTGCCGGATGTTTTGGAACCTCTGAGCGGCTACGTCAGACGAGCGAGCGAGTAAGCAGACGTGTTACATCTGATATGCAGTCGGGGATCAAATCCACTCGGACCGATCAACAAAATTCAAAGGTGCGTGTATTGACCAAGTCAATTGAACACAAATTGTCACTGTTGTTGTTAGCTCCCTCATTTTTAACTGATCATTAAATCTTTCGAAATGTGCCGTACTGATTATTAGAGGTTTGGGAGTGTGCTAACTGGAAGCACATGAACGTGATTACTAATAATTGTTTGAAAAGATTAATTTGGAAGGTAGTAGTGTGCTGCATTGCTTTCTACAAACCAGACACAGCGTGCCACCTTGGAATCTAACAATCTGAGATTACTAATAATAGTAAACAAAGAAAAAAATTGTAAACAAGAGTTAATTAAAACTAGAATTTTCGGATAAAAGGCATTCATTGCGCTAACAAACTTTGGGGTTGAGTTACATCTACCTAACAAACTGACATAATGTCTGCGAATGGTACATAATATTTTTCAATTCTAATACTGTATGATCCTTTATGTTCTTCGTCTCACAAAATTAGTGATAATTTTCTCATGTCCCTGCTCTTTTGTATGAGCATCATTCAGTACTGTCAGCAGCGATTGCCATGCCTTATTATTGTAGTCATCCGCAGAAATATCTCTTGTGCACTATGAATATTTAACTTTGCAAAAGCCATTGATGAGTGCATCTCATTCAAATCTGAATCTGACTCTGCTCACAACCAACTACCTTTCTATATGTTACCATCTTCAGCGCTCTTTGATGATAACTATTCTCTGTTTGCTAATCAAGATTCGAAAATCATTTGATGTAGAATTCAGAAACATATATTGGTTTGGAGAATAAATAGAGCAATGGCCAAGGGTGGTATGCTCGTGTGTCCGAAGAGAAGAAAGTAGAATACCTAAAGAAGCGACGAATAGCATGCCAGGCAAAAAGGGATGCAACTAAGTCATCTACACCATCTAGCGGATTGGTTCAGAGTGAGCGTGCTCCGTTTACTGATATAACAAACACGTTTGCAAAAGGTCCATGTTTGTGCACCTTTCTGACCCATGGTTGAGATTATTCTCTCTGTGTGACAAAACCTCAAAAATGACATCCTTGTCTAATTTATAGCTGCGAATGATGGAGTTGTCGAAAGGATTCCTCTTACATATGACTCAAATAGGAATGGAAAAGGTTAGTTCATTTAGACATGTTTTTCTTTATCAAATACTCCCTCCAGTCCCTAATAAGGGTCACAGTTATATATAAACTAAGGTTGAACTACACTTACTTCAAAACCGTGACACTTACTTTGGACTGGAGGGAACAATACTTTGTGATGTTTTCCATGATTCGTTTTTGGTCTCATGTGTTGTGTGCGAAATTGTTGTCACATGTTAGAGTAATAATGGAGGCACACCACACACAAATAGTGCTGAAATTTCGGATGTTACTCTAACAACCCAGAAAAAACCAAGGGGTCAAGGTTGGTATGCTCGAATGAGTGAAGAAAAGAGAGCCGAATACCTACATAAGCAGCAACAAGCACGTCAACGAAAACGAGCTACAGCTAACTCTAACTCTGAAAACAACGACTCACTGGCAGCGCTTGTAACCACTGGTATCATCGCAACTCTATATTCTTCTATACCTATAAATATATATAATTCTCTTTGTTGAAATTAAATGTATATTCAACAAAATCGGGCGGTGAGACCACATGTTTCCAACCCAATGTCTCAACCTATAGCACGCATCCAATGCACTTTAGGGGACATTAAAAATGCAAGCTTGCAGTCCGGTTTGACGCAAGGTGCACACATTACTCTTCTTGTGTTATCAAACATGTACTCAAAATTGCAAAATGCAAATGATTTTGCCACCTACAGATGTTAATGCAACTCCATTCAAAGATGTCACAATTCATGGTTCTCCGGTCACCCCAACACTATATGTATCAATACCAACTCCACTCCGAGTGTAATTCAAAGTGATAATTCTATACAAAGCTTCCATACAGGCTTTGGAACTAGATGTGGCAGCGCAGGTAAACACTTGTATGCGTGCCGATAATAATATTCACTTTTTACTCCATAATTTGTATTTCATATGTTTATTTTTCTAATTAGATCAAATATCACCTGGGAGCTTTTTAGTTCAATCGTCTCTGAAGCAAAGTACAACAGAAAAAAGGTTGTGTAAGAGAGTCTGATACAATTCAATGAGTCCCGAACAAATGTCTTCTCTCTTGCAGAAGAAACGCGACTACAACAAAATGAGGAGCAAAGTTGTAGGATCAAACTTCAACTCTGATACATCCCCAGGTACATGTCACTTAATATTAATTCACTTTGTATTTCACTGAGTGTCACAATAGTGATTAAAGAGCATATGTATTGTACGCGTACCTCATGTTGTTCTAAAGTCAATCTTGGCATACCTTATGTTGGACTAATGTCTTATGCTCCCATCTAGGCCTGAACTCACAAAGATTACATGGATGTACCTCACGGGAAATGTGAATATCAATACCAGCGTGGATTCAGATTGCTTGCACAGAAATGATATGTACCAGATGCAACAAATTAACACACAAAAAAGACCTGTCAATATGTTCAGTGCTACCACTCCGCGTGAAGCCCTTGCAGGTGAATATTATTGTATTTAGTAGTTGGATGTTGTCCATAAATTACTTCAATAATGATATTTTACTAACTTCTAGAATTTCACCAGGAGACATGGACCGGACTGAAGATCCCTATGGAATACTTGAGCCTCACGAGGAAACATCCAACTCCCGGGGTATGTATATTGTTGCATGCATGTTTTTCACTCCCTTTGTCCAAACATGTAAAATTGTGTAATTTACATTCTCTTGGTCATGGAATAACTATCTTTCCCACTAGAATGCTTGGAAGCCATACACCATGGAGAACACACACAAGATGAGCTTGATGATGAAGCAAGGATATTCACTGAACAATGTAAGCATGTCTAAAACTAACTTGATTTACCAACAAAATTCTCTACCATTTCAAACGTATTATTTAATTAAATGTCCATATTCATGATGTTCTAGATGCCCAATTTGAATCATACCGAGTAGCTCCTCATGGCATCCCCATATATGCTGATGATAACCAAGCCTACCATAACCTTCCAAAGAAACACCATGTTTAGAGGAAAGTTAAAGATTGTAGCTATTGCGGAGCAATGCGATTTCAATACGAGGGACCTGCATTCTGTTGTAGAAAAGGAAAAGTTAGCATATCTATTCCAGATGTGCCTGCTGAGTTGAAACGATTGTTTACAAGTCAGGATGATAATGATGCTAAATATTTCAGAGATAACATAAGGTATTTCAACTCACACTTCTCATTCATGAGTCTTGGAGTGACACTTGACCAGCGAGTCAGCACTACAGCAGGCACTAGGATATATACATTTCATGCACATGGACAGTTGTACCACCGTTTGGATCATTTGGTTCATGGTGAACATGGTCCGTGACATTTGCAACTGTATATTTATGATACGGATGACAACTTAGCGCATAGGGTCCAGAGGTCTCCAGATCTTAATATTGATCTCATTCGCAAAATTCTAAGTATACTACAACACAACCCTTATGTGCAGACTTTTAATAATGTTGGTTCTTCGGCAAGCCTTGATGAATATAGAATTGAAATAAACACATATATAACCCAGGATCAACAACGGTACAATGTCCCGACAACTTCCCAGGTTGCTGCGATATGGGTTGAAGGGAGTGACACACATAACTGCTTTGATCGACATTTTATCGTGCATGGATCAGGAGAGCGCCCCCTGTATATTAGAGCATACTATGGTTGTTATGACCCTTTGGCATATCCATTATTCTTTCCTGGTGGGGAGACTGGTTGGAATCGAATGTTGCCATATGCTCCTATACACAAGACGATGGATGTCATGAGTCTAACACAGGTATGGTTTTATAGTTTTAATTTGTAACATGGTCAATTAAAACAACACCAAACACTAATATTCTGAAATTCTTGTGTTTAAAAGGTCCACTTGGTAGTTCAGAACGAGGTCAAGACTATTGGAAATATGCCCTAGAGGCAATAATAAATTGGTTATTATCATATTTCCTTGTTCATGATAATCGTTTATTATCCATGCTATAATTGTGTTGATCGGAAACTCAGATACATGTGTGGATACATAGACAACACCATGTCCCTAGTATGCCTCTAATAGACTAGCTCGTTGATCAAAGATGGCTATGGTTTTCTAGTCATGGACATGAGATGTCATTTGGTAACGAGATCACATCATTAGGAGAATGATGTGATGGACAAGACCCAAACAACAAACGTAGCATATGATCGTGTCAGTTTATTGCTACTGTTTTCTGCATGTCAAGTATATGTTCCTATGACCATGAGATCATGCAACTCACTGACACCGGAGGAGTGCCTTGTGTGTATCAAACGTCGCAATAAAACTGGGTGACTATAAAGGTACTCTACAGATATCTTTGAGGGTGTCTGTTGGGTTGGCATGGATCAAGAATGGGATTTGTTACTCCGTGTGACGGAGAGGTATCTTAGGGCCCACTCGGTAATACGACATCAC
This sequence comes from Hordeum marinum, assembly GCA_022496015.1. Lineage (NCBI taxonomy): Eukaryota > Viridiplantae > Streptophyta > Magnoliopsida > Poales > Poaceae > Hordeum > Hordeum marinum. The sequence continues at coordinate 477,528,078 of CM039673.1, read as the reverse complement.
AACAAGCCTTGCAAGCAATGTGACGAAGTGTTAGTCATGGGATCTTGTGTTATGGAACGAGTAAAGAGACTTGCCGGTAACGAGGTTGAACTAGGTATGGAGATACCGACGATCGAATCTCGGGCAAGTAACATACCGAAGAAGAAAGGGAACATCATACGGGATTAACTGAATCCTTGACATAGAGGTTCGACCGATAAAGATCTTCGTAGAATATGTAGGAACCAATATGGGCATCCAGGTCCTACTATTGGTTATTAACTGTAGAGGTGTCTCGGTCATGTCTACATAGTTCTCGAACCCACAGGGTCTGCACACTTAAGGTTTGGTGACATTTCGGTAGTATAGAGTTATGCATGGTGGTGACCGAAGGTTGTTTGGAGTCCCGGATGAGATCCCGGATGTCACGAGGAGCTCCGGAATGGTCCAGAGGTAAAGATTGATATATAGGAAGTCCTGTTTTGGTCGCTAGAAAAGTTTCGGGCTCATCGGTAGTGTACCGGGAGTGCCGGTAGTGTACCAGGGGACCATCGGGAGAGGTATTTCGACCCAAGAGGCTACATGGGCTGTGGGAGGAGGTAAACCAGCCCCTGGTGGGCTGCCAAAGCCTCCTCTAAGGGCCCATGCGGCTGGAGTGGTTTGAGAAGGAAAAAATCCAAAGGTGGAGAGGTGGAAAGAGTTTCCAAGTGGAAAGGAGGAATCCTAATCCTAATAGCATTGGAGTAGGACTCCTCCACCTCCAATTTCGATCAAACCTTGAGGGTTTGAGGCTGCCTCCTCCCCTCCCTCCCTCCTATATATACTAGAGGATTTAGAGGAAAACGCTAACCCTAATAGCCACGTGCTACCTCTCCTCTAGATCGTAGTTTCTCCTCTAGATCGGTTTTCAACGGTGCTTAGGCGAAGCCCTACTGGAATAGCTCCACCACCATCACCACAACGTCGTCGTGTTGCCGGAGAATTCATCTACCTCTCCGCTCCCTCTTGCTGGATCAAGAAGGCGGATATCGTCATCGAGCTGTACGTGTACTGAACGTAGAGGTGTCGTCCGTTCGGCGCTAGATCGGAAGGACCGTGATCAAGATCGCGAGACGGATCGTGATGTGATCACGGGATGGATCGTGATGAGTTCGCAAGACGGATCATGATTGGATCGCGGGACTGATCATGATGAGATCGCGGGATGCTCGGCGATTTGAATCGCGAAGACGTTCGACTACACCAACCGCATTTCTTAACGCTTCCCGCTTAGCGATCTACAAGGGTATGTAGATCCACTCTCCCTCTCTTAGATGCTCATCACCATGGATAGATCTTGCGTGTGTGTAGGAAATTTTTTGTTTCCCATGCAACGTTCCCCCACAGTGGCATCATGAGCTAGGTCTATGTGTAGATGAGATCTCGAGTAGAACACAAAGAGTTTGTGGGATTTGGTGCTTACATTGCTTCCTCCCTTGGTCGTGTCTTGGTTCAACGGTATTGTGGGATGAAGCGGCCCAGACCAACATTACTCGTACGCTTACGAGAGACTGGTTCCATCAACTGACGTGTAACCTCGTTGCACAAAGATGGCTGGCGGGTGCCTGTTTCTCTTACTTTAGTTGGATTGGATTTGACAAAGGCGGTCCTTGAGAAGGTTGAAAAGCAACTTATGTATCACCGTTGTGGTTTATGTGTAGGTGATAATTGTTCTTGCTAGATACCCATAGCAGCCATGTAAGACATGCAACAACAATTAGAGGACGTCTAACTTGTTTTTACAGGGTATGTTGTGATGTGATATGGCCAATTACATGATGTGATATATGTGATGTATGAGATGATCATGTGTTGTATAGAATATCACGACTTGCATGTCGATGAGTACGGCAACCGGCAGGAGCCATAGGGTTGTCTTTAATTATTGTATGACCTGCGTGTCAATCATTAAGCGCTATGTAATGCTTTACTTTATCGCTAAACGGTAGCAATAGTAGTAGAAGCATGGTGGGCACGACAACCCCGATGGCGACACGTTGATAGAGATCAAGATGGTGGAGATCATGGTGTCATGCCGGTGATGATGGAGATCATGCCGGTGCTTTCAAGATGGAGATCAAAAGCACAAGTTCATGGCCATATCATGTCACTTATGATTTGCATGTGATGTTAATCCTTTTATGCACCTTGTTTTGCTTAGTACGACGGTAGCACTATAAGGTGATTCCTAACTAAAATTTCAAGATAAATTGTGTTCTCCCCGAGTGTGCACCGTTGCGAAAGTTTGTCATGTCGAGACACCACGTGATGATCGGGTGTGATAGACTCTACATTCACATACATCGGATGCAAGCCGGTGTTAAACATGCAGAACACTTGGGTTAAACTTGACGAGCCTAGCATGTACAGACATGGCCTCGGAACACAAGAGACCGAAAGGTCGAACATGAATCATATAGTAGATATGATCAACATGATGATGTTCACCATTGAAACCACCTCAACTCACATGATGATCGGACTTGAGTTGGTGAATTTGGATCATATATCACTCGAATGACCGGAGGGATGTCAATTTGAGTGGGAGTTCTTCAGTAATATGATTAATTGAACTCATCATCGTGAACATAGTTAGTAGTGTATTTGCAAATTATGTTGCAGATTACTTGCTCACACTGTAGCTCCCTTGAATTTCTATATGTTCCTAGAGAAATAGAGTTGAAAGATGATGGTAGCAATATTGCGGACTGGGTCCGTGATCTGAGGATTTTCCTCATTGCTGCACAAAAGGCTTATGTCCTTAATGCACCGCTTGGTGCACCCCCTCTAGCGTCGTCTGTAGATGTGGTGAACATATGACATGCACGTTTCGATAACTACTTGATAGTTTAGTGCGCCATGCATTACGGCTTAGAATTGAGGCTCCGAAACGTTTGGAACGTCACGGAACATGTGAGATGTTCTAAGAGCTGAAATTGGGATCTCAAGCTCGTGCCCACGTTGTGAGATATGAGATCTCCAACAAGATTCTTTGCCTGCAAGATGAAGGAGAATAGCTCAATCGTTAAGCATGTGCTCAGATTGTCTGGGTGCTACAATCGCTTAAATCGAGTGGGAGTTGATCTTCCAGATAAGATAGTGATTGATATAGTTCTCCAAGTCACTGTCACTAAGCTACTAGAACTTGGTGATGAACTATAAAATGCCAGGGATAGAAATAATGATCACTGAGCTGTTCGTGATGTTTGACACCACGAAGGTAGAAATCAAGAAGGAGCATCAAGTGTTGATGGTTAGGAAAACCACTAGTTTTGAGAAGGGCAAGGGCAAGGAGGGAAACTTCATGGATGGCAAGTCAGTTGCTCCTCCAGTGAAGCAACCCAAAGTTGAACCCAAACCCAAGACTAAGTGCTTCTATTATGAGGTGAGCGGTTGCTGAAGCGGGACAACCCTAGATACTTGGTAGATAAGAAGGCTGGCAACATCGACACAAGTGTATTTGATATACGTGTTATTAATGTGTACCTTGCTAGTACTCCTAGTAGCACCTAGGTATAGGATACCGGTTCGGTTGCTAAATGTTAGTAACTCGAAATAAAAGCTACAGAATAAACGGAGACTAGCTAAGGGTGAGGTGACGATGTGTGTTGGAAATGTTTCCAAGGTTGATGTGATCGACATCGCACGCTCTCTATACCTTCGGGATTAGTGACGAACCTAAATAAATGTTATTTGGTGTTTTGAGTTGAGCATGAACGTGATTAGATCGTGTTTATTGCAACACGGTTATTTATTTAAGTTAGAGAATAATTGTTATTCTGTTTACATGAATAATACCTTCAATGCTCATGCACCCAGTGAGAATGGTTTGTTGAATCTTGATCATAGTAATACACATGTTCATAACATTGATGCCAAAGATACAAAGTTAATAATGATAGTACCACATACTTGTGGCACTGCCGCTAAATGGCATATTGGTATAAAGCGCATGAAGAAAATCCATGTTGATGGATCTTTGGACTCATTCGATTTCAAATCGGTTGAGACATGCGAACCATGACTCTTGGGCAAGATGACTAAGGACCCCGTTTTCCGGATTGATGGAGCAGGCAAGTGATTTATTGGAAATGATACATGTTGATGTATGCAATCCAACGAGTCTTGTAGCGTGCGGTGGATATCGTTATTTTCTTACCTTCACTGATGATTTGAGTAGATATAGTGTATGTTTACTTAATGAAACACAAGTCTGAATCGTTTGAAAAGTTCAAGCAAATTCAGAGTGAAGTTTAAGATCATCGTGACAAGAAGATAAAAATGTCTGCAATATGATCATGGCGGTGAATATCTGAGTTACGAGTTTGGCATACAACTTTAGACAATGTGAAAGTCGTTTCACAACTCACGCCACCTAGAACACCATAGTGTGATGGTGTGTCCGAACATCATAGTCGTGCTCTATTGGATATGGTGCGGGCTATGATGTCTCTTATCGTTTTGCTACTATAGTTTTGGGGTTATGCATTAGAGACAACTACATTCACTTTAAATAGGGCACCATCTAAATCCGTTGAGATGACACTGTGTGAATTATGGTTTGATAGAAACCTAAGCTGTCATTTCTTAATGTTTGGGGCTACAACGCTTGTGTGGAAAAATGTTTTCACCTAATGAGCTCGAACCCAAAGCGGACAAATGCATATTCATAGATTACCCTAAGAACAGTTGGGTGAACCTTCTATCTCAGATCCAAGCATAAAGTGTTTGTTGCTAAAACGTGTCCTTTCCCTAGAAAAAGTTTCTCTCGAAAGAATTGAGTGGGAGGAAGATAGAACTTGATGAGGTTGTTGAAACTTTGTTTCAACCAGAGAGTAGCGCGGCGCAGAAAAATGTTTGTGTGGAACCTACGTCAGTTGAAGAGGAAGTAAATGATGATGATCATGAAGCTTCGGATCAAGTTACTATCGAACCTCGTAGGTCAACAAGGATGCGTACTGCTCCTGAGTGGTACGACAACCCTGTCTTGGAGGTCATGTTGTTGGACAACGACGAACCTACGAGATATGGAGAAGCGATGATGGGCCATGAAATCCGAGAAAGGATCCATGTATGAAAACCAAGTATAGACTTTGGTAGACTTGCTCGTTGGACGGCAGGTCGTCGAGTACAAATGGACCTTTGAGATGAAGACAGACGTTGATGGTAAATGTCACCATTTATAAAGCTTGACTTGTCACAAAGAAGTTTCCGACAAGTTCAAAGAGTTGTTGCGATGAGACTTTCTCACTCGTAGCAATGCTAAAGTCTATTGGAATTATGTTAGCAGTTGCTGCATTTTTCAATTATGAAATTTGGCAGATGGATGACAAAACATCATTTCCTTAACAGTTTACTTGAGGAAAAGTTGTATGTGATACAACCAGAAGGTTTTGTCAGCCCTAAGGATGCTAAAAGGTGAGCAAGCTTCAGTGATCCTTCTATGGACTGAAGCAAGCATCTCGAAGTTGGAATATACACTTTGATGAGGTGATCAAAGTTTTTGAGTCTATACAAAGTTTATGAGAAACTTGTATTTACAATAAAGTGAGTGGGAGCACTATGGAGTTTCTGATAAGCATATGTGGTTGACATATTGTTGATCAGAAATGATGTAGAATTTCTGGAAAGCATAAAGGGTTGTTTGAAAGGAGTTTTTCAAAGGAAGACCTAGATAAAACTACCTAATTGTTGAGCATCAAGATCTATAGACATAGATCAAGATGCTTGATGAGACTTTGAATGAGTACATACCTTGACAAGATTTTGAAAGAGTTCAAAATGGATTAGTCAGAGAGAAGTGTTCTCGCCTGCTTTGTAAGGTGTGAAGTTTAGTGAGACTCAAAGCTCGACAACGGCAGAAGAAAGGGAAAGGACGAACGTCGTCCCCTATGCCTTAGCCATAGGCTCTGTATAGTATGACATGCTATGTACTGCACCTGTGTGTGCCTTGCCATGAGTCTATCAAGGGGTACAAGAGTGATCCAGGAGTGGATCACTAGACAGTGGTCAATATTATCCTTAGTGACTAAAAGACTAAGGAAATATTTCTCGATTATGGAGGTGGGAAAGAGTTCATCGTAAAGAGTTATGTCGATGCAATCTTTGACACCAATCCGGATGACTCTTAGTATCAATTCGGATACGTATAGTAGAGCAGCCATTTGGAATAGCTCCAAGTGGAGTGTAGTAGTAGTGTTTACGGTTTGACATATAGATTTGCAAAATACACACGGGATCTGAATATCACAGACCCGTTGACTATAAGACCTCTCTCACATGCAAAGCATGATCGAACCCCAGAACTCATTGGGTGTTAGATTCATAACAATGCGAATCACATGGTGATGTGAACTAGATTATTGACTCTAGTGCAAGTGGGAGACTGTTGGAAATATGCCCTAGAGGCAATAATAAATTGTTTATTATTATATTTCCTTGTTCATGATAATTGTTTATTATCCATGCTATAATTGTGTTGATCAAAAACTCAAATACATGTGTGGATACATAGACAACACCATGTCCCTAGTATGCCTCTAATAGACTAGCTCGTTGATCAAAGATGGCTATGGTTTCCTAGTCATGGACAAGACCCAAACTACAAATGAAGCATATGATCGTGTCAGTTTATTGCTATTGTTTTCCGCATGTCAAGTATATGTTCCTATGACCATGAGATCATGCAACTCACGGACACCGGAGGAGTGCCTTGTGTGTATCAAACATCGCAACGTAACTGGGTGACTATAAAGGTACTCTACAGGTATCTCCGAGGGTGTCTGTTGGGTTGGCATGGATCAAGACTGGGATTTGTTACTCCGTGTGACGGAGAGGTATCCTAGGGCCCACTCGGTAATACAACATCACAACAAGCCTTGCAAGCAATATGACTAAGTGTTAGTCATGGGATCTTGTGTTACGGAACGAGTAAAGAGACTTTCCGGTAATGAGGTTGAACTAGGTATGGAGAAACTGACGATCGAATCTCGGGCAAGTAACATACCGAAGAACAAAGGGAACATCATACGAGATTAACTAAATCCTTGACATAGAGGTTCGACCGATAAAGATATTCGTAGAATATGTAGGAACCAATATGGGCATCCAGGTCCCGCTATTGGTTATTGACCGTAGAGGTGTCTCGGTCATGTCTACATAGTTCTCGAACCCACAGGGTCTGCACACTTAAGGTTTGGTGATGTTTCGGTAGTATAGAGTTATGCATGGTGGTGACCGAAGGTTGTTCGGAGTCCTAGATGAGATCCCAGATGTCACGAGGAACTCCGGAATGGTCCGGAGGTAAATATTGATATATAGGAAGTCCTGTTTTGGTCGCCGGAAAAGTTTCGGGCTCATCGGTAGTGTACCGGGAGTGCCGGTAGTGTACCAGGGGACCATCGAGAGAGGTATTTCGACCCAAGAGGCTACATGGCCTGTGGGAGGAGGTAAACCAGCCCCTGGTGGGCTGGACGAAGCCTCCTCTAAGGGCCCATGCGGCTGGAGTGGTTTGAGAAGGAAAAAATCCAAAGGTGGAGAGGTGGAAAGAGTTTCCAAGTGGAAAGGAGGAATCCTACTCCTAATAGCATTGGAGTAGGACTCCTCCACCTCCATTTCGACCAAACATTGAGGGTTTGAGGCTGCCTCCTCCCCTCCCTCCCTCCTATATATACTAGAGGATTTAGAGGAAAAGGCTAACCCTAATACCCACGTGCTACCTCTCCTCTAGATCGTAGTTTCTCCTCTAGATCGGTTTTCAGCGGTGCTTAGGCGAAGCCCTGGTGGAATAGCTCCACCACCATCACCGCAACGCCGTCGCGCTGCCAGAGAACTCATCTACCTCTCCGCTCCCTCTTGCTAGATCAAGAAGGCGGAGATCGTCATCGAGCTGTACGTGTGCTGAACGCGGAGGTGTCGTCCGTTCGGCGCTAGATCGGAAGGACCGTGATCAAGATCGCAAGGCGGATCATGATGTGATCACGGGACGGATCGTGATGAGTTCGCGAGACGTATCGTGATTGGATCGCAGGACGGATCGTGATGAGATCGCGGGATGCTCGGCGATTTGAATCGTGAAGACGTTCGACTACACCAACCGTGTTTCTTAACGCTTCCCGCTTAGCGATCTACAAGGGTATGTAGATCCACTCTCCCTCTCGTAGATGCTCATCACCATTAATAGATCTTGCGTGTGCGTAGGAAATTTTTTGTTTCCCATGCAACGTTCCCCAACAAAGACCGGTCTAATGACTTGCCTACAAGTGTTAATCTAACAGAAATAGATGATGACACAATGCAAACTACATTTCATAATTCTGAACAATTTGATGAACAAGTGGATGATTTGCCTCCAGGTATGTTTCATCAGTTATACATGTTTATTTTAAGGGTATCCCATTTGTTTAATGATATGAATCTTCATTCAGATGATAACGAGGACAACCGGATGAGGAGGTCGAACCTGGTCAATCAAGGAAATATGTTTATGCAAGGGAGTATTACTGCTTCAAGTTGATGATCAGGAAGAAGCTTTTCAACATCGTCCTATTTGGGGGGGCATCTTTTCCAACAATGGGTCGTTGATATGTACATTAAAATTGAGACAATGAGGCTTGATTGGTACTCCAAGCCAGAAAATCAGAAGATTATACGAGCGGACCTCTACCAGGTAACATTCTTGGGATTTTTTCTTATGATACTATCGATCTCACTTTTACAATATAATTCAATATTCTTAATGCCCGCATCAGGTATCTTCTATGTAGGTCTTGTAGACACGATCATTGCTGGTGAGTCATGTGGTGATCGGACTGGTAGAAGGATTGTGCTCCCAAGGACATTTCCTGGTGGTGATAGAGATATGCAGAGAAGGTTCCTAGATGCAATGGCCATAGTGCAGCGATGGGGTAAACCAGATTACTTTATCACAATGACATGCAACCCATACTGGGAGGAGATAACAACAGAGCTAATGCCCGGACAACTACCACAAGACCGACTAGACCTGGTTGCAAGAGTGTAAAAGGCAAAGCAGCGAGATTTGATGGACTTTCTCATCAAGAAGAAGCATTTTGGTGAGATTGCGGCCTATCTTCATGTGACTGAGTTTCAGAAAAGAGGTCTACCACACGAACATATCCTTCTAATCATGAAGGCAGGTAGCAAGTTAAAGACTCCTGATGACTATGAGAGAGCCATATCAGCAGAAAAACCTGATAAAGATAAATACCATGTCCTACACGCTCTGGTCATAAAACACATGTTGCACGGGCCATGTGGTGTCCTCAATAAAAAATGTGCTTGCATGATTGAGGAGCAGTGTCGTTTTCACTACCCTTGGGAGTTTTGTCTTGCTACACAACACAGAAAGGACTCATATCCCATATATAGGAGGAGGGATGATGGACGACGAGTAAAAGTGAGAGGAGCAGAGTTGGACAATAGGTGGGTGGTGCCTTACAACCCCTTTCTTCTCATGAAGTACAACTGCCGCATCAATGTAGAAGCTTGCTCGAGCATCAAGGCAGTGAAGTATTTGTTCAAGTACATCTACAAAGGACATGACTGAACATCATTTTCATTCCAGCAAGATATCATAAACAATGGGGGTGTCATTAATGAGATCCGCCAATACCAAGATGCACGCTTTGTATCAGCTCCAGAGGCTATCAATAGGATTTTACGCTTTAGAATTGTTGGAATTAGTCCTTCAGTCCTGCAGTTGCAGCTTCATCTGCCAGACATGCACACAGTCGCATTTAAAGCTGATGATAATCTGAAAGATATTGTTGATAAGCCATCTTCTTCAAGAACCATGCTTACTGAGTACTTTCAAATGAATCAAAAGTTTCCTTATGCACGACAATGGTTGTATAGAGATTTTCCAAAACACTTTAGATGGGATGCATCGAAGAAGAGATGGTATCAAAGAAAACAAAGGCCATAGATTGGTATAATTGTGTATGCACACCCTGCTGAGGAGGAGAGGTACTATTTGCGGGTGCTCTTGAATCATTTCCAAGGTGCGACATCATATGATGATTTGAAAAAGGTGCGAGGCATTATATGCTCTACTTTTAGAGAGGCGTGTGAACAATTAGGCTTAATTGAGCACGACAAATCACTTGATCACTGCCTGACTGAAGCTGCTGCATTTTAGATGCCTTGTGCTCTTAGACGCTTGTTTGCCACTATCTTAGTATTTTGTGAGGTTACAAAAATCCGAGAGTTATGGGACAAACACCTAGAGTCGATGTTTGAGGATTACCGATGTACCCAGCCCAACAAGGAAATACTTGAGCAGATGGTCCTTAGAGACATCAGGGATTTGTTGCATTCCATGGGGAAGGATATTAAAAGCTATGGCCTTCCAGAGTTGGTTGATACAAATGCTTTTCTAGGTGACGAGTGCATGGAGGTTAGAGAGGAGAGGGAGGTCGGTGTGGACCAAGAGCATATTGATCTTATCAACTCTTTAAAGAATGAGCAACTAGCTAGGTTCAATGACATCATGGACCATGTGATGAACAAAAGAAGCCAATTCTTCTTTCTTGATGCTCCAGGAGGCACTGGGAAGACATACTTGTTCAAGGTGTTGCTTGCTAAGGTGCGTTCGATGGGTAAGATAGCCATTGCCACTGCCACATCAGGTATAGCAGCCTCGATATTACCTGGAGGGCATACTGCACACTCTAGGTTCAAAATAGCCATTAAACTCACCGAAAATAGCACGTGTGGTTTCACAAAGCAAAGTGGTACGACAGAGTTGCTAAAAGAGGCGGCCTCAATAATTTGGGATGAAGTCGCCATGACAAAGTGTCAAGCTGTGGAGGCGCTTGATAGATCACTCCAAGACATAATGTTTTGCCGTTTGGGGGGAAGATTGTCATTTTTGGTGGAGATTTTAGGCAGGTCCTTCCAGTGGTTCCAAAAGGGACAAGAGCACAGATCACAGATGCTACGATACAAAGATCCTATATATGACAGAAGATTCGTAAGATACACCTTACACGTAACATGAGAGCACAAGCTGACCCTTGGTTCTCTGAGTATCTCTTGAGGATTGGCAATGGAACCGAAGAAACGATAGGTGATGACTATGTGTGTCTCCCTGAGGACATAGTGATCGTTCATACTGATGATGAAACAACAATCAATAGGCTAATCAAGGAAGTTTTCCCATATCTTAATTTCAATGCTAAATCGGGAGACTACATGAGCTCCCATGCTATTCTTTCCACGAAGAATGACCATGTTGATGAGCTGAATTCCAAGATGATCGGCATGTTTCCTGGCGAAGAGACGGTATACCATAGCTTCGACTCTATTGAGGATGACTTGTCGAACAATTACCCCATTGACTTTGTGAATTCACTCACCCCAAATGGATTTCCATCGCATGTGTTGAAAGTGAAGGTCAATTGCCCCGTCATTCTACTACAGAACCTCGATCCTCACAATGGCCTCTGCAATGGAACAAGGCAAATGATCAGAGCCTTCCAAGATAATGCAATTGATGCAGAGATTGTTGGTGGGCAACATGTTGGGAAAAGGGTATTTATACCGAGGATCCCTTTATCACCATCGAAGGATATCTCACTTCCCTTCAAGCTTAAGAGGAAACAATTCCCCATCAGTCTAAGTTTTGCGATGACCATTAACAAGGCGCAGGGCTAGACCATCCCAAATGTTGGTATTTATCTTCCCGAGCCGGTGTTCTCCCATGGTCAGTTGTATGTTGCCTTGTCTAGGGGGGTATCAAGGCAAACGACGCGGATTTTGGCGAAGCCGAACAAACAGATTGATAAATCAGGGAAAAACACCAAAAATATTGTCTATACAGATGTTTTGGAAGGATGATGCAAGTTCATTCTTTGATTGCTTTTTATTCATGCTATTTTGTAGTCAAGCAAACTTTGTTGGCTTTTTTATTTTTTATTTGAATCATCATTTTATTTAAATACATATGGGCATGTTGTGAATTCTGAAATATTTTTACATGGTTTTCGATTTCTAAAATGTGTTTAGAATTGCGAAATGGTTTCGTGTTGTGAATTATGAAGTTACCTATTGCACATGGAGATACGAGCTTCCTAACTACTGATTAGCCACATACATGACTTTCCTAACTTGCTACTGATATTAGTCAATTTATATTCCAGAAATAGTTTGGGGGTCAAGTATGTCTTTCACTCCTAAATAATATCAATGTTTACCTAAAAAAGTGGATTCTATAGACTTAATGGCTTGATAGAACTTTTGCTAAATTACATATAAACATTAAAATCTGATCCAACTATACACAATGTGGATATGAAAGGGAAAACCTAAATTGTCATGAACTAAGATTCACACTGATGTTTCATGACCTTTGGTCTCCATAATACTGGGACCAGTCCAGTCGCTTGTTCATGTGTCAAATAAGAGGATGTGCATGTTTCCACACTTATCTTCAGGAGTGAAATCGTTTTGCCGCTGAAGAGGAGCATAGGTCATTTGTCTTCCATGTCATGTAAAAAACATGTTTAGTTCTCTTAAATTAGAGTGAAAAACAGATTTTATAAAGTAGGTAAATTGTTGGATCATGTATCCTAGACTTAATAGATTTACATTTTCTAGAGTGCATAACTGACATGCTAAATCCTAACTTCGGCTGCTTGCATAATCAACTTCCAGTTCAAGGAAGCTTCGGGTATTACCTTGCAAATTACTTTTGTCTCTTCCACCCAGCAGCACGAACATGCTTTCCTATTATTGATTTCTGATTGTACGCACTAAGAGTTTCTGATAATCTCTTCAACAATAGTCCAACATAATCAAGGGAGTCACTAAAATTAGTTGGGAAATACCAAGGAAACCTACAGGCATGTCCCCACGGCTGCCGCAATAATCAATCCTCCTCCCTTGACATTGATATTGTCGCTCTATTTCCTACAATCCAACTTTTTTTCTTTATCATAACTCTATGATACATGTGTTGCCCGTGCACGCTTACTAGTTTCCTATAGATATCCGTGTGTTTGTTATGTTAAAAACCTAAAAAAAGAAAGGGGGGAGGGGGGACCTGGTGGCTCTACAAGTTACGGCACAACCCTAACTAGGCCACCGGCCCAATACGACGCCCCTTGTGTGACACCTTGACAATCATTCCTATTGGCGTCAGATAGGAGCTCCCCACATTTTCACTGCCATCCAGCATCGCCCTGGAGGAGGAACCCGACTATAAAGCTCCGACAATGCTCCAATCTTATACACTTTAGTATGGAGAGATTATGGAGCAAATTAACATCGGCCCTGAAATGTTATGAGGAACTAGCATAATGGTCCGCCCAACTGGGTACTGGTAAAAATACCAGGTAAAAATAAGACACATGTTTTATAAGGTCCACGCTTGTGTTTTTGACATTACATTTTATTTATTCAAACTCGGTAGAGTTTGAAAACATAGCAACATATGATTGCCATCTGACTGCTAGGAAAGCAATTTATCTGTATTGAAGGCCTAAGGGACATATATATATTACACAAGACTTGAGGTGTAAGGAAAGTAAATATAGACTAATAAGGACTCCTAGACCAATACTAATACTTCCTGACATCTTGCCACTTGAATCGACTTCTAGTTTTTATGGTTTATTTCGCCGTGTGTATGTGATTATGCACGTAATATGACAAACAATCATATGCGTTGTTCACCCATAGTCATCATATAACCCAGCGATGGGAATGGTAAAATCAAATCTATATTTGTATTGCTTTCTCTTTAATGTACCACTACTATGTATAGAATTGTCCTTGTCAGCTCGAGCTCATATGAGCTTGGTATGAACAATAAATCCGAAAAATAAATTTTAAAATCTGTTTTTCTTTCGTGACAAACTTTGATAAATGTTTGAAATGATTGCAAAGTTTCATCATGAGATGACATTCGTGGAAGTCATGGTAAAAAAAACGCGTTGTTTTGCCATGTCTTCCATGAAAGTCATTTGATGATGAAACTTTGCAAACAATTAGTAAAGCATTTGTCAATGTTTGCAACAAAAAATGAATCTTCTGAATTTGTTTTGAAAAATTTCGAATTTTTTAAAACAATTCGGATTTTACTGTTCACCAACCTCATATGAGCTCGAGCTGAGATAATCTGCCTCCGAGATAATACTCCTTCTATAAAGAAATACTATAGTATTAATGATCTAAAAAAATACTACAGCGAGAGTAGCATTTTGTGCTTTCTAACTGAGACATTCGTACTATGAGAAGATGTGATCCTCTGTTTGTCATATTGCATAATTTTGCAGGGAATATCTTTCGGGTGATCATTGTATTTTAGCTTACTTATTATTCAGAGTACAGAACTGTACATGTTATTGCCTTAAATGTCCAAAGTTAATGCATATTGTTGTATTTCTGGGCTGGATTTTCAATACGGGAAGCTGAAAGTTCTTCTCAATGGTCGAACTGGGTGAAAGAATGCAGTCGTTGGTTTCCATGCGCCCCTGCCTTTTACCAGAGGCTGGTAGACACACATCGCGGAAGACAGGGTAAAATTCAGGAACACTGGGCCAGCGCGCCCTCTCACAACGGCGCTGATGGCGTCAGAATATCTTGGATCATAAGCAATTGCAGCACTGGAAACTTCTTCAGCTGCAGATTGGGAGCAGAAACACACTCGCTTGCTTTTCCGGAGATCACCACAATCTAAACACGAGAACGGAAGGAACACAGATAAGAAACACAAGCAATCGAAAGAGATAAGAAACATGATGGCTCGCTCTGCTCATCAAAGGTTTATTTGCCCGGATACAACAAACATACAATCAAGCTGCAGCAACACGTACGCAGTAGCAGGAGACCAGAGAAGGGGACACATCTCCATCTCCCCTATCTACGAACAACACACGGGGGATCGATCACAACAGCAAAACCCTCATCCCTACCTGAGCGAACAACAACTGACACGAACCAAGAAGTGATGAACGAGGGAACTCCATGGGAGACAACGGCCTCTCCTCCTCCTCCTACGGCACGAGGAGGAAGAAGAAGAACGCCATCTCGCCTCTGGGAACGATGCTTCACCAAAGCTACTTATGCTGCGAGCATCTCTTGGGAGGCGCAGCCGCTCCAATTTGACCCGCTCTGAAACTCGTCATCTGGCCGGGTTTCTGAACTTTGAACGACAGTATCGATCTCCTGCAGGGACAGGGATCGTGTGCACCGAACCTGGACGCCTTCCTGTAGCTTTTCGCTCTGTTGCAGCACAGTGGTGGCACAGGGCGCGCTGCCCCGTCGGTGTCCCTGCTTTTCTCATTCCACCTTTATGCCGCCTGCCCGTACAGTCGAGCGTAATGGGACAAGTAGCTAGCTTAGCCCATCCGATTAGACGGATTTTGTAATTGAAAATGCCAGATTAAGTCTGTGTTCTCTGCCGTTAGGATTACCAAATGTGTCCTAGCTAGCAGCAGCATTTGTCTACGTATGGCTGGCCTTTTTTATTGATTGCAAGTTTTTGTTAGTAGCTTACCAAGCTAGCCGCTTAGTAGCTGCCCTTTAATTAACACTCATGAAGGTGCTGCAAACTACAAGTGAAACACTACTTTGTTTATGCGTGAACGTGATCCCACGCTCAGTTCATAGGTCAGTGGCCCTTTACTGTTCGGCCATGTACTTTATTCGGTTATTATTTTACTTATAAAACTGGACAAAAGGCATAGGCATGTTTCGAGGAGTTCATAGGGCAGTAATACGAGACCAGCTCGGCACTTTTTGGCCCTGTTCGATCTCAACATGGATTAACCAGCCTGATGGCCCTGTGAAAAGTATAGTAGATTAGTAGGGCATCAAGTTAGTGAACCCACTGTACGTTTAAACTGTACATAAGCACTGTGGTTTTGATTAAGTAGAGGTGGCGCCCGTGCCCTCTTGTTGCACCGAACGATGCAAAGCCGTAAACAGTGTGAAATGTTCATGTATCACAGACGCACGAAGCATTTTCTCTTCGTCTACCTAAGTTCCTGATCACTTTGTGGATCTTCTAGCTAGGGTGCTGGTCACTTTAATTTTATCACGATACTGCACAGCACTACAGCAACCAACAAATACGTCCAAGTCCAACCATGATCAGATCTATGGAGCAGTAGAGCACTTTCCTGCATCGAATTATTAGCATAGATCGCCCAGGATCCCAGCTCGCATGTCTGGCCTCTGTCCTGTCCTGCAACTGGCGCGAGCTTTGCACCAGTTGCATGGGATAATGATGATGATTGTAGCGTGACCCCTGCACCACTCCCGTCGCATGCGCTGATAGAAATGTTCGTGGACAGAAACCGAGCGACGACGACGACGACGCTGATCTCTAGCTAGCTGCTGGAGATAATAAGGAATTTGCAGGCTGGGCACGCATCTTTTGCACCATGAGCTTTTCTAGGATCCGGAGCTGCAAATCTTGCTGAGTAATGCCGCCCCCAAAAAAGGACACATCACATGAGATTCCCTTCACTCTGGCATCTAACCTAGGCTGCATCACGGCTAGGTGCATTGCCAGGTTCATCTATCCGGCTCCAAGACCTTGCATGCATTTGCACACCACAGTCCACATGACAGAAACAAGCTTGCTACTAGATCTTTAGTCTTTCGCCTAGACATATAAATAGCAGCCGGCTATGTGCTCATCAGCAGGGCAAATTAGACAAGTGAGGTGTGGTCCACGGGAGATGAGCAGAGTCCTGGCTAAGTAGTTTGGTTGGTTGTCAACTGGAGTTCTCCTCAAATCACTTCAGTAGCTAGCGTAACTATGTCTCAGTGCATTAACACTTTTGTAAGTGTGCGCGGTGAGCTTGACAGCTGTGCACAGTGAAGTGTTTGGGGGAACTCTGGGTGGCAACCAACAATTTCAATACAGGTTTGAGAGTGCTTGTGTTTTAATTATAGTGGTAGGTCCATGTATGAAATCCATATACATGATGATGGGCACGTGAGACTTAATCGAGTTTGGCCTCGTCGGGAGTTCCCTTCAAGCACTTTAGGAAGCATCTTTTTTAGGGTATTTCTGAAGTGTTTGGGGGAACTCTTGTTGTCGCCAAGCATTTAGTAAACATATGGGCCATGTACCATAAGAGAAATGTACCAATGGCAAACCAAGCTTGGTATTACCGAGAGTTCCCTTCAAGCACTTTACGGAGCACCTCTTCAAGGTATTATGTGAAGTGTTTGGGGAAACTTTCTGTGTGGCCAAGCATTTAGCAGATATTGCAGGTTATATACCACGAGAGATGGCAATAAACGTTTGTTATTACCCGGAATTCCTTTGAAGCACTTCACGAAGCATCTTTCTGAGAGTTTATGTGAAGTTTTTGGGGGGAACTCTCGGTGGCACCAAGCATTTACTAGATACTAGCCACATGCCATAAGAGAGATGCACTAATAACAAACCACATTTGGTATTACCGGGAGATTCCTTCAAGAACTTTATGAAGCATCTTTTGAGCTATTATGTGAAGTGGTTGGGGGGAGGGGGGGGGGGATTCTCGGGTAAACCAAGCATTTAGCTGACATTACATATCATAAACCATAAGAGAAGCACCGATGCATCGCGGAGCACGTTTGGTATTACATGCCATTCTGAATTGTTTGGGAAACTCATGTCGGCCAAGAACCCAAAGAAATGACCAATACAAAGCATGCGTTTAATTTTACCATGGATCCCTACAAACACTTTCCACAAGGCCTTATTCCAAAGTAATGTTTCATTTTACCAAGTATTGTTGTCAAACACTTCATGAGGCACTGTTACGAGGCATGGGGTAAAATGTGGTGGAATCTTAGGTATCATTGACATGTCCTAAACACGCACGTACGCGCACGCGCACACGCACACGCCACGCACGCGCACACGCACATATTGAAAAATTTTGTTCCATAATCTTAGTCCAATTTTCCTCATACAAACAACCACAACTTTTACTTTTACATGCACTTATTTTCCTGCAATTATTTATTTTGAAAAAACAAGAACACTTCCAACCTTAAAGATAAACCCATAACATTTTGCTACTAGAAAAACTAGATAGATTGGGAACCTCACTATAGTTGTAGGGGACACGAGCGAAGTTCCTTGTTTGTGGTGCAATGTTTTTTTCTAGAGTTAGGTGCGTTGCCTCTGCGGGTTGATCCTTGTTTTTTCAATGAAGGGGAAGACTTGCCACATGCTTCAAACCCTTGCACTTGGGGTGCCAAGAATCGTTATCAAGATTGACTCCTTGGAGCAGCAAGCAAATTTTATGGCGTCTTTGCTAGGGTGGTAACATTAAGTCTCACAGGCTACACAATACTATTACTTCATGTTCCATGTTATTTACATTATGTAGTTGTTTTTATTTATTGTACTTTACTTTCCTGCATTGTTTACACAACAATTTTTTTTTATTTCAACATGTAGTTAATTTTATTTTACTTAGCATTAATGGAAGGCATGTCCAAAAATATGGTGACACTTGAGCTAGAAATTCTTGTCTTTCAACAAAGTGGAGGTAAAACATTAAAAGACTCTTTGTATAGGATCAAAGATTTGCATGCTTTTTTTAAAACCCCACCCATATATTAATTAATTAAAACATCATCCTTACAATCGTTCATTAGATAGTACATCATGCAGGGCGGAACACTATTACAACACAGACCAGCAAACCTACTATCAAAGGTAAATTTTGCAATCTCATGTGCGATCCTATTAGCCTGCCTATCAATCTTTACGATCTTGAGATTCTGAATAAACTTTGAGACACTTAGCACTTCTTTTTCAGATCCATAATCGGAGACATGTCCATGGATTCATTTGCCAAAAACAATGCAACAAAGGAACAATCAGTTTCCAAGATAATTGGTTTGTGAAGAGTAATACCTATATGTAGACCGACGAGCCATGCACGGAGTTCCGCTTCATCCAGACAAGAACACGAATGGATAAAATTTCATGAGGAGACCAAGACTTTGCCTAGATGGTTCCTAACGACAACTCCAACACTTGCAGCTCTCACACTCTTCACAAAACTTGCATCCACGTTAATCTTTATGTACTTAGTAGTTGACCGTTTTCAAAGAGCGCGATCATTTGTGGCCAGAATGGCATATCTCCAAGCATTTGTCACCTCCTTACCTTTGTTGCATGCTAGATCTGAACAAGAAAGCTCAACAAGTGCTCTCCTCGGGGAAGTAATATAATGTTTGTATGGTTTAAATATGTACTGGTTACTATAACATGAGTTGTGACATGTTTTCCTTTTGCTTAGTAGCTGCAGCCATTTGGCGTGTGATTTATCTTAAGCTGTTGTAAGGATCAAAAACTTTGCAATAAATATACTTGTGTCCATCATCCAATGCACATGCAAGGGTGTTTCGCCTTTCACAAAAAGAAGTAAAACAGTAAGGCTTAACAGAGTATTTGGGCACATAGCTCATTGCAATGAACTCAACTTTTTATAGTAGTAAAGAGATTGGCATAAAAACATGTTCATAATGTTAGTCATAAGTTTTGCATTGCTAGTATATATGTGTAAAGACTCAATGCTCACAAGTGCATGTTTGAGATTTTTGTATATAGATGGTGTTTTTATGCACTCATAATGTAACATCAAGGGATATAAGCACAATGAACACATTGTCAACCTCTGCATGATTATGATGACATCAACGGGCACACATAGTGACAGAGAGGACCAAAATCATGAAGACTAATTAACACCAAAATCATGATGACTAGGTGGAGCAATATGAAACAAAACCCCGAAGCTAAATCGATAATGGGCAAATTAGAGACCATGCTAGGGTTTCTGCCTCCCGTCGGTGCCGTCGTCGATCTGCCATGTCTCTTGTGGCCTTATGACCATGGTGTGCAGGGGATCCTGGCCCTTGCCGTTGGGATGGCTCTGTTTTTAGGTACTTCTTGAAGTTTTGTTTGATTTTATGTCTTGTTCAGGAAGACGAGACAACAAACGACTCCCTGAAGATGGAATAAATTTCTCCCTGCCTAGCCCCACTCTTGGTGGCGTGTTTAGCATCGTCTGAGGGCGTGTGGAGGTGTATTTCCAACGGATCTCGCATGATTCGGTCGGTGGTTATCTTCGGCGGATCTGCTCGGATCTCGCAGGATTCGTCTTTGTTGATGCGTCTTCAGGTTGGATAATTTCGATCTAAACTTCACTTCATCGGCAACGGTTGTTGTTCCGGTGTGTTGGTCCTATGGAACCTCAGAGCATCTCCAGCCGTTGGCCCCCCCAGGGGCCGATTATAGTGCCGCCTGGGGGGCAACCGACGCTAAAATCGGCCTGGGGCAGCTTGGCTTCCCAGCCGCGCCCCCGGGGTCGACCCCAAACGCCGCTTTCAGCCCATTATGGGCGTAGAATCAGCCCAAAAGTGGCCCAAACATTCGGGTTTTTCATTAAAAATATAATACAAAAAACTTTAAAAAAAACTACGTCGACTACGTCGTCCTGCCGTCGTTGTCCCGTCGCCGTGCCACCGCGTTCTACATGCCGAGGAGCTTGTAGAAGTTGGTGCAGTCGCCGTCGTCGTCCCTGTCCCCATCGCTGTCGTCGCCGTCCGGCGCGCCGCGGCCGCCGTCTCCGCTGCAGCCCTGCCCTGCGTCGCCGAGATGGTGCAGGTCAGGGTTGGAGGGCCCGGGCACCTCCCCGTTGATGTCGTCGTCGAGGATGATGAGGCCGGCGATCTCCTCCACGCGGCGGGCGCGGTGGCGAGCCTCGATCTCCTCGAGGGCCCGGCGCTGCCGCTCCACCTCCTCCCGGACGTAGTTGTCCTGCGCCCACTTCACGGCGGCCTCGTCATCGGCGGTGGCCATGGCCAGGTGCTCCTGCTTGACCACCGCCAGCATGCCAGGCTCCGTCTTCGGCCTGACAAGGCAGAGGTGGCACCGGGAAGGTGACGGCTCGTGGGGATGGCCCCCCTCGTTGATGGTGATGCCGTCGCTGCTGCGGCCGCTGCGGCCGCTGCGTCGGACGAGCGGCGCCAACAAGCCGGGCTCGGCCTTGACGGCGACGAGCGGCGTACGGGTTGTGCCGGAGGAGTGGGAGGGCTGGGAGCCGGAGGAGTAGGAGGACAACGACGACAACGTCACCTTCATTCGCCGGGGCTGCCACGACGAGCCCCTCCGGCGGGAGACGAACGTTGCTCCGGGTACCCGAGGCGTGGCTCGTTGCCGCCCTCGATGTGCTTGAGGACGGCCTCGAGAGTGCGTCTAGGGATGCCCCACCAACGCCGGCGGCCCTTGCTGTTGTTGCGGCCGAGCGCGGGGCCGCCGTTGGTGGAGGCGAGCTGCTCCTCGCGGCGGCGCTCGAAGTATGCCGTCCAGAGGGAGGTATTGTCCAGGGCATACCTCGGTTGCCGGTGATGCTCCTCTGACAAGGTGGACCGGATCCGGGCGATCTCGGAGCGCCGCTCGGCTCCGGTGGGCACCGGTGGCACGGGGACACCGCCCGCGCTGAGCCTCCAGGAGCCGGGCGCCCGCATGTCCGGCGGCGCCGGGTACTCCGCCTCGAACAGCAGGCGGGCCTCGTCCTCATGGAGGTGCCGGCGACCGAAGCCATTAAGGGTCGCACCGTCGCCAGGGTAGCGCTCGGCCATTGCGGGGGGGGGAGAGGAGATCGCTGGGAAGAAGAGAGAGCGTGGGGGATAGGAGATCGCCGGGAAGAAGAGATCGCGGGGGAGGGAGAGGAGATCGCAGGCGACGAGGTGAGGCAAACACCAGCAAGGTCGCCTTTTATAACGGCGAGCGAGCGACACCGTGCGGACACGTGGGAGGCGAGGTGTGGACGCGCGGCGGGTGAACGCACATACTGACTGTGTCACCCCGTGAACGTCGGCTCATCAATGGAAGGCTGACCGGCGGGCAGCCTTGCATTGATTTGATTCCCCACGAGGAAACCGAGGCGATGAGGACGATGACGCGTGCTCGGGGTTGCTGACTCGGCGGACCCACACCCGTTTTCACGCCAAAACGTTTTGCCCGGCGCCTCCAGGCGCCCCCCAGCGTGCCGGGTTCGGCCTGGGTGTTGGGAGACGTAGTAGTAAATCAAAAAAATTCCTACGTATCACCAAGATCTATCTATGGACAAACCAGCAACGAGTGGGTAGAGATTGCATCTTCATACCTTTGAAGATCGCTAAGCGGAAGCGTTACAAGAATGCGGTTGGTGGAGTCGTACTCGCCGCGATTCAGAACGCGGTGGATTCCGATCTCAGTGCCGAACAACGGCGCCTCCGCATTCAACACACGTGCAGCCCGATGACGTCTCCTACGCCTTGATCCAGCAAGGAGGAAGGAGAGGTTGAGGGAGAGCTCCGGCAGCATGACGGCGTGGTGACGGTGGAGCTACATGAACTCCGGCAGGGCTTCGCCAAGCGACGGAGAACGAGGAAGAGGAAGGGTAGGGCTGCGCCGAGAGAGAGAGAAGTCGTGTCTCAAATCAGCCCAAACCCTTGCATATATATAGGAGGAGGGAGAGGGAAGGATGCCTTGGCCCCTCCTCCAAGGAAGAGAGCTCCGGCCGAAGCTAGGGAAGAGTCCACCTCCCACAAGGGAGGTGGATCTCCCTCCTTTCAAACTCCTTTTGACTTATCCCTTGATCTCCAGCCGCATGGGCCTTTCTAGAAGGTCTTGGCCAGCCCAATAAGGGATGGTACACCTCCTCTAAGGGCCCACGAAGTCCCATGGTCGTCACACCCCTCCCGGGGTCCTCCGGCACCCTCCCGGCACTCCTGGTACACTACCGATGAGCCCGAAAACTTTCCGGTGACCAAAACTGGACTTCCTATATATCAATCTTTACCTCTGGACCATTCCGGAGCTCCTCGTGATGTCTGGGATCTCATCTGGGACTCCGAACATCCTTTGGTAATCACGTATACCATTTCCCTATAACTCTAGCGTCATCGAACCTTAAGTGTGTAGACCCTACGGGTTCGGGAGACACGTAGACATGACCGATACACCTCTCCGGTCAATAACCAACAGCGGGATCTGGATACCCATATTGGCTCCCACATGCTCCACGATGATCTCATCGGATGAACCACGATGTCGGGATTCAATCAATCCCGTATACAATTCCCTTTGTCTATCGATATGATACTTGCCCGAGATTCGATCGTCGGTATCTCTATACCTTGTTCAATCTTGTTACCGGCAAGTCTCTTTACTCGTTCCGTAATACATCATCCCGTGTCTAACTCCTTAGTCACATTGAGCTCATTATGATGATGTCTTACCGAGTGGGCCCAGAGATACCTCTCCGTCACACGGAGTGACAAATCCCAGTCTCGATTCGTGCCAACCCAACAGATACTTTCGGAGATACCCATAGTGCCCCCTTTATACCCACCCAGTTACACTGTGACATTTGGCACACCCAAAGCATTCCTACGGTATCCGGGAGTTGCACAATCTCATGGTCTAAGGAAATGGTACTTGACATTGAAAAGCTTTAGCAGACGAACTACACGATCTTGTGCTATGCTTAGGATTAGGTCTTGTCCATCACATCATTCTCCTAATGATGTGATCCCGTTATCAACGACATCCAATGTCCATGGTCATGAAACCGTGACCATCTATTGATCAACGAGCTAGTCAACTAGAGGCTCACTAGGGACATGTTGTGGTCTATGTATTCACACATGTATTACGGTTTCCGGTTAACACAATTATAGCATGAACAATAGACAATTATCATGAACTAGGAAATACAATAATAACCATTTTATTATTGCCTCTAGGGCATATTTCCAACAGTCTCCCACTTGCACTAGAGTCAATAATCTAGTTACATTGTGATGAATCGAATACCCATAGCAATCTGGTTGATCATGTTTTGCTCGTGAGTTAGTCAACCTGGGCTCCGTATGCACTTTACAAATATCTATATCTCCCTCCTGAATGTAATCACGGATGGAGTTGAAGCGACGCTTGATGTGTCTTGTATTCTTGTGAAACCTGGGCTCCTTCGCAAGGGCAATAGCTCCAGTGTAGTCACAGAATAGAGTCATCGGGCCCGACGCACTTGGAATTACTCCTAGGTCGGTGATGAACTCCTTCATCCAGACTCCTTCCTTTGCTGCTTCCAAAGCAGCTATGTACTCCGCTTCACATGTAGATGCTGCCACGACGCTTTGCTTGCTGCTGCACCAGCTGACTGCTCCTCCGTTCAAAACATACATGTATCCGGTTTGCGACTTGGAGTCGTTCGGATCTGTGTGAAGCTAGCATCGACGTAACCCTTTACGACGAGATCTTAGGCACCTCTATATACGAGAAACATGTCCTTTGTCCTTTTCAGGTACTTCAGGATATTCTTGACCACTGTCCAGGGTTCCGCTCCGGGATCACTTTGGTACCTCCCTACCAAACTTATGGCAAGGTTCACATCAGGTCTGGTACACAGCATGGCATACATAATAGAGCCTATGGCTGAAGCATAGGGGATGAAACTCATCTCTTCTCTATCCTTTGTTGTGGTCGGGCATTGAGTCGTACTCAATCTCACACCTTGTAACACGGGCAAGAACCCCTTCTTGGACTGATCTATATTGAACTTCTTGAATATCTTGTCAAGGTATGTGCTTTGTGAAAGACCTATGAGGCGTCTCGATCTATCTCTATAGATCTTAATACCTAATATGTAAGCAGCTTCTCCAAGGTCCTTAATTGAAAAACATTTATTCAAGTAGGCCTCTACACTTTTCAAAAGTTCTATATCATTTCCCATTATCAGTATGTCATCCACATATAATATGAGAAATGCTACAGAGCTCCCACTCAGTTTCTTGTAAATACAGGGTTCTCCATAAACCTGTATAAACCCAAACGCTTTAATCACCTCATTAAAGCGAATGTTCCAACTCCGAGATGCTTGCACCAGCCCATAGATGGAGCGCTGGAGCTTACATGCGTTGTTAGCATCTTTAGGATCGACAAAAGCTTCCGGCTGCATCATATACAGTTCTTCCTTAAGGAAGCCATTAAGGAATGTCGTTTTGATGCCCATTTGCCAGATCTCATAATCATAAAATGCGGCAATTGCTAACATGATTCGGACAGACTTTAGCATCGCTATGGGTGAGAAAGTCTCATCGTAGTCAACTCCTTGAACTTATCGATAACCCTTAGCGACGAGCCGAGCCTTATAGACGGTCACATTACCATCCGCGTCAGTCTTCTTCTTAAAGATCCATTTATTTTCAATGGCTCGCTTATCATCAGGAAAGTCCACCAAAGTCCACACTTTGTTCTCATACATGGATCCTATCTCGGATTTCATGGCTTCAAGCCATTTGTTGGAATCTGGGCCCGCCATCGCTTCTTCATAGTTCGAAGGTTCACTGTTGTCTAACAACATGATCTCTAGGACAGGGTTGCCATACCACTCTGGTGCGGAACATGTCCTAGTGGACCTTCGACGTTCAATAGTAACTTGAACTGAAGTTTCATGATCATCATCATTAACTTCCTCTCCAGCCGGTGTAGGCTCCATAGAAACAACTTCCTATGCTGCGCTACTCTCCGGTTCGAGTGGAGCTACAATTACCTCATCAAGTTCTATTTTCCTCCCACTTACTTCTTTCGAGAGAAACTCTTTCTCGAGAAAGGATCCATTCTTGGCAACAAAGACTTTGCCCTCGATCGTAGGTAGAAGGTATACCCAATAGTCTCTTTGGGATATCCTATGAAGACACACTTTTCCGCTTTGGGTTCGAGCTTCTCAGGTTGAAGTTTCTTCACATAAGCATCGCATTCCCAAACTTTTAGAAACGACAGCTTAGGTTTCTTTCCAAACCACAATTCATACGGTGTCGTCTCAACGGATTTTGACGGTGCCCTATTTAAAGTGAATGTGGCAGTCTCTAATGCATATTCCCAAAACGATAGCGGTAAGTCGGTAAGAGACATCATAGATCGTACCATATCTAATAGAGTGCGATTACGACGTTCAGACACACCATTTCGCTGAGGTGTGCCAGGCGGCGTGAGTTGTGAAACAATTCCATATTTCCTTAGGTGCGTGCCAAACTCGTGACTTAAATATTCTGCGCCACGATCAGATCGTAGGCACTTTATTTTCCTGTCATGTTGATTCTCTACCTCACTCTAAAATTCCTTGAACCTTTCAAAAGTTTTAGACTTATGTTTCATAAAGTAGACATACCCATATCTACTCAAGTCATCAGTGAGGGTGAGAACATAACGGTAGCCACCACGAGCCTCGACACTCATTGGACCGCATACATCGGTATGTATTATTTCCAACAAGTCAGTTGCTCGCTCCATTGTTCCGAAGAACGAAGTCTTAGTCATCTTGCCCATGAGGCATGGTTCGCACGTGTCAAATGATTCGAAATCAAGAGAGTCCAAAAGTCCATCAGTATGGAGCTTCTTCATGCGTTTGACACCAATATGACCAAGGCGGCAGTGCCACATGTAAGTGGGACTATCGTTATCAACCTTACACGTTTTGGTACTCATACTATGGACATGTGTAACATCACGTTCGAGATTCATCAAAAATAAACCATTGACCAGCAGGGCATGACCATAAAACATTTCTCTCATATAAATAGAACAACCATTATTCTCAGATTTAAATGAGTAGCCATCTCGCATCAAGCGAGATTCAGATACAATGTTCATGCTCAAAGCTGGTACTAAATAACAATTATTAAGGTTTAAAACTAATCCCGAAGGTAGATGTAGAGGCAGCGTGCCGACGGCGATCATATCGACCTTGGAACCATTCCCGACGCGCATCGTCACCTCGTTCTTCGCCAGTCTCCGCTTATTCCGCAGCTCCTGCTTGGAGTTACAAATGTGAGCAACTGTATCGGTATCAAATACCCAGGAGCTACTACGAGTGCTGGTTAGGTACACATCAATAACAAGTATATCACATATACCTTTAATGTTGCCGGCCTTCTATTCCGCTAAGTACTTGGGGCAGTTCCGCTTCTAGTGACCGGTACCCTTGCAGTAAAAACACTCAGTCTCAGGCTTGGGTCCATTCTTGTTCTTCTTCCCGACAACTTGCTTACCGGGCGCGGCAACAGCTTTGTCGTCCTTCTTGAAGTTCTTCTTACCCTTGCCTTTCTTGAAACTAGTGGTCTTATTCACCATCAACACTTGATGCTCCTTTTTGATCTCGACCTCCGCTGATTTCAGCATCGAGTACAACTCAGGAATGGACTTCTCCATCCCTTGCATGTTGTAGTTCATCACAAAGCTCTTGTAGCTAGGTGGAAGCGACTGGAGGATTCTGTCAATGACCGAGTCATTCGGGAGATTAACTCCCAGCTGAGTCAAGCGGTTGTGTAGCCCAGACATCTTGAGGATGTGCTCACTAACAGAACTATTCTCCTCCATCTTACAGCTAAAGAACTTGTCAGAGACATCATATCTCTCAACCCGGGCATGAGCTTGGAAAACCAGTTTCAGCTCTTGGAACATCTCATATGCTCCGTGTTGCTCAAAACGCTTTTGGAGCCCAGGTTCTAAACTGTAAAGCATGCCGCACTGAACAAGGGAGTAAGCATCGCAGCGAGAATGCCAAGCGTTCGCAACGTCTTGCTCTGCTGGGAGAAGGGGTGGGTCACCTAGTGGTGCATCAAGGACATACAATTTCTTGGAAGTTATGAGGATGATCCTCAAGCCACGGACCCAGTCCGCATAGTTGCTTCCATCATCTTTCAGCTTGGTTTTCTCTAGGAACGCGTCGAAGTTTAGGGTGACATTCGCGTTGGCCATTGGATCTACAATATAGATTGTAAAGACAATTTTAGACTAAGTTCATGATAATTAAGTTCACATAATCAAATTATTTAATGAACTCCCACTTAGATAGACATCTCTATAGTCATCCAAGTGACACATGATCCATGTCAACTAGCCTGTGTCCGATCATCACGTGAGACGGACTAGTCATCCATGGTGAACATCTCCATGTTGATCGTATCTTCTATACGACTCATGTTCGACCTTTCGGTCTTCCGTGTTCCGAGGCCATGTCTGTACATGCTAGGCTCGTCAAGTCAACCTAAGTGTATCGCGTGTGTAAATCTGGCTTACACCCTTTGTATGCGAACATTAGAGCCTATCACACCCGATCATCACGTGGTGCTTCGGAACAACGATCCTTAGCAACAGTGCACAGTTAGAGTGAACACTTTTCTTGAAATTTTATTGAGAGATCATCTTATTTACTACCGTCGTTCTAAGCAAATAAGATGTAAACATGATAAACATCACATGCAATCAATATAGTGACATGATATGGCCAATATCATCTTGCTCCTTTGATCTCCATCTTCGGGGCACCATGATCATCACTGTCACCGGCACGACACCATGATCTCCATCATCATGATCTCCATCATTATGTCTTCATGAAGTTGTCTCACCAACTATTACTTCTACTACTATGACTAACGTTTAGCAATAAAGTAAAGTAATTACATGGCGTTTATGATTGACACGCAGGTCATACAATAAAATAAGACAACTCCTATGGCTCCTACTGTTTGTCATACTCATCGACATGCAAGTCGTGAATCCTGTTACAAGAACATGATCAATCTCATACATCACAATGCATCACATCACATTCTTTGGCCATATCACATCACAAGGCATATGCTGTAAAAACAAGTTAGACGTCCTCTAATTTGCAGTTGCAAGTTTTTACGTGGCTGCTATAGGTTTCTAGCAAGAACGTTTCTTACCTACGCCAAAACCACAACGTGATATACCAATTGCTATTTACCCTTCATAAGGACCCTTTTCATCGAATCCAATCCGACTAAGGTGGGAGAGACAGACACCCGCTAGCCACCTTATGCAACAAGTGCATGTCAGGCGGTGGAACCAGTCTCACGTAAGCGTACATGTAAAGTCGGTCCGGACCGCTTCATCCCACAATACCGCCGAATCAATATAAGACTAGTAGTGGTAAGCAAATTAACAAGATCGATGCCCAGAACTACTTTGTGTTCTACTCGTGCATAGATTCTACGCATAGACCTAGCTCATGATGCCACTGTTGGGAGACATAGTAGTAAATCAAAAAAATTCCTACGTATCACCAAGATCTATCTATGGAGAAACCAGCAACGAGTGGGGAGAGATTGCATCTTCATACCTTTGAAGATCGCTAAGCGGAAGCGTTACAAGAACGCGGTTGGTGGAGTCGTACTCGCAGCGATTCAGATCGCGGTGGATTCCGATCTCGGCGCCGAACAACGGCGCCTCCGCGTTCAACACACGTGCAGACCGATGACGTCTCCTATGCCTTGATCCAGCAAGGAGGAAGGAGAGGTTGAGGGAGAGCTCTGGCAGCACGACAGTGTAGTGACGGTGGAGCTACGTGGACTCCGGCAGGGCTTCGTCAAGCGCTACGGAGAACGAGGAAGAGGAAGGGTAGGGCTGCGCCGAGAGAGAGAGAAGTCGTGTCTCAAATCAGCCCAAACCCTTGCATATATATAGGAGGAGGGAGAGGGAGGGATGCCTTGGACCCTCCTCCAAGGAGGAGAGCTTCGGCCGAAGCTAGGGAAGAGTCCACCTCCCACAAGGAAGGTGGATCTCCCTCCTTTCAAACTCCTTTTGCCTTATCCCTTGATCTCCAACCGCATGGGCCTTTCTAGAAGGTCTTGGCCAGCCCAATAAGGACTGGTACACCTACTCTAAGGGACCACGAAGTCCTATGGTCATCACACTCCTCCTGGGGGTCCTCCGGTACCCTCCCGGCACTCCCGGTACACTACCGATGAGCCCAAAAACTTTCCGATGACCAAAACTGGACTTCCTATATATCAATCTTTACTTCCGGACCATTCCGGAGCTCCTCATGACGTCCGGGATCTCATCTGGGACTCCAAATATCCTTCGGTAATCACGTATACCATTTCCCTATAACCCTAGCGTCATCGAACCTTAAGTGTGTAGACCATACAGGTTCGGGAGACACGTAGACATTACCGATACACCTCTCCGGTCAATAACCAATAGCGGGATCTGGATACCCATGTTGGCTCCCACATGCTCCACGATGATCTCATCGGATGAACCACGATGTCGGGATTCAATCAATCCCGTATACAATTCCCTTTGTCTATCGGTATGATACTTGCCCGAGATTCGATCGTCGGTATCTCTATACCTTATTCAATCTCGTTACCGGCAAGTCTCTTTACT
This sequence comes from Hordeum marinum, assembly GCA_022496015.1. Lineage (NCBI taxonomy): Eukaryota > Viridiplantae > Streptophyta > Magnoliopsida > Poales > Poaceae > Hordeum > Hordeum marinum. The sequence goes on along the minus strand of CM039673.1, from coordinate 477,497,822 downwards.
CGTTCCGTAATACATTATCCCGTGGCTAACTCCTTAGTCACATTGAGCTCATTATGATGATGTCTTACCGAGTGGGCCCAGAGATACCTCTCCGTCACACGGAGTGACAAATCCCAGTCTCGATTCGTGCCAACCCAACAGACACTTTCGGAGATACCCGTAGTGCACCTTTACAGCCACCCAGTTACGTTGTGACGTTTGGCACACCCAAAGCATTCCTACGGTATCCGGGAGTTGCACAATCTCATGGTCTAAGGAAACGATACTTGACATTGAAATGCTTTAGCAGACGAACTACACGATCTTGTGCTATGCTTAGGATTAGGTCTTGTCCATCACATCATTCTCCTAATGATGTGATCCCGTTATCAACGACATCCAATGTCCATGGTCATGAAACCGTGACCATCTATTGATCAACGAGCTAGTCAACTAGAGGCTCACTAGGGACATGTTGTGGTCTATGTATTCACACATGTATTACGGTTTCCGGTTAACACAATTATAGCATGAACAATAGACAATTATCATGAACTAGGAAATACAATAATAACCATTTTATTATTGCCTCTAGGGCATATTTCCAACACTGGGTACGCCGGTGCTAAATTAGGCCCTAACCGGCGAAAATTGGGCTCGTGGGGCGCGACTGGGCCGATTTTCGATCGCCGGCGCAAAAAACAGCCTTCGGGGGGCCTCTTGGGGGGCGGCTGGAGATGCTCTTAATGTGATGACTTTCCGACTGTTTACTATAATAAGTTATGTCCGGCTCCTGCGGGGCAATGTGAGAGTTTCCCGCAAAATAAAAAAGAGACCATGCTAGGGCCTAAAATCTCATCTATTAAGACATGTGAAAAATGTGAAAGTAGTAGTAATATTTTTTGGAAGCACATTTCAACGTCCATACGTTCTTACTGGTAGCTAGGTCGATTCATCGCCTACTAATTGCCCTCGGCAATGCATGCCTTGAACTACAACATGCAACACACGGAGTTCTCTCAACTCAGATAACCAAATCGGCTGTCTGCGTGTCTGATTCGATCTACAGGTACGTAGCATCCATCATGTCTTGCAGAAGTGGCCGAAGGGCACATTGGGGGTGGAGAACTCCGCCGAGAGAATCTTGGCCGCGACGACGGCGTTCGCGGCGTCGGTGTAGTGCACTCCGTCCCAGCTGACGAACTTGCCGCCGTCCTCGCACACCCGGTAGCCGGCGCCGAGGCAGCTCACGCTGGCGTTGTAGTTGTAAGGCGGCCCGCCGTAGCCGCAGCACGCCATGAGCGGCTCCTCAAACCCTGAAACACCAGCGGCCCCGTAAAAAAACAGAGTACGCATCCAGTGTCTCCACGTTGATGGATTGCTCAACAATTGGCTCACCGTAGCCGCTGTGGTTGGCGATGAGGTCGTACTTGATGGACAGGATGTCGGTGTACACGATGGTAGCGCCTTTGAGCTTCGACGTGAGTTTGTGGCAGACGGAGCAGAGCTGGTCGTTGAACTCGTAGGAAGCGTTGTTGAGTGTTCTGAGGCAGCCGCCGTCGTCGAGATCGCCGTCGTCATCGTTCCTGGGCTCGGCTAGCTTCTGGGGCAAGCAGCCCAGCGGGCCGGTGCCGTGGACCCAAAAGTTCTTGGCTCCATTGTAGTACAAAGTCTGCATGCCATGAACAGAAAGCAAGTAGTGTTAGGGTTCTACACCAGGCAAAAGAAGGGAACTGAGCATTACGATTTAGCAATTAATTACCACAATGGCATCCTGTATCTCAGATAGGATGGCCGGGATCCTCTGATGGATCACGTCGTCGTAGGCCAACCTGCTAGAAAAGGCTCCGGAGAGGTCGTTCTGCCCTATGTCGATGAGGTACAGCGCGTTCCGGAAACCCTCCGCGTCCACCGGAGCCTTCTCGCCTGCAAAACAACTAGCGCTAGATCTGTGAGACACACAACCCTTAAATTTTGTGCTGACTAGTGCTGAAGTAGCATGAATCAAGGAGACTCGAGAACCATGGCTGATGAGCTGGAGGGAGCGCTGCTTGAAGTGGATGAACTGCTGCACCTGGACGTGGAGAGCAAAGGGCCTGTCACGCGGCATGGTGCCCGAGCCGGCGATGGCGAAGTTGGCGCCGTTGCCGAAGTCGGAGCCCAGCGCCTCCATGTACGGGCTCAGGTAGCTCATGTTCAGGCTCTCACCTGCACGTTCGCCCACGCACGCAGTAATTATCAAGGCACTACCAAACAGCGTGCTACGAGAAGACCAGATTTTGCAAGGTGGTGAATCCGTAAGAAGAAAACCACTGTTACCGTTGCAGACTATCTTGACAAAACTGATTAAAACCCCTATCATTTTGGTGTGACTCAGTGGCCGAGGCAGGATGGATGAAATCCTAATGTTGAGGGGGGAGGGGGGCTATAGGATTTTTTCTTTAAACTACCGTTCACTTGATTTCAACAAGCAAATTCAACTTCTTGAGGAGGGACTTGCAATAGCTGGCCACCAACCCCCGCCCCCTCTCTCCACCCATGGCGGCTCGGCAACACACATACTCAGTCAGAATCGACTGAGCAAACTAATGGAGCAAGACGGACAATATATTTCAACACTATCCTTCACGTCTAGGATTATTTACTTCTTAGACGTGGTATTGATGTAGGCCGCAAAATCTTTTATTTTAATACAACGCTGACAGGGTCTTGAACTAAAGATCTCTTGCATGTGATACTATATTGAATTCATGCTTCAGCTAATTGCTTTAAAAGTCTAAACTGATAAAAAGAGACGGACAATATATTTCAACAAACACGACAACGAATTGGGCAATCTAAAGATGGGTGACGGCGACGACACGCCAGCTAGCGCTGTAGCGCAGGCTCAACGGCAAGGCGCCGGTGAAGTTTTGGGGGCAGTTAAGCTAACAACTACTCCCTCCGTTTCAAATTAGTTGGCTCAGATTTGTCTAGATACGGATGTATCTAGACATGTTTTAGTGTTAGATACACCCGTATATAGATAAATTCAAATCAACTAATTTGAAACGGAGGGAGTACAATGCTAAATGTGTCCACTCAATCTTATGTTCTATCTGTCCTACGTCATTGTTGGGCATCGTTTACCTCTAAGGTGTTGCTTTGGGAGAATTATTCTCCTCGTCCATGTGTTCTCGAGGACAACCGTGTTATTGTTGCTTGTTTGTTACATTGGTCGTGTCAATTATCTTTGTGCTTATTTACCTTTTGCAAATCTCTTTGTTGGTGTGTATTTTTAATGTTTTGACTAAGGAAGTTTCTAGGTCTCAGTCAACTGAGTCTCAGTCAGGTAGTATAGTATCGAATCTCGATACAAGATCAACGAATTATAGGATCGACTGAGACTTCACGAAGTCTTAATCGACTGATTTTTAACAAGCCCATTTGACTAAGTCTTGATATCGTGAGGTTCAGTGATCTGATGTTTTCCATATCTACTCCCTCCGTTTAGAAATAAGTGTCATGATTTTAATTCAAATTAGGTATATCTTTCAAGGTGCTACAGTGCTTAACAAAAACAAAAAAGAAAGATGATGGCCGGTGCCTTTTATAGCATCACCTACACAAAACGAGTTCCTGCCCCAAAGAACTGAACATGAAATAGACTGCCGTGCGTCATGCTTTCATGCTGGCTTTTTTTTTAGAAACAAAGGATGACCCTCGGTCTCTACATCTGGAAGATGCATGTGATCATTTTATTGATTATTTTTGAGGACCTTATAAAGTAGTACAACAATATGCCTGAATCCGTCATCTTGGCAACATCTGCCGCTACTCCTATCCATATGATGGAGGGGTGCAAGCTGGGCCAAATATCCAGACCTTTCACCTAAGTCTAACATCTAAAGTTGGAGGTCCCGACCGAGCCACATATCGGGTCCGGGGCACAATCCAGTCTGACGCACTCACATGTGTCGTCGCCGCCATCTTCCACTGGTCCATCTTCAGAGCATATTGAGGTGCCAACCTTGGCAGGTTTCTCTGCCATCGATGCCACCAAGACGCCAAATGACGACCACCACCTACGCTAGTCCATCTCCAAGCAGAAGGAGCGCTACTACAAGACGAAGACTGGCGGTAGAACAGATGAAACGACGCACACATTGCCGCTGCCAAACACCTCACACACACCGCAAAGCGCTCACCGTGCTTTCGGGAACCCCGGGCGACGCCTTCAAGAAGGAGCACGACGAGGGTACGACGTCGTCGCCCGCAAGCGGGATTACACTTTTGCCCAAAGGAAGAGCACATTGAAAAACGGGAGAGGACCTCGACAAGGCCTCCAAGAAGGGGACCGACGCCCAGCAAAGGCGTCGCCATTGTCGTGGCCTCCGCCGACGGCCAAGGGTTTCCCCCGGTCCTGCCCTCATCCCATCCACCCGGCCAAAGACTTGGTGAAGGGAGCGCACGCAGCCGAAGAAGGCGTTGGACATCATCGAAGCAGGCACGCCGGGTGACGGGGCACCCCGACCCACTGTAGTATACGTCCACCGAGACCTCACCGCCCGCATGGCCGAAGTCGCGGACCACCAGCAACCACGACCGTCGCCCGTCAAAGAAGTAGCACCGTCTACACCGCCCAAGGCCGCCGCTCCAGCATCCACCCACCGCACACATCCCATCAAAACATGGAGAAAGACCCACACCGCCGCCACTAGGGAACACCACACCGCGATAACCCAAGTCGGGCAGGACGAGGCATGGCCACGCCGGCCAGATCCGGCGAACCCCGGCCCACCAGCCGCCAGATCAGAGGAGCTGGCCCCGATCCCAGGGCCGAGGCGGACGGATCTGACGGGCGAAGCCGTCCTAGGCGACTCGGGCCAGGGCAGGCGCGGGTCAACAATGCCGACGGCCGCCGGCCGCCGCAGAGGGCCGGCATCGACAGCCACCAGGGCAGGGAAAGCGGGCCGCGACGCCCGATGCGGGGTGGGGGGCTCTTTAGAGGCCGATGCGGTTGCGCGGGGAAGAGGAGGCCCGACGACGGCTGTCGGCCATGGCGGGGAAGGAGGAGAAGGGGAGGCGAGGAACCGGCGGTGCCTAGGGTTTCGCCCTCGAGTCGCCCGAGAGCGGACGACGCGGGGGGCGAGGGGGTGCAGATCGATTGGAAGACGGCCTCTGCACTAACTAAGGATGCATACAACCATTATGTATGAGTATCAGGATTTTAACTTGGTTAATAATAATCAAGTCTGGTCCTCTAGATAAATTGCATGAGTATCAGAAAAGCCTTGTCTTCAAGAATAAATAAGAACCTAAATTTGATTCCGTGAAAATTTAAACTCAGGTGTTAGGTTTGTGCATCCACTCTCCAACCACTTGAGCTAGGCTCGTCCCCCTTCATGCCAGCTACTGCTCCAACACTTTGATGCGATCGCGCGCGGGGCAGCACTTGACCACCAACCAGTTCACGCGAGTGCTTCTAACACCATGATCAAACTTTTAAAGATGGAGGCACTAGCACCACTACCACCAAGCCATATGAACCAGGGTTTGGGTGCGAACCCGTCGTTGCGCACTTGTCAATTCCTTGAGATGGACCGTGCATGCACGCGCGCTTGTCATATCGGAGATGCATAATTTCAGCCGCCGCCACTTAATGTTCTAGTAGTTGCTACTGCGCACTAATTTTTGGCGCACTAATCATGCTTTCAGGTCACCAATTTATCCCCAAACAAATCGACAAGATCGACCTGCACGAACACGGAAGATAGAAAACGACAGCACTACGGCTGCATGCTGTGGAGAAAAGGAAGCCGCGAAAAGGACGGCATCTTACTGTCGCCCAGTTGAGCAGTGACAAAGTCTCATGAAAGTATATATACACAGTAAGATTTAGGATTGTTTAAAAAAAAAGATTTAGGATTACTGTGGAGCAGTTGCTCTTTTTTCTTATGGTTTTTGTGCGACAAGTGGAGCAGTTACTATTGTTCAAAGATACTTGAGCTAGCAGAGTGCACAACCAACGTGGAGGCGGCGGCAATGGATTTGCGTTGCGTGTGCGACTTACAGAGGTAGTCGATGACGAGGCGGCCGTCGCAGAGCCGCCCGGTGGAGCGGCGGAAATGGGCGCGGCCCTCCGGGAGCGGGAAGTAGCTCCCGAGCGCCGCCGCGGCGCCGCCCGTGTCCGTGTTGGAGTCGCCGAACGCGAACACCACAGGCCGCCGCGTGCAACCCTCCTCTGCGGCGGCCGGCAGCAGCGCCGGCGAGGCGAGTAATACCGTGACCGCGAGCACGGCTGAAACCGCGGCTCTAGCGCTCGCTGCCATGCCTCCGGAGACGTCACCAGCTCCAGCTGCTTGCGACGTGTAATCGATGTCTGTATACCTAATGCCTATACGAGAACGATCCTGGGACGCACACCCATTTATAGCCGTGGTGTGGGTGGGTGCAGGAGTGCAGCACTACAACCAAAGCCAGAAGATTGCAAATTGCAAGCCGGCCGGGCACGGGGTGCAACTCTTTGCACTTTTTCTCGAACATGCATGCATGCATGCATGCACGCACAAGCGCAATGGAGTGCGCTTGTGGGCGCATCAACTGAGCAGCCGTTGATAGGATCAAGCGTGGCCTAGACTCCTCAACTCCAACTTCTTCTTTTTTACAATAAATAATACTCCTCGGCGTCAGCTGCAACTTGACATACCTATGGGGTAGAGCACGATAGCATCATCCTGTAGAGATGTCCTTACAGGGCGAAATACCATCGTCCTGTAGTCTGTAGAGATGTCACTTCTCAAATGTTCTTTCAGACCATAACTCCTTAAAAATGAGAAGTTGAGAAAATGATCGGACCTAATCAAACCCTTATATTTTTCCTGATATTGTTTAGTCTTCTTTCATCTTTTTGTGACATACTCCCTCTATACTAAATTATTTATTTTAAATTTGTCTAAATACGGATATATCTAGACTAGATACATCCGTATCTAGACAAATTTAAGACAAGTAATTTGGGACGAAGTAATAAATTTTAACAATTGCACCGTATTTGGTCAAACATTTAAAAATGGACCTTATGCAACAATTCAACTGTAAACACATAGATGGTTCATCCAATCGATCAATTCAAATTAAAGCATGCATATACTTAATCCAAAAGCCATCAAATCAGTCAAATTTATCCGAAAAACACCACATAGCATGTCTGATGCCGTGGACCAAGCCCTAACAACGGTGCAACCATGAGCGAACCTACGTAGGCACAGACGGGATCATAGGAAACCGGATAGAAGTTGCTCATACGATAGCCCGTGTTTTGGGCTTGGACACCGGTAAAACTTACAACTGGACACCGGTTGGACGACGTTTGGAGCATGCCCGTGCGCCTCGGGGTGGCCCATACTAGTAGCAGTGGATCATCCCGTTGTCGGTCATCTAGAGGGTGTTTGCTAGCCATCGATCACTTGTGCTATGTATGTATGTGTGTAACGTGCGCCCAATCGGTTGTTGCCTTCTCGTCTCCTCCTATCGCGTCGTCACCCGCTCAACCACGACATCCGTCCACCACTGCCCTCGCCTGCTAGCCCTGCAGATTGCTAATTAAATAATTGAAGCTAAATAGGAACGGCTCTCTGCAAGGTCACAAAGTGCGTTCAATCACTCTTGATTTTCTTTAATTGTTGTCTAAATTATATGTCTAAAGTTATCAAATTTAAGGGTGTTATAATTGAGAATCAGATTGCTACGACACAATTTCCCTTAGTGATTCACATCTGATTGAAAATTTTGATAGCTCAACCGCGTGCTTGCGACGGTAATAAGGTACAATGTTGAGTAAGTTTACCCTCATGACCAGTTCAATCAATATGCTTCATTTATTGTTTCTAATCTTGCATCCACAAACACAAATAATGTACCTGGTTTGGCACTTGCGATCAGTGGCGGAGCTTGACTGTGATTCGGGGGGGGGGGGGGGGAGCAAAGTATACATGTTTGGGGGCTTATTCAACTTCACATTATCAACTAGTACTTCAAGTCAAACACTATGAATTTTTTACCGTCGGATATTTTAAATAGTTGTGAAGTGTGTCATTTTTATGCATATTATTGTTTGATATATGTTCTATATGTGGACATCGGCTGATTTCTATTCTAGGTCAGCCCTGGGTGCAACACGAATGGATAGCCATGGTCCTTCATGTCGTGTTGCATGTATAACTTTTGGATGATAATCACATACTTTATGATTTGCACCCCACTCAGTGATGCAATTTTGACTTGATCAACACAACTAGACCATCGGTTGCATTCCTCTTGTATCACATCACACCGGTGAGCAAGAGCCTTGACTCCTTGAGTGTGGCGAGAATGGATGGTCATTATGTTGGAGTAGTAGTCTTCAATCATACTTCAAAACTTTTCGTTCATTTGATTTGTACCAATTGACGCACCAAGCAAGACATTCATCTAAGAAGGCACAAAGCAATGTCTTCTTGGGCATCAAGGAGTCTTCGCCAAATTTTCATTGGGTTCTCCACCTTTTTGACATGTCACAACAAAACTAGCCATCAGTGACCGAAGAAATTGGGAGGCAGCTATCAAATAAGGCAAGCAAAATCTACAACATGTTTTTATTTTTAACACCAATTACTACTCACACCACCACACGCACTCACAAAATGTTTACACATGAACGAAAACATCTCTTGCTAAAGAAACATTTCACATTATTAAAATATCAAAGAAGTCGAATATGTCGATGATGTCTCGATATCACCTCTCTACTAACCATCCAATCCCTAGTTGTCTTCCCGTAATGGAAGAAAATGAAGCAACACAGCCTCAGAACCGATGGTATATGGGCGTGCCGTTTAAAAATCAGTATACTTTTATACTAGCAAGAAGTAGTGTAAAAAACGATAATGTGTGTTCCCATCTTATAACGAAGTTAAAAAAGGAAATAATATAGAGCCATAAAATAAAGAAAAAAGTTACTAATTGGCGAACACTTTTTGAGAGAGGGTGGCAAAACAAGCATTTTCCTGACAGTTGTAGTTAAGGCGCGAGATCAAACGACTGCCCCCTTTTTGCCTTCAAATTCATTCTTTCTTCAAAAACTCTCGTGCGTCTCTGAAGAAAATGTCACGTAGAGAAACTGTCAACAAAAACGTTGGTAAATGTCATCTCTCACAGCGAAAGTTGGCCAGCCATTGAAGAAGAAAGCGGGTTTTGCGAAGACGCTTCTGCCGTCGATGCGTCTGTGACTGTGGGTGTGGCTCACCCTCCCCGCCGCTCGACCCGGCACGAGGCACACAGGGGATGAGGAGATGAGCGAGAGCTGCTAGGAGGAGCGACACAACCCCATGGCTCCTCCTCAGTGCGCCGTCTCGCCACCGCCCGCCGCCACCAATGCGACCAATGCCGCCACCGTCGGAGGCAAGGGCAGGACGCAGCTGGCGGTGGCGCAGGTGAAGAAGCTCTGCAAGCAGGGGCGGCTCGAGCAGGCGCGGCTGCTGCTGCTGGACGCGCTGCCGCGCCCGCCCCCGACGCTGCTCTGCAACGTGCTCCTCATCGCCTACGTCGCCGGCGCGCTCCCGGACCACGCGCTCCGCCTCTACGCGCTCCTCAACCACGCCGCGCGCCCCGCGCCCCGCTCCGACCACTACACCTACTCCTGCGCGCTCACCGCCTGCGCCCGCTCCCGCCGCCTGCGCCTCGGGAGGTCCGTTCACGCGCACCTCCTCCGCCGCGCCCGCTCGCTCCCGGACACCGCCGTCCTCCGCAACTCGCTGCTCAACCTCTATGCCTCCTGCGCGAGGTACCGCCACGGCGGCGTCGACGTCGTCCGCAGGCTGTTCGACGCAATGCCCAAGAAGAACGTCGTTTCCTGGAACACCCTCTTTGGCTGGTACGTCAAGACGGGGCGTCCCGATGAAGCCCTGGAGATGTTCGTGCGCATGCTGGAGGACAGCATCAGGCCCACGCCGGTCAGCTTCGTGAACGTCTTCCCGGCGGCGGGGAGCGGCAATCCCAGCTGGCCGTTCTTGCTCTATGGTTTGCTGATAAAGCATGGGGTGGAGTATGTCAATGATCTCTTTGTTGTCAGCTCGGCGATCGGCATGTTCTCTGAGATTGGCGATGTGCAGTCAGCTCGGATGGTGTTTGACCGTGCTGCCAAGAAGAACATTGAGGTTTGGAACACGATGATCACTGGGTACGTGCAGAATGGGCAGTTTTCTGAAGCCATGGATCTCTTTGTCCAGATACTGGGGTCAAAAGAGGTTCCGTCGGATGTTGTGACTTTCTTGTCAGCCGTCACAGCGGCCTCGCAATCACAAGATGTCAGGCTGGGTCAGCAACTGCATGGCTACTTGATGAAAGGAATGCACAGCACATTGCCTGTGATACTAGGTAATGCGCTTGTCGTGATGTACTCTAGATGCGGCAAAGTTCAAACTGCATTTGAACTGTTTGATCGGTTGCCAGAGAAGGACATTGTTTCTTGGAACACCATGATCACTGCTTTTGTTCAAAATGATTTTGACTTGGAGGGCCTGTTGCTCGTTTATCAGATGCAGAAATCAGGTTTCATTCCTGACACGGTGACATTGACCGCAGTGCTGTCTGCAGCATCAAATACAGGAGACCTTCAGATTGGTAAACAGTCGCATGGGTATCTCATCAGGCATGGCATTGAGGGTGAGGGCTTGGAGAGCTATCTAATAGACATGTACTCCAAGTCTGGCCGTATAGACATGGCTCAGAGAGTGTTTGATGGCTATGGCAATGACAGAGATGAAGTCACTTGGAATGCCATGATAGCAGGGTACACACAGAGTGGCCAGCCTGAACAGGCGGTCTTAGCATTCCGAGCGATGATTGAGGCAGGTGTAGAACCTACTTCGGTGACACTTGCTTCAGTGCTTCCCGCGTGTGACCCTGTTGGAGGGGGTGTATGTGCAGGAAAGCAGATACATAGTTTTGCGCTGCGCCATTCCTTGGATACCAATGTCTTTGTAGGTACAGCTCTTGTCGATATGTACTCCAAATGCGGGGAGATTTCTGCTGCAGAGAATGTCTTTGGTGGCTTGACTGAGAAGAGCACTGTCACCTACACGACAATGATCTCTGGTCTTGGCCAGCACGGTTTCGGCGAGAGAGCACTATCCCTCTTCTTCTCGATGCGAGACAAGGGGTTAAAGCCTGACGCTGTGACTTTCCTGGCGGCCATTTCAGCATGTAATTACTCTGGACTCGTCGATGAAGGAATTTCTTTGTACAGGTCAATGGAAACATTTGGGCTTTCAGCTACCCCTCAGCACCACTGCTGTATCGTGGATTTGTTGGCTAAAGCCGGGAGGGCAGACGAAGCATACGACTTTGTAGAAAGCCTGGGTGAGGACGGAAACTTCATCGCCATCTGGGGATCGCTTCTTGCATCCTGCAAAGCGCAGGGCAAGATGGAGTTGGCAGCATGGGCGACTGAGAAGGTGCTCAACATCGAGAAGCAGTATGGTCATGCAGGCTACAATGTTTTGCTGTCGCAGCTGTTTGCTGCTGAAGGTAACTGGAGTAGCGCTGATAGTCTGAGAAAGGAGATGAGATTGAGGGGGCTGAGGAAAGAGGCGGGTTCTAGCTGGATCAAAGTCCAGAGTGCAGGATTGCAGGATAGGTCTATGGAGAGGAACCAAAAGCAAAATTTCCCTGAAAATGAGGATGTGTTCTCAATGCTGGATGGAGATACTTACAGTACAGACGCAACCATTTAACAGTTTAAGGCTTGTGGCACGAATAGATTGCAGATTTGTTGATATCTGGAGATTAGCAGGTGGTGATTAGCTCATACTGTCACGGATCAGAGCCCCTGTTACCTTCAATTTTCACTTATGTCATGATTTGCCTTCTCCCAGAACACAACAGCTCCTTTGGCGTCTTTGACTGGATGAAACATGAAACCCCAGCCTGCAGGCGACGACGCCATGGTGAAAAGATGAGCAAGTGCGTCGAGACAACATCGCATGCTTCCATCGGAAATGGAACAAGTTGAGATCAATACAAGCCTCCATCAGAGATGAAACAAGATGTCGAGACCATGATCCGCTGGATGAAGAACCAGCTGCAGCGTAGACTGCGTAAATTCTGACCTGACATGTGAGTACGCCACTGTGAATGAAGTGTACATCAAAGTTTTGTTCATACTTATTGCTACTGAGGCGCTGTAAACATTCATGTAAAATGTCAATTAAAGAAAACTATCACAAGGTTATACTTATACAGCCAATTTAATGATGTAAATGTTTCTTCAGCATTCTAGATATGAATGTAGTATCTTAAATTAAGATCACATGATTACCCTGCTTGCACTCTTTTTTTTTTAAATGGAATCGCTAAGATCAAGGCAGCAAATTACTAAAGCCTCAAACGTACAGCCTGAAGCATCCCCGTGCTATAACTGGGAGAAGTCAAATCATGGCCTAGCTGCAGAGAACAGTAGCTCTAATCTGTCAACAAAACCAGCAAAAAAGCTGAAAAGTCAGAGCTACACCAAAGCACTCAAGTTCAAATGACACATTGAGCAGAAGAACCCAGCAGCGAAAGAATCATAGCATTTAATTCCAGAATAGCGTTGACACATATCATTGAATTCTACAACAATATCAGCAATATGATGATAAACTGTGATCACTGCAGTCATACAAATACAATTAAAAAATCTCCACTGGATAAACCAGTCATCAGGATGGCAAACTACATGCCTAATTTGAGAGTTCCAGTCCCAAAGTTAGTTCGCTACAAGATAGTACAGTACAAAACTTGCTGGAATGGTGACACTATCTATTGGTTTGCTCAAATATGCTTCAGCTGACTTTCCTTAGTTGGAGTGGTTGTCCTATGAAACATCACCCAACAGATCACCAGCTCGTGATTGGTGATAACGAATTCGCCACTGGTGTAGCAGGTAATGTTCAAGATTTTATCCCTAAGCCCATGTTACCTTATTATCTTACTTGCTCTGTGAATCACAAAATTGCCCATATTCACATTCGCAAAGACCCATCCTCACCTGAAATTTTAATTCAAAAAGGGGGTGAGTAAGCTAGGGCACTCTTTGGGTAAAGCTAGGAAGATGCTTGCAGAACCATGAACTAACAAAATGAATATTATCGCGCCATAATTGTGAATTCTTCCATGAAACGAATGTGCAATTGACAGCGAACCTTTCGTAAAGTGAAGGAAACCCGCCGTGAATTTCTTTTAATGACTTGACCAGCCACATCATCAATCTACAAGAAAAGGATCACATCACAACTATTATACCATGGTGCTTCATTTGGTATTAAATACAACAGAAGAATTGGCAAAAAGTTATTTATATGGTTGATAGTTTATCCAACATATGAATAAAAATGAAGTTCAGTAGTTAATTTAGCTTGGCAGTTTAATTACTGTATGTGAAATGTCATGTTTAGAGCTGGAGTACGACAAGTTAACTATTTGGCAGTTACAGTGATTACTAACTAACTTCTTGTACTCCTATTACTGTATGTTCAATGGTCAATGCTATGTTTAAAGGAGGAACAAAATACTGACTTGAACATTAAATACCTTATGGTGTGGTATATAGTGATGCCAAGCATATCGGCCTTCTCCAGACATGAGTAACATTGACCGAGGAGGTAGAAATACAGCTTTCCGTATGCACTGTGGATCTTGGATACTATCTTCATCAGTTCCTCCGACCACACTTGGAGCACGCCAACTGCCTTTCGGGTATTGTCTGAACTCCATAATGCAAGGTCCAGCCAAGGAAAGACTGAAAATCATTTCTTCGAATGCGGAGTGTGTGTCTATGTGTGGAGACAAACCTACACCACAAGGATATTCGTTTACCTGTAAGCACAATCAGGTTAATCCTACCATCGGTTGTCAACAGCTAATATTGTTAGCGATAGTAAATAAGAAAAGAAATCCGTAATTAGGACGTGACCAAACCAGCAACAGGATATTTAAGCTACAGTTGTCACGTTCAATGGAAAGTAACAGTAGTAGGAACGTGAAACTTACTGTAAAAAAAATTGAGAAAAAAACTTACTGTCAATTGATCCACCAGTTTGCTAGTACAATTCTTCACACCAGGGAATGTCACAATTTTCTCAAGGATTTTTGAAACAAAAGATGGCAATTCACCCAAGAACTGCTTCGAATCAACATTCCTGGTCTGTAAAGTCAACAAAACCTCGTTACAATGTAACTTTGAGAAACCTTCACATCAATATTTGATGATTAAAGGTAAGGGGTAGCAAAGGAGATATGAACTGTGAAAATTTGTTCATGGTACATAAATCATCCCTCTCTACAGAAAGAAGCTGAGTTGACTGCATATCGTTTCAGGGTAAAATTTCATAAAGCGTTCTTCTTTTTTCCAATTTTCGTTTTGTAACAGACCTTTTTTTTGCCTCTATGTTTTGTACACTGGACTAAGAGTTTTTCAAAGTGGCAGTAACAGTGTGGAGGGCCATGACAGGTTAGCATTGATGCTGCAGAGTTGAAAAAATCAGGTAAATTGACACTTATTGAGTGTGTGTCTTTTTCATTTCGTGCTGGAGAAAGAACTACTGTATATCCTCTCGAAAGTATATGAACTTATATTGTACTAAAAGAACCAACTGACAGTGTGAAGTTATTATACCAAACAAGGTAACCAATCTGACTAACTGATTGCAAAAGGGCAAACATAGTATTAGTCAGAGGGAAGAACAATCTGGATCATCATATACTTACAAGATCGAACTTACTTCATACAGAAACTCATAGCCGTAATGCTGAACTCGCCTTTTCGCCAACCTTTTCCATGGCCTGCTGTCCACTGCTGCAAGAAGCTCCTGCAGAAGGACCAAAGTCACGCACACTACTCATCAACACAAATTTACTGCTCGAGCAAGTAAGCAAGCCGCCGATGCAAGACAACCCGGCTGAGACTCCAGTTCACGGACCTGCTCCTCGGCGGGAGTGACGAACTCCTGGACCAAGTGAATGCCCGGGATGCCGAGCTCCGACGACGAGAGGGCCACCGGGCGAGCGGAGACGGCGGCCGTGGCCTTGGGCGCGGCGGGCACCGAGTAGCGTATGTGCAGCACGCGCCCGGAGAGGCGGCCGCAGGGGCGCCCGTGGAGCGCGGCCATCGCGGCCCCCGCAGCGGCGGGCTCGCGAAACCGTACGATGACGCGCGCGCCGCTGTCGTCAGCGGCGCTGACCCCCTCGACCTCTCCGAAGGCGCCGAAGGCCGCGGCGACGTCGTCGTGGGTCAGCCCCACCGCCGGCCCGCAGTTGGCCACGTACAGGACGGCGCTGGTAGCGGGGCGCGCGTCGGCGTCCTCGGTGACGGGCGGCGGGCGCGTGTACCCAGACTTGGCCATCTGCTGTGTCGCGTCGCGGCAGCTGGAGATCGAGTTAGAGGTGGGGGTGGAGGGAGGGGGGAAACGAACACGCGAGCAGCGGCAGCGGCGGAGCGGCGGGCGGTCGTGCCGCAGCTTTTCCTTTCCCCCGGGCCGTTTTGCTCAGGGGAAGGAAAATATTCATCCATGTACATATCAATTATTTTTTCGAAACGAAAGGCAAAAAGCTTTACCTCGTCTCGTTAAAGAAGAAGAAAATTGCATGATTAATTATGGAAAACCGGATGAAAACCGTTACAACTCACGAAGGGATAACACCGGCCAACCTGTCTATCCACACACTAGTAGAAAACAAGGATTTGATCCAGGCCAGCCCATTAGTCCCGGTTCAGTTACGAACCGGAACCAATTGGGACAACGGTCTCGGTTCGTGAGGCTAGGGGACCGAACGGGTCACGTGGGGCATTGGTCCCGGTTCTTTGGACACCTTTGGTCCTGGTTCCTGACACGAACCGGGACCACTGTACCTCGCTTGGCCCACATCCATTGGTCCCGATTCGTGGCTGGAACCGGTACCAAAGGTGGCCCTTTAGTCCCGGTTCCAGCCACGAACCGGGACCAATGAGATGCCTATATATACCCCCTCGCCGGCGAGCAGAGCACTCCACACTGCTCTATTTTTTTGGCCGACGAGGGAAGAGCTTTGTGGTGCTCTAGCTCACCTCCTATGTATATGAGGTGTTCGATTAAATGCCCAAGCGACATTTAAGATTTCTCCTCTCGAAATTCCTTGTCCAAACTCCATTTCACTCAAGATTTGTCTAGGTTTGGCGGTTCGTCCTGTCCCGTCCCCGTCCTCACCGCCGTCGATCGCTCGCGCCCATCTCGGTGCCGGCACCACCGTGGTTAGCCTCTTCTTCTTATCTTCTTTCTAAAAGAAAAAAGTTTTTACTTGTATGATTTAGATAGATACTTGTGTAATGTTCTTACTTTTATTATTGTATTTATTTTGGTCACTATTGTACTTTGGCTTTAATGTGATGATGAATTTCTATTAATTTGGTCACTTCTCTATTCATGA
Source organism: Hordeum marinum (assembly GCA_022496015.1). Lineage (NCBI taxonomy): Eukaryota > Viridiplantae > Streptophyta > Magnoliopsida > Poales > Poaceae > Hordeum > Hordeum marinum. Next base: position 477,481,382 of record CM039673.1, on the reverse strand, counting down.
TATGTTGTAATGGTTTTTAATACACTTTATTATATAACGCACGTAGATGAACCGACAATGGATGTACGGTGACCGACGCACCTCCGAGTATATTAAGGGCCTACATAATTTTCTCGAAGCGGCTGAGACAAACAAGCAGAATGGTTTTATTCATTGTCCATGTACTGTGTGTGAGAATACGAAGGCTTTCTCAGAAGGTGATCGATCCAGAAATCCTGCCAAGGTTAAGGAGTGATTTGATGCAATGTCTTGTTAGTTTCAAGCTGGTGTTCCCACCGTCCTTCTACAATATCATGACGCACGTCCTAGTTCATCTAGTCGATGAGATTGTCATTCTGGGTCCTGTATTTCTATACAATATGTTCCCCTTTGAGAGGTTCATGGGAGTCTTAAAGAAATATGTCCATAACCGCGCTAGGCCAGAAGGAAGCATCTCCATGGGCCATCAAACAGAGGATGTCATTGGGTTTTGTGTTGACTTCATTCCTGACCTTAAGAAGATTGGTATTCCTCAATCACGGTATGAGGGGAGACTGATTAGAAAAGGCACGCTAGGAGCAGGCTCAATAATATGTAGGGACGGACATTCTTGGTCTCAAGCACACTACACGGTTCTACATAATTCTACCTTGGTGACCCCGTATGTCGATGAACACAAGAATATTCTGCACTCCAAACACCCGGAGCAGTATGACGACTGCATTACATGTGAACACATCAGGACTTTCGGCAGTTGGTTGCAAACACGTCTCATGCATGAAAACACTGTTTCTAATGAGAAGTACTCGTTGGCCAGGGGGCCATCTTCGACTGTAATGACTTAAAAAGGGTATGAGATAAATGGGAATACATTTTACACGATCGCCCAGGTTCAAAAGAGCATCAACCAAAACAGCGGTGTCCGCTCTGATGCAACAACCAAGAGGGGAAAGGACATATATTATGGTTACATAGTGGACATATGGGAACTTGACTATGGACATGATTTGAAGGTCCCTTTCTTTCAGTGCAAATGGGTCAATCTGTCAAGAGGCGGGGTACAGGAAGATCCACAGTACGGAATGACAACAGTGGATCTGAACAATCTTGGGTACACAGACGAACCATTCGTCCTAGCCAATGATGTGGCACAGGTTTTCTATGTGAAGGACATGTCTACCAAATCGAGAAAAAGAAAAGATAAGAAAGCGAATACATCATACGATGAGCCAAAGCGCCACATAGTTCTTTCAGGAAAAAGAGACATCGTGGGATTGGAGAGCAAGACAGACATGTCTGAAGATTATGAAAAGTTTCATGAAATTCCTCCCTTCAAAGTCAAGGCTGACCCAAGCACCCTGTTAAACGATGAAGATTATCCATGGTTACAACGCAATAAGCAAAGGACGCAAGCAAAGAAAAAGTGAAGACTTTCTCTCTACAACTATATCATTGCAGTTACATGTGAAGAAATGAAATGCCTTTTGTAACACATGAGTTTTCGTCCGAAACCCTTATACTTCGAAAGAGATTGTCTGTTTTGTACACGAAGTGCATCCAGTTTTTGCCGTAACGCTCTCAACTTTTTATAACGTGCTATGTGAGTGAAATGATGATACCATGCCAACTTTCAACCTTTTCAGAGTTCATTTGAAGTGCTTTTCAATTTCAGGGTTATTTAGCTCAAAAAAAATCAATAAGTGCATAAAAAATACCAAATGAAGTCAGAAAGGGTTAAAAATTGATGATGTGGCTTTTAATGGTGCATTTTGAACACACAAAAAGTATGGAGTTCAAATAAGTTCAAAAAATGAAATCCCTTTGTAACAGATGAGTTTTTGTCCGAAACTGTGATACTTCGAAAGAGATTGTCCATTTTGTACACGAAATGCATCCAGTTTTATCGTAACCCACTTAACTTTTTAACACATGCTATGTGGATGAAATGATGATACCATGCCAACTTTCAACCTTTTCATAGTTCATTTGAAGTGCTTTTCAATTTAGGGTCATATTAGCTCAAAATAAATGATGAAATGCATGAAAAATAGTAAATGAAATCAAAAAAGGGTTGAAAAGGGACGATGTGGCTTTGAATGGTGCATATTGAATGTAGAAAAAAGTCTTGAGTTCAAATATGTTTAAAAAATTGAAATCCTTTTGTAACAGACATGTTTTCGTGCGAAACCTTGATACTTCGGAAAAAATCCCATTTTGTACATGAAGTGCATCCGATTTTTGCCGTAACCCTCTCAACTTTTTAGCAAATGCTATGTGGGTGAAATAATGGTACCATGCCAAGTTTCAACCATTTTAGAGTTCATTTGCAGTGCTTTTCAATTCAGGGTCATTTTAGCTCAAAATAAATGATGAAATGCATGAAAAATACCAAATGAAGTCAGAAAAGGGTTGAAAAGGGATGATGTGGCTTTGAATGGTGCATATTGAATGCAGAAAAAATCTTGAGTTCAAATATGTATATAAAATTTGAAATCCTTTTGTAACAGACATGTTTTCGTTCGATAAAAGTTATATAACTAAACTTGATGTTATATACAATTCATGCAACTAAAATTATCAAAGTTATTTTTGTTAAAAACTTTAATAGAAAAAAGAATATTCATAAATTATTTTTATTTAAGAACTTCTAATATGCAAAATAATAATAATAAAGTGTAAATAGATGCGCTTATACAGAAAATTCAACCTAAATTCAAAGTGCTAGTAAGTACATACTAGCACATACTAGCATTTTGAACTTAGGCCAAATTTTCCGTATAACGACATCTATTTTCACTTTGAGAGGAGCTCAACGTAGCAGCCGCGGCGGGGCTTATAAACAGGTTCGAGCAACCTTTACTTGGCGAGGTGGGACTAAACTCCCACCACACCGCTGTGCAAGGCCATTGGTCCCGGTTGGTGCCACCAACTGGGACCAATGTCTACCTTTGGTTGGTCCCGGTCGGTGAATCTCTGCTTCTCGCCCTTTGGGCTGACGAAAAGGGACCTTTGGTCCCAGTTGGTGGCTCCAACCGGGACCAATGCCCCTTTCGTCCCGGTTGGTGCCACTAACCGGGACCAAAGGTCCCTGTTTCCCGCCCTTTGGGCTGCTGAAAAGAGACCTTTGGTCCCGGTTGGTGGTATCAACCAGGACTAAAGGTCGGCATTGGTCCCGGTTGGTGCCACGAACCGGGACCAATGCTTCTTCTATATAAGGAGCACTTAGCAAATTTTGCAGGTTTCGTCGCCACTTCGTCGAGCCCGCCATCCTCGTCCCCGTCGCCGCTTTCCGTCCCCGTCCCCGTTGCTGCCCCCGTCGCCTCCCCATCGCCGCCCTCGTCGCCACCCCCGCCGTCGTCGTCCCCTTTCACATCGCCGCCCCGTCCCCGTCGCCTCCATCACCCCCGTTGCCCCCGTCGCCGCCCCGCCCCCGTCGCCGCCCCTCCCCCATCGCCTCCCCTACCGCCCCCATCACCACCTCGTCCCCGTCGCCTCTCCGTCACCGCCCCGCCCCCTTCGCCGCCCCGTCGCCGCCCCCGCTGTGAGCCACCGCCGCCCCTGCTTTGTGGAATTTTTTTAAAAATATATGTTGATTTTTTATATGATGAATGTTTATGTTTTAGTTGTTTTATGTTTTATTTAATTATTAGGAGTCTTAGGAAAAATTAGTATGTGTATGTTAGATTACAGAAAAATTCTTGGTTTTATGAAAAATTAGTGATTAAACGATAAGAAAACGTTCTCATAGGAATTTTTCTCGACGTCGACGATGCCCGGCCCGCATCCTCGTCGTCGAATGGTCCGCGAGTGCCTGCTTGATAGGCGCCATGTCTGGGACTGGGCTCCGTCGGGCTAGCACTGGTAGGTGCTACCTTCCCGGGCTCGAAGGTTGGTGAGGAATCCAGGTCTCGTCGTCGACCCGGAGCTTCTGTGGTGGTGGTCACGTGGGCCACTTTCGGTGCGGAGGGAGCGGGCCCCCGTGGAGGTGGTATGTCGCCATGTCAGGGAGGAGGACGAGCACGTCCGTCGCTACATGGCGGCGTTGGACGCCAGGTTCAACAATACCTAGCAGATTCTTCAGGGATCTCACCCGAGTTATGATCCCGTGATGGTTCCTTATCTTCTAGTGAACCGAGTTCACCGTCCTCCACTTTGGATTCTAGGATGTTCGATCTGTATTAGTGGTCTTATATGATAATATTCGAGATGTATTAGTTAATATTTGATGATGCATTAACTGGATTATTCGGGATGATGTATTAGTTAATATCGAGTGCTTGTGATTTGCTAGTCATTCCGGCAAAACATAGGAAATTGTTTCTATTTCATTGCTCGATATATGGAACGGGTTGACTTTAGGTCGGTTTCGGCTCCTTGTGTGTCTTTCGGTGAGGGAGAGTGTCCACCATATATGAGAGAGAGAGAGGAAGAATCCCGATTGTTGTCGTGGGGGTCGCTTCTCCTTCGTTCCCGTGTGCTAGATATTTTGGTGTAATGCACTCGGGGACGAATGGAGGAGCCACCATCACCGACGGTCGCAATATCAGAGGGAGTGCCCACCATATACGCGAGATGAGAGTTTAGGAAGGAAAGACTCGACAGACCTAAAGTCAACCCGTTGCATATTGAGTAATAGTGATCTGTGTGTTGATCAGTTTCCTTCGATCGATTTTAAATATTAAAATCGATCGAAGGAAATATTAGTGATCTTATATGATAATATTCGAGATGTATTAGTTAATATTTGATGATGCATTAATAACTGGATTATTCGAGATGATGTATTAGTGATATTATATTCGAGTTCATTATAAATGTATTAGTGATATTTTATCGGTATAATGTGTGTGTGACTTTCGGTCTGTCGTTGCTTCTTGTGTGACTTTCATGTGTGTTCTTGATGGAGGAATCCCGACTGTTGTCGTGGGGGCACCTCCTCTTTTTCTCTTCTTTGCGATATACTCGTCGGTATAATGCGCAAGAAGAGAAGAGGGGGGCGCCCATCACCGGCGGTCGAACTATTACTGTGAGAGAGTGCCCACCAACATATATACACTACCATATCAGTGTGAGAGAGAGCGCATCAACACACCATGAGATATGAGAGTTATTTAAGGAAAGCCTCGACGGATCGAAAGTTACACAAACATTAGAACCCAAAGCGTGTCGTAATTCTTGAATTATGAACACAGGAAATGTCGATAGGATCCAAGCATGTGAATTATGCGGTGAAGGTAAGGGTCTTTGTGACCAGCCTGGGCTGCGAGATGGCAGGTTCTTCACCATGAAGTTTTACGAGGACTTTGATATTCTACGGTACACAACGATGATAACTGTTTTTTCGTAATCAAGCATGACTTCTGTTTCTTTCCTTCAACGCGTAATTTCTATTTTATACAATTCGACTAGTTCGTCCCCTGTCATGCAAGACGGTATTTTTTGGAGAGACTCGGTTTCGAAGAGCATGAGAGTTTTGAGACGAGGACAGCCAACCTGAGGACTAAACATGGTCACATATTTCTTGTGAAAGTAATGAATACACTTAATAACACAGAATTATGATGCTCAAATTGGGAAGCTCTTTGCAAGGCACATGGATTTCAGGAGGATATGGAAATAACCTTCGATCTTCGTCCTGGAGATCATATTGAAGGAAACATCGACATTTGGGTGGATGTCGATATGCTTCCTGTTTTACCTCCATGTGAGTTTGTCAACCATGCATATTTGTCAAGTAATTTGCATTATATATACATAAATATTTGGTGTTTATCCGTACTAAATTTGTTAATTTTTAATTTACAGCTTATTTTGTTTCTTCGAGTGAAATACAGAACATAATTGACACAACACACTACACTTATGGATCACATCTAACTTGGGAGGAGAAGGATGATCTTATCTACTTTGTTATTTGTGTCATAGCTGGTAGGGATGTAGAAGATATGCCCTAGAGGCAATAATAAATGTTATTGATTATCTCCCTGTTCATAATTAGGTTTATGTTCCATGCTATAACTGCTATGGTTCTCGAGTCTACAATAACCACGAGGCTTGAAGGAAGACTCATATGCACGTGTGGAATAATAAACGGTAAATTGTATTCCTAGTCTGGCCTCTAAGACTGACTCAAGTATTGCATGATGATCCTGTTTTCCTGATCATGGGCATGGCTATGCCGACAATTTTGAGGGCACAATGTTAGAAGAACATTTGTGTTGAATCGACCCGAATTGATGTTATGCTATGAGATACATTCGTCATAAGTTAATGGTTAATAACACAAAGAAGTTAATATTTACATAATTCCTTAGACCATGAGAGTATCGAGTTTTTTCATGCTTGCTTCATGAACTTTGGGGTTTGTTAAATGTCATCCGTAAATGGGTGGCTATTACGGTGGCTTACGGGTTCATGGAAAAGTATGTCAAGTAACTTGATAGCTCAAGATTGGGATTTGCTCCTTCGACGATGGAGAGATATCTTTGGGCCCTCTTGGTGTTACGGCATCCATCATCGTCTCGCCAGACCCTCTGTGATTTGATCACGGGGATGCCGGAACACGGGAACGAGAAAAGAGAACAATACCGGTAACGAGGTAACTGGCATAATGGACAAGTTGTTGATCCACGGGGATGCCAACATGTCTCACCTCGGATATTTGTAACATATCGCGAAGCAACAGGAATAGCACACGGCAACTGGAGGTTCACTCGAATATTTATTCGTGTGGGTATAGGGATCGATATGGGTGTCCACGGCTCCGATGTTGATCATTGATCGGAAGGGGTTCCGGGTCATGTCTATGCTTCACCGAGCCTATAGGGTCACACGCTTAAGGGTCATCTATCTGCTGAATACTAGACAAGGAGTCCGAGAGAAAGTCACTGGAAAAGTTTCGAAGACAACGTAAAAGTTCTCGAGAGAACACCGAAAAAGTTTCGGTAAAACCAAAAAGTTGTTTCGGATAAAACCATTGATCATAAAAGTTTTTGGCAAGCACCGGGAATGTTTTGGAGGTTGCCAGATTGGTCTGGTAATTTCTGGAATTTTTCCGGAGAAAAAAACGAAAAAAGTTTTCGGAACTGCCGGAATTGTTTACCGGGTAAATGAAGATGGTTTTAAATTAAACCACCGTACTGGAAATGTTCCAGAGCGCGTCCAGATAATTTTAGAGGGTGCCGGAAATGTTCTGGGACCTTCCGAAATTTTTCGGAAGTAATAGTCGCGGAAAACATCTTGTCCCAGCGTGAGGGGACAAGATCCCACGACTCGTGGGGGCTGTTTTGGGGCGCCTCCTCTTGGGGGGGCAGCCCCTTGGGGCTGGACAAAAGGTGTTGGGGGGCCATGGTGGGGGGCAGCCTCCACAAATGGTGGAAAGTGTTGGGAGGTGGTGGGGCCCCATGTTGGAGCACCATGGACAAGGGAACATGTTTTTCCCTTGTTTGGTGGGAACATTCTCCTTGTTTTGTGGGAACATGTTTTCCCCATGTTTAGTGGGCTAAAATTTCAGCCCCCTCCACCCCTTCCATCACTATATAAGGAGGAGGAGAGGTGCTCTCCAACTACACCCCTTGCTCTCATACACATGCCATGCATTATCTGGCTTCTTCTCTCCCTCCCACGAAAAGAGTTTCGTAGAGCCGAAAGGCTGTCCGGGTTCCAATGGGAACTAGTTCTGGAGGGTGAAGCCCTACCGGATAGATGACACCGTATGTGTGCAACTCTGTAGAGAGATCATAGATCTTAGTTCAAGAGTGCCTCCCATAGGGTTGTCCGTGTGACCGTCCGAGTTTTGGAGGTCCTCCCGAAGGGCTGTCTGAGTGACAGTCCAAGTTTCGGAGGTCCTCCCGAAGGGCTGTCCGCGACACCATCCGGGGGACTGTCCGACCGCCTCCCGGAGGGCTGTCCACGGGGCAAATGAGGGTATACATCCTCGCGGTTGGGAGGTTGTAAAATCCTAGCTGTGGGGATCTGCACCGCCGATCATCATCGACTCTACTTTCGTTGCGCTACGAGTCGGTAACGAAATGATCAAACCTTGTATGCAGTCTCCATAGTGGTCCTGGGCTGGTGCGTAGGTCGAAATTTTTTGTTTTCTGCTGCGTTACCCAACAAGGGACATCTTTCCGTATAATTTAGAAACTGACCCAAATTATACATTGTACAGGACACTAGTGCATAGGTTGAGGACGGATGACATTCGTCGAAATATCTTGGTAAGAGTTAATAATTAAATACACTAATACTATTGCGTAAATGGTATTGATTACATTGTTAACTAGGCTACTATTATGTTCTTCAACAGAAATTGCCAAATGAAGTTGTGCCACCGTTGATGCAACCCGAAGGTAATATGACAATAAAAAGCCCCTTCCATCCCGAGTTATCCTTTGCATACTCGACTGAGCGCAAACCACCAAGAAGACTCCAAATTAAAGCATGAGGACAAATAAAGAAGGATCGCAAGCCACAAGTTGGAGACCGTTGGATCTCTTTACTTCATCATGGAGACATAGGTGTTATTCTTTTTTATGTCATTTTACCTAGGAGGGAGGAGTAGGTCCTATGAGGGAGGACTATGTTATTTTATCTTTCTTTTTTTTGTTTTATGAGACTTTAATTTTGTATGATTAATATGATGATGATGAGTTGTTAGATCTTGTGTAATTAATGGTTTCCTTCATTTGCTTATTAGCTAGCGTCGAGTTCTCTCTATATGTATAGTAGCTAGCAGCGTCGACCAAGCACGGAGAAACAGAGGACACTTCTCTCTATTAATTAGCTAGCTAACACAATATGAAACCTCTAAATTAACCCTCCAAAACCCCCTACCCCCCTTTAAAAAAACCAACAACTTTTGGTCCCGGTTGGTGTTACCAACCGGAACTAAAGGTCCTCCTGCTTGGGCTCCACGTGGCCTCGCTAGCTAACACAATATGAAACCTCTAAATAACCCTCCAAAACCCCCTACGTCCCCCTTAAAAAAACCAACAACTTTTGGTCCCGGTTGGTGTTACCAACCGGAACTAAAGGTCCTCCTGCCTGGGCTCCCCGTAGAGGCCACGTGGAGCCCCTTCTGTCCCGGTTCGTAAGCGAACCGGGACTAAAGGTTTAGGGCTTTAGTCCTGACCCTTTAGTCCAGGTTCCAGAACCGGGACTAATGGGCCTCCGGAACTGGGACAAATGAGTCGTTTTCTACTAGTGACACAAGACCCACACACGCCACTAAGAGAGGAGCATCGTCGAGGCGGACTACATGTGTCATCGTCATCACTCCTCCGCGAGCCAGCGACTCCGACTTCACCACAAATCCCCATCGAAGAGGCCCACACCGCAACAACCTGCACGAAGTCTGCATCGACCTATGCCAAACAGTTGGTCACCAGGAGCATTGACAAGACATCTCCGACTTTGAGGACGACCAAATGCAGAAGAAATATGCATGACTCGCGCCAAGAAGACCTCCCCGAAGACCACCGAACACCTGTCATCGTTGCCACCTAGGCTCTTTCGAGGCAACTCCGACTCTACGACGCCATAGCGATACCAAGAGGAAACCAGTCGGACACGCCGAAAAGAGTCGACTACTGAAGCCTTGCTGCGACTCTGCGCTGCACACCACCAGCATCATTGCCAAACAAGTCATCACAGCGAACCTCCACATCACCAATTGACCGCTGCCAAATCACGATGGTGTGTATGTCCAGCCCTGGGAAAGCACACAGGGAATCACCATCTTCAAGACGACGCCCTCAGCAGGGGGTGCGGCGTGGATTGACACCGTCGTCCAACCCTGCACCGCAGGGCCAAGGTCTTCACCCGAAGACGAGATCCGAGGTTGGGGAGAGGGGAGAGCTCCACGACGACCCCCAAGAGGGTAAGCGACGTCCACGGACGCACGTCATCAGGCTTTCGCCCGGAGCAACCCAGACTCCGCACCCCACGCAATCCAACAGCAACGCCGTCGACCTGCAAACCCGCTCGCCCAAACATCTCCAACGTGACGGCGGTGCCACCACCACATCGGAGCCACCTACCTCGCCGCCAACACAAGCCAGCATGCCAGATCAGATGTGGACCAAATCTGGCACCCAACCAGCACGCTGATGTCCGCCGACTAGGCTTCATGTCGCGCCATACACACCACCAAGAGCAGGAGGGGGCCTGCCACCCCACCCCGACGCGTCGAGCAAGGGAGACTCGCCGGGGTCGTCGGACCTGGCGAACGGCCGAAGAAGCCGCCTGGCAAGGAGGCGTTGCAGGGGCTAGCGGCAAAGAGCGCGGGACGAAGCACAGGGCCGTCGGGAGCGCCGCGACGGCCGCAACGCCGTGGGCCGAGCCTCCCCCACCTGGAGCCCGCGCCGCCCACGCCGCCCACGCCGCCGAGATCGACGCCGTGCGCGCAAGACGGGAATCCCCGTCGCCGTCGTCCACCGCGCGGGCTTCGCCCAGCGGTTTCCTCCGATGGCGACGCGACGGGTGGAGCCAGAGGGAGGTGGTGGCGACGCAGCTGGTTAGGGTTCCCCCGAGTCGCCTGAGAGGCGACGCGGGGTCAGGGAGACTGCACAGGGATTATACATACATATCAATTATCAACCCACTTTTAAAAAATGCATGTTTAAATTCCTTTTTTTGGGATTATACATACATATCAATTATCAACCCACTTTTAAAAAATGCATGTTTAAATTCCTTTTTTTTCTATGAGCGTGTAAAAGGTTTCAGAGGAAAACAACAGTTTTTTGTGGCCCGTGCAAAAGAGATAAAAGAATTGTGTCGTGAAACACTATTGAAAGTTGTCTTATTTACGAAGACAAAACAAAAAGACATTATTTCACAAAACTTTGTGTAGCACACATTTTTTTTGAGCATGTATGCATGACATTTTGTTTTGAAATTAACGCCTTTAAAATGTACTTTTGCAAAGCAGATTCATATGTACCCTGATTCACCACAGAACTTCAACGATAATGTCTGCGCAGGGGAATTTTGGTTCTATTCGGATTTCACTGGAAACTTTTCATATTCTGAAGGTATCGACGGACAAGTCCCAAGGTTTCCGGACAGCAAGTGTATGCGAGCACCAAGGCAACGCCATTGCAACAGTGAGAGCAGAGAACGGTTCAAAAACAATGCAAAATCTGGGGTAATCTTGTAACTCTAAGCAGCGCTGAGTCTGGATTCCCGGGGCTCCGAAAGCTTCATTACGTGGACACAACCAGATAATGCTGTAACGATCGATTCTATTATATATCATAGAGTTCGAGAGTGTCTTCACAACCGGGGACCGAATGGAGCAACCCAAATGCAGCAACATTGCAGGAAAGAAAAAGGAAATCAGTAGCCAGAACCATCGCAACTCCAGTTTCGCCAGTACAAATAATTTATCCCGGCAATGAATGGCATTCCTCCGAGTCCACACTAAAATATGCTCCCATAATCTTTTCTGGGAAGGGACGAGGGTAGCCCGCCCGTCGTAAATGGATGCACGCCTGTTCCTCCTGTGCAAATTAGGACAACTTAGTTGAGAATACCAAAAGAAAGATGATTCTCAGATCCGCTAAAAGGGTTCGGAAATTACCCCAGGGCACTCCCTCGCCCATGCCATAGGGAGGCCATGCAGGCTGCCCACTTTGGTGACTCCCCGTTGGTGGTCGCATGTGACTGTTGGTTGGCTGATTGTATCTCGGTTGAAGAAATTGATGTCCATGGCGACCCCGGTGGCTCTGCTGAGGATAGTTTGGAGGGTTGAAACCACCGTAGGTGATTGGGACAGTAGGATGAATGCCCCTCCCATGGGAGGATGAGTGAAGTTGTTGATCCGCTCTGTAGCTAAGAAGCGCAACAGAAGTAATTAGTTGGCATAACTTGGAAAGGAGCAGATCATATAACGTTGACTGTTGTGTCTTAGTTCTTGAAGTGAAAGATCAATCTTGTGAAGCAAAACGACTAAGAGAGGCATCTCAAGATATTCTGTCACATGAATTCTTGTTTCGACAAAAACTCATTAACAAATTTAGAACAAAATACCTTTGGCTTGTCGGTAAAGGGTTTGAGCTTGCAAAGTTGTGGCTTTGGGCACGGGTTGATCTGGCAGATCCGCCTGGCTGACCAGTTGCATCTCTAAGATGAAGGCCGCTGCTTAAATCAGCTGACAATGAATTGTCTTCTTGCAATAGTGACTCGTCACTGCAAAATAGAACAGTGTAACCATTTATATTCAGACCACCTTCATAGGAAGCAATTTGAGCACACAATTCCTTACCTATAATTAGGATCCCAATCAGAAGGATCAAGTGTTGACGGAGCTGATGTATCCGGTAATACGTCAAATGCAGGCAAAGGTGGAGCATTATGTGGATTATATGCTTGGGAAGGCCCATGACTAGAAGAAGCATCCACAGAAAAACCACTCCTGGAAGCTATTTGTGGTCTCCAACTAGAATGACCAGAACTAGGTAATGAGTGCTGAGAGTAGCCAGCATGCCCGCGAATATACGCATCCGAATGACTAAAACTGACACCATCTCCATGTCGTCCTTGTCCATGCTGAGATGCATATTCATGTTGTGGCATCGGCATGTTCTTCCTCTTGCTGTATTGGCCTACTGGTGCAGCTTTTCCCAATGGGGAGCCATGAATGCCTCCACTCGCAGGAGAACCAGAACCATGCTTCCCAGTAGAATTAGCCGGGATATGCATCTGGTAGTTTGGTGGGGTAAATTGTGATGGACTGGCACCAAGAGACATAGGCCCCATACTTCCAGGGCTCAATCGAATGCCTCTATCGTAAGAGATACGAGGTCTCAGCCTAATATCTGGACTAGAGCTAACATGTGAAAATCCAGAAGGACCTAATGGTGAGTAATACATGTTGGCATTATTCACATCACCATAGCTTCCATAGCTGCTCGCAAGACCAGCATTGCCAACATAGCTACCATGGCTACCAAGGCTTCCATAACTACTCCCATAAGAAAAAGGCATTTTTGGAGGATAGGGATTATTAGGAGGTAGACATCTGTTCGCACTTCCAACCTAGAAAAATTTAGAACACAGGACATTTCAGTTTTAATGGACAAGAAAGATACTATAGGATTATAATTCTGCAAATTCAACTCAGGAGCTACATAAGAGAGTAGTTATCACCTGAGGGGAAAGACCTGCAACTAACCAGTGACCTCCTCCTGGATTGTGATCAACTGCTGCAGCATGAGCAACAGGCTACAACACAAATCAAAAACAGGATAGATTTGAGAAAGAAAGAAAGAAAGATTGAATGAATGTTTTACAAGCTAAAACCAAAACCATGTTTTAGTTAGGCTAGAAAGCTATCTTATACTCCCTCTGTCCCATATATAAGACGTTATAACATCCAATATGAGGACGGAGGGGGTATCTACTAAGATCAATGATGCAGCCTGCAGAACAACAGTCGTGTACACAAGGAGCATTTTACCTATTGATAGGTTTGTCGATTAGTGTATGTCTGTATGAGAGAGACAGGAAATTATGTTAACTATCTGCGGACCATTGGTCATTATCCTCAACGAGGCAATATGCCAATAAAAATCAAGACATGATAATAAGTTTGTTTGTCACAACCTAATCTTATTTTCAGGCAACAACTGTATATACTTGTTATTCCTACGAAGATAGATAATTTTAAACCCCAAAGCAGAACCATGCAATTAGTAAAACCATACTCACAATTCTCGGAGTCTCAGACACAGGCTCATATGGACCAGTGAAAGGTTCGCCTGTGATGAACGGATGGCCTGATGCCTGAAATAGGATTGTACAAATCATGTCATTGCACATGGGTCTGAATTATGTGAGATTACCAACTTGTACGCAAGAATAAATTGTGTGTTCATGAGTAGGTCCTAGTAAAAAATATACTGTTATAGAAAGAAATGACGATTCATCAACTTAACCTGACATAATAGACTCTAAATGAGATCAAAAATATTGAAGTCTCAACCTTTACAAATAAAGGCCAAGGCAATACAATTGCACAACTAGCATGAGAATACCTGAAATGGCGACCATCGCTTATTTGGATCAAATTCAAGAAGTCCCCTCAAGAAATCAACTAATAGCACACGATCTGCTTTTTCTGTCTCTGAATCAAAATTCAACACCTGAGAACATAATATCAAAGTTGCAAGTTGTACTCTAAGAGCTCTATTGTGCAGATTCAAGATAATTGTACTCCAATACCAAACCCAAATTGAAGCAAATATTCCTACAATGTCTGTACTCCGTTAGTCCATCCTAACGACCACTAACCCTGAGCCAAGTTGCATCCAGTTTATCATTTGTGTTACTAATAAAAAAAAAAGCACAGCAACGCCTAACTATAACAAGATAACCTTATAAGGACAAAATGCATTGCTTTGAAAGACGAAATTACAACTCAAGAGGACACCAGCATGTATGGCAAATTTAAAAGCAACTATACTGACAGGGAGCAGATTGAAAGGGCTCCCTCTAGTCCCCCAAAACATGTCATTTCAGATACTAGCAGTCTAAAAAACACAACTTTTACTACCAAGTTTTATTGAAATTCCAGAAGGGCTGAAAAAACTACAATATTACTAAAGCGTATTTGATAAATATTCCCTCCGTCCCAAAATAAGTGTCTCAACTTTGTACTAGCTTTAGTACAAAGTTGTACTAAAGTTAAGACACTTATTTTGGGACGGAGGGAGTATAAGTTACACATGTGATTTTCAAAAATCCGATACAGATATTAAAGATAACGGTAGTCAGATTTTCAAAAGTTTGACTGCAGCTATGTCGAAAGTGACATGTTTTTGCGAACAGGAGGAAGTATCAACAAGAACATATGGTACTGATCTGAGGCCTATTCTAAGAAACAGCTAAGAAGCCAAAGTCTTAATAGAACTAAGGATAAGATAAAAAGACAAACCTGGCAATTTTGTATTGTCCCAAGGATAGGTATATATTAGTTGGTCCAACCTTTGCTGTGGAAAGTACCATTTCCCTAATTTCGGCCTTTTGGTTTCCCTCTGGTATAGTAACGGAGAACATTAAGACGGTCTATAATATGACAGAAATCAATGTTTTTTTGTGAAATCACAAATAACTTACCGCCTCAACTTCTTCTTCACTTAATATTTTGTATGCAGCGACAGGGCCATCATGTGCCCCGATACCCAGATAACTTCCAACATGTTTGAAAAATTTAGCGGTATTCTTAGCTTCCCTTAGCAAGTCATCTGGTGGTTGCCCCCTATAAATGTTTTATTCAAAGGAGCAAAAAAAACAACAGGCATTATAACATGGTAAAGCTCGCCTGTGTAAATTTCTGAACTGACTAAAAGATTTAAAAAGGGTAAGATTAACAGCATTAAACTCAGCTGAGGCATCTGCTTTAGCATGCTGACATGTACTTAATAGTAATGTAAATACAGAACTAGGAGAGAAAATTATAGGTACAGGACCTACCCGAGAATCTTTAGCATACGCTTAAGCACATCATATTCTGATGCCCCAGGAAATAAGGGTAGTCCTATAAACAGTTCGGCAACTATGCAACCGAATGACCACATATCAATTGCAGTAGTATATCTGTCACTGTTAAGGCTCACGTAATTTGAAAAGGCAAAAATAAATTCATCGAAGAAATCATTACACTTTTTAATAAATATAAAAGAGCATTCCAGAAAATGTTGAGCAAGATGCTTGTGGTGAATGATATGCAACAACTTGCCCTAGATATAGGATACGGATAGCCAAGGAGAACTTCTGGAGACCTGTAATAGCGGCTCTAGCAAAAAGGAAGGATCGAAGTCTTACTTTCAAATAGCAAACATTACTTGAATATATAAAAAGTTTAATTATTATGTTAGAGAAGCTTAAAGAAACCTGAATGTATGAGTACACAGTTTTACCCTCCAGGCATGCTGATCCAAAATCGATAACTTTCACTGCTGCAGCTGTTTTTGCACTGTAAATTCATTGTACAACCTCAAGCAACAGTTAGTCAGGGAAAATACCATCCAAAACATAATAGTGCAAAATTCAATACTGATAGGGGTTACTCACGTCGGGGCTAAGAGGATATTTTCCGGTTTCAGATCACAGTGAATGATGCCACCATCTCTCATCACTATCATGGCATCCAATATCTGAAAATGTAAAACAAGATCAAGTAACAGGTACTAAGTTACTAGTTAACGGGAAATGCAGACTAAGACCATACCTGTTTTGAGAAGGCCTGTACAAATTGCACTTTCAATCCTCTTAAATGATTCCTTTTTAAAAGCTCATACCTATAATCTCGAAGTTCATAGGTGCAGTCTGAACAGAACTAAAAAGGAATGAACCTACTACGGAAAAAGTTCTACAGAAGTAAACTTACAGATTTTGACCAAGCATTTCGAAGGCAATACACAGGTGATTTTGGAATGAGAGATAATCTAGCATTCGGACAATGTTGTGCTTATCATCAGGATCAAATTTCTGATTTAGCTGCAAGCATATCCACAACTAAAATGGTGAGCTATCGGCCTATCACATATAATAATGAAACAAGTTTCTGATGGACTATAATACCGTTCTCAACAGTGAAACCTCCATGATGGCCTGCTGATAAAACGCAGGCTGGTTTTTTATAACCTTCACAGCAACATACTTGCTTGTTTCTGTGTCCCAGCATTTCACAACTTGGCCAAACGTGCCTTGGCCAAGCATTTCCTTGACAACAAACCTGAGTACCAAAATGAGAAATAGGTACAGTTCAACAATATGCTAGTCATGCTCAGCCGCAGCTTTCCAAATTCTCGGAACAGGAAATGCTGAGACAGCCAATGCCGATTTATTGACAGAACTTCCGGACGTGACATGAAAATTGGAAACGCCAGTTCATCCAACTTAAATGCATACGTACAAATATAATCTTCAATAACTTCTCAACAAACATGCCCTAGCAAATTTCAAGATGAACATACTTGTTTATTGATCACTGGTCAGGATGCATAAAGCTTATTTCATATAATCGATTCTGGAAGAGTAATACCATCCGCTATAATAGTCTAACGGTTTATACAGTAACAGTGCACGATGCACTAAAAAGATGGACTTGTTTATTGATCACTGATCAGGATGCATAAAGTCTATTTCATATAATTGATTCTGGAAGAGGAATACCATCCACTATGATATTCTACTAATTTATACAGTAACAGTGCCTGATGCACTAAAAATATAGACATGAAGATGAAACAAAGCTAATGGGCACATCGAACACCAAGTAAGTCTGGGGAAATTTACCTCCGATTTGATGTCTTGTTGACCAACTCCAGGTTGACATACAATATGAGGTCCCAATTTGCATTATCAACTCCTTCATTGTGGGCTGGGGTTGAAGGATGGGTGAGAAAGCGCTTCGGGTTCAGTGTCTCTGAGTACTTAAACTCGGGGTGGCATCTTTCGAAAGTGTGAATGATGTCCGCCGTCAGCCTTGCAACACACTAGAGGATAAGAAGTGTCAGCTGGCAGCTGAACGACAAAAGCATATGGAACAAGAGTTGTAATGAATAAGTGAGACAGCATCTCCGTGTCTCGATATGGCAATACCGAATTGCTTATAGCGCATACAAACAAACTAGTGAGAATGTTTGCCCATAAATGTTGCTTAAAAGTGCATGGATGGTGTCTCGTTCAAATGCACATCAAACTTGGTGAAGTTTACCTACAACATTGCTTAGCTGAACAGTGAGTACTATTAGGACTTACGTAGAATGCTGAAGTGGCTACAAATGAGCATTGTATCTTGTAACATTCTTAGTAGCTAAAAATAGGTTGGTATGTACTACATTTTTCTCCCCATTTGTGACCTCCCTTCAGTTGTACTACTTAATGGGTGCAATACATGACCCTACAAACTTGGCAAACAACAACACCATCTTCCATTAAACTCTAGCACTATAAACCTGCTAGTTCATACAGACGGAAATAAGGGCAGTTGACCAAACGTGCTAGCAAGGAGCAAGAGTTGTAACGGATGAGCTGTACGATGACCAGTCAAAAGCTACATCAACATGGTAAGCTGAATTCGGCAGCATCAAAGAGCTAATGCCTACGGTGGGAGCAATTCGATGATCCGGAAGGAACAGGGGAAATAGGAGGAGAATGAGGCGTACCGGTTTCCTCTTGACGCCATGTAGCTTGCTTACGCGTGCGGCAACACCGCTGCCCGACCCCGACGGGGACGGCTGAGCCGCGCCCGCGACGAAGGGCCGGAACGCCGTCCCCTCGCTGGGCGCCCACGGCGGGCCCTGCCTGCCGTCCCCCTCCATACGCGCGCGCGCGCGCTGACCGGCTAGCTACTCCGAGGCCGCGCGGGGAGATCTCGCCCTCGCTGTCGACGTCCACCACCACGCGCCCCCGACTCGGAACCCGGCCCTCGTCGCGACGATCACAGCACCCGCGGGAGCAGCCGAGCAGCCGCCGGAGGAGTCCAGCTCCATCCTAGGCGGCGGGGGCCGCCATCCCCCGCCCCGATCCTCCGGCGCGACGTTGTGGGGGGTAATTCCGCGCTCCGGACCCTGCGCGGCGGCGGAATTGGGAGGGGGGGCGGCGGATTGCGCCCGGCTGGGGTAGGGTTTTGACGAGACGAAGCAGAAATCGCGGGATGGAGAGCAGTGGGAGGGGAGGGGAGGGGTGGACTGGCTCCGGATTCGGGTTGGAGCTCCCCCGATTCGGCGGCCCAGGAAACTAGGGATTCCGCTCGGGGGGAGGGAGGGAGGGAGGAAGGAGGGTGGCGCAACCTAGGAGGCTGATGATTCCCTTCCGAAATTTCTTCCCCGCTCCGCTCGTGTTCCTCCGCCTCGCCTCGGCTATTTTCCTTGGCTTTTCTTTTTCTTTTCGTTGCGTTCGGCCCCTGTTTTCCGTGTGGAGAAAGGATATTGCGGGCGGGCGGGCGATGCTGATTAGGTGTTTGATTATCGATGGACTAGTTAATGGAAGGATAAGCACCAGCCTTCCCGTTTCTGTAAACTCTCCCAGCCATCTCTCCCCTCCGGCTGGCTTATTATTCTATTCCGGGCTTCCGGCTGACTGCGCTGGCCGTTGTTTCTAGCGGTGTGAGACCTCATCGTGGGTGTGTCTGCGGGCGGGCCAGGCCTGTCAGCGGTCAGCTCGGGGGAGGGGAGCGCGCGCGATGTATCCAACGGCGGCCGCGTGGTTGGCAACGAAGGGTGTGGATCCGCTGCCTGCTGCTAGGCCTAGGCGGCTGGCCCCGCGCGTCAGGGTGTAGGGGCCGCGTGGTGTGCACGTGGAGCCCGCGTGTCGGTGTCAATGGCGTGCGAGGTAGGCCTAGCTACCTGTCCCGTCGTGGAGTGTGTTGATAAAACCGTCCAGGTGACATCGTGCATTGTTCCGTGAACCCGGTCCAGGTGGGTGGGTGGCATGCACATGCACCGTTTGTCCTGTTCCTCACACCTTTTTTTTTTGGCGCAGACGAGGTACGGTAGGAGCGCCGCCGCCGTATCCATACGTCCACTGGACGGAGGTCAAAGCTGAATCGGTCAAACTAACCATGCCAGTTACGTGAGAGTGCAAGGTGCACACATAACTCTTCTGGAGTCTCATTGCTTATCCCATCTTCTGGATTCTTCTCTACTTTTGTTTGGGTGAGATCTGAGATGCATTGTACGCATGCGTTAAAACAGATTACGTGTTTGGGTTGATCGCGCATGGGTAGCATCCAAATATGGGCGTGTCATGCACCTCCCACCTCTCACTACCGGAATTAAGGGCTACGCCGAAGGCCGATGGCCGTCGGCATAGGTCCATATGGCGACGACGTAGGGCTATGCCATAGTTTCGTTGGGATCGCGAACGTCAACGTATCCGGTCAGGTGATTGGGACAGTAGAAAAACTGTTGTTATAGGGTTCTACATCGATGGCTTTCGTACGGTCGTCGGCATAGATAGGCCGTCGACAGCCTTTTATCACATGACGACGGCTGACGACGTCATCGACGGACATCATCCAACCGGAGGTGCCCACGTGTCGCATCTATGCCGACGACTAGATCGTCGGCATATATCCAAAGCTATGCCGACGGTGTGGCCGTCAGCATAGGCCCGCCGCGTGGCAGCTGCTGGTGCGTCCTGGGATAGGGCTACGCCGACGGTTATGTCGTCGGCATAGCTCTGCCACTTGGCAGCTACTGATGCGTCTCATGCACCTCCCGGTCTTCGTTGCTCTATTGTCACATTGTGTTCAAAGCGCTGCGAGAAATGGTCATAGGGAAGAAAATATTGACTGGATTAGAATGTTATTTAGGCGTAAAATTTATATTAAAGAAAATCATACTGTTGTTGACTTGGGTTTTCTAGACATACATGATGGACGGGAAAAAAACTTGCCACAACACCTCATGATGACTTGATGTTGGTATTTACCTCTACGTGCGCTGACCCCTCGGACTCAGAGCCATGATAAGACATACGACGTCATTCCAAAATGTTTTGGTAGACCTTTTGTATTGAGAAGTATCATGATGAGTATCATACACATATACATGATACTATTACATATTGCATAGTATCATATACTAGTGTTATATTGTCACTTCATTTGTTCATTTCTAAAATATCAATACAAACTTGTGGCTAGGGTTGATTTCTTATTAAATTTTCTCGTTTGTTGTGTTATTTTCTTGGAAAAGGAGGTTTAAACCTGTTGGGGATATAACCCCACGGTGAGACCCGCCCTAAGGGCTTCGGGTCACACCAGGTGGCTCGTACACCAACCCAAGAGTGGGCTGTGAAGACTTAAGCCCAAGACGCTTGACGGCTTGACAAGATGGGTCGGAATGTGGCCCGGACGGAGAAGACCCGGGCGTGTAAGCCGCCCGAAGACAACTTGACCAGAAAGGCAAGATAAGGTAGAGATAGACTCATACATGTATTGAGAGTCAGTTACGATTTGTATGACTCGTGGTCTTGACCTCCTATATAAGGGCGAGACCCGGAGCGACTTAGAGATTAGACTATCAAGAACTAGGTCAAGCAATAGCTCCCTTGTAATCGATACACCAAGCAATACAACACAAGCAGGACGTAGGCTTTTACCTCGACTTGAGGGGTCGAACCTGGGTAAACTCGTGTCCTTCGTCCCAACCAACCCCTTTGAGTCCATCACCTTAGTAATGGCCTTGAATCCAAGTTCGTACACCCAGACATCTGCCGTGATAAAACCACAACAGTTGGCGCCCACCGTGGGGCTTACGCTCGGTGGTGTTGAGTTCTCAAAGGGCCCAGGGTTCGAGGGATACGTGGTCGGAAGGATGAATAAGAGTCGCCACAGCCGGCTCTACATCGACGACGCCGGTTGGGCGCTTGATGCTGGCTTTGTGGAATATGGATTCTGGGTTCTTTTTGGCGGGATCCATGTCTTCATCGGCAGGATCGACGTATCTATGCGCGGGCCGAACGTCTGCACCGACATCGTCGAGCCGACTCGGCGCGCGCAACCCGCACGTGATGTGCAGCCCGCCCGTGTTAGCCCGGGCCGGAGGCACGTCTTCGTGGGCTTCACTCAAGGTATGGATCTGGAAGCCTCTGCGTCGCAGGAAACTCTTGTCTGTTCAGAAGACGGATCTTCGAGCGGAGAAACGGAATCGATCTACCAGCTTCATAACGGGGGGTTCGGGGGCTACGACGAGCTTTACCCTGAGTCAAATTGTTCTGAGTTGGACGATCTTGGGCCGCCGGTTCATGCAGCTGTGTTTATGACGGGGTCGGCCCCGGGTGCAAGCAACACAGCCGCTGGAGCAGCAACCTCGGGGGCTGATTCGCCGCCGCCAACTCAAGTTCTTCTGGATCTGATGAACGAGCTTGTGGCCCTGATGGCCACTGAAGTTACACCAGATAACCTGGCCGCTCGGAACTTAGAGATTGTGAGGCTCAAGGACCGGATGGCGGAGGAGCAACAGAGGATAGCTGAGCTAAAGGTCCAGATGGAGGAAGAGGCGGAACGTATTAAGACGGATGCCTTCCGCCTTGGGCTGGAACAACAATCGGCGGCTGGGGTGCATCGGATGAGACATCAATCCCGCCAACCAGAACATTACGAGGCTAGGAATCTCTTCAACACGCCAGGAACGGGACGGGCAGCGGATGCACCTGGAAGCCGGCCGACGGCTCGACCACAGCTTAACCCGGCTCGACGAAACCAGGCCTCACCAGTGGTCTTTCCAACACCGGCGAGTCATTATTCCAACCCGGCAGAGAACATGGTGGCTGCGGCCACCCAGCTTGAAACAATCCCTATTCCGGATGAAGCGCCTTTTGCGGAAAAAGGTATGGAATGCCATTGGATACCTTCAGACGGCGATGGCCCAGCAGGAGAAGTATGCTCACAGCCGGAGCCGCGTTCATTCAACCCCTCTCCCCAGCCGCAGGTTTAGCCGGCGCTATGAGTCGCCGGCGGTTTCCAGCAGCGATCGACACAAAGGACCTCCGGGGGATGATCAGGCGGCTCTAGATGCACAAACACTCATAAATCGGGCAAGAAACCAGCAAGAGGCGGCAGCTTTGGCCACGGCGACTCACCAAGAGCCCGCGCCCTCTGTATCAGTGGGAGCGGGAGTGGCCACCAGGGCCATGGGAGTGCCATGCTTATCACCGGCTCTGCGAAGTGAGCAGTTGCCGAAGGATTTCAAAGGACCTTGCAAGGTTCTGAATTACATTGCTGACTTACGTCCGGAGGCCTGGATCGAAAGTTATGAGCTGGCTATGGAGATGTTGGATGTCAGTGAGGCGGTGTGTGCTAAGTACTTCATCATGATGCTTGAAGGTCTAACTCGCACGTGGTTGAAAGGTTTGCCATCCAATACCATTAATTCATGGGCTGAGTTGAGGGCAAGGGTCATCAAAAACTTTCAAGGGACTTGCAAACAGCCTATGACTATTGTGGATCTCGATCATTGCGTTCAACAGGAGAATGAGTCGGCTCATCATTGGGTCCGGCGGGTGTCGACCATTATCCACTCATTTGAACAGATCACGGCGGCTCAAGCTGTGCTGATCTTGGAAAAGAACTGCCACTTTACCCCTTTGAAGAAGAAGCTTGGCCGGCTCAAACGTACGTGTCAGGACATGGGAGAACTCATGACGGCTCTCACAAAATACGCTGACTCTGATAACACGAAGGATCCCGGCTCTGATGAGGAGAAGGCCGGCCAGGGTAAGAGGAACAACCAGGGTAAGGGTGCGGCGAACAATGGTAACCAGAGTAAGCAGAAAAACCCAGATGGCAGGTCAGAACTGGTGGCCAATGCGAGCACCGGCTAGAATCATTCTAAAGGCAATGGGAAGTTCAGGCCACCTTTTAACAAAAATAGGACTCCTTTCAATTTGGAGGAAATGCTCAAAAAAACCTGTCCGGAGCACAGCCGGCCCGATAAGCCATCAACGCACACATGGGGTGATTGCCATATCATGCAGAAGTTCAAGAATCATAACATGCAGTAGCACAACAACCATGGCGGTGGCCCGCCCGGCGGCTCAGGACCAGGCGGGTCAGGAGCCAGATTTGTATCCGACGGCTCAGGGTCCGGTCATCATGGTCAGGGAAATCAAGGAGGAAATCCTCAGCACTCTGTAACAACAATCAGCAGCAGCACAACCAGTCTGGATATCAGAGTAATCCAAAGCAGCTCAGTTCGGGCCAGTATCATGTCTTCACGACCAGCCTTAACAAGCAGGATCAGAAGTTGCGTAAGCGGGCAGTTAATGTAGTTGTGCCGGCTCTGCCTCAATACTTGAAGTGGTCTGAATATGACATAACGTGGAGCCGGGAGGATCACTCGCCGCGTGTTGGGCGGTTGGCCTTGGTGGTTGCCCCCCAAGTGGGAGGGTATATGGTGAATAAGGTGCTTATGGATGGTGGCAGTAGCATCAACATCCTGTATTATGATACCTTCCGGCGGATGAAGTTGCTTGATAAGGACCTTAAGCCTTCATCGACCGTTTTTCATGGTGTGGTGCTGGGCAAGTTGGCTTATCCAGTGGGCAGGATTTCTTTGGAAGTCGCCTTTGGTGACGAATACAACTATAGGGTGGAGTCCTTGTGGTTTGAAGTAGTCAAGATCAAGAGCCCTTATCATGCGTTGTTCGGGCGGACGGCTTATGCTAAGTTCATGGCTAGGCCCTGTTATGTCTACTTATAGCTCAAGATGCCCGGGTTAAAAGGTATGATTACCGTTCATGGTGATCGGAAGACGGCTATTGAGTGCGAGGAAGGAGACACGGCTTATGCAGAATCCAGTTGTGCTGGGGCGGAGCTTAAGTTTTTTAAGGAGAATGTTGACCCGGGGGATATGACCCCGCTGAAAAAGCCCACGATGGAGGTTGAGCTGCCCCTCAAATTTTTGGCTGATGATACCAAGGCAATAGATTTCACTCTGGGCGATTCATCCAAACAGTTCATCATTGGGGCTAACATGGATCCCAAATAGGAAAGCACGATCATCGAATTCATCCATGAGAATAGGGACATCTTTGCATGGAAACCTTCTGACATGCCGGGTGTACCAAGAGAGTTCGTTAAGCACAACCTTAATGTGGATCCTAAGTTTAAACCTGTCAAGCAGTTTCTACGACGGTTCAATGAGGAGAGACGCAAGGCCATTGGGGAAGAGATCGCCCGGCTCTTAGCGGCGGGTTTCATCATCGAGGTCTTTCACCCGGAGTGACTTGCTAACCCAGTGCTGGTGCTCAAGAAGAACAACACGTGGCATATGTGTGTGGAATATATGGACCTTAAGAAAGCTTGTCCGGTTGATCCTTTTGCTCTCCCTCGTATTGATCAGATCATTGATGCTACGATGGGTTGTGAAAGCCTATGCTTCCTGGATGCTTATTCAGGATATCATCAAATCAAGATGGCAGTTAAGGACCAAGAGAAGACGGATTTCATTACGCCTTTTGGAGCCTTCTGTTATGTGTTTATGACTTTTGGGCTCAAGAGTGCCCAGGCGACTTATCAGCGTTGTGTGTAGAATTGCCTTCACAGTCAGATCGGACGCAACATTCACGCTTACGTGGATGATATTGTGATCAAATCAAGGAAGAAGGAGACCCTTTTGGATGACTTAAGAGAAACCTTTGACAATCTCTGGATCTATAAGATGATGCTTAACCCGGCAAAGTGTGTCTTTGGTGTTCCGGCTGGCAAGCTCTTGGGATTTCTGGTGTCTGAGCATGGCATTGAGGCTAACACGGATAAGATCAAAGCTATCACCTCCCTGGCAGAGCCAGTTTGTATTAATGATGTCCAACGCCTGGCAGGGCGGATCGCTGCGTTGAGCCGGTTCATAAGCCGCATTGGTGAGAAAGCTATCCCTCTATATCAGATGATGAAAAAGACAGACAATTTCGTCTGGAGTACGGCGACGGGTGAAGTGTTTAAGGCACTCAAGAAGCTGCTCACTGAGCCGTCGGTATTGGTTGCTCCGGCTGAGAAAGAACCTTTGCTCCTGTACGTGGCGACTAACAATCGGGCTGTCAGCGCGGCAACTGTGGTAGAGTGCAAGGAAGCAAGGAAGGAATATCCGGTTCAGAGGCCGGTTTATTATATCAGTGAGGTCCTGACAGAGTCTAAGCAGAGATATCCACATTGGCAGAAGCTAGTGTATGGGGTATTCATGGCCAACCGCAAGTTAAAGCATTACTTCTTAGGGCACCAGATCACTATGGTCAGGTCTGCTCCGTTGGGGGATATAATTCAAAACAGAGAAGCCACTGGTAGGATTGCTAAGTGGGCACTGCAGCTGGGACCTCTCAATATAAAATACGTACCTCGAATGGCTGTCAAGTATCAAGCCCTTGTGGATTTCATAAATGACTGGACAGAGTGTCAGGCGCCGGAGGAAAAGCCGGACAACACATACTGTACTATACACTTTGATGCATCCAAGCAGCTGGAAGGATCAGGGGCGGGAGTTGTTTTAACATCTCCCAAAGGTGATAAGTTCTGTTATGTGCTCCGTCTGATGTTCCCTTGCACCAACAATGCGGCTGAATATGAAGGCCTGCTTCATGGTCTCAGAGTCGCTAAGGAGATGAATTTAAGCCGGGTAAGGTGTTTCGGTGACTCAGATCTTGTGGCTCAACAAGTTTCAGGCACTTGGGATTCTAGGGACCCGCGAATGGCGGCTTATCGTCAGGCGGTGGATGTCATTGCTGGTCACTTCAAGGGTTATCAGGTGGATCATATTGATCATCGCAGGAACAAGGCAGCTGATGCCCTGTCAATGTTAGGCTCTCAGCGAAAGCCGGTGTCGTCCAATATCTTTCTCGACGTCTTACATCATCCGACTGTCAAGTTACCCTCAGAGGAAGATTTGGCTGTTCCTAACCCGGAGGGGCAATTGGTGGCGGCTTTCCATGCTATTATGGATTGGACTTTGCCTTACTTAGCATATTTGACTCGGGGTGAGTTACCTGATGATGAAAATCTGGCCAGACAGATCACCCGGTGGTCCAAATCCATCACAATAGTTAATGGTGAGTTGCACAAGTGCAGTGTTACCGGGGTGTTTCAACGTTGTGTCTCGCCAGAAGAGGGTAAGGAAATCTTGAATGAAATTCACGCTGGAGATTGCAGACATCACGCCGGCTCAAAATCTCTAGTGGCCAAGGCTTTCCGACACGGTTTCTTCTGGTTGACGGCTCACAAGGATGCACAGGATCTGGTCCGCAAGTGTGACGGCTGTCAAAAATTCGGCCGGCGTGCTCATGTTCCGGCTCAAGAATTGCACATGATGCCAATTACTTGGTTGTTTATAGTCTGGGGGCTTGATATGGTCGGGCCTTTCAAGAGATCCAAGGATAAGAAAACGCACCTCCTGGTGGCAGTTGATAACTTCACCAAGTGGGTAGAGGCTGAGTCGGTCAGCAAGTGTGACACGACTACGGCGGTTCAGTTCATTAATAAGCTGATATACCGTTTTGGTTACCCTCACAGTATCATCATGGACAATGGCACAAACTTGTCCAAGGGGGCTATGAAAAAATTCTACGATTTGGAGCACATCCGGCTTGATGTTTTGGCGGTTGCCCATCCACAGTCCAATGGTCAGGCAGAGCGTGCCAACCAAGAAATCTTGAGAGGTATCAAGCCACGGCTTATGGTTCCTCTCCAACGGACGTCGGGTTGTTGGGTGGAAGAGTTGTCGTCCGTCTTATGGAGCATCAGAACCACCCCAACAGGTCCATAGGATATACGCCTTTCTTCATGGTTTACGATGCAGAGGCCGTGTTACCAAGTGACATCTAGCATGACTCGCCACGAGTGGCAGCTTACGTTGAAACGGACAATGAGACAACGCATCAAGACGCATTGGATGCTTTGGAGGAGGAACGAGAGCTGGCGGCTGCCCGTTCGGCGATCTATCAGCAAGACATGCGCCGCTATCATAGCCGCAGGGTCAAGACCCGGACGTTTTAAGAGGCAGACTTAGTGCTGCGGCTGATTCAAGACCAGACAAATATGCATAAGTTATCTCCTCCATGGGAAGGACCTTTCGTGGTCAGCAGAAATCTCAACAATGGGTCATATTATCTCATTGACGTCCGGGACGACTCAGATACCTCGGGTCAGGAGACCCGCCGACTGTGGAACATAGCGCATCTGCGGCCTTATTATACTTGAGTTGTTGAGAATCAACATTGTACACTATCATTGTACATATCATATTTATATATGAATAAAATAGCATCCCTGCAAGTCGGGGCCTCTGCCATTTCGCATATCTTCGTCCAGGCAAGAAAAATCCAAAACTTTGGTTGTCGAAGGGGGCTTCCCACCTCCGGGTGTAGCTTATCTAACCCTAACAACCGGCTTTCAAGCCAAAAAATGTTGACAAGTCAACATTGGCTATTGAAGGGGGCTTCCTACCTTCGGGTATAGCTTATCTAACCCTAACAGCCGGCTCTTATGCCAAAAAAGTTGACAAGTCAACTTTGGTTGTCGAAGGGGGCTTCCCACCTCCGGGTGTAGCTTATCTAACCCTAACAACCGGCTCTTACGCCAAAAATGTTGACAAGTCAACATAGCCGTCCAGGGGGCTTCCTACTCTATGGATGAGGCTTATCAAACCCTATCGGCCGGCTCTTAAGCCAAGCACTTGACTCTGTCAACACGTTAGGAAGATACAGAATCTTCGGTTCATGCTTTTAAGCCGCCCTCCTAATGGTATAAGGATACATCTATTCTTACAGGAAAGTAAGCTGCCAAGAGCCGGCAAGGCATGCAATGAGAAGGACAAGGAAGATGATATATACATATATGTTAAGCCGGACTTTTTTCATATGTGCGCGATGGCACAATTCAAAGAAAGGCAAAAGTTACTACCAGTCTATTACATATGCTCTCGGTGGAGCCCAAAAATATCTTAAAGTTTTTTACACCGCTCACGGCGAGTCACAAGAGCCGACTATCAATGGCGTTTATGGCTCCTTTACACGGCCGGCGGGTTGCCCTGCTCCGGGTCGTCAACCTCCTTGATCTGAAGATGGTCCAAGTCCCAGTTGCAGTTGGTTAAAGCCGCAAAGTTACCTTCCTCAAAGAAGGGTGACGGGTCAAGTTCAGAAGCAAAAATATGCTTACTGCGTGCGGGTGTCAGATCCTTGCTTTCAAAGAGAGGGCCACGGATCCTTTTCTGATCTGCGCTGTAAGCCGCGTGGTAAGTCGCCAGATTAACTTCTTCTTCTAAGACGGAGGCCAGGACTTTGGAATTCTTCACGCACCGGGCGTAGTCAGCGTCCGTAAATTCAGAGCCATCATCCTTTTTTGAGGGAAACCCGTCCGTCATGTCAGTCGGAGTTAACTTGGGGGCAAAAGCTAGTGCCCGGCTTATAGTTGCGATAGCCCCCTGATGGGCGGCTGATCTCTTCAATTCTACGATTTGCTTGGGCATCGTGGACAGAAGCTCTAAGACCCCTTTGAGAGTTGAAGGGATATTATCCTTGTACTGCATAGCTTTGATGGTACATACAACGCCGCAGTACAGTTGTTCTGTAAAGGTATACAAGGCCTTCAGGGGTAGCAGGCTGTCCGAGGCAAGTTGGCGGCTCCTAGGACCTGCATAAGACGAAAGCCTTGTCATAAGTCGCTAGCACAAGTACAAATACACAAATTGAGTTAAGTTATCGAATACTTACCAAAGATGGTGGCTGTCATTTTCGTGATGTGGCGCTTCAAGGACTGTAGCTCATCAGACATGATCATGAGTCGCTGATCAGCGTCATCCGCCCGTTTAGTCAAGGCGGCTTGTTCAGTCTTAGAGGATTCTCTGAAGGTTGCAAAGTCGGCCTTGACTTTTGTCAATTCTTCGGTAAGGCGCCAGTATTTCTCATCAGCTTCACTCCGGGCGGCTTGCTGCGTGACTAGATTGCTTTTTAAGTCGGCCACTTCTGACCCGGCTTCGGTTAAAGCTTCCTACAATATATCACAGCATGGAATGAGCCGACAGAAGGAGAAATTTAAAAAAGTCAGCAAGTCTCAAACAGATTGCAAGCAATATGTATGACACTTGGGGGCTAATGTCTATTTTGATCTCCTAAGGTTACAGGCAGTTCTAGATCATCTTTATCAAGTTAACCCGGAACGGGCTACATATTGGTTTTTCCAGCTGTTCACAATGAAAGTCCTGGCTCAACTTCGACAAAACTGAGCCAGCCCTTGGGGGCTACAATTGCCTCTAGTATCTATTCTCAATAAAGTCCCGACTCAACTTTGATAAGATAGAGCCGGCCCTTGGGGGCTACAATGGGCTCTATTATCTATCTCATATAAAGCTCCGGTTCAATGGTATCAACCTTGAGCCGGTTCTTGGGGGCTACCAAACAATGATTTGAGGTTACTTCTAAATAAGATGAGACCTACATGATAAATATGTCTACTTCTACCATGATGGAAGAGCCGTATTATCATCAGCCAATGTTAACCCGGCTCTTGGGGGCTGAGTAAGGGTATAAGGAGGAAAAAGATTACCTCGTATTTCCTCTTCATTAAGTTGACAAGTTTGAGCTCCAGATCCCGGCTTGTAGACATCCGGTTCATATAGCCAGCATGAAGTTCATCAGTTGTCATTTTCTCGAGGGCGGGGAGCTCAAACTCTAGCTTCCTGGAGGCTTCAGCCGTCTCACTATGCTTTGTCAACACGTGAGGAGGAGGAGAGTGAAAGCCAGTGCCGGTAATGACGACGTCCGGAGCTACGGTGTCATCAACAGCCTTGGTAGGGCTCAGTGGCTTGGAATGGTCCTTATGCGGACTATCTGGAGTAACATTAGTTGCCAGCTCTGTAGGGGCTGCTGAGGGATTTGCATCTGGCATAGGAGCATCTAGCTTGCCAAGCTCCGGTTCTTGAGCGGTAGGGCCAGGGGCAAACTTGTTGGTCTTCCTTCGCTTCGCCCGAGCCCTGGTAAAACATAAAAGTCAGAGCCTAAGTTTTATAGCCGCCAAAGAGCCGGACGTAAGGCTTGGAAAAATACGTACAACGGATTAATCTTGGGAGGCGGCAGAGCAGTGGTCATAGAGTCGCCAGATGAAGGCGATGATCCCTGAAAGGGAGTTTAGATAATGTAAGGAAATGTTGGAATTACAAAGGAAGAGATAATAAAATCAAGCAGAGAAGAAATGCATACCTCTGCGGGGCGCTTCTTCGGAGCCGGGGAGTTAGGTAACGCGAACATGAGATCGGTAGAGCCGACGCTCCGGATCTGACGTCGGTCGGCTTGCTGTTGCTTTTTCAAAAGAAATTGGAGATCCAAATAAGCAAGAGGATGAGAAAGGGGAACTTTTCGAACGACCCGCCGTATCTTTTGGGGTACAAAATATTCTGAGTCGGACGAAACATAAGTTACCTCAGGGGTGTTGGCGCGGCTCGTCTCTGCCTCGTCCTATGAATGGCTGTTGTCAGTAAGGTGAATAAAGAAATGATAAAAAGTAGCCAAATTATACCTCTGAGCCGGATGATTCTAGTGGTTCAAACCATTCTTCTTGAGGAGTGGTCTTCTTCGTCCTCTTTGATGGGGCCTTCTTCTTGGTTTTCTTCAGAGGAGGAACATACTTCTTCTTCCAGAAGTCGGAGTCATCCTGAAAAGATAAGTCGGCCAGGAGGGATGAATTGCCAAGATATAACTAAACAAGGAGAAGAGACTATGAAGAGTCGCCTTACATCTGGGGCCGGGTTAATGACACATAAAGGCGCCAGCCCAATGGCGCTGCAAGCTCCTGACATCTCGTGGACAAGACTCCGGATGACAGTTGTAATATCATCTTCGGTAAATGTCGTCCGGCTGAAGCAGAGGGAGTCATCATACTAGCCTAGATATTCGCACATAAGGCGATTTCTCCGACTCAAGGGCATAATCCTCCAAGAGATCCAGCAGTGGATCAAATCCAATCCTGTCAGTCCGTTGGCCATGAGGGCTTTAATCTTGGCATGAGTTGGCTCGTGCTTCGCCCTTTCAGCAGGTGACAACCGGCCGGGAAGTTCAGAGGTCGTCTTGAGTCGGGATGGGCGATAACCCGGCAACGAATGCTCACCTTCTGGGGATGTGTCTTTACAATAAAACCAAGTCTTATTCCAATCTTTTGGATGACTCGGCATCTGAACAGCCAAAAAAGTTATGTCCCGGCGCCTCTGAATGGAAATCCCACCGAGTTCTAAGCTGGGGCTAGCCTTCACTTCGGTCTGCCGATTCGCGTAAAAGAATTCCCGGAAGAGACAAACAAATGGCTCGGTTTGCAGATAGACCTCGCTGAGCACTTGGAAGTTACATATGTTTGAGACAGAATTGGGGGCAAGGTCTTGAGGGTGCAACTTGTAAAAATGAAGGACGTCCTGGAAGAATTTTGAGCTGGGGGGTACAAACCCACGTTCAATGTGATCTGAAAAGACAACCACCTCGCCCTCCTGAGGAACGGGCTTCAGTTCATTGCCCGGAACCCGCCAATGGATGACCTCTTTGGCGGGAAGGGTGCCCACGTGCACAAAGTCCATTAGGAACTCTTCCGTGATGCAAGAGCCGACCCAATTGCATGAGTTGGATGCACGAGACATGGCGACGGCTTAAAACAACTGCGCAAGATAAGCAATGTGCGGTGAGTCAGGGAACGACAGACGTCTACAAGCAGTTACAAGCTTAAGATCTTAAGCCGCCAGGATCCGGTTGGTGAGAACCGGAATACATGGCGGGTCAAGATTATGAAAACACAAGGCAAAATTCGGCTAAGTCTGGAAAACAGGTTTCGCAAGGTATCGCTAAGATTGTGGATCTACAAAACAAAGGAAATGTTTCTATTTCAGACCTAGAGACGAACTGACGAAAGAGGAGAAAGCTTAAAAACGGCAGGCGGAGTTGTTGCAAATCTGCGCAGTATTACTATCGGTCTCCTACATAACGCCGCATCGAGGACAAGATATCGTCAAGTGTTTATGGGCTAAGAAAGATCGGCATTGAAGGAGGCTCATGTTCTGCGCGGCGGGAGGAGCTTCATGAAACCCTACTGGAATGGCTATGGAAGAAGGACTCACCGGAGACGGCGCGGCGGACGCGGAGAGAACTCTGGAATGAAACAGGTTGATGCAGCGGCCTTGTCGACGATGATGAGGAGACGGCGCCGGAGCGAGATGCGTTGGAGTGGAGGCGTCGAAAGTAAGGAGATGAAGAGCAAGCGGGAGGAGGGCAAATGCTGCCCCTCGCGGTCCTATTTCATAGAAAAAGGCGGAAACATGCGCGAAAATCCAGGCGTTGTATGTCATTTGACCGAGGCGGACGCCTCGATTCCTGGACTATCCATTTAAGAAGGGAAGGTTCGTTGCGTGCGTCAGAGGATCTTTTTGACAGATTTGACATGACGTCATGGCGGGTCATTGTTTTCTAGGCGACTCGGCGAGGAATAAGAAGGAGGCTGAAGTGAGCAAGCTCAAATCAACCTGGGGCCTAATGTTGGGGATATAACCCCATGGTGAGACCCGCCCTAAGGGCTCCGGGTCACACCAGGCGGCTCGTACACCAGCCCAAGAGTGGGTTGTGAAGACTTAAGCCCAAGACGCTTGGCGGCTTGACAAGATGGGCCAAAACGTGGCCCGGACGGAGAAGACCCGGGCGTGTAAGCCGCCCGGAGACAACTTGACCAGGAAGGCAAGATAAGGTAGAGATAGACTCATACATGTATTGAGAGTCGGTTACGACTTGTATGACCCGTGGTCTTGACCTCCTATATAAGGGCGAGACCCGGGGCGACTTAGAGATCAGACTATCGAGAACTAGGTCAAGCAATAGCTCCCTTGTAATCGATACACCAAGCAATACAACACAAGCAGGACGTAGGCTTTTACCTCGACTTGAGGGGCCGAACCTGGGTAAACTCGTGTCCTTCGTCCCAACCAACCCCTTTGAGTCCATCACCTTAGCAATGGCCTCGAATCAAAGTCCGTACACCCAGACATCTGCCGTGATAAAACCACGACAAAACCCCTAGCCTCATTTGTTGTTACGATATGATATTATGATAGTAGAACGCTAGATCGATGATTTAATGTAGTGGCATGTCATCTTTATTTTCTTAAGTGGCAATGCATAATACTCTTATGATACTCTCGGTACGGGTTGTCATAGGAAAATCGTCGGGTTTGAAGTGTTAAATTTTTAATGTTGATTTCCATTTTATGTGGAACAATGGCTTGAACTCCACCATATGTAAGTTTCCAATTATTCCCACGACTCGTAAAAAAGAGTCAATAGATTGTATAAAGAGAAACATGGCATTTGCAAATATAAAAGCGGTCTATGATTGTTCGCTCTCTAAGGCCCCCTTTGTTTGGGCTACAGATTCCTAAGAATCACCTTGCAATGGATTCTTGAGAATCAGTTGTGGCTCTGGATTCCTAAGAATCAGAATCTGGTTGTTTGTTTACCCTGTTGTCTGTCAGATTTAGAAGTTGTGGGTGTTGTGAAATGTCAGCAACGCCCTTGACTGCTGACTATGACGTTTATATGCAATGTAAAGCACAAGTTATCTGTGATAAAATGTTATATGAAATGCATCATCCATTAGTCTTACATACGTACACATATCATCCATTAGTCTTACATACGTACACATACACTAACCATCAGTCTTACATGCACACACATATCATCCAAAATATGCACGGATCATCATAGTTTCATCTATTAATATGTGAAACTATACTTGATCTACTATCAATCCACCAGCAATCACCTCAAGAGTTGCTTTCATGGTCGCATCATCACAACCAACAATGTTGGAAACATGTCCTGTGGGTATGGGTTGTAAATTCCCCGTCATGTAGTTCTCATCGCGATCACATTTGTCAAACTCCAAGTCTCTCAAATTGCTTTCCCTAATGCAATTATGAAGTGACATACATGCAATGATAATACGAGCTTGCTTCTAAGGAAAATAACTTGACATTTTAAGTAAAATATGCCATTTCATTTTCAAGACACCAAATGCACGCTCAATAACATTTCGTAGAGATGAATGTGCAAAGTTAAATGTTTCTTTTTTCCCAATCGGTGGAAGACCTTGGCGAAATTCCGGTACATGGTACTTTTGCCCTTTGTATGGAGCTAAATATCCATCACAATTGGGATAACCTAAATCAACAAGATAATACCTCCCTGCAAAAAGTAGTAGTTTCACACATGGAAGCAACAAGATAACAAAAACAATATTTGTCGTGCACATGTAAACTAAATGGATACCTATAGGTGGATGTGGAAACCTATCAACATACCTGGCCATCCCACGACAATAGAAGTGAACCTCATGTCAAGTTCACACACTGCCATGATATTCTGTGTTGGGTATCCATGTCGACCAACATGGCTGACGATCTCATCATTCAGAACAATTACATGAATATGTGACCCATCAATTGCACCTATGCAACCATCAAAGTGAGGTGCAAACCTCGCATCTCGAAGCCTATCATGTACAACTCTGAACTCCGGATCGGCTGGTCGAATGATGTCTAGATCTTTGTCATTCAAGCATTTCACTACTTCATTGAATTTGTAATGTATAACTTGAGTTGATCTCTTGAAACAATTCTTCGCTTGGCTTACAGATTGAAGGCCACTGGCCGTCCATAGAAACATGCCCAATGCTTCTTCTGAACTCATGCTTCTTGTTCCTTTTAACCCATATGTATGCACAGGTGTATGATGTAATCTATCAAAACAAGGCTTGTACATCCTGAACATGTTATAGCAATCTTTCGGAGTACTCAAGTTCTCTGTAACCCACTATTGTCCGGTCATTATAGGAACTCTTCTCTTTATTTTCATGAGATACTTCTCACTGTACATGATACCAATTGTTGCAGCCATCATGTATATTTTCTTCCTTTGCTTTCTTGAGGTTGCTACAACATAATAATCAGTTTCAGACTCTTCAATATGGCTGCCACTTGGGCTCATCTACATAGACACAAAAATATCAAGATATACACAAGAAATAACATAAAGGGTAATATTGTTCATCAAGTGTAAAGTGACATAACAAGAAGGGAAATAGTGTTCATCAAGTCTAAAGTGACATAACTATAAGGGAAAACGTCAAGTCTAAAGTGACATAACATGAAACGAAATATAGTTCAACAAGTCTCAAGCGACATAACATAAAGCAAGGGAATAACATCTAAGGTGTAATCCTATTGCCTATTTCTCTCTTCATACATCCTCTTAAGCCAATTCTTCTTTCCTTCGCTGGTCTTCATATTGTTAAAGAAACAATGATTTTCGAACTTTGCAAACAACTTGGTTGGTATGAAATATTCATCACTTGCTTCATCGGCTCAACATGCCACAACTTCTTCCATTATCTCAATTTCAGTAGCGACACTCTTTTTATGTGAGTTCATCGTGACATCTTCACTAATCAAGTGGTCAACCATGCACTTGGAGTCCCTTTGAACAAGATTATTTTTACTAGAGCTTCCATCTATCTTCACTGACCCCTTCTTTGCCTTCTTGGCCTAGGTAGTATGCACTTCTTCCTCCTTGGTTTCATCTTCATCAAGATCAAGCACTTCATGGTCACAACCTGGCATCATAGAACTTTCTCCTGTAACATTGCTATTCTCATACACGATGCTCATTTGGTTCGGATTTTCAGGACCACCTTTACGAAACTGCAAGATGTCCTTGTTTGCGTCCATAAGTAATTCATTTGGCACTCATCAACAAGAAATTATTGTGCAATACTATCTAAAAAACAATTTCATCTTATGAACATGCTTACTTCACCCGCTTTTTTCCACCATTCATCATCAACGATCATGGTGTTCATTTCGTCATTCCAACCTACAGTAATGTTTTCCAGTCTGTTGATAACCCACAATTATACGGGATCAATTGTACCTTTATCGATAAGTAAGAGTGTCGAACCCAACGAGGAGCTAAAGGTAGAACAAATATTCCCTCAAGTTCTATCGACCACTGTTACAACTCTATGCATGCTTAACGTTAGCTTTACCTAGAACAAGTATGAAACTAGAAGTACTTTGTAGGTGTAACGGGATAGGTTTGCAAGATAATAAAGAGCACGTAAATAAAAACTAGGGGCTGCTAAAATAAAGTAACAATTAAGTTAGTTTAACGAGTGTGGAAAAGTGGTGGCAGGAGTTGCGGAATTGTCTCTAGGCAATCGATAACTAGATTGGTCATCATTATTGCAATTTTATATGAGGGAGAGGCATAAGCTAACATACTTTATCTATTTGGATCATATGAACTTATGATTGGAACTCTATCAAGCATACGCAACTACTAAAGATCATTAAGGTAAAACCCAACCATAGCATTATAAGGTATCAAGTCCTCTTTACTCCCATATGCAACAACCCACCTACTCAGGTTTATGCTTCTGTCACTCAAGCAACCCACCATAGGCGAATAATGAACACATTGCAATATCCTACAGCGAGGATCCCTCATGCTTCCGCGACACGGAGAGCACCACAGGACAACACCAATAATAAAAATGTTGGGGAACGTTGCATGGGAAACAAAAAATTTCCTACGCACACGCAAGATCTATCCATGGTGATGAGCATCTACGAGAGGGAGAGTGGATCTACATACCCTTGTAGACCTCTAAGAGGGAAGCGTTAAGAAACGCGGTTCTTGTAGTCAAACGTCTTCGCGATCAAAATCGCCGAGCATCCCGCGATCCAATCATGATCCGTCCCGATCAAGCACCAAACGGACGGCACCTCCGCATTCAGCACACGTACAGCTTGATGAAGATCTCCGCCTTCTTGATACAGCAAGAGGGAGCGGAGAGGTAGACGAGTTCTCTGGCAGCATGACGGCGCTACAGCGATGGTGGTGGAGCTATTCCGACAGGGCTTCGCCTAAGCACTGCAAAAAACCGATCTAGAGGAGAAACTATGCACTAGAGGATAGGGTAGCACGTGGCTAAAAATCTAGTGCAAAAACCTTAAAACCTCTAGTATATATAAGAGGAAGAGAGGAGGAGACTTGGCACAAGGGCGAAGCCCTCTAGGCTTCAGCCGAAGTGGAAGGAGAGGAGGAATCCTCCTCCAATCCTAGTAGGACTAGGACTCCTTCCCTTTTTGCCATTTTTGCCATTTTTGCCTTTTTCCACCTTTTCTCTTTGGGCTTTTCTTTCCCAGGCGCATGGGCCTTGTGTGGGAATTACACCAGCCCACTAAGGGCTGGTATTCATCCTCCCACATCCCATGTAGCCTCTTGGGTTGAAAAAGCCCTCCCGATGGTCTCCCGGTACACTACCGGCACTCCCGATACACTACCGATGAGCCCGAAACTTTTCCAGCGACCAAAATGGGACTTACTATATATCAATCTTTACCTCCGGACCATTCCGGAGATCCTCGTGATGTCTGGGATCTCATCCGGGACTCCAAACAACCTTCGGTCACCACCATACATAACTCTATACCACCAAAACGTCACCGAACCTTAAGTGTGCAGACCCTGCGGGTTCGAGAACTATGTAGACATGACCGAGACACCTCTACGGTCAATAACCAATAGCGGGACCTGGATGCCCATATTGGTTCCTACATATTCTACGAAGATCTTTATTGGTCAAACCTCTATGTCAAGGATTCAGTTAATCCCGTATGATGTTTCCTTTGTTCTTCGGTATGTTACTTGCCCGAGATTCGATCGTCGGTATCTCCATACCTAGTTCAACCTCGTTACCGGCAAGTCTCTTTACTCGTTCCATAATACAATATCTCATGACTAACACTTAGTCACATTGCTTGCAAGGCTTAATTTGATGTTGTATTACCGAGTGGGCCCTGAGATACTTCTCCATCACACGGAGTAACAAATCCCAGTCTTGATCCATGCCAACCCAAAAGACACCCTCGGAGATACCCGTAGAGCACCTTTATAGTCACCCAGTTTAATTGCGACGTTTGATACACACAAGGTGTTGGGGAACGTTGCATGGGAAACAAAAAATTTCCTACGCACACGCAAGATCTATCCATGGTGATGAGCATCTATGATAGGGAGAGTGGATCTACATACCCTTGTAGATTGCTAAGCGGGAAGCGTTAAGAAACGCGGTTGGTGTAGTTGAACGTCTTCGCGATCCAAATCGCCGAGCGTCCCACGATCTCATCACTATTCGTCCCGCGATCCAATCACGATCCGTCCCGCGAACTCATCATGATCCGTCCCGCGATCTCATCACGATCCATCTCGCGATCTTGATCACTGTCCTTCCGATCTAGCGCCGAACGGACGACACCTCCGCGTTCAGCACACGTACAACTCGATGACAATCTCCGCCTTCTTGATCCAGCAAGAGGGAGCGGAGATGTAGGAGAGTTCTCCGGCAGCGCGATGGCGCTGCGGCGATGGTGGTGGAGCTTTTGTGACACGGCTTCGCCTAAGCACTGCAGAAAACCGATCTAGAGGAGAAACTATGCACTAGAGGAGAGGGTAGCACGTGGCAGAAAATCTAGTGCAAAACCCCTAAAACCTCTAGTATACATAAGAGGAAGAGAGGAGGAGGCTTGTCCCTCAAGGGTCCATCCCTAGGCTTTGGCCGAACCAAGGAGCAGAGGAGGAATCCTGCTCCAATCCTAGTAGGACTAGGATTCCTTCCTTTTTTGCCTTTTTTGCCTTTTTCCACCTTTTCTCTTTGGGCTTTTCTCTCCCAGCCGCATGTGCCTTGTGTGGGACTTCCAAAAGCCCACTAAGGGATGGTATTCACTCTCCCACAGCTCATGTATCCTCTTGGGTCGAAATACCCCTCTCGATGGTCTCCTGGTACACTACCGGCACTCCCGGTACACTACCGATGAGCCCGAAACTTTTCCGACGACCAAAACAGGACTTCCTATATATGAATCTTTACCTCCGGACCATTACGGAGCTCCTCGTAACGTCCAGGATCTCATACGGGACTCCGAACAACCTTCGGTCACCACCATTCATAACTCTATACTACCGAAACGTCACGAAACCTTAAGCGTGCACACCCTACGGATTCGAGAACTATGTAGACATGACCAAGACACCTCTACGGTCAATAACCAATAGCGGGACCTAGATGCCCATATTGGTTCCTACATATTCTACGAAGATCTTTATCGGTCGGACCTCTATGTCAAGGATTCAGTTAATCCCGTATGATGTTCCTTTTGTTCTTCGGTATGTCACTTGCCCGAGATTCGATCATCGGTATCTCCATACCTAGTTCAACCTCGTTACCGGCAAGTCTCTTTAATCATTCCGTAATACAAGATCCCGTGACTAACACTTAGTCACATTGCTTGCAAGGCTTGTTGTGATGTTGTATTACCGAGTGGGCCCTGAGATACCTCTCCGTCACACGGAGTAACAAATCCCAGTCTTGATCCATGCCAACCCAACAAACACCCTCGAAGATACCTGTAGAGTACCTTTGTAGTCACCCAGTTACGTTGCGACATTTGATACACACAAGGCACTCCTCTGGTGTCAGTGAGTTGCATGATCTCATGGTCATAGGAACAGATACTTGACATGCAGAAAACAGTAGCAATAAACTGACATGATCATATTCTACATTTGTAGTTTGGGTCTTGTCCATCCCATCATTCTCCTAATGATGTGATCCCGTTATCAAATGACATCTCATGTCAATGGCTAGGAAACCTTAGCCATCTTTGATCAACGAGCTAGTCTATTAGAGGCATACTAGGGACATGGTGTTGTCTATGTATCCACACATGTATGTGAGTTTCCGATCAATGCAATTATAGCATGGATAATAAACGATTATCATGAACAAGGAAATATGATAATAACTAATTTATTATTGCCTCTAGGGCATATTTCCAACAGTCTCCCAGTTGCACTACAGTCAATAATCTAGTTCACATCACCATGTGATTCACATTGTTATGAATCTAACACCCAATGAGTTCTGGGGCTCGATCATGCTTTGCATGTGAGAGAGGTCTTATAGCCAATGGGTCTGCGACATTCTGATCCGTGTGTACTTTGCAAATCTCTATGTCAAACTGTAAACACTGCTACCACACTCCACTTGGTACTATTCCAAATGGCTGCTCCACTATACGTATTTGGATTGCTACTAAGAGTCATCCAGATTAGTCTTAAAGCTTGCATCGACGTAACTCTTTACGTCGAACCCTTTATCACCTCCATAATCGAGAAACATTTCCTTGGCCTTTTAGTCACTAAGGATAATATTGACCATTGTCCAGTGATGCACTCCTGGATCACTCTTGTACCCCTTGATGGACTCATGGCCAGGCACACACAGGTGCGGTACACAACATGGCATACTATACAGAGCCTATGGCTAAGACATAGGGGATGACATTCGTCCTTTCTCTTTCTTTTCCCGTTGTCGAGCTTTTAGTCTCACTCAACTTCACACCTTACAAATCAAGTGAGAACTCTTTGTCTGACTGATCCATTTTGAACTCTTTCAAAATCTTGTCAAGGTATGTACTCATTCAAAGTCTCATCAAGCATTTTGATCTATCTCTATAGATCTTGATGCTCAACAATTAGGTAGCTTTATCTAGGTCTTCCTTTGAAAATCAATTTTCAAACAACCGTTCATGCTTTCTAGAAATTCTACATTATTTCGGATCAACAATATGTCATCCACATATACTTATCAGAAATTCTATAGTGCTCCCACTCACTTTACTGTAAATACAAGTTTCTCGTAAACTTTGTATAAACTACAAAACTTTGATCACCTCATCAAAGTGTGTATTCCAACTCCGAGATGCTTGCTCCAGCCCTTAGATGGATTACTGGAGCTCACACACCTTTTAGCATCCTTAGGACTGACAAAACCTTCTGGTTGTATCACATACAACCTTTCCTGAAGTAAACTGTTAAGGAAACAATGTTTTGTCATCCATTTGCCAGATTTCATAATTGAAAAATGCAGCAACTGCTAACATAATTCCAACAGACTTTAGCATCACTATGAGTGAGAAAGTCTCATCGCAGTCAACTCTTTGAACTTGTTGGAAACTTCTTTGTGACGAGTCGAGCTTTATAAATGGTAACATTTACCATCAGTGTCTATCTTCATCTCAAAGGTCCATTTGTACTCGACGACCTGCCGTCCAACGAGCAAGTCTACCAAAGTCTGTACTTGGTTTTCATACATGGATCCTATCTCGGATTTCATGGCCTCTAACCATTCGTCAGAATCTGGGCCCATCATCGCTTCTCCATAGCTCGTAGGTTCATTGTTGTCCAATAACATGACCTCCAAGACATAGTCGTCGTACCACTCAGGAGCAGTACGCGTCCTTGTCGACCTACGAGGTTTGATAGTAACTTGATCCAATGATTCATGATCATCATCATTAACTTCCTCTTCAACTGACGTAGGCTCCACAGAAACATCTTTCTGTGCTGCACTACTCTCTGGTTGAAGCAAAGGTTCAACAACCTCATCAAGTTCCATCTTCCTCCCACACAATTCTTTCGAGAGAAACTCTTTCTCGAGAAAGGACCCAGTTTTAGCAACAAACACTTTATGCTTGGATCTGAGATAGAAGGTTTACCCAACTTTTCTTAGGGTATTCTATGAAGATGCATTTGTCCGCTTTGGGTTTGAGCTCATTAGGTGAAAACCTTTTTCACATAAGTGTTGCAGCCCCAAACATTAAGAAATGACAGCTTAGGTTTCTATCAAACCATATGGTGTCATCTCAACGGTTTTAGATGGTGCCCTATTTAAAGTGAATGTAGTTGTCTCTAATGCATAACCCCAAAATTATAGTAGCAAAACGATAAGAGACATCATAGAACGCACCATATCCAATAGAGCATGACTATGACGTTCGGACACACCATCACATTATGGTGTTCCAGGTGGCGTGAGTTGTGAAACAACTTTCACATTGTCTAAAGTTGTATGCCAAACTCGTAACTCCGATATTCACCTCCACGATCATATCGCAGACATTTTTATCTTCTTGTCACGATGATCTTAAACTTCACTCTGAATTTTCTTGAACTTTTCAAACGATTCAGACTTGTGTTTCATTAAGTAAATATACACTATATCTACTCAAATCATCACTGAAGGTAAGAAAATAATGATATCCACCGCACGCTACAAAACTCATAGGATTGCATACATCAAACCGGAAAATCACTTGCCCGCTCCATCAAAACGGAAAATGGGGTCCTTAGTCATCCGACCCAAGAGGCATGGTTCACATGTCTCAACCGATTCAAAATCAAATGATTCCAAAGATCCATCAGCATGGAGTTTCTTCATGCGCTTTATACCAACATGACATTTAGCGGCAATGCCACAAGTATGTGGTACTATCATTATTAACTTGGTATGTTTTGGCATCAATGTTATGAACATGTGTATTACTATGATCAAGATTCAACAAACCATTCTCATTGGGTGCATGACCATTGAAGGTATTATTCATGTAAACAGAATAACCATTATTCTCTAACTTAAATGAATAACCGTGTTGCAATAAACACGATCTAATCACGTTCATGCTCAACGCAAAACACCAAATAACATTCATTTAGGTTCGTCACTAATCCCGAAGGTAGAGTGAGCGTGCGATGTTGATCACATCAACCTTGGAAATATTTCCAACACACATCGTCACCTCACCCTTAGCTAGTTCTCCGTTTATTCCATAGCTTGTATTTGGAGTTACTAAGATTTAGCAACTGAACCGGTATCCAATACCCAGGTGCTACTAGGAGTACTAGCAAGGTACACATTAATAACACGTATATCAAATATACTTCTGTTGATGTTGCCAACCTTCTTATCTACCAAGTATCTAGGGTTGTTCCGCTTCAGCGACCGCTCTCCTCATAATCGAAGCACTTAGTCTCGGGTTTGGGTTCAACTTTGGGTTGCTTCACTGGAGCAGCAACTGACTTGCTATCCTTGAAGTTTCTCTCCTTGCCCTTGCCCTTCTCAAAACTACTGGTTTTACTAAGCATCAACACTTGACGCTCCTTCTTGATTTCTACCTTCGTGGTGTCAAACATCGCGAATAGCTCAGGGATCATTATTTCTATCCCTAGCATTTTATAGTTCATCACCAAGTTCTAGTATCTTAGTGACAGTAACTTGGAGAACTATATCAATCACTATCTTATCTGGAAGATCAACTCCCACTCGATTCAAGCGATTGTAGCACCCAGACAATCTGAGCACATGCTCAAATATTGAGCTATTATAT
Source organism: Hordeum marinum (assembly GCA_022496015.1). Lineage (NCBI taxonomy): Eukaryota > Viridiplantae > Streptophyta > Magnoliopsida > Poales > Poaceae > Hordeum > Hordeum marinum. The sequence goes on along the minus strand of CM039673.1, from coordinate 477,437,592 downwards.
TTCATCTTGTAGGCAAAGAATCTTGTTGGAGATCTCATATCTCGCAACACGGGCATGAGCCTGAGATCCTAATTTCAGCTCTTAAAACATCTCATATGTTCCATGACGTTCAAAACGTTTCGGAGCCTCAATTTTAAGACGTAATGCATGATGCACTAAACTATCAAGTAGTCATCAGAACGTGCCTGTCAGATGTTCACAACATCTACATATGACACTGTTGGGGATCGTCGCATGGGAAACAAAAAATTTCCTACGCACACGCAAACCTATCCATGGTGATGAGCATCTACGAGAGGGAGAGTGGATCTACATACCCTTGTAGATCGCTAAGCGGGAAGCGTTAAGAAACGCGGTTGGTGTAGTCGAACATCTTCGCGATCCAAATCGCCGAGCGTCCCGCGATCCAATCACGATCCGTCCCGTGAACTCATCACGATCCGTCCCGCGATCTCATCACGAACCGTCTCGCGATCTTGATGACGGTCCTTCCGATCTAGCGCCGAACGGACGACACCTCCGCGTTCAGCACACGTGCAGCTTGATGACGATCTCCACCGTCTTGATCCAGCAAGAGGAGGTGGAGAGGAGAGAGAGTTCACCGGCAGCGTGACGGCGCTCCGGTGATGGTGGTGGAGTGATTCCGGCAGGGCTTCGCCTAAGCGCTGCGGAAAACCGATCTAGAGGAGAAACTGTGCACCGGTGAAACGGGTAGCACGTGGCCGGAAATTCTGTCCAAAAACCACCCAATCCACTAGTATATATAGGAGGAGAGGAGAGGAGAGGAAGCCAAGGCCTTTGGGTCGGCCGAAATAGGAGGTGGGAAGCAATCCTACTTCACCTCCAATCCTAGTTGGAGTAGGATTGCCTCCTATTGGCTGATTTTCCACTTTTTGCTTTAGGACTTTCTCTCCTGCGCCATGGGCCTTTGTGGCTGTTTTACCAGCCCACTAAGGGCTGGTTATTATTCTCCCACAGCCCATGGACCTCTTGGGGTCGAAATACCCCTCCCGGAGGCCTCCCGGTACACTACCGGCACTCCCGGTACACTACCGATGAGCGCGAAACTTTTCCGGAAACCAAACTGGGACTTCCTATATATGAATCTTTACCTATGGACCATTCCGGAGCTCCTCGTGACGTCCAGGATCTCATCCGGGACTCCGAACAAACTTCGGTCACCACCATACATAACTCTACACTACCGAAACGTCACCGAACCTTAAGTGTGCAGACCCTGCGGGTTCGAAAACTTTGTAGACATGACCGAGATACCTCTACGGTCAATAACCAATGGCGGGACCTGGACGTCCACATTGGTTCCTACATATTCTACGAAGATCTTTATCGGTCGAACCTCTATGTCAAGGATTCAGTTAATCCCGTATAACATTCCCTTTGTTCTTCGGTATGTTACTTGCCCGAGATTCGATCGTCGGTATCGCCATACCTAGTTCAACCCCGTTACCGGCAAGTCTCTTTACTCGTTCTGTAATACAAGATCCCGTGACTAACACTTAGCCACATTGCTTGCAAGGCTTGTTGTGATGTTGTATTACTGAGTGGGCCCTGAGATACCTCTCCGTCACACGGAGTAACAAATCCCAGTCTCGATCCATGCCAACTCAACAGACACAATAGGAGATACCTGTAGAGCACCTTTATAGTCACCTAGTTACGTTGCGACGTTTGATACACACAAGGCACTCCTCCGATATCCGTGAGTTGCATGATCTCATGGTCATAGGAACATATACTTGACATGCAGAAAACAGTAGCAATAAACTGACACGATCATATGCTATGTTTGTAGTTTGGGTCTTATCCGTCACATCATTCTCCTAATGATGTGATCCCGTTATCAAATGACATCTCATGTCCATGGCTAGGAAACCTTAACCATCCTTTGATCAACGAGCTAGTCCACTAGAGGCATACTAGGGACATGGTTTTGTCTATGTATCCACACATGCATTTAAGTCTCCGATCAATACAATTATAGCATGGATAATAAACGATTATCATGAACAAGGAAATATGATAATAACTAATTTATTATTGCCTCTAGGGCATATTTCCAACAGTCTCCCACTTGCACTAGAGTCAATAATCTAGTTCACATCACCATGTGACTCGCATTGTTATGAATCTAACACCCAATGAGTTCTTGGGCTCGATCATGCTTTGCATGTGAGAGAGGTCTTATAGTCAACGGGTCTGCGATATTCAGATCCGTGTGTACTTTGCAAATCTCTATGTCAAACCGTAAACACTGCTACCACACTCCACTTGGTACTATTTCCAAATGGCTGCTCCACTATACGTATCCAGATTGCTACTACTAGTCATCCGGATAGGTGTTAAAGCTTGCACCGACGTAACTCTTTACGACGAACTCTTTATCACCTCCATAATCAAGAAACATTTCCTTAGTCCTCTGGTTACTAAGGATAATTTCGACCACTGTCCAGTGATCCACTCCTGGACCACACTTGTACCCCTTGACAGACTCATGGCAAGGCACACACAGGTGCGGTACACAGCATGGCATAATATAGAGCCTATAGCTAAGGCATAGGGGACGACGTTCATCCTTTCTCTTTCTTCTGCCATTGTCGATCTTTGAGTCTGACTCAACTTTCACACCTTACAAATTAGGCGAGAACTCTTTCTCTGACCGATCCATTTTGAACTCTTTCAAAATCTTGTCAAGGTATGCACTCATTGAAAGTCTTATCGAGCATCTTGATCTATCTGCATAGATTTTGATGCTCAACAATTAGGTAGCTTCATCCAGGTCTTCCTTTGAAAATCACTTTCCAAATGACCATTTTATGCTTTCCAGAAACTCTACATTATTTTTGATCAACAATATGTCATCCACATATACTTATCAGCAATTCTATAGTGCTCCCACTCACTTTATTGCAAACACAAGTTTCTTGTAAACTTTGTATAAATATCAAAACTTTGATCAACTCATCAAAGCGTATATTCCAACTCCGAGATGCTTGCTTCAGTCCATGGAAGGATCACCGAAGCTTGCACACCTTTTAGCATCCTTAGGACTGACAAAACCTTCTGGTTTTCACATACAACCTTTCCTCAAGCAAACCGTTAAGGAAACGATGTTTTGACATCCATCTGCCAGATTTCATAATTGAAAACGCAGCAACTGCTAACATAATTCCAACAGACTCTAGCATCGCTACGAGTGAGAAAGTCTCATCGCAGTCTACCCCTTGAACTTGTCACAAACATCTTTGCAACAAGTCGAGCTTTACAAACAGTGACATTCACCATCAGTGTCTGTCTTCATTTTAAAGATCCATTTGTACTCAACGACCTGTCGTCCAACGAGCAAGTCTACCAAAGTCTACACTTGGTTTTCGTACATGGATCCTATCTCGGATTTCATGGCCTCTAACCATTTGTCGGAATCCGGGCCCATCATCGCTTCTCCATAGCTCGTAGGTTCATCGTTGTCCAACAACATGATCTCCAAGACAGAGTTGTCGTACCACTTAGGAGCAGTACACATCCTTGTCGACCTACGAAGTTCGATAGTAACTTGATCCTGAAGCTTCATGATCATTATCATTAACTTCCTCTTCAACTAACGTAGGCTTCACAGAAACATCTTTCTGCGCTGTGCTATTCTCTGGTTGAACTAAGGTTTAACAACCTCATCAAGTTCTATCTTCCTCCCACTCAATTCTTTCGAGAGAAACTTTTCCTCGAGAAAGGACCCAGTTCTAGCAACAACACTTTGCACTCGGATCTGAGATAGAAGGCATACCCATCTGTTCTTAGGGTATTCTATGAAGATACATTTGTCCGCTTTGGGTTCTAGCTTATTATGTGAAAACATTTTCCACACAAGCATTGCAGCCCCAAACAATAAGAAATGATAGCTTAGGTTTCTATCAAACCATAATTCACATGGTGTCATCTCAACGGATTTAGATGGTGCCCTATTTAAAGTGAATGTAGTTGTCTCTAATGCATAACCCCAAAATTATAGTAGTAAAACGACAAGAGACATCATAGCACGCACCGTGTCCAATAGAGCATAACTATGATGTTCGAAGACACCATCACACTATGGTGTTCCAGGTGGCATCTAGTTGTGAAACAACTTTCACATTGTCTTAAGTTGTATGCCAAACTCGTGACTCAGATATTCACCTCCACGATCATATCGCAGTCATTTTTATCTTCTTGTCACGATGATCTTTAAACTTCACTCTGAATTTGCTTGAACCTTTCAAACGATTCAGACTTGTGTTTCATTAAGTAAATATACACTATATCAACTCAAATCATCAGTGAAGGTAAGAAAATAACGATATCCACTGCACGCTACAAGACTCACTAGATTGCATACATCAACATGTATCATTTCCAATGAATCACTTGCCCGCTCCATCCAACGAGGTCCTTTAGTCATCTTGCCCAAGAGGCATGGTTCGCATGTCTCAACCGATTCGAAATCGAATGAGTCCAAATATCCATCAGCATGGAGTTTCTACATGCGCTTTATACCAATATGACATTTAGTGGCAGTGCCACAAGTATGTGGTACTATCATTATTAACTTTGTATCTTTTGACATCAATGTTATGAACATGTGTAATACTACAATCAAGATTTCAACAAACCATTCTCACTGGGTGCATGCCCATTGAAGGTATTATTCATGTAAACAGAATAACCATTATTCTCTAACTTAAATGAATAACCGTATTGCAATAAACATGATCTAATCATGTTCATGCTCAACGCAAAACACCAAATAACATTTATTTAGGTTCGTCACTAATCCTGAAGGTAGAGAGAGCGTGCGATGTTGATCACATCAACCTTGGAAACACTTCCAACACATATCGCCACCTCACCCTTAGCTAGTTCTCCGTTTATTCCGTAGCTTTTATTTCGAGTTACTAACATTTAGCAACCGAACCGGTATCCAATACCCAGGTGCTACTAAGAGTACTAGCAAGGTACACATTAGTAACTCGTATATCAAATATACTTCTATCAATGTTGCCAGCGTTCTTATCTACCAAGTATCTAGGGTTGTTCCGCTTCAGTGACCGCTCACCTCATAACAGAAGCACTTAGTATCGGGTTTGAGTTCAACTTTGGGTTGCTTCACTGGAGCAGCAACTGACTTGCTATCCATGAAGTTTCCCTCCTTGCTCTTGCCCTTCTCGAAACTAGTGGTTTGATTAACCATCAACACTTGACGCTCCTTCTTGATTTCTACCTTCGCGGTGTCAAACATCGCGAGCAGCTCAGGGATCAACATTTCTTTCCCTGGCATTTTATAGTTCATCACCAAGTTCTAGTAGCTCAGTGACAGTGACTTGGAGAACTACATCAATCACTATCTTATCTGGAAGATCAACTCCCACTCGATTCAAGCGATTGTAGTACCCAGACAGTCTGAGCACATGCTCAACGATTGAGCTATTTTCTTTCATCTTGCAGGCAAAGAATCTCGTTGGAGATCCTATATCTCGCAACTCGGGCACGAGCCTGAGATCACAATCTCAGCTCTTAGAACATCTCATATGTTCCGTGACGTTCAAAACATTTCGGAGCCTCAATTCTAAGCCGTAATGCATGACGCACTAAACTATCAAGTAGTCATCGAAACGTGCCTGTCAGATGTTCACAACATCTATAGACGACGCTAGATGGGGTGGCGCACCGAGCGGTGCATTAAGGACATAAGCCTTCTGTGCAGCAATGAGGACAAGCCTCAGATCACGGACCCAGTCTGCAATTTTGCTACCAACATCTTTCAATTCTATTTCTCTAGGAACATATAAAAATACAAGGGAGCTACATCGTGAGCTAGTAATCTACAACATAATTTGCAAAGACACTTTGACTATGTTCATTATAATGAGTTCAATTAATCATATTACTTAAGAACTCCCACTCAAATTGACATCCCTCAGGTCATTCGAGTGATACATGATCCAAATTCACCAACTCAAGTCCGATCATCACGTGAGTTAAGGTGGGAAACAATCCTACTTCACCTCCAATCCTAGTTGGAGTAGGATTGCCTCCTATTGGCTGATTTTCCACTTTTTGCTTTAGGACTTTCTCTCCTGCGCCATGGGCCTTTGTGGCTGTTTTCCCAGCCCACTAAGGGCTGTTTATTATTCTCCCACAGCCCATGGACCTCTTGGGGTCGAAATACCCCTCCCGGAGGCCTCCCGGTACACTACCAGCACTCCCGGTACACTACCGATGAGCCCGAAACTTTTCCGGAAACCAAACTGGGACGTCCTATATATGAATCTTTAACTCTGGACCATTCCGGAGCTCCTCGTGACGTCTGGGATCTCATCTGGGACTCCGAACAAACTTCGGTCACCACCATACATAACTCTACACTACTGAAACGTCACCGAACCTTGAGTGTGCAGACCCTGCGGGTTCGAGAACTATGTAGACATTACCGAGACACCTCTATGGTCAATAACCAATGGCGGGACCTGGACGTCCACATTGGTTCCTACATATTCTACGAAGATCTTTATCGGTCGAACCTCTATGTCAAGGATTCAGTTAATCCCGTATAACGTTCCCTTTGTTCTTCGGTATGTTACTTGCCCGAGATTCGATCGTCGGTATCGCCATACCTAGTTCAACCCAGTTACCGGCAAGTCTCTTTACTCGTTCCGTAATACAAGATCCCGTGACTAACACTTAGCCACATTGCTTGCAAGGCTTGTTGTGATGTTGTATTACCGAGTGGGCCCTGAGATACCTCTCCGTCACACGGAGTAACAAATCCCAGTCTCGATCCATGCCAACTCAACAGACACCATCGGAGATACCTGTAGAGCACCTTTATAGTCACCCAGTTACGTTGCGATGTTTGATACACACAAGGCACTCCTCCGATATCCGTGAATTGCATGATCTCATGGTCATAGGAACATATACTTGACATGCAGAAAACAGTAGCAATAAACTGACACGATCATAGTCTATGTTTGTAGTTTGGGTCTTATCCATCACATCATTCTCCTAATGATGTGATCCCGTTATCAAATGACATCTCATGTCCATGGCTAGGAAACCTTAACCATCCTTTGATCTACGAGCTAGTCCATTAGAGGCATACTAGGGACATGGTTTTGTCTATGTATCCACACATGCATTTAAGTCTCCAATCAATACAATTATAGCATGGATAATAAACGATTATCATGAACAAGGAAATATGATAATAACTAATTTATTATTGCCTCTAGGGCATATTTCCAACAGACACTAGAGGGGTTGGCGCATCGAGCGGTGCATTAAGGACATATGCCTTCTGTGCAGCAATGAGGACAATCCTCAGATCACGGACCCACTATCTTTCAACTATATTTCTCTAGGAACATATAAAAATTCAAGGGAGCTATAACGCGAGCAAGTAATCTACAACATAATTTGCAAAGACACTACTGGCTATGTTCATGATAATGAGTTCAATTAATCATATTACTAAAGAACTCCCACTCAAATTGACATCCCTCTGGTCATTCGAGTGATACATGATCCAAATTCACCAACTCAAGTCCGATCATCACGTGAATTGAGGTGGTTTTGAATGGTGAACATCATCATGTTGATCATATCTACTATATTACTCATGTTCGACCTTTTGGTCTCTTGTGTTTCGAGGCCATGTCTGTACATGCTAGGCTCGTCAAGTTTAACCCGAGTGTTCTGCATGTGCAACACTGGCTTGCACCTGTTGTATGTGAACGTAGAGTCTATCACACCCGATCATCACACGGTGTCTTGACACGACGAACTTTCGCAACGGTGCACATTCGGGGAGAACACAACTTATCTTGAAATTAAGTGAGGTATCACCTTATAATGCTACCGTTGTCCTAAGCAAAACAAGGTGCATAAAAGGATTAACTTCACATGCAAATCATAAGTGACATGATATGGCCATGAACTTGTGCTTTTGATCTCCATCTTGAAAGCACTGGCATGATCTCCATCGTCACTGGCACGACACCATGATCTCCATCATCTTGATCTCCATCAACGTGTCGCCATCGGTATTGTCACGCCCATCATGCTTCTACTACTATTGCTACTGTTTAGCGATAAAGTAAAGCATTACATAGCGCTTAATGATTGACACGCAGGTCATACAATAATTAATGACAACCCTATGGCTCCTACCGGTTGCCGTACTCATCGACATGCAAGTCGTTATATTCTATACAACACATGATCATCTCATACATCACATATATCACATCATGTAATTGGCCATATCACATCACAACATACCCTGCAAAAACAAGTCAGACGTCCTCTAATTGTTGTTGCATGTTTTACATGGCTGCTACGGGTATCTAGCAAGAACAATTCTAACCTATTCATAAACCACAACGGTGATACATAAGTTGCTTTTCAACCTTCTCAAGGACCGCCTTTGTCGAATCCGATCCAACTATAGCAAGAGAAACATGTACCCACCAGCCATCTTTGTGCAACGAGGTTACACGTCAGTTGATGGAACCGGTCTCTCGTAAGCGTACGAGTAAGGTTGGTCCGGGCCGCTTCATCCCACAATACCGCTGAACCAAAACACGACCAAGGGAGGAAGCAATCTAAGCATCAACGCCCAGAAACTCTTTGTGTTCTACTCGAGATCTCATCTACACATAGACCTATCTCATGATGCCACTCTTGGGGAAAGTTGCATGGGAAACAAAAAAATTCTATGCACACGTAAGATCTATCCATGGTGATGAGCATCTACGAGAGGGAGAGTGGATCTACATACCCTTGTAGATCGCTAAGTGCGAAGCGTTAAGAAACGCGGTTGGTGTAGTTGAACGTCTTCGCGATCCAAATTGTTGAGCGTCGCACGATCTCATCACGATCCGTCCCGCGATCCAATCACAATCCGTCCCGTGAACTCATCACGATCCGTCCCGCGATCTCATCACGACCTGTCTCGCGATCTTGATCACGGTCCTTTCAATCTAGCGCCGAACGGACGACACCTCCATGTTCAACACACGTACAGCTCGATGATGATCTCTGCCTTCTTGATCTAGCAAGAGGGAGCGGAGAGGTAGAAGATTTCTCCGGCAGCACGACGGCGCTACGGTGATGGTGGTGGAGCTATTCCGGCTGGGCTTCGCCTAAGCACTGTAGAAAACCGATCTAGAGGAGAAACTGTGCACTAGAGGAGAGGGTAGCACGTGGCAGAAAATCTAGTGCAACAACCCTAAAACCTCTAGTATATATAAGAGGAAGAGAGGAGGAGGCTTGGCCCTCAAGGGGACAGCCCTAGGCTTCGGCCGAACCAAGGAGGAGAGGAGGAATCCTCCTCCAATCCTAGTAGGACTAGGACTCCGTCCTTTTTTGCCTTTTTCCACCTTTTCTCTTTGGGCTTTTCTCTCTCAGCCACATGTGCCTTGTGTGGGACTTCCACCAGCCCACTAAGGGCTGGTATTCACTCTCCCACAGCCCATGTAGCCTCTTGGTCGAAATACCCCTCTCGATGGTCTCCCGGTACACTATCGGCACTCCCGGTACACTACCGATGAGCCCGAAACTTTTCCGACGACCAAAATAGGACTTCCTATATATCAATCTTTACCTCCAGACCATTCTGGATCTCCTCGTGACATCCGGGATGTCATCCGGGACTCCGAACAACCTTCGGTAACCACCATACATAACTCTATACTACCAAAACGTCACCGAACCTTAAGTGTGCAGACACTGCGGGTTCGAGAACTATGTAGACATGACCAAGACACCTCTACGGTCAATAACCAATAGCGGGACCTAGATGCCCATATTGGTTCCTACATATTCTACGAAGATCTTTATCGGTCGGACCTCTATGTCAAGGATTCAGTTAATCCCGTATGATGTTCCTTTTGTTCTTCGGTATGTTACTTGCCCGAGATTCGATCGTCGGTATATCCATACCTAGTTCAACCTTGTTACCGACAAGTCTCTTTACTCGTTCCGTAATACAAGATCCCGTGACTAACACTTAGTCACATTGCTTGCAAGGCTTGTTGTGATGTTGTATTACCAAGTGGGCCCTGAGATACCTCTCCGTCACACGGAGTAACAAATCCCAGTCTTGATCCATGCCAACCCAACAGACACCCTCAGAGATACCTGTAGAGTACCTTTATAATCACCCAGTTACGTTGCAATGTTTGATACACACAAGGCACTCCTCCGGTGTCAGTGAGTTGCATGATATCATGGTCATAGGAACAGATACTTGACATGCAGAAAATAGTAGCAATAAACTGACACGATCATATGCTATGTTTGTAGTTTGGGTCTTGTCCATCCCATCATTCTCCTAATGATGTGATCCCGTTATCAAATCACATCTCATGTCAAAGGCTAGGAAACCTTAGCCATCTTTGATCAACGAGCTAGTCTATTAGAGGCATACTAGGGACATGGTGTTGTCTATGTATCCACACATGTATCTGAGTTTCCGATCAATACAATTATAGCATGGATAAAAAACGGTTATCATGAACAATGATAATAAATAATTTATTATTGCCTCTAGGGCATATTTCCAACACAAGGCACTCCTCCGGTGTCCGTGAGTTGCATGATCTCATGGTCATAGGAACATATACTTAACATGCAGAAAACGGTAGCAATAAACTGACACGATCATATGCTACGTTTGTAGTTTGGGTCTTGTCCATCACATCATTCTACTAATGATGTGATCCCATTATCAAATGACATCACATGTCAATGGCTAGGAAAACTTGGCATCTTTGATCAACGAGCTAGTTCACTAGAGACATACTAGGGACAAAGTGTTGTCTATTTATCCACACATGTAATGTGTTTCCAATCAATAAAATTATAGCATGGACAATAAAAAATTATCATGAACAAGTAAATATAATAATAAAAACTTTATTTATTGCCTCTAGGGCATATTTCCAATGAAAACATGCAACTCAAACCAATCATGATCATTAATCAACCCATAGGACAACAAAAATCTACTCAGACATCATAGGATGGCAACACATCATTGGATAATAATATGAAGCATAAAGCACCATGTTCAAGTAGAGGGTATAGCGGGTTGCAGGAGAGTGGACCATTGTAGATAGATGGGGGAAGGTGATGGAGGTGTTGGTGAAGATGACAGAGTTGTTGGAGTAGATCGCCGTCACGATGATGGCCCTGGCGGCGTTTCGGTGCCACCGGGAGAGAGGGGGAGAGAGCCCCCCTCCTTCTTATTCTTACTTGACCCCCGCTAGATGGGAGGAGGGTTTCCCCTCTTTTCCTTGGTCTCCATGGTTGCGGAGGGGCGGGAGCCCCTCCAAGATTGGATCTCTCTCTCTCTCTCTCTCTATTTCCTTCTGTTTCTGCACTCCCAGATTCTAGCCTTTCACCGTTTCTTATATTCCCGGAGATATGTAACTCTGATCGGGATGAAATTTTGAGGGGATATTTATACAAAAATTAGCTTTACTGTGTCCAAAGAAAGGCACCAACCTCCTTAAGGGGTGGCCACAAGGGCCCAGGGTGCGGCCAGGGGGTAGGTCGCGCCCCTGGCTTGTGGTCACCTCGGGCATCGTGTCACGTTGATTATTTTTCCCAAAAATCAAATATATTCCAAAAAAATCTCTATAAGGTCGCATTTGGACTTTGTTTGGTATGGATATTCTGCAAAACAAAAAACATGCAACAAACAGGAACTAGCACTGGGCATTGGATCAATATGTTAGTCCCAAAAATAATATAAAAAGTTGCCAAAAGTATATAAAAGTTGTAGAATATTAGCATGAAACAATTAAAAAATATAGATATGACAGAGACGTATCAGCACCCCCAAGCTTAATTCCTGCTCGTCCCCGAGTAGGTAAATGATAAAAAAGATAATTTTTGATGTGAAATGCTACCTAGCATAATCTTGTTCATATAATATAATCATGGCATGAATATTAAGACACGAGTGATTCAAAGCAATAGTCTATCATTTGACATTAAGACAATAATACTCCATGCATACCAATAAAACAAGCATGTCTTCTCAAAATATCATGGCTAAAAGAAAGTTAACCCTACAAAATCATATAGTTTGGCTATGCTCCATCTTCATCACACAAAGTATTTATATCATGCACAACCCTGATGACAAGTCAATCAATTGTTTCACACCTTTTATGTTCTCAAACCTTTTCAACTTTCACGCAATACATGAGCGTGAGCCATGGGTATAGCATTATAGGTGGAATAGAGTGTGGTGGAGGTTGTAAGGAAAAGGAGAAGATAGTCTCACATCAACTAGGCATATCAATGGGTTATGGAGATGCCCATTAATAGATATCAATGTGAGTGAGTAGGGATTGCCATGCAATGGATGCACTAGATCTATAAGTGTATGAAAGCTCAAAAAGAAACTAAGTGGGTGTGCATCCAACTCGCTTGCTCAAGAAGACCTAGGGCAATTTTAGGAAGCCCATCATTGGAATATACAAGCCAAGTTATATAATGAAAAATTCCCACTAGTATATGGAAGTGACAAAGTAGGAGACTCTCTATCATGAAGATGATGGTGCTTCTTTGAAGCACAAGTGTGGAAAAGATAGTAGCATTGTCCCTTCTCTCTTTATCTCATTCTTTTTCCTTATTTTATTTTATTTTTATTTTGGTGGGCATCTATGGCCTCACTTTTTTTATTTGGGATTCTTTGGCCACTTTTATTTTTCATAAAGTTCGGAGTCTCATCCCAACTTGTGAGGGAATCATAGCTTCCATCATCATTTCCTCACATGGGACAATGATCTAATAATGATGGTCATCATACTTTTATTTACTTACAACTCGTTATCTAGAACAAAATATGACTCTATATGTATGCCTCCGGTGGTGTACCGGGATGTGCAATGATCTAGCATAGCAAATGACATAAAAAATGGACAATCCATGAAAACATCATGCTAGCTATCTTACGATCATGCAAAGCAATATGAAAATGATGGTGCGTGTCATAATAACCGAAACCGTGGAAGTTGCATGGCAATATATCTTGGAATGGCTATGGAAATGCCATAATAGGTAGATATGGTGGCTGTTTTGAGGAAGGATATATGGTGGGTGTAATGCACCGACGAGAGTAGCATTGTCCCTCCTCTCTTTTCTCTCATTTTTTTGGTGGGCATCCAAGGACTCGTTTCTTTTATTTGGGCTTCATTGGCCTCTTTTATTTTTCATAAAGTCCGGAGTCTCATCCCCACTTGTGAGGGGATCATAGCTTCCATCACCCTTTCCTCACATGGGACAATGCTCTAATAATGATGGTCATCACACTTTTATTTACTTACAACTCAAGAGATTACAACTCGATAACTAGAACAAAATATGACTCTATATGAATGCCTCCGGTGGTGTACCGGGATGTGTAATGATCTAGCATACCAAATGACATCAAAAAACAGACAAGGCATGAAAACATCATGCAAAGCAATATGAAAATGATGGTGCGTGTCATAATAACCGAAACGGTGGAAGTTGCATGGAAATATATCTCCGAGTGGCTATGGAAATGCCATAATAGATAGGTATGGTGTCTGTTTTGAGGAAGGATATATGGTGGGTTTAATGCACCGTTAAAAGTTGCGCGGTACTAGAGGCTAGCAAAGTTGGAAGGGTGAGAGTGCGTATAATCCATGGACTCACATTAGTCATAAAGAACTCACATACTTATTGCAAAAGTCTATTAGTCATCAAAGAAAAGTATTAGACACATGCCCCTAGGGGAGAGGTTGGTAGGAGTAAACCATCGCGCGCTCGCGACCCTCACACAAAGGCGGTCAATCAATAAACAAATCATGCTCCGACTTCCTTACATAACGGTTCACCATACGTGCATGCTAAGGGAATCACAAACCTTTAACACAAATATTTCTACCAATCCACAATTACTCACTAGAATGACTCTAATATCACCATCTGTATATAGCAAAACTATTGAAAGGAATCAAACACATCATATTCAGTGATCTACAAGTTTTATGTAGGATTTTGTGACTAACCATGTGAATGACCAACTCATGTTAACTCTCTAAATAGATATAAGTGAAGCGTGAGAGTCTAATTCTTTCTACAAAAGATATGCCCACGCTCTAACAAATATAAGTGAAGAAAAATAGCAATCTACAAATGGCGGTTTTCTATGTGTGACAAACAGGCAATCCAAACTTCAAACCATATAAGCGAAGCACATGAAGCATTCTATAAAGCCATACCCAAAAGATATAAGTGAGGTGCAAAGGGCCTTCGATAAATCAACCAAGGACTTTCTCATACTAGCAATTTGCATTATTAAAATAAAAATAAAAAGCAAAAGACGTTCCAATATTTACACATATCATGTGGTGGATAAAAACATAGCTCCAAGTAAAGTTACCGATGTTTGTTAGAAGAAAGAGGGGATGCCTTCCGGGGCATCCCCAAGCTTAGTTTCTTGGGAGTCCTTGAATATTACCTTGGGGTGCCTCGAACATCCCCAAGCTTAGTCTCTTTCCACTCCTTATTCCTTCATCCATCGTGATCTTACCCAAAACTTGAAAACTTCAATCAGACAAAACTTGACAAAATCGTCGTGAGATTCGTTAGTATAATAAAGCAAATTACCACTTTAAGTATTGTTGCGAACACATTCATATTTTGTTTATGCATTGTAGCTATTGTATTATAACTTCTTTATGGCTTATACCACTTTAAGTATTGTTGCAAAATCGATAGTTTCATCGAAACTTAGCAAAACAATGCATAAAAAACAGAATCTGTCTTAAACAGGATAGTCTGTAGCAATCTGAACATTCACCATACTTTTGTAACTCTAAAAAATCTGAAAACTTAGGACAAAATAAAAAATAAATCATATTAGTACTGTGTAAAATTTTCATAAACTTTTGACATTCCAGTAAAAAAATGTAAATTCATGCACTACAGCCAAAGTTTCTGTTTTTGCACTGCACACACCAAACAAGCAATCTAGTCATCCTAAAGGCAAATCTTGGCACATTATTTTTATGATAAAATGTATTTATACAAGGGGATAATTATTTTTGTTGAAAATTTTCTGTAATTAAGATTCACAAAGTTTCCATGGGCATGAACAAAGTTCAAGGCTAACCCCCACTTCAACGTGCTCGTCTTTCTCACTTTCACTTTTCTTTTTGAAAAGGTTTTAAGTTCCCCACTTTATGTTTTTGTTTTTAAGCTATATAAAAGCACACAACAGAATAAAATGACTCTCTAAAATTTTCAGGTTGTCTCTCTGGCAGTGCTTTCTTTAAAGCCGTTAAGCTAGGCATATAGTGCTCAAGTAATGGATCCACCCAGATCCCAAGGTATATCAAAGCCAATTTTAATTAACAATGATTTGTAATTTAGTAGTGAGCACAAAGTAACATATATCATGCAACAACAAACTGAACTCTCTTCCTATGCATCGGCATGTCATAAAAGAACAATTCATGCACACAAAGTAAAGGCCAATGCATAGTATAAACTGTTTCTTGCAATTTTATTGTATTGGAAACATAGAGAGGAGGAGGTGTAGTTCCTATCTCATAATAATTGCAAGTAGGGGCAGCAAGCACATGCATATTATATTTATCAAAATTATCATGTGCAATAGTAGAAGGCAACCCATCTATATAATCCTTAATAAGTGCAAACTTCTCCGATATAGTGTAGTTGGGATAATTCAAATAGATAATAGGACTATCATGTGTGGGTGCAATAGCAACAATTTCACATTTAACATAAGGAACTATAGCAAGTTCATCTTCATAAGCATCATTCATATTGGCATCATGGTCATAAGCATAGCAAGCATCAAGTTCATCAGAAAGGGATATTTCAAAAGAATCCAAGGGATCATAACAATCATCATAGCATTCATCCTTCGGTAAGCATGAAGGGAAATTAAACAATGTATGAGTTGAAGAGTTACTCTCATTAGAAGGTGGGCACGAGTAGCTAATCCGCTCTTCCTCCTTTTGTTCCTTGCTCTCCTCATCATCCTTTTCATCTAATGAGCTCATAGTGTGAGGAATTTCTTCTTCCATAGATTCCTGCAAAATATTAGTCTCTTCCAAGGCGGTGGACATTCTTTCAATAAACTCTTTAACATAAGCATTAGAAGCATAGTTTTCATAGCAATATTTAAGTATGGCAAAAAAAATAGATTTGTAAAGAGTAGCATCATACTTTTCAATGAAATAAGCAATTTCATAGGCACCCTTAAAAGGAACAAATTCTTCAATTTGTTCAACATCATTATAGCAATAGGGCTCCTTGGCGTAAGAGGATAATATTTCATTATCATTAAACACAAATTGTTAGGGAAGGTGTTTTTTAGCTTCATTAGAACAACAAGTAAAATCATGCAATTCGCACAAGTTCCAAGCATAACAACACAAAGTATTAATTTGATGCCACAAGAGTTTCCCTTTTTGAGATATTCGTTGTCGCACATAATGAGCATGCTCATTGAATGAATTTCCCTCAACTAAGATAGTTGGGTTTTCACCACGAGTACAAGTGGATCGAAGATGACCCATGTAATATTCTTCTGTGGTATGGAACACTAGTGGTTCCTCAACTTTTGGAGCAGCAAGTACAACTATTTTTTTGGTATTTTACGTTTCCTACCCATATCTAAAGATAGAAAACAACTTAGAACATAAAATAAAAATTACTTAGTGATAAAGCAAACAAGCACACACGAGAATATTCACCCCATGCTATTGCTCCCCGACAACAGCGCCAGAAAAAGGTGTTGATAACCCACAAGTATAGGGGATCAGTTGTAGCCTTTCTCGAAAAGTAAGAGTGTCGAACCCAAAGAGGATCTAAAGGTAGAACAAATATTCCCTCAAGTTCTATCGACCACCGATACAACTCTATCTACACTTAATGTTCGCTTTACCTAGAACAAGTATGAAAATAGAATACTTTGTAGGTGTAACAGGATAGGTTTGCAAGATAATAAAGATCAGGTAAATAAAAACTAGGGGTTGTTAAGATAAAGTAACAATTAAGTTAGTTTAACGAGTGTCGAAAAGTGGTGGTAGGAGTTGCGGAATTGTCCCTAGGCAATCGATAACTAGACCGGTCATCATTATTGCAATTTTATATGAGGGAGAGGCATAAGGTAACATACTTTCTCTACTTGGATCATATCCACTTATGATTGGAACTCTAGCAAGCATCCGCAACTACTAAAGATCATTAAGTTAAAACCCAACCATAGCATTATACGGTATCAAGTCCTCTTTACTCCCATATGCAACAACCCACCTACTCGGGTTTATGCTTCTGTCACTCAAGCAACCCACCATAGGCGAAGCATGAACACATTGCAACACCGTACAACGAGGATCCCTCATGCTTGCGCAACACGGAGAGCACCATAGGACAGCACCAATATTAAAACATGCAACTCAAACCAATCATGATCATCAATCAACCCATAGGACTACAAAAATCTACTCAGACGTCATAGGATGGCAACACATCATTGGATAATAATATGAAGCATAAAGCACCATGTTCAAGTAGAGGGTACAATGGGTTGCGGGAGATTAGACTGCTGTAGATAGATGGGTAAGGTGATGGAGGTGTTGGTGAAGATGAAGGAGTTGTTGGAGTAGATCACTGCTACCTCTTGAGCTTGCATTGGTTTTCCCTTGAAGAGGAAAGGGTGATACAGCGAAGTAGATAAGTATTTCCCTTAGTTGATGAGAACCAAGGTATCAATCCAGTAGGAGGAACAATCAAGTCACCAATGGATGCACCTACACAAACAATCAAACTCTTGCAGCCTACGCTATAAAGGGGTTGTCAATCCCTTCATGGTTATTTGCAAGGATTAGATCTGAAAGAGATAGATGTAAAGGATTGAGGAAAGTAAAACGTAAATAAATTACAGCAAGGTATTTTTGGTTTATAGATCTAAAAATATATTATGGAAAGTAGACCCGGGTGTCGGTGTCAAAACCGGCAGATCTCGGGTAGGGGGTCCCGAACTGTGAGACTAGAATCAACGGTAACAGGAGACGAAGAGGACACAAATTTACCACGTTCGGGCCCTCCTATGGAGGTAATACCCTACGTCCTACTTGGTTGCATTGATGATATGGGGGGTTACAGAGTTGATCTACCTCAAGATCGAATAACTAACCCTAGATGAGTTGTTCTGTCTCTATACCCTAAAACCCTCCAGCTTATATAGATGCCGAGTATGCCTAAGGTTTACACATGGTCGGTTACATGCCGAAGAGATAAACATGCCTATTTACTACATCAAACGTGAAGCACAAGCCATGCTTCCCGAAGCTTCCATCCTAGAGACTGGGCCTTCAAATCTTCCAGCGTTCGGTAAGTAGCCCATATAGTCCGGCCCATAAACAATAGGTCGGCTATCCGAGGACCCCCTAATCCAGGACTCGCTCAGTGGTCCCCGAACTTGCCTCCAACGCCAAAGGTCTTCAGCTCCAATTGCTTCGTGAACAGAGTCTTCTACTTGTGAGGTGAGTTCCTGTTGGGGAACGTTGCATGGGAAACAATTTTTTTCCTACGCACATGCAAGATCTATCCATGGCGATGATCATCTATGAGAGGGAGAGTGGATCTACATACCCTTGTAGATCGCTAAGCGGGAAGCGTTAAGAAACGCGGTTGATGTAGTCGAATGTCTTCGCGATCCAAATCGCCGAGCGTCCTGCAATCCCATCACGATCCGTCCCGCGATCCAATCACGATCCGTCCCGCGATCTCATCACGATCCGTCTCGCGATCCAATCATGAATCGTCTCGCGATCTTGATCATGGTCCTTCCGATCTAGTGCCGAACAGACGACACCTCCGCGTTCAGCACACATACAACTTGATGACGATCTCCACCTTCTTGATCCAGCAAGAGAGAGCGGAGAGGTAGACGAGTTCTTCAGCAGCGCGACGGCGTTGCGGCCATGGTGGTGGAGCTATTCCAGCAGGGCTTTGCCTAAGCATCGTTGAAACTGATCTAGAGGAGAGACCACGAACTGAGGAGAGGCAGCACGTGGCTTAGGGTTTCTTGATGTATTCCAAGTGCTAGACACGCCCCTTTATTTATATGCCGAGCCTTCGGGTCTAAACTTGGAGAAAAATCCCCCTCAAGGTCGGTTTGCCCGCAAGGGAAGAGTCCTTCTCGGACTCCAGGACCAGACGCCAAGGACCTCGGCCTTTGGCCCCAGACGCCAGGGTCTCTGGCGTCTGGCCCCTGGCCTCCGCAAAACATCTTTTGCACCTTCCTAAAGCCTCATGGACTTTACCCCTTGGCCCAAATAAAGTGTCCTTGTACCCCGAATATTTCGGGAAACATCCGAAACTATTTCCGGTGAATTCCAGAACATATATCAATCTTTACCTTCGGACCATTCCGGAGCTCCTCGTGACGTCCGGGATCTCATCCGGGACTCCAAACAACCTTCGGTCACCACCATACATAACTCTATACTATCGAAACGTCATCGAACCTTAAGTGTGTAGACCCTGCGGGTTTGAGAACTATGTAGACATGATCGAGACACCTCTACGGTCAATAACCAATAGAGGGACATAGATGCCCATATTGGTTCCTACATATTCTATGAAGATCTTTATCGGTCGAACCTCTATGTCAAGGATTCAATTAATCCCGTATGATGTTCCCTTTGTTCTTCGGTATGTTACTTGCCCGAGATTCGATCGTCGGTATCTCCATACCTAGTTCAGCCTCATTACCGGCAAGTCTCTTTACTCGTTTCCGTAATACAAGATCCCATGTCTAACACTTAGTCACATTGCTTGCAAGGCTTATTGTGATGTTGTATTACTGAGTGGTCCCTGAGATAGCTCTCTGTCACACGGAGTAACAAATCCCAGTCTTGATACATGCCAACCCAACAGACACCCTCGGAGATACCTGTAGAGCACCTTTATAGTCAGCTAGTTACGTTGCGACGTTTGATACACACAAGGTACTCCTCCAGTGTCAGTGAGGTGCATGATCTCATGGTCATAGGAATAGATACTTGACATGCAGAAAACAGTAGCAATAAACTGACACGATCGTATGCTACATTTGTAGTTTGGGTTTTGTCCATCGCATCATTCTCCTTATGATGTGATCCCGTTATCAAATGACATCTCATGTCAATGGATAGGAAACCTTGACCATCTTTGATCAACGAGCTAGTTTACTAGAGGCATACTAGGGACACAGTGTTGTCTATATACCTACACATGTATTTAGTTTCCAATCAATACAATTATAGCCTAGATAATAAATGATTATCATGAACAAGGAAATATGATAATAACTAATTTATTATTGCCTCTAGGGCATATTTCCAATAGTCTTCCACTTGCACTAGAGTCAATAATCTAATTCATATCACCATGTGATTCACATTGTTATCAATCTAACACCCAATGAGTCCTAGGGCTCGATCATGCTTTGCATGTGAGAGAGATCTTTTAGTCAACGGGTCTGCGTCATTCAGATCCGTGTGTACTTTGCAAATCTCTATGTCATACTGTAGACACTGCTAGCACACTCCACTTGGAGCTATTCCAAATGGCTGCTCCACTATACGTATCCGAATTGCTACTAAGAGTCATCCGGATTGGTGTTAAAGCTTGCATCGACGTAACTCTTTATGACAAGCTCTTTATCACCTCCATAATCGAGAAACATTTCCTTAGGATAATCTTGACCGTTGTCTAGTGATGCACTCCTGGATCACTCTTGTACCCCTTGACAGACTCATGGCAAGGCACACACAGGTGCGGTACACAAAATGGCATAATATAGAGCCTATGGCTAAGGCATAGGGGACGACCTTCGTCCCTTCTCTTTCTTATTCCATGGTCGAGATTTGAGTCTCACTCAAGTTCACACCTTAGAAATTAGTCAAGAACTCTTTCTTTGACTAATCCATTTTGAACTCTTTCAAAATCTTGTCAAGGTATGTACTCATTGAAAGTCTCATCAAGCATCTTGATCTATCTCTATAGATCTTGATGCTCAACAATTAGGTAGCTTTATCCAGGCCTTGCTTTGAAAAACTCTTTTCAAACAACCCTTTATGCTTTCCAGAATTTCTACATCAATTCTGATCAACAACATGTCATCCACATATACTTATCAGAAACTCATAGTGCTCCCACTTAGTTTATTGTAAATACATGTTTCTAAGAAACTTTGTATAGACTCAAAAACTTTGATCACCTCATCAAAGTGCATATTCCAACTTCGAGATGCTTGCTCCAGCCCATAGAAGGATTGCTGGAGCTTGCACACCTTTTAGCATCCTTAGGACTGACAAACCTTCTGGATGTATCACATACAACCTTTCCTTCTTAAAGGTCCATTTGTACTCGACGGCCTGCCGTCCAACGAGCAAGTCTACCAAAGTCTATACTTGGTTTTTATACATGGATCCTTTCTCAGATTTCATGGCCTCTAACCATTTGCCAGAATCCAGGCCCATCATCGCTTCTCCATAGCTCGTAGGCTCATCGTTGTCCAACAACATGACCTCTAAGACAGGGGTGCCGTACCACTCAGGAGCAGTACGCGTCCTTGTCAACCTACGAGGTTTGATAGTAACTTGATCCGAAGCTTCATGATCATCATCATTAACTTCCTCTTCAACTAACGTATGCTCCACAGAAACAATTTTTTGCACTGCGCTACTCTCTGGTTGAAACAAAGGTTCAATAACCTCATCAAGTTCTATCTTCCTCCCACTCAATTCTTTCGAGAGAAACTCTCTCTCGAGAAAGGACCTGTTTTTAGCAACAAACACTTTGCACTTGGATATGAGATAGAAGGTATACCCAATTATTCTTAGGGTATTCTATAAAGATGCATTTGTCCGCTTTGGGTTCGAGCTCATTAGGTGATAACCCTTTTCACATAAGTGTTGCAGCCCCAAACATTCAGAAATGACAGCTTAGGTTTCTGCCAACCCATATGGTGTCATCTCAACAGATTTAGATGGTGCCCTATTTAAAGTGAATATAGTTGTCTCTAATGCATAACCCCAAAACGATAATTGTAAAACGATAAGAGACATCATAATTCGCACCATATCCAATAGAGCACGACTATGACATTCGGACACACCATCACACTATGGTGTTCCAGGTGGCGTGAGTTGCGAAACAACTTTCACATTGTCTTAAGTTGTATACCAAACTCGTAACTCAGATATTCACCTCCACGATCATATCGTAGATATCTTATCTTCTCGTGACGATGATCTTGAACTTCACTCTGAATTTGCTCGAACTTTTCAAATGATTCAGACTTGTGTTTCATTAAGTAAATATACACTAGATCTACTCAAATCATCTGTGAAGGTAAGAAAATTACGATATCCACCGCACGCTACAAGACTCATTGGATTGCATACATCAACATGTATCATTTCCAATAAATCACTTGCCCGCTCCATCAATCCGGAAAACGGGGTCCTTAGTCATCTTTCCCAAGAGGCATGGTTCGCATGTATCAACCGATTCAAAATCGAATGAGTCCAAAGATCCATCAGCATGGAGTTTCTTCATGCGCTTTATACCAATATGACATTTAGCGGCAGTGCCACAAGTATGTGGTACTATCATTATTAACTTTGTATCTTTGGGCATCAATGTTATGAACACGTGTATTACTACGATCAAGATTCAACAAACCATTCTCACTGGGTGCATGACCATTGAAAGTATTATTCATGTAAACAGAATAACCATTATTCTCTAACTTAAATGAATAACCTTGTTGCAATAAACACGATCTAATCATGTTCATGCTTAATGCAAATACCAAACAACATTTAGTTTTGTCACTAATCCCGAAGGTAGAGAGAGCGTGCGATGTTGATCACATCAACCTTGGAAACATTTCCAACACACATAGTCACCTCACCCTTAGCTAGTCTCCATTTATTCCGTAGCTTTTACTTCGAGTTACTAACATTTGTCAATCAAACTGGTATCCAATACCCAGGTACTACTAGGAGTACTAGCAAGGTACACATCAATAACACATATATCAAATATACTTCTGTCGACGTTGCCACCCTTCTTATCTACCAAGTATCTAGGGTTGTTCCGCTTCAGTGACCGCTCTCCTCATAATCGAAGCACTTAGTCTCGGTTTTGGGTTCAACTTTGGGTTGCTTCACTGGAGCAGCAACTGACTTGCCATCCATGAAGTTTCCCGCCTTGCCCTTGCCCTTCTCGAAACTAGTGGTTTTACTAACCATCAACACTTGACGCTCCTTCTTGATTTCTACCTTCGCGGTGTCAAACATCGCGAACAGCTCAAGGATAATTATTTCTATCCCTGACATTTTATAGTTCATCACCAAGTTCTAGTAGCTTAGTGACAGTGACTTGGAGAACTATATCAATCACTATCTTATGTGGAAGATCAACTCCCACTCGATTCAAGCAATTGTAGCACCGAGACAATCTGAGCACATGCTCAACGATTAATCTATTCTCTTTCATCTTGCAGGCAAAGAATCTTGTTGGAGATCTCATATCTTGCAACACGATGTCACGCCCAAGATGCGCACCTATCCATATTAAGGCATGGCGGCCTTGCAAGGGATAGAGGCGCATCTTGTCGTTCGCAAGTATAGCATCATTACATCATACATTACAGAAGACATGTGTATATGAGTTGGCTTACACTCGCCACATACTAAATTACATTTCCACACAAGAGTTCAAACATCAATATGAAGACAGGGTCCGGCTACGGACAAAAACAAACGATAAAAGCATATGCAAATGATACTATCTCGCTATCCCGAAGATCATGACCATGGTCCTCTACTCATCCGGATAAGTCACGTACATCCTGCCCTTTTCCTCGTCATACTCCCACTGGAGCTGCGTTAGATCATCCTGCACGAACTCATTTGTACCTGTACCTGGATTGTTGTAGTAATCTGTGAGCCACAAGGACTCAGCAATCATGCGCCCAGGTACCGAGACTATTCAAGCTTAAGGTTGGGATGGGGTATGTGTTTAGTTTGCAGCAGCACTAAGCATTTATGGTGGCTAAACTTACGTAACATGAAGATAAATATATGTGGCCTATGATGAATGATCGAAACTAGAATGACCTCTAAGAGATCCTGAACACTTACTTACGTCAATCATAACCCCACTGTGTTCTCTCTCGGATCATGTTCACGAGCAGAGACGATCACGGTTACTCACACAGTTGGTGCATTTTATTTAGAGTTTACTTCAAGTTAACTATAACCGGGTGTTAAACAAATATCCAAGTTGCCACATAAACGCGGGCACGACTTTCCGAAAGATTAGACCCTGCAGGGGTGCTCCAACTAGTCCATCACAAATTAACCACACTCCACGGGAATAGCCTCAACCACGGATCTCGTGATCATCCCAGGCAACTCCAAAGGAATTCCAACACCTCGAGATACCCCGAAGAAAGTCAGAGCTCCTCACGCAAGACACTCAATAAAGGTAAAACAAATCCAGAAAGACCACCCGACGTGTCGACGTACCCGATAAGAGACGCTATCTTGTTCTCAGGACACGACAGATAAGCGACGCATACGGAGGCCTGATAGAAATCTCCCAAGGTGCCCTGGGTTGGCCCCGCATAGTGCTCTAGTTTGGACCAACACTCATGAGGAGCACTGGCTCGGGGGTTGATTAATTATCCATGGGGTTGCAAAGACCTATGCAAATTTTATTAAGTTATTAAACAAATGTAGTACCAAAGCTGGGTCTTGCCAGACAAGTTTTAATCTTAACCGAATAAACAAAGGGGTCCTCATAACAATCCCGAGCATGTTAGGAGCGCAAAGTATGGAAACATAACATTGGTAACAAGAAACTATGGTGGTAACGGCGAAACAAAGCACCTAGCGAAAGGCCAAGCCTTCCACCAATACCAAGATATATATGTGCATTAAATTAGATAGCATATAATATTGTGACATGCCAAATCCATGTTATCACATGGAGCAACCTGCACCTGCTACTAAGAACGCTATAAGAGGGGCTGAGCAGCGGTAACTTAGCCAATCAAAGGTTTGCTAGGATGTGGAGGGTTAGAGTCTATCATGGCAATTAGCAGGCTGACATTCAAGTGGTAGGTAGCGCAATTGTAACGATAAGAGCGAGACACTAGCAAGCGAAAATAGTATCGGGATCCGGGTACGATCATCTTGCATGTTGGTACTTCAGTGGAACAAGTAGCGGGATCCTCGTAGTTGTACTCGCCTGACTCTTCATACTCAGGTTCAACATTCGCGTCTACCCAAAAGAAACAGAAAGAATAAACAAACAACCATGGTGCAATGCACAAGAAAGAATGATGCATGCTTAGGTGAAGAGTTTTAGCATGGCAATCCTAACTAGTCATGTTTCACATGCAAAGGATTGGTTATTAATGAATCTGGACATAACCTTATGTTAAGTTATTTAGACATGCATTAACATGGAAAATATGGATGCATCATGCAAAACGATAAAAATGCATATGAAGAACATAAGAAACGAAGTTACGGTTCTCACGATACGCTCACGAGAAGATACGAGGGAAAAACTTAAGATGAGAAGAACCTGGGCTAACCCTTGGCATTCCAAGGTAGCCACTGGTTAGGCAATGAAAAACCAACCACAATAGAGGCAAAGATCAAGCAATTCCATGGAGTATAGCTCCCACAAGTCACAAAACAATAAAACAAACAATCTGCAACAAAACGGCAACATAGCAACTTTCACAGCCAATAATTTGAGCTACAGGAATCCTACAACCACAACCAAGGTATTGACAGAAACTACGTAAAATTCTTATCAGCTTACCCAACTACACAATCTGGAAAGGAGGCACACATCAATAAGCATGAAGCTAACAAGTTGGCATGATGAAACATATTTCTAGGACTTGGTGAAAATAACAGTTTTCTGGAATCTGAGTTAATCTGGTAGCATTTTGACAGCAGAAACTAATGGTGTTAGAGACCACCTCTTGGCATGAAAATTAACAGGATGCTAGAGGACAACATCTACTTCAAATCACTAGCACTGAGCTTGAGCTAATTCACAACACATCACAAGATAACAACCACTCTTCATGGCATAAAAATAACAGCAGATTCTCAGACTGAAATATTTAGCATGGTGAAAACAGTAACATTAAGTTAGCTACTTTGCAGCAAGTTTCTCACTTATATGGGTGATTCTCATGCCAAACAAAAATACCATGGCATAATAGACATGAAACACAAACACTTCCATGTTGGCACATGCCCCAAAGCAAGCATGGATTAATACATGCAAAAATGACAAAGTAGCATTAGAGCAGAAAATGACAGTTTTATAAACTTGCTCAAAAGTGAAATATGATTGCACAAATGGATTCCTTGGGTGATTCTACCCCAAAATCATGTATTATACCCATATGGTCACATGTAGCATCATGGCACAAACTATACTAGCAAAACAACCACCTCTCTTATAAGTGAAAACTTACTTAAAATGCACATGAGCATATTTGAACATGTCCAGATTTGGCAAGACTGCTATAAATGGAGATGAGCTAAATATCACGATGCACAACCATCACACAATAGTTTATTGTATGACAAGTGGGGTAAGAGCCCACTTGTCACACACACATACACTCCACACACACACACACACACTACACAAGCATACCCATCAAAGCATGCACACACACACACTACATATGCCTAAGGCATATGAGCACATACACACCCATGAACACCACACCTATGTGTGGTGGCTCGACACACACTCACATATGTGCCCACATATGCACAAGTGCGTATAAGCACATACGCATGGGAGTAAGACCCACACACACACTCAAGCATATACACACTACAAATTCCTACTAAACAGAAAAGGAGAAAAGAAAAGACACAAAAATATACATGTATGTATACACAGACACACATACAAGCCATATCAAAAAAGAAAAGAAAACAAAACAAAAGAAAAAAACAAGGGGCGGGGGGTTTGGGGGGTAAGAGCCCACTTGTCACACACACATAAACTCCACACACACACACACTACACAAGCATACCCACCAAAGCATGCACACACACACACACTACATATGCCTAAGGCATATGAGCACATACACACACATGAACACCACACCTATGTGTGGTGGCTCGATACACACTCATGTGCCCACATATGCACAAGTGCATATAAGCACATACACAGTGGAGTAAGACCAACACACACACTCAAGCATATACACACTACAAATTCCTACTAAACAGAAAAGGAGAAAAGAAAAGAAACACAAATATACATGTATGTATACACATACACAGATAGAGGCCATATCAGAAAAGAAAAGAAAAGAAAAAAACAAAGGGTGGTTGGGACCGAACCCCAGACCTCTGGCTTGAACCCCCGTGCACACACCAATGCGCTACTGCATCGACACTTGACAGAAGGGTCTACGAGCCCACTAGTACTACAGCTCGAGCATGTTACTAACGAAACTGACGAAACAAACACCGGCGACAGCTGCGACAAAGGACAACGCGGCGAGCGAATTCCAGTGACCTACGGCACTAGCGGAGCCACCGGTCCTATGCGAGGCACGCGGGATCTATGGGGAACCCATTCCCGCACTCAGGCACGAAAGAGGCCTCGACAGAAGTGCTCCTCTAGCTCGAGCAGAGCTCTCTGCCCATCCATGGTGACGACACGACGACGACAACCGGCGGCTCTTAGGCGAGGAAGAAACTCGGCAAGGAAGACGGGAAGCTCACCTAGGGGGGAAGACGACGGATCAGCACGCGAGGGCGAGGAAGAAGGTGATGGAAACACGGAGACGAAGCAGAGGAAGAAGAAGTCCAGGAGCGGCCCGCTCGATGTGTCGAAGAGGACCAGGTCATTGATGAGGAGAAGACCGGCCCCTCCTAGCGACGAGAACGAGCTGCAGGGACGATCCCTGACCTCCACGACATCCTTGACGCGAAGGGGGGGGACGCCGGAGACGAGTTGGCAACAACAAGGAAGAGCGGCAGAAGCCTCTGAACCTCACCTCTCTCTGAACTTTCTCTGGCCTTACCTGACAGAGGGAGGAATGGAGGGGAAAGGAATAGGGAGGAGGAGAAGGGAGAAGGCGGCGGCAGAGAGGAACCCTAGGGAAGGCACGCATGTCGATGGCTTTTAAAAGGAGGGCAGATGGCATCCTCGACGTTCGTGAGCACGGGCGCGCGCTCACTCTCTTTGTTCTCTAACGGAGGAAAAGGAACAACAACAGCTCTCCATCAGGTGCGCTGGGCTGCGGCCGGTGGACTGCTAGCTGGGCCGGTGCGAGGGGAAGGCCCAACTCCCGCTTCTCTCTCTCTCCGATACACAGAAGAGGTTTTTCCCTTTTATTTAAAAATAGAACACTTGCAAAACCCTACAGAAATAAATAGGAGGGTTTTTGTCACAACCAAAACACTTTTACAAACAAGAGATTAAGACCTCTTTAACAAAATTATTAAGTTGATTTTTAGAGCAACTAATTTAATTAGTTTAATAACAACAGCCCCCTTGTTATTTAAAATCCCAAATCATATTAATCTCAAACAACAAAATAACCACACACATAATTTTAAAACATTATAGGCTACCTCCTGAACATTTTTAAACAATTTAATTTGCAAGTAGAATCTGTTGATAAAATGACAAGGGAATAAAAGGGTATTTGGTTGGTTTTGTTGAAAAGAAAAAGAGAGGGGAAAGGAGAAGGAGTGTTGCACCACATACACTCAAACCACATCACACAACACAAGAGCACACCCAACCACAACAAGGTCACATCACAAACAAGGCATGGCATGATGAATGATATGATGCATGATGCATGAATGCATGAACAAGACATGAGATAACAAGGCTCAAACTCATATCATTAAACTCATGACAACAAGGTTCTCTTAAGATTACATGCCCAACAAGGTAGGGACATTACTTGGGCTGTCACAACTCTCCCACACTACAAGAAGATCTCGACCCGAGATCTGGGAACAAGAGAACTCTGGAAATTCGGAACTGAGAAGGTCCTCACGTTCCCAAGTAGCTTCTTTGTCAGAATGATGAGACCACTTCACCTTGAGGAACTTGATAGACTTGTTGCGAGTCTTACGCTCAGTTTCTTCGAGAATTGCAACTGGATGCTCACGATAAGAGAGGTCTTCTTGGAGATCAATGTCTTGAAGGTCAATGGTATGCTCGGGAGTCTTAAAGCACCTTCGGAGCTGAGAAACATGGAAGACATCGTGCACATTTGCGAAATTTGGAGGAAGCTCTAGTTGATATGCAAGTCCACCTCTCTTGCCAACAACTTTGAAAGGACCAACAAAGCGAGGATCTAGCTTCCCTTTAATTCCAAACCGCTGAGTGCCCTTCATGGGAGAGACTCTGAGATAGACTAGATCATCCACTTGAAAGGAAACATCCCAATGCTTGTTATCATAATAACTCTTCTGTCGGGACTGAGCTGCTTTGAGGTTCTCACGAATGACACGCCACATTTCTTCTGCTTCAATGATCATGTCATTGCCCAATATCTGACGCTCACTGGTTTCAGACCAGTTAAGCAGGGTACGACACTTCTACCATAGAGAATCTCGAAAGGGGCCTTGCCTGAGCTAGCCTGAAAGTTATTGTTGTATGAGAATTCA
This sequence comes from Hordeum marinum, assembly GCA_022496015.1. Taxonomy (NCBI): domain Eukaryota; kingdom Viridiplantae; phylum Streptophyta; class Magnoliopsida; order Poales; family Poaceae; genus Hordeum; species Hordeum marinum. Next base: position 477,407,766 of record CM039673.1, on the reverse strand, counting down.
GCATATGGAAGGCAGTCTTCCCATTTCATGCTGAAGGAAATCACACAGGCTCTGAGCATATCTTCAAGGATCTGATTGACTCTCTCAACTTGACCACTTGTCTATGGATGGAACGCAGTGCTGAAACGGATCTTGGTACCCCTAGCAGTCTGGAAGGACTCCCAAAACTTGGAAGTAAAGAGGCTTCTACGATCAGATGAGATGAGCTGAGGAATACCATGCAACAAAACTATCCTTGACGTATACAACTCTGCAAGCTAAGCTGCCGAGATAGATTCTTTGACTGGCAGGAAATGAGCAACTTTGGTCAGCTTGTCGATAGCCTCAAAGATGGCATCTTTGCCTCTCTTAGACTTGGGGAACCCAGTGACGAAACCCATCTCCACATGATCGAATTTCCACTCTGGGATAGGCAAAGGCTGAAGAAGACCTGCTGGACGTTGATGCTCCGCCTTCACTCTGCGACAAACATCACACTCGTTCACGAACTGAGCAATTTCACGTTTCATGCGAGTTCACCAGAAGGTTTGCTTGAGATCCTGATACATCTTGGAATTGCCTGGATGAATGGATATAAGAGAATTGTGTGCTTCTTCCATGATAACCTTTTGGAGATCACCTTTTGGAACCACCAGACGGTCCTCAAAGAACAAGGTGTCTTTGTCATCAACTCGAAAGCACTTATACTTTGGAATGCCCTTGGCCACACCTTTCTTCACTTTCTTCACCATAGAATCAAGAAGCTACGCTAGGTGAACCTGATCTTCCAGAGTTGGAGAGACTTGAAGATTGGCAAGAAATCCTTGTGGAATCATTTGAAGGTTGAGCTTGCGGAAGGCTTCACAAAGCTCGGGTTGAAGAGGCTTCAAGATGAGACTGTTGCAGTATGCCTTACGGCTGAGCGCGTCTGCAATGACATTTGCTTTCCCAGGAGTATACTCAATGCTTGGATTGAAGTCCTCGAGCATTTCCACCCAACGAGACTGCCGAAGATTAAGATTGGGTTGAGTGAAAATATACTTCAAGCTGTTGTGATCGGTGTATACCTCAACTGGTCTACCCAACAAAAAATGCCTCCAAGTCATTAGAGCATGCACAACTGCCGCCAACTCGAGATCATGAGTGGGGTAGTTCTTATCGGCAGGCTTCAACTGACGCGAGGTATAAGCAACAATCTTCTTATCTTGCATGAGAACACCACCAAGACATTGAAGAGAAGCATCACAAAATACTTGGAAAGGCTTTGACTGCTCAGGAGGAACAAGAACTGGAGCTGAAGTCAGTCTCTGCTTGAGCGTATTGAACACCACATCACACTCAGGAGACCAAACATACTTGACACTCTTCTAGAGGAGATTGGACAGAGGGTTAGCAATTTTAGAGAAGTTCTCCACGAATCTTCTGCAATAACTAGCAAGCCCGAGGAAACTCCGAAGCTGCTTCACATTCTAAGGAGGCTCCCACTTCAAGATTGCCTCAACTTTCTTAGGGTGCACTTTAATTCCTTCGGTAGAGATCACATGCGCAAGGTACACCACTTCATTGAGCCAAAACTCACACTTGGAAAACTTGGCAGAGAATCGATGCTCTCTTAGCTTGTCAAGCACAAGGCGGAGAAGCTCTGCATGCTCTTCTTCTATCTCCGAGAACACAAGGATATCATCCAAATAGACCAAGACGAACTCATTCTTGAAAGGAGAGAAAATGAAGTTCATCATTCTTGAGAAGGTTGGAGGAGCATTTGCAAGACCAAATGACATGACGGTGTAGTCATAAGAGCCAAAACTCGTCCTAAAAGCGGTCTTTGGAATGTCTTCTTAGTGAATGCGAATCTGATGATAACCCATGCGAAGATCAAGCTTCGAGAAAACCTTGGCACCTTTCAGTTGCTCAAACAACTCATTGATGTTGGGAAGTGGGTACTTGTTTCTGATTGTCTTCTTGTTCAATGGACGGTAATCGACACAAAGCCGGTCCGTGCCATCTTTCTTCTTGACAAACAAAACACCACAACCCCATGGAGTAGAACTTGGTCTGATCAGATCCAGATGTTCTTGCTCATCTAGCTGCTTCTTCAACTCTTTCAGCTCTTTGGGGCCAAGTTTATAAGGGCGCTTGCAGACCGGTTCAGTTCCGGGCTCGAGATCAATCACGAACTCGACTGGCTAGTGCGAAGGTATTCCTGGCAATTCTTCTGGAAAGACATCTTCATACTCATTCACCACCGGAATTTGAGAAATCACCGAGATTTCACCCTTCTCATTAAGAGCAAAGAGACGAATTGTGTCATCGCGAGCCACGAAAATAATCACATCTTCTGAAGGATGAGTCAGCTTGACTTGTTTTGCTTGACAATCAACATATGCCTTATTCATAGCCAGGCATGTCCAAAATGAGATCGATGTCGGAATTACCGAGAACAATTGGAAAAGCTAGAAAACAATAATTGCCCATCTTGATAGAAACATCCGGAACCACCTTGTTAGCGCTCATGAGAGTGCTGGGCGAAACAACTCGCAAAGCCTTACTCAAATATTCAGAATCAAAATCATGCTTGGCGAAGAATGCTTTAGACATGAATGAATGCGATGCACCAGTATCAAACAACACTTTTGCAGGAATAGAATTAACTAAGAGATTACCCATGATCACTGGAGAAGAATCCTCTGCCTCTGCTGCATTCACCATATTCACTCTTGCGGACTTGGGATTATGCTTCACCATTGCATTGCCTAGAGGTCTGACTGGAGGAGGAGGCAGAAGATGCCGCTGGTTGCACTTGTTTGCATAGTGACCCTTCTGGACATACTTGTGACAAGTAACCTTAAAAAGCAGATGAACATTGCCTGGAGGAGGAACAAGAACTGCCTTGGACGCCTGGGGTCTCTGCTGAAATCCTGGGTTGGGTGGGTGGGAAGAACCATGGCCACCGAACTGCTTCTGCTGCTGAGGACGACGAAACGGAGGAGGATTTGGCACCCAATACTTGTGCTGCTTAGGGACCATCTCAGAGATGGAAGAAGACAAATATGAATCCCTTGAACGCTTCCTTGAGTTCTTCAACTTGAGCTGAGTTGCCTCGACCTTCAAAGCCATGTTGTAGAACTGATCAAACTCACGAGGCTCTTGAAGAACTAGGCCTGGCAGAAGCTCATCCTTGATACCACCTCTAAACTGATAGATCACCGCCTTGTCATCTGGAACATCTTGCTTAGCATAGCGAGCTAAATTCTAGAACTCGATGTTGTACTAATAGATAGACTTGCTTCCCTGCTTCATGTGCCTGAACTTCTCACGCATCTCCTCAACAAAGCTTGTCGGAATGTAATGGGCCCTGAAGTCATGACAGAAATTGTCCCAAGTAACAACACGATCGCCCCTGGAATCCTCGTACTGCTGCCACCAATCAACTGCCTGACCCTTGAGCTGGAGCAATGCAAATCTGACAAAGTCCTCTGGCCTGACATTGCTGCACTCAAAATGCTTACTCATATCATGGAGCCAATCATCAGCATCAAAAGGATGCTCACAACAGGTGAAAGACTTGGGCTGGTTGGCAAGGAACTGATTGAGCGTCGCAAACTGAGGTTGATTCTGAAAATTCCCTTGAAAGCCTTGCTGACCCTGATCCCTTTCTTGCAACAGCCTGAGCAACATCGGAGTGTTCACATTGGTTGTGGCCATCACAACTTGCCAAGCTTCTAGAGGAGGAGGCAGCGGCGGGGGTGGTGGAACATCAGCCTGCTCCTCACCACGACCCGGATTGTTGCGAGTTGGTGAAGCCATCCTGAAGATGGACAAAACATTAGCACCTCATTGATAAGATGAATTCAATAGCTAAATCAAATGCTTGAAAGAATTGCACAAAAAAACATCACAACCTTCCTACTGAAAAATTAGTAAGAATGCTTCTTCGGTTTATGATAACATCATCAGATATTAGAAGCCACTTGCAATAACACAAAAGTATTGAGCCAATTTAGCTCAGAACAAATGCATATGCCCCATACATCTGAAGAAGATGATCCTAGATAACTACCAGATTTCCCAGCTAAGAACTTCTGAAAACTTTCTGGTTATGCAATCCGGTGTGGGGGATACAAGGAGGAAATATATCACACAACTAGCAATCCTACACCCCAACGGTATCCATCCTTCAACACATAACCGGAGGCTTTCGCAAATTCATCTAATTCGAATCCTCGAACTCACAATGATACTAAACCATGGTAGTACCCCGGATGCCTCCCTAGTACTGGGTGACTCCGACCTTATCTCACCACAACAAGTATTGAAGTAATTCCGAACACTCTCCGTCCCGAGATATCAAGGAAGCTAAATGATAATGATGTGCCAACATTCCCTAGAGCTCGACTCCCCGGAAGAAATCAAGTCAGACAGGAGGCACCAAGACAGAACCCTGTCACATCGGTATCATAAAGACTCCAAAATACCCGCGTGATCCTAAATTTTTTTTGAGCGAGAAGAGGAGTATAATCAAAATTCCTAAGTCAAATACCTCACCAGAGCATAGAAGAGGAGTAAAAAGAATCCTACTCTCCGATATAACTAGACTCAAAATAGTTTTTTTACTAGACTCGACTCGACCAAGTTGATCAAGCAAAGGCTCCTATGGTCGTATGGCTATGAATACCAACTTGTCACGCCCAAGATGCGCGCCTATCCATATTAAAGCATGGGGGCCTCACAAGGGATAAAGGCGCATCTTATCGTTCGCAAGTATAGCATCATTACATCATACATTACAGAAGAGATGAGTATATGAGTTGGCTTACACTCGCCACATACTAAATTACAATTCCACACAAGAGTTCAAACATCAATATGAAGACAGGGTCCGGCTATGGACGAAAAAAAACGATAAAAGCAGATGCAAATGATACTATCTTGCTATCCCGAAGATCACGACCATGGTCCTCTACTCATCCGGATAAGTCACGTACATCCTGCTCTTTTCCTCGTCATACTCCCACTGGACCTGCGTTAGATCATCCTACACGAACTCATCTGTACCTGTACCTGGATTGTTGTAGTAATCTGTGAGCCACAAGGACTCAACAATCATGCGCCCGGGTATCGAGACTTTTAAAGCTTAAGGTTGGGATGGGGTATGTGTTTAGTTTGCAGCAACACTAAGCATTTATGGTGGCTAAACTTACATAACATGAAGATAAATATATGTGGCCTACGATGAACGATCGAAACTAGAATGACCTCTAAGAGATCATGAACACTTACTTACGTCAATCATAACCCCACCATGTTCTCTCTCGGATCATGTTCACGAGCAGAGACAATCACGGTTACTCACACAGTTGGTGCATTTTATTTAGAGGTTACTTCAAGTTAACTATAACCGGTGTTAAAAAATATCCAAGTTGCCACATAACCGCGAGCACGGCTTTCCGAAAGATTAGACCCTGCAGGGGTGCTCCAACTAGTCCATCACAAATTAACCACACTCCGCGGGAATAGCCTCGACCACGGATCTCGTGATCATCCTAGGCAACTCCAAAGGAATTCCAACACCTCAAGATAGCCCGAACAAAAGTCAGAGCTCCTCACGCAAGACACTCGATAAAGGTAAAACAAATCCATCAAGACCACCCGACGTGTCGACGTACCCAATAAGAGCCGCGTATCTCGTTCTCAGGAAACGACGGATAAGCGACGCGTACGGAGGCCTGATAGAAATCTCCCAAGTTGCCCTGGGTTGGCCCCGCATAGTGCTCTAGTTTGGACCAACACTCATGAGGAGCACTGGCCCGGGGGTTGATTAATTATCCACGGGGTTGCAAAGCCCTATGCAAATTTTATTAAGTTATTAAGCAAATGTAGTACCAAAGCTGGGTCTTGCCAGACAAGTTTTAATCTTAACCGAATAAACAAGGGGGTCCCCATAACAACCACGAGCATGTTAGGCGCGCAAAGTATGGAAACGTAACACCGGTAACAAGAAACTATGGTGGTAACAGCGGAACAAAACACCTAGCAAAAGGCCAAGCCTTCCACCAATACCAAGATATATATGTGCATTAAATTAAATAGCAGATAATATTGTGACATGCCAAATCCATGTTATCACATGGAGCAACCTGCACCTGCAACTAAGAACGCTATAAGAGGGGCCGAGCAGCGGTAACTTAGCCAATCAAAGGTTTGCTAGGATGTGGAGGGTTAGAGGCTATCATGGCAATTAGGAGGCTGACATTCAAGTTCTAGGTAGCACAATTGTAACAATAAGAGCAAGACACTAGCAAGCGAAAATAGTATCGGGATCCGGGTACGATCATCTTGCATGTTGGTTCTTGAGTGGAACAAATAGTGGGATCCTCGTAGTTGTACTCGCCTGGATTTTCATACTCAGGTTCAACGTTCATGTCTACCCAAAGGAAACAACAAGAATAAACAAAAAACCATGGTCCAATGCACAAGCAAGAATGATGCATGCTTAGGTGAAGAGTTTTAGCATGGCAATCCTAACTAGTCATGTTTCACATGCAAAGGATTGGTTATTAATGAATCTGGACATAACCTTATGTTGAGTTATTTATACGTGCATGAACATGGCAAATATGGATGCATCATGCAAAAACGATAAAAAATGCATATGAAGAATGTAAGAAACCGAGTTACGGTTCTCACGATACGCTCACGACAAGATACAAAGGCAAAACTCAAGACAAGAAGGACCTGGGCTAATCCTTGGCATTCCAAGGTAGCCACTAGTTAGGCAATGAAAAACCAACCACAATAGAGCCGAATATCAAGCAATTCCATGGAGTATAGCTCCCACAAGTCACAAAACAATAAAACAAACAATCTGCCACAAAACAGCAACATAGCAATTTTCACAGCCAATAACTTGAGCTACAGGAATCCTACAACCACAACCAAGGTATTTACATAAACTACATAACATGCTTATCAACTTACCCAGCTACACAATCTGGAAAGGAGGCACACATCAATAAGCATGAAGCTAACAAGTTGGCATGATGAAACAGATTTCTGAGACTTAGTGAAAATAATAGTTTTCTAAAATCTGAGTTAATCTGGTAGCATTTTGACAGCAGAAATTAATGGTTTTAGAGACCACCTCTTGGCATGAAAATTAACATGATGCTAGAGGACAACATCTACTTCAAATCACTAGCACTAAGCTTGAGCTAATTCATAAAACATCACAAGATAGCAACCACTCTTCATGGCATAAAAATAACAGCAGATTCTCAGACTTGGAAATATTTAGCATGGTGAAAACAGTAACATTAAGTTAGCTACTTTACAGCAAGTTTCTCACTTATATGGGTGATTCTCATGTCAAACAAACATACCATGGCATAATAGACATGAAACACTAACACTTCTAATGTTGGCACATGCCCCAAAGCAAGCATGGATTAATACATGCAAAAATGACAAAGTAGCATCAGAGCAGAAAATGACAGTTTTATAAACTTGCTCAAAAGTGAAATATGATTGCACAAATGGATTCCTTGGGTGATTCTACCCCAAAATCGTATATTATACCCATATGGTCACATGTAGCATCATGGCACAAACTATACTAGCAAAACAACCACCTCTCTTATAAGTGAAAACTTACTTAAAATGCACATGAGCATATTTGAACATGTCCAGATTTGGCAAGACTTCTATAAATGGAGATGAGCTAAATATCACGACGAACAACCATCACACAATAGTTTCGTGTATGACAAGTGGGGTAAGAGCCCACTTGTCACACACACATACACTCCACACACACACACACTACACAAGCATACCCACCAAAGCATGCACACACACACACACTACATATGCCTAAGGCATATGAGCACATACACACACATGAACACCACACCTATGTGTGGTGGCTCTACACACACTCACATATGTGCCCACATATGCACAAGTGCATATAAGCACATACACATGGGAGTAAGACCCACACACACACTCAAGCACATACACACTACAAATTCCTACTAAATAGAAAAGGAGAAAAGAAAAGAAACACAAATATACATGTATGTATACACATACACACATACAAGCCATATCAGAAAAGAAAATAAAAAGAAAAGAAAAGGGGGGGGGTGTTGGGATCGAACCCTAGACCTCTGGCCTGAACCCCCGAGCGCACACCACTACACTACTGCATCGACACTTGACAGAAGTGTCTACGAGCCCACTAGTACTACAGCTCGAGCATGTTACTGACGAAACTGACGAAACAAACACCAGCGACAGCTGTGACAGAGGACAACGCGGCGAGCGAATTTCGGCGACCTATGACACTAGCGGAGCCACTGGTCCTACGCGAGGCACGCGGGATCTACGGGGAACCCATTCCCGCACTCAGGGACGAAAGTGGCCCCGGCAGAAGAGCTCCTCTTGATCAGTCAGAGCTCTCTGCCCATCCATGGCGATGGCACGACGACGACAGACGACGACTCTCAGGCGAGGAAGAAACCCGACAGGGAAGACGGGAAGCTCACCTAGGGGGAAGACGATGGATCAGCACACGAGGGCGAGGAAGTAGGCGATGGCGACACAGAGACGAAGCAGAGGAAGAAGAAGTCCTGGAGCGGCCCGCCCAACGTGTTGAAGAGGACCAGGCCATCAATGAGGAGAAGCCCTGCCCCTGCTAGCGACGGGAACGAGCTGCGGGGATGATCCCTGACCTCCACGACATCCTTGACGCTAAGGGGGGACGCCGGAGATGAGCTGGCGACGGCGAGGAAGACCGGCAGAAGCCTCTAAACCTCACCTCTCTCTGAACTTTCTCTAGCCTTACCTAACAGAGGGAGGAACGGAGGGGAAAGAAAGAGGGAGGAGGAGAAGGGAGAAGGCGGCGGCAGAGAGGAACCCTAGGAGAAGGCACGCACGCCGAGGGCTTTTAAATGGAGGGGGCAGACGGCGTCCGCGACGTCCTTGAGCGCGGGTGCATGCTCACTCTCTCTGCTCTTTGACGGAGGAAGGGGAACGACAACAGCTCTCTGTCAGGTGCACTGGACTGCTAGCTGGGCCGGCGTGAGGGGAAGGCCCAACTCCCGCTTCTCTCTCTCTCTCCGAAACACAGAAGAGGTTTTTCCCTTTTATTTAAAAATAGAACACTTGCAAAACCCTACAGAAATAAATAGGAGGGTTTTTGTCACAACCAAAACACTTTTACAAACAAGAGGTTAAGACCTCTTTAACAAAAATATTAAGTTGATTTTTAGAGCAACTAATTTAATTAGTTTAACAACAACAACCCCCTTGTTATTTAAAACCCCAAATCATATTAAGCTCAAACAAGAAAAGAACCACACACATAATTTTAAAACATTATAGGCTACCTCCGGAACATTTAGAAACAATTTAATTTGCAAGTAGAATCTGGTGATAAAATGACAAGGGAATAAAGGGGTATTTGGTTGGGTTCTGTTGAAAAGAAAAAGAGAGGGGAAAGGAGGAGTGTTGCACCACATACACTCAAACCACATCACACAACACAAGAGCACACCCAACCACAACAAGGTCACATCACAAACAAGGCATGACATGATGAATGATATGATGCATGATGGATGGATGCATGAACAAGACATGGCATAACAAGGCTCAAATTCATATCATTAAACTCATGACAACAAGGTTCACTTAAGATTACATGCCCAACAAGGTAGGGACAACACTTGGGCTCTCACACACGGGCATGAGCCTGAGATCCTAATTTCAGCTCTTACAACATCTCATATGTTCCGTGACGTTCAAAACATTTTGGAGCCTTAATTCTAAGCCATAATGCATGACGCACTAAACTATCAAGCAGTCATCAAAACGTGCCTGTCAGATGTTCACAACATCTACACACGACGCTAGAGGGGTTGGCGCACCGAGCGGTGCATTAAGGACATAAGCCTTCTGTGCAGCAATGAGGACAATCCTCAGATCACGGACCCAGTCCGCAATATTGCTATTATCATCTTTCAACTCTATTTCTCTAGGAACATATAGAAATTCAAGGGAGCTACAACGTGAGCTACAACATGATTTGCAAAGACACTACTGACTATGTTCATGTTAATGAGTTCAATTAATCATATTACTTAAGAACTCCCACTGAAATTGACATCCCTCCGGTCATTCGAGTGATGCATGATCCAAATTCACCAACTCAAGTCCGATCATCACGTGAGTTGAGGTGGTTTCAATGGTGAACATCATCATGTTGATCATATCTACTATATGACTCATGTTCGACCTTTCGGTCTCTTGTGTTCCGAGGCCATGTATGTACATGCTAGGCTCGTCAAGTTTAACCCGAGTGTTCTGCATGTGCAACACTGGCTTGCACCCGTTGTATGTGAACGTAGAGTCTATCACACCCGATCATTATGTGGTGTCTCGACACGACGAACTTTCGCAACGGTGCACACTCGGGGAGAACACAATTTATCTTGAAATTAAGTGACCGATCACCTTATAATGCTACCGTCATCCTAAGCAAAACAAGGTGCATAAAAGTATTAACATCACATGCAAATCATAAGTGACATGATATGGCCATGAACTTGTGCTTTTGATCTCCATCTTGAAAGCACTGGCATGATCTCCATCGTCACCGGCACAACACCATGATCTCCATCATTGTGTCACCATCGGGGTTGTCGCGCCCACCATGCTCATACTAATATGGCTTCCGTTTAGCGATAAAGTAAAGCATTACATAGCGCTTAATGATTGACACACATGTCATACAATAATTAAAGACAACCCTATGGCTTCTGCCGATTGCCGTACTCATCGACATGCAAGTCGTGATATTCTATACAAAACATGATCATCTCATACATCACATATATCTCATCATGTAATTGGCCATATCACATCACAACATACCCTACAAAAACAAGTTAGAAGTCCTCTAATTGTTGTTTCTTGTTTTACGTGGCTGCTACGGGTATCTAGCAAGAACAACTCTCACCTATGCAAAAACCACAACGGTGATACATAAGTTGCTTTTCAACCTTCTCAAGGACCGCCTTTGTCAAATCCGATCCAACTAAAGTAGGAGAAACAAACACCCACCAGCCATCTTTGTGAAACGAGGTTACACGTTAGTCGAAGGAACCGGTCTCTCGTAAGCTTACGAGTAAGGTTGGTCCGGGCTGCTTCATCCCACAATACTGCTGAACCAAAACGCGACCAAGGGAGGAAGCAATCTAAGCATCAACGCCCATAAACACTTTGTGTTCTACTCGTGATCTCATCTACACATCGACCTAACTCATGATGCCACTGTTAGGGAACGTTGCATGGGAAACAAAAAAATTCCTACGCACACGCAAGATCTATCCATGGTCATGAGCATCTACGAGAGGAGGAGGACAAGGGTCTGCACACCGCCAAGTCTGATTCTGAGGTACGATACACCCTAGCTTGGTCGGCTTTATTACATAGGAAATTTTCCTAATCCCCTTATCCGATCTGTGTTTGTAGAGATGGCCGAAGAAAGCCGTCAACATTAATGGTCCGGCGCCTCAGGGACCAACCTGATGTCGCATCCGAGGATATCCTCGCCTCCTCAAATAAGGAGGAGGCTGAGGAGGAGGAAGAGGAAGAGGAGTAGTAGTAGGAGGAGGAGGCCGAGGTCGAGGGCGAGGGGGGAGGCAATTCCCCTCGTGCTAGGAAGAGAGCGGCATCTTCGGACGCCCCAGAGCAAGTCCCTTCTCCTCCCCACAAGAGGGCACGACAGACACGGGTGGTTCTGTCTGACGATAGTTCGGACTCGGGCACCACGTCCGAAGACCTCGAGGAGGTTCCACAAAGGAGCCTATGATACGTATCCAACGTATCTATAATTTATGAAGTATTCATGCCATGTTTACAATTATTCTATATGATTTTGGTATGGTTTTATTAGAACTAACCTGGACTGACGCTGTTTTCAGCAGAACTACCATGGTGTTGTTTTTTGTGCAGAAATAAAAGTTTTCGAAATGAGCTGAAAATTTACGGTGATTTTTTGTGGACCAAAAGAGACCCCCGAAGCATTGGAGTTGGGCCAGAAGAGCCACGAGGCCGCCACAAGCCACTAGGGCACGCCCTACCCCCTTGGAAGGTGCTCGTGGCTTGTGGACTCGAGAACCTTCTGGACATGGGATCGCTGCCAAAAATTCCTATAAATACCAAAACCCCCAGAAAGAAATCTAGATCAGGAGTCATGCCACCGCACACCTCCAGAGCCACGAAAAACCAATCTTGGCCCTCTATGGCACCCTGCCGGAGGGGGTCACCATCATCGGAGGCCATCTTCATCGTCCCGAAGGGGCCATCAACGCCATCGAGGCCAAGGACAAGAGGGAGAACCTCCCCCTACAGAGGGGGGAGGCCATGGAGGAGTAAGCACAAGGGGTAGAACCTCTCCCCCTCTTTCCCGGTGGTGCCGGAGTGCTTGATAACCCACAAGATAGGGGAACGCAACAGTTTTCGAGGTTAGAGTATTCAACCCAAATTTATTGATTCGACACAAGGAAAGCCAATAAATATTCTCGAGTATTAGCAGTTGAGTTATCAATTCAACCACACCTGAAAGACTTAATATCTGCAACAAAGTATTTAGTAGCAAAGTAGTATGGAAGTAACGGTAACAGTGACAAAAGTGATAGTAGCAGTTTTGTAGTGTGCAGTAGCAACGAAAAAGTAACTTAGCAAAGATCAATATATGAAAAGTTCGTAGGCAATGGATCCGTGATGTATAATTATGTCGGATGGCATTGGTCATGCAACGGTTATAACATAGGATGACACAAAACTAGCTCACATGTCATTCTGATTACACCTAACAAAGTAATTAGTTAATCTAATTAACCTTAATTAGCCAATTAATTAATTTAATAATTAATTAAAATTTTCATGAATATTTTTTTTTTATTTTTAAATCGTTTTATAGTGGCATGGGCCCATGTTGTCATAGAGAGTGGGGGTGGGTTAGTGGGTGGTTAAGCCCCACTAACCAAAACGGGGCCAGGGGAGCCAGGAGCTCACCGGCGGCCAGGGGGCGGCGGTGTCCAGCAGCGGCCAGCCAGCGCAGGCGGCAAGCAGCAGCAGCAGCGAGCGCAGACGAGCGCGGGGCGAGGGCGCGCACGCGAGCGTGGCCAGGGGTGCGCGGGGCGATGGCCGAGTGGGCGGTTTGCGGGGGGAGGCGGGCACGACCGGGACGCGCCCGATGCGTGGCCGGTGTGGTGGCCATGTTGCGTGCGCGCGAGCGGGGGCTTGCGGGGCGCCGGCAGCGAGGCCGCGACGGCGGCTAGCGGCGGCGGCGACACGTGATGGCAGGGCAAAGGAGAGGGGATGGTAGGAGCCCATTGGGCTCACCGGCATCACAGGGTGCGGGGGCGGTGAGGGAGAGGTGGGGAGGTCCGACGGCGCGAGGGGGCGACGGTGGCGTAGGGCGTCGGTCCGGGGGGGAGCAGGGCGGCGGCGGCGGTCCGAGAGGGAGCGGGGATTTTGGTGTCGGTGGGGAGGGCCGACAGGGCGGCGAGGAAGGATGGCGGCGGTGGGGTCTAGCCCCAATCCGATCTAGATCGGGGAGGGGGGAGGGAGACGAGCGAGGGGGAGAGTGAGGGTCGTGGGGGTGGGCTAGGGTTCGGCTCTGGTGCCTTATAGCCACCGGCTGGGCCGGCCTGGTTGGCCCAAAGGCCAGCTCGGTCGGGGGTGGGGAGGCCTTTTTCTTTTATTTTTATTTTTCTTTTGTTTATTTTCAATTTTCAATTTATTTCAACTTTATAAAATGTGAGAACAACACCTAAATGTAGTATGTTAAATATACCACTGCCACATTAATTTGGACAGCTAATAAAATAGTTTAATATTTTATCCTTTATAAAAAGAATTTAATTAATTGTTTGGTCACTGTTTGAAATTATTTCAGTGTATTTAAATATTTTATAAAAGTGTGGTTTCAACATGATAAATCGAGAGAATTTCTACCTCACTTTGAACATTTTTTCATGTGTGGCAAAATTGAATTTTGACTTTAATTTGAATAGGATTTGGATTAATGCGAGATTAACAACAACAACAACAGTGGTGACATGACATCGTTAGCATATGATTACTGTAGCTTAATTATAGAGATTACTGTAGATCAAATCCAGGGAGTCACAACTATTTAACTAATTGACTATGTATTGATCTTCACTTTTATCTTTTTGGAGTAGTTTGTCATTCACTCTCGTGCTTCACTTATATCCTATGGATAAATGGTTGAATGAACTGAATATCATAAATCTTAAATTAAAAATGCTTCATATACTTATCCCATGGGGAGTAGTGACTTCACAAATAATAGGTATAGGTGGTGAATTTTTTTGAAAGTTAGCAAACACCGCATTGGTCACTTGAACAATTCATGAAAGAATATTGAAGGGAGAGAGATTTCACATATAAATATACTATCTTGGACATCTTGTATGATTGTGATTACCCATTAATTATTTTCAAACTTGAGCAAATTAGTTGAAGTTGGACAAGGAAGACAACATGATGAGTTATGGTTGAGTATATTTGCATAGAAGTTATATTGTTATGGATCCTCCAACATGTGTTGCTTGCTTCCACCTCATACTAACCAAAACCTCTGCACCAAGTAGAAATACTACTTGTGCACCCAAACACCCTTAAACCAGTTTTGCCATGAGGGTCCACTATACCTACCTATGGATTGAATAAGATCCTTCAAGTAAGTTGTCATCGGTGCAAAAAGCAATAAAAATTGCTCCTAAATGTGTAAGATCTTTTATTGTAAGGGTAAATAAGCATTGTACGAATTTGTGATGACAAAGAAATAAAAGCGATGGACTGCATAATAAAGGTTGCTATCACAAAGGTCAATACAACGTGACGTTCCTTTACATTAAGAGTTTGCGCATCCAAAAACAAAAAGTGCATGCCAACCTCTGCTTTCCTCTGCGAAGGGCCTATCTTTTATTTTCTAGTACTTACCTTTATACAAGAGTCATGGTGATCTTCACCACTTCCTATATTTTGCCTTTTTCTCTTGGCAATCATCATGTGGTGGGGAAAGATCCGAGCATATATGGCCATCCAAATATATTTGATCATGAATTATTATTGTTGACAATTATCTATATGATAAATTAGTTGGGAGGCAACATATTAAGCTCCTATGTTTCTCTGTGTTCGATGGATGCTATTTGTTCTAAAAATGAGTGCTAGCAATCATGGAATACTATATGGTAGTTGAGTATGTGGAATTTACTAAATCAAAGCTCTTACATAGACCCTTCCTGAAAATAAGATGAATTGCAATTGTTCTATGACTAGGAATATGGTTTGTTAGTTTTCAAGAAGATTTCTGGTCTATACTTTAACATGTGAATAGCTTGTTACTCGATCATGAGAAGTTTTATGAGATGAGCTACTGTTTATGATATATATTGATGCTAGAAAAAGTGATTGAAATTATCATGGATCAAACTTATGCACTTGCTAGCATTCACACTTCATAAATTATTTCTTTTATCATTTACCTACTCAAGGGCGAGCAGGAATTAAGCTTGGGGATGCTGATACGTGTCCAACGTATCTATAATTTATGAAGTATTCATGCCATGTTTACAACAATTCTATGTGATTTTGGCATCATTTTATTAGAACTAACCCGGCCTGACGTTGTTTTCAGTAGAACTACCGTGGTGTTGTTGTTGTGCAGAAATAAAAGTTCTTGGAATGACCTGAAAATTTATGAAGAATATTTTTGGAAAATATAAAAAATACCGGAGCAAAAAGATGCCGGATTGGAGTCCCGAGGAGGCCACAAGCCCTAGGGGTGCCCCCCTAGGGCGCGCCCCCCAGGTTTGTGGGCCCCTCAAGCACTCCCTTGACGTGATTACGATGCCAAGACCTCCTATAAATGAAGAAACATTCAGAAATAAACCTAGATCGGGAGTTCCGCCGCCGCACACCTCCAGAGCCACGAAAAACCAATCTTGGTCCTCTCCCGCACCCTGCTGGAGATGGTCACCATCACCGGAGGCCATCTTCATCGTCCCGGAGAGGCCATCAATACCATGAAGGCCAAGGACGAGAGGGAGAACCTCTTCCCATAGAGGGGGGAGGCCATGGAGGAGGAAGCATGATGGGGAGAACCTCTCCCCCTCTCTCCCGATGGTTCCGGGGTGCCATCGGGGGGACCATCGCCGCGGTGATCGTCTTCATCAACATCGTCTGCTTCATCACCATCCTCATCTCCTTTTAGCGGTCCACTCTCCCGCACCCCGCTGTAATCACCTACTTGAACATGGTGCTTTATGCTACATATTATGATCCAATGATTCTTGGGGAACGTCACATGGGAAACAAAAAAATTCCTATGCACACGCAAACCTATCCATGGTGATGAGCATCTACGAGAGGGAGAGTGGATATACGTACCCTTGTAGATCGCTAAGCGGGGAGCGTTAAGAAACGCGGTTGGTGTAGTCGAACTTCTTCGCGATCCAAATCGCCGAGCGTCCCGCGATCCAATCATGAACCGTCCCGCGAACCAATCACGAACCGTCCCGGGATCCAATCACGAACCGTTCCGCGATCTCGTCATGATCCGTCCCGCGATCCAATCACGAACGTCTCATGGCCTTGATCACGATCCTTCCGATCTAGTACCGAACGGACGGCACCTCCGCGTTCAGCACACGTGCAGCTTGATGACGATCTCCACCATCTTGATCCAGCAAGAGAAGGTGGATAGGAGAGAGAGTTCACCGGCAGCGTGACGGCGCTCCGGTGATGGTGGTGGAGTGATTCCGGCAGGGCTTCGCCTAAGCACCGCGGAAAACCGATCTAGAGGAGCACCGGTGGAACGAGTAGCACGTGGCTGCAATTGTAAGACAAACCCTAGCTATTCCACCAGTATATATAGTAGGAGAGGAGAGGAGAGGCAGCCAAGGCCTTTGGTTCAGCCGAATAGGAGGTGGGAAGCAATCCTACTTCACCTCCAATCCTACTTGGAGTAGGATTGCCTCCTATTGGCTGATTTTTCACCTTTTCCTTAGCCTTTTTCTCTTCCTGCGCCATGGGCCTTTGTGGCTGGTTTTCCCAGCCCACTAAGGGATGGTTAACACTCTCCCACAGCCCATGGACCTCTTGGGGTCGAAATACCCCTCCCGGAGGCCTCCCGGTACACTACCCGCACTCCCGGCACACTACCCATGAGCTCGAAACTTTTCCGGCGACCAAACTGGGACTTCCTATATATGAATATTTACCTCCGGACCATTCCGGAGCTCCTCGTGATGTCCGGGATCTCATCCGGGACTCCGAACAACCTTAGGTCACCACCATACACAACTCTATACTACCGAAACGTCACCGAACCTTAAGTGTGCAGACCGTGCGGGTTCGAGAACTATGTAGACATGACCGAGACACCTCTACGGTCAATAACCAATGGCAGGACCTGGACGTCCACATTGGTTCCTACATATTCTACGAAGATCTTCATCGGTCGAACCTCTATGTCAAGGATTCAGTTAATCCCGTATAACGTTCCCTTTGTTCTTCGGTATGTTACTTGCCCGAGATTCGATCGTCGGTATCTCCATACCTAGTTCAATCTCGTTACCGGCAAGTCTCTTTACTCGTTCCGTAATACAAGATCCCGCAACTAACAATTAGTCACATTGCTTGCAAGGCTTATTGTGATGTTGCATTACCGAGTGGGCCCCGAGATACCTCTCCGTCACACGGAGTAACAAATCCCAGTCTCGATCCATGCCAACTCAACAAACACCATTGGAGATACCTGTAGAGCACCTTTATAGTCACCCAGTTACGTTGTGACGTTTGATACACACAAGGCACTCCTCCGATATCCGTGAGTTGCATGATCTCATGGTCATAGGAACATATACATTGACATGCAGAAAACAGTAGCAATAAACTGACACGATCATATGCTACGTTTGTGGTTTGGGTCTTGTCCATCACATCATTCTCCTAATGATGTTATCCCGTTTATCAAATGACATCACATGTCAATGGCTAGGAAACCCTAACCATCTTTGATCAACGAGCTAGTTCACTAGAGGCATACTAGGGACACAGTGTTGTCTATTTACCCACACATGCAATGTGTTTCCAATCAATGCAATTCTAGCATGGATAATAAACGATTATCATGAACAAGGAAATACAATAATAAATACTTTATATATTGCCTCTAGGGAATATTTCAACCAGTCTCCCACTTGCACTAGAGTCAATAATCTAGTTCACATCACTATGTGATTTACATGGTAATGAATCGAACACCCATACAGTTCTGGTGTTGATCATGTTTAGCCCTTGGAAGAGGTTTAGTCAACGGGTCTGCAACATTCAGATCTGTGTGCACTTTGCAAATATTTATGTCCTTCTCCTCGATGTAGAACCGGATGGAGTTGAAGCGTCGCTTTATGTGTCTGGTCCTCTTGTGAAACCTTGGTTCCTTGGCTAGAGCAATGGCACCAGTGTTGTCACAGAACAGATTTATTGGATTCAGTGCACTAGGCACTACTCCAAGATCTGTCATGAACTGCTTCATCCAGACACCTTCCTTCGCTGCCTCCGAGGTTGTGATATACTCCACTTCGCACGTAGAATCAGCTACCACACTTTGCTTGGAACTGCACCAGCTTACCGCTCCCCCGTTAAGAATAAATACGTATCCGGTTTGCGACTTAGAGTCGTCCGGATCAGTGTCAAAGCTTGCATCGACGTAACCCTTTACGACGAGCTCTTCATCACCTCCATAAACGAGAAACATGTCCTTAGTCCTGTTAAGGTACTTAAGGATATTCTTGACCGCTTGCTAGTGCTCCATTCCGGGATCACTTTGAAACCTTCTAGCCATACTTATGGCAAGGCTGACAACGGGTCTTGTGCACAGCATTGCATACATGATAGAGCCTATGGCTGAAGCATAGGGGATGACGCTCATCTTTTCTTTATCTTCTGCAGTCACTGGGCATTGAGTCTTACTCAACTTCACACCTTGTAACACAGGCAAGAACCCCTTCTTGGCCTGTTCCATTTTGAACTTCTTCAAAACTTTATCAAGGTATGTGCTCTGTGAAAGTGCTATTAAGCGTCTCGACCTATCTCTATAGATCTTAATGCCTAATATGAAAGCAGCTTCTCCTAGGTCCTTCATTGAAAAACTTTTATTCAAATATTCCTTCACGCTTTCCAGCATTTCTATATCATTTCCCATCAGCAATATGTCATCCACATATAACACTAGAAACGCTATAGAGCTCCCACTCACTTTCTTGTAAATAAAAGCTTCTCCATAAACTTGTATAAACCCAATCGCTTTGATCACTTCATCAAAGCGCTTATTCCAACTCCGAGATGCTTGCACCAGTCCATAAATGGATCGCTGGAGTTTGCAAACTTTGTCAGCATTCTCTGGATCGACAAAACCTTCGGGTTGCATCATATACAACTCTTCCTCAAGGAAACCGTTGAGGAACGCCGTTTTGACATCCATCTGCCAAATTTCATAGTCGAAATAAGCAGCTATTGCCAACATGATTCTGACAGACTTAAGCATCGCTACGGGTGAGAAAGTCTCATCGTAGTCAACTCCTTGAACTTGTGAAAAACCCTTTGCCACAAGTCGAGCTTTATAGACGGTGACATTACCGTCTGCGTCCGTCTTCTTCTTATAGATCCATTTGTTCTGAATGGCCTTTCGCCCTTCAGGTAGTACTTCCAAAGTCCATAATTTGTTTTCATACATGGATCCCATCTCGGATTTCATGGCCTCTAACCATTTCTCGGAATCCGGGCCCATCACTGCTCCTCCATAGCTCGTAGGTTCATTGTTGGCTAACAACATGACCTCCAAGACAGGGTTGCCGTACCACTCGGGAGCAGTACGCGTCCTCGTCGACCTACGAGGTTCAATAGCGGCTTGATCCGAAGCTTCATAATCATCATCATTAACTTCCTCTTCTACCGTCGTAGGTTCCACAGAAACATCTTTCTACGTTGGGCTACTCTCTGGTTGAAGTAGAGGTTCAATAACCTCATCAAGCTCTATTTTCCTCCCACTCAATTCTTTCGAGAGAAAATCGTTCTCAAGAAATGTTTCGTTCTTAGCGACAAACACTTTGCCTTCGGATCTGAGATAGAAGGTATAACCGACTGTCTCTTTCGGGTATCCTATGAAGACGCATTTTTCCGCTTTGGGTTCCAGCTTTTCACGCTGAAGCTTTTTGACATAAGCATCACATCCCCAAACTTTAAGAAACGACAACTTCGGCTTTTCGCCAAACCACAATTCATATGGCGTCATCTCAACGGATTTTGATGGTGCCCTATTTAAAGTGAATGCAACTGTCTCTAATGCATAACCCCAAAACGATAGTGGCAAATCGGCAAGAGACATCATAGAACGCACCATATCTAATAAGGTCCGATTACGACGTTCAGACACACCATTACGCTGTGGTGTTCCGGGCGGTGTCAACTATGAAGCAATTCCACACTGTCGTAAGTGACTGCCAAACTCATAACTCAGATATTCACCTCCTCGATCAGATCGCAGAAATTTAATCTTCTTGTTACGATGATTCTCAACTTCACTCTGAAATTGCTTGAACTTTGCAAACGTTTCAGACTTGTGTTTCATCAAGTAAATATACCCATATCTACTCAAGTCATCAGTGAAGGTGAGAAAGTAATGATAACCACCGCGCGCTTCAACATTCATTGGACCACACACATCAATATGTATGATTTCCAACAAGTCACTCGCCCGTTCCATTGTTCCAGAGAACGGCGTTTTGGTCATCTTGCCCATCAGGCATGGTTCACATGTGTCAAGTGATTCAAAATCAAGTGACTCCAAAAGTCCATCAGCATGGAGCTTTCTCATGCGTTTTACACCAATATGACCTAAACGGCAGTGCCACAAGAAAGTGGTACTATCATTAACAACTCTACATCTTTTGGCATCAATGTTATGAACATGTGTGTCATCACTATCAAGATTCAAAATGAATAAACCCCTAACATTGGGTGCATGACCATAAAAGATATTACTCATATAAATAGAACAACCTTTATTCTCTGATTTAAATGAGTAACCGTCTCGCAATAAACAAGATCCAGATATAATGTTCATGCTTAACGCAGGCACTAAATAACAATTATTCAGGTTCATCACTATTCCCGATGGTAATCGAAGAGAGAGCGTGCCGATGGCGATCACATCAACCTTGGAACCATTTTCCACGCGCATCGTCACTTCCTCCTTTGCCAGTCTTCGTTTATTCCGTAGTTCCTGTTTTGAGTTGCAAATGTGAGCAACCGAACCGGTATCAAATACCCAGGCACTACTACGAGAACTAGTAAGGTACACATCAATAACATGTATATCATATATGCCTTGTTTGTCGTTGGCCGCCTTCTTGTCAGCTAGGTAGTTGGGGCAGTTCCGCTTCCAGTGACCAGTTCCCTTGCAATGAAAGCACTCAGTTTCTGGCTTAGGTCCATGCTTAGGCTTCTTTGTAGGAGTAGCAACTGCTTTGCCATCCTTCTTGGTTTTACCCTTCTTGCCTTTGCCCTTGCCATTTTTGTTGAAAGTAGTGGTTTTATTGACCATCAACACTTGATGTTCTTTCTGGATTTCAGACTCAGCGACTTTCAGCATCGCAAACAGCTCGGATGATGACTTGTTCATCCCGTGCATGTTATAGTTCATCACAAAACTTTTGTAACTAGGTGGCAGTGATTGAAGAACTCTATCAATGATCGCCTCTTGCGGAAGGTCAATTCCCAACTCAGCTAGACGGTTTCAGTACCCAGACATTCTGAGTATATGCTCACTGATAGACCCGTTCTCCTCCATCTTGCAAGCATAGAACTTATCGGAGGTCTCATACCTCTCGATCCGGGCATTCTTCTGAAAATAAACTTCAACTCCTGGAACATCTCATATGCTCCATGACGTTCAAAACGTCTTTGAATTCCCGGTTCTAAGCCATACAATATTGCACACTGAACTATTGAGTAGTCTCTAGCACGAGCCTCCCAAGCGTTCTTAACATCTTCGGAGGTCATGTCTTCTGGTTGGTTACCAAGCGGTGCATCAAGGACATATTGTTTCTGGAAAGCCGTGAGGATAATCCTCAGATTACGGGCCCAATCAACAAAGTTACTTCTGTCATCTTTCAACTTAGCTTTCTCTAGGAACGCATTAAAATTCAGGGGGGCTACTGCGCGAGCCATTGATCTACGACATAAATATGCAAAGGTTACTTAGACTATTGTTCATGATAATGAGTTTAGTTAATCAAATTACTAAAGCTCCCACTCAAATTGACATCCCTCAGGTCATCTGAGTGTTACATGATCCAAATTCACCAACTCAAGTCCGATCATCACGTGAGTTAAGCTGATTTTAATGGTGAACATCATTATGTTGATCATATCTACTATATGACTCATGTTTGACCTTTCGGTCTCTTGTGTTCCGAGGGTATGTCTGTACATGCTAGGCTCGTCAAGTTTAAACCGAGTGTTCTGCACGTGCAAATCTGGCTTGCACCCGTTGTATGTGAACATAGAGTCTATCACACCCGATCATCACGTGGTGTCTCGACACGACGAACTTTCGCAACGGTGCACACTCGGGGAGAACACAGTTCATCTTGAAATTCAAGTGAGGGATCACCTTATAATGCTACCGCCGTACTAAGCAAAACAAGGTGCATAAAAGGATTAACATCTCATGCAATTCATAAGTGACATGATATGGCCATGAACTTGTGTTTAAGATCTCCATCTTCAAAACACCGACATGATCTCCATCGTCACCGGCACAACACCATGATCTCCATCAGCGTGTCGCCATTGGGGTTGTCACGCCCTGCATGCTTCTACTACTATTGCTACCGTAGCGATAAAGTAAAGCATTACATAGCGCTTCATGATTGACACGCAGGTCATACAATAATTAAAGACAACCCTATGGCTCCTGCCGGTTGCCGTACTCATCGACATGCAAGTCGTGAAATTCTATACATCACATGATCATCTCATACATCACATATATCTCATCATGTAATTGGCCATATCATATCACAACATACCCTGCAAAAACAAGTTAGACGTCCTCTAATTGTTGTTGCAAGTTTTACGTGGCTGCTACGGGTATCTAGCAAGAGCGATTCTCACCTACGCATAAACCACAACGGTGATACATAGATTACTTTTCAACCTTCTCAAGGACCGCCTTTGTCGGATCTGATCCAACTAAAGTAAGAGAAAAACTGTCACCCGCAAGCCATCTAAGCAACAAGTTGCGTCGAGGGAACCGGTCTCTCGTAAGCGTACGAGTAATGTTGGTCCGGGCCGCTTCATCTTACAATCCCGCTGAACCAAAATCCGACCAAGGGAGGAAGCAATCTAAGCATCAACGCCCACAAACCTTTTGTGTTCTACTCGAGATCTCATCGAACCATCAACCTAGCTCTGATACCACTGTTGGGAAACGTCGCATGGGAAACAAAAAATTTCCTACGCACACACAAACCTACCCATGGTGATGAGCATCTACGAGAGGGAGAGTGGATCTACGTACCCTTGTAGATCGTTAAGCGGGAAGCGTTAAGAAACGCGGTTGGTGTAGTCGAACTTCTTCCGATCCAAATAGCCGAGCGTCCCGCGATCCAATCACGAACCGTCCCGCGAACCAATCACGAACCGTCCCGCGATCCAATCACGAACCGTCCCGCGATCTCGTCACGATCCTTCCCGCGATCCAATCACGAACGTCTCGTGGCCTTGATCACGATCCTTCCGATCTAGTACCGAATGGACGGCACCTCCGCGTTCAGCACCCGTGCAGCTTGATGACGATCTCCACCGTCTTGATCCAGCAAGAGAAGGTGGAGAGGAGAGAGAGTTCACCGGCAGCGTGACGATGCTCCGGTGATGGTGGTGGAGTGATTCCGGCAGGGCTTCGCCTAAGCGCTGCGGAAAACCGATCTAGAGGAGCACCGGTGGAACGAGTAACACGTGGCTGCAATTGTAAGCCAAACCCTAGCTATTCCACTAGTATATATAGGAGGAGAGGATAGGAGAGGCAGCCAAGGCCTTTGGTTCAGCCGAATAGGAGGTGGGAAGCAATCCTACTTCACCTCCAATCCTAGTTGGAGTAGGATTGCCTCCTATTGGCTGATTTTTCACCTTTTCCTTAGCCTTTTTCTCTTCCTGTGCCATGGGCCTTTGTGGCTGGTTTTCCCAGCCCACTAAGGGATGGTTAACACTCTCCCACAGCCCATGGACCTCTTGGGGTCGAAATACCCCTCCCGGAGGCCTCCCGGTACACTACCGGCACTCCCGGTACACTACCGATGAGCTCGAAACTTTTCCGGCGACCAAACTGGGACTTCCTATATATGAATCTTTACCTCCGGACCATTCCGGAGCTCCTCGTGATGTCCAGGATCTCATCCGGGACTCCGAACAACCTTCGGTCACCATCATACACAACTCTATACTACCGAAACGTCACCGAACCTTAAGTGTGCAGACCGTGCGGGTTCGAGAACTATGTAGACATGACCGAGACACCTCTACGGTCAATAACCAATGGCGGGACCTGGACGTCCACATTGGTTCCTACATATTCTACGAAGATCTTCATCGGTCGAACCTCTATGTCAAGGATTCAGTTAATCCCGTATAACGTTCCCTTTGTTCTTCGGTATGTTACTTGCCCGAGAGTCGATCGTCGGTATCTCCATACCTAGTTCAATCTCGTTACCGGCAAGTCTCTTTAATCATTCCGTAATACAAGATCCCGCAACTAACAATTAGTCACATTGCTTGCAAGGCTTATTGTGATGTTGCATTACCGAGTGGGCCCCGAGATACCTCTTCGTCACACGGAGTGACAAATCCCAGTCTCGATCCATGCCAACTCAATAGACACCATTGGAGATACCTGTAGAGCACCTTTATAGTCATCCAGTTACGTTGTGACGTTTGATACACACAAGGCACTCCTCCGATATCCGTGAGTTGCATGATCTCATGGTCATAGGAACATATACATTGACATGCAGAAAACAGTAGCAATAAACTGACATGATCATATGCTACGTTTGTGGTTTGGGTCTTGTCCATCACATCATTCTCCTAATGATGCAATCCCGTTTATCAAATGACATCACATGTCAATGGCTAGGAAACCCTGACCATGTTTGATCAACGAGCTAGTTCACTAGAGGCATACTAGGGACACAGTGTTGTCTATTTACCCACACATGCAATGTGTTTCCAATCAATGCAATTCTAGCATGGATAATAAACGATTATCATGAACAAGGAAATACAATAATAAACACTTTATATATTGCCTCTAGGGCATATTTCCAACAATGATGTGTTGTCATCCTATGATGTTTTGAGTAGATTACTTTTGTCCTTTGGGTTGATTGATGATCTAGATTGGTTTCAGTTGTATGTTTTAGTATTGGTGTTGTCCTATGGTGCCTTTCATGCCGCGAATATGTGAGGGATCCCCACTATAGGGTTTGCAATATATTTATGATTCATTTATGGTTGGTGGCGTGAGTGACAGAAGCATAGACCCAAGTAAGTAGGTTGTTTGCGTATGGGATAAAGGGGACTTGATGCTTTAATGCTATGGTTGGGTTTTACCTTAATGATCTTTAGTAGTTGCGGATGCTTGCTAGAGTTCCAATCATAAGTGCATATGATCCAAGTAGAGAAAGTATGTTAGCTTATGCCTCTCCCTTATATAAAATTGCAATAATGATTTCTGATCTTATTAACAATTTCCTAGGATAATTCCGCACACCGACCCATCATTATTCCACACTCACTATTTGTAAAATATGGTAATATTATGATAACAACACCTATATTTATATTTTAGTTCTCCGATATCATGCAAAGCTATCCTCTTCATACCCACAACGTAGTTTTATTTCTCGTTTCTAGATGGAAGCAAACGTTCGGTGTACATAGAGTCGTATCGACGGCAGGTAGGACTTGAGAGAATATTGATCTTACCTTTAGCTCCTTGTGGGTTCGACACTCCATACTTATGACTTCCACCTTTGGAAATTGCTATGATGATTCCTTGCACTTGGGGATTATTAGTCCGTAGAAGCATCGGTTAGTCCATTATAAAAGATATCAAGTATTTCATTTTCTTGAGAGGATGATGAGGCAAAGCATTAAGTAATTGGAGAAGCCTCCCCCAAGCTTGTGGGAGACTCTCTTCTTCAATTTGCACAAAGTTAAATATTTCCTGCAAGGCAGCTTGTTTCTTATGGGCAGGAAAATATTTTTCTGAGAAGAAATAAATCATATCCTGGGGACTACGCACACAACCAGGAGCAAGAGAATTAAACCATATCTTAGCATCACCCTTTAATGAGAAAGGAAACAACTTTAGAATACAGTAATAGCGTATTTTTCCTCATGAGTAAATAGGGTGGGTATATCATTCAATTTAGTAAGATGTGCCACAAGAGTTTAAGATTCATAACCGTAGAAGGGATCAGATTAACCAAACTAATTAACTCAGCATCAACGGAGAATTCATAATCCTTATCAGTAACAAATATAGGTGAAGTAGCAAACTTGGGATCATATTGCATTCTAGCATTCAAAGATTTTTCTTTCCACTTGCGAAGCAATTTCTTAAGATCATCTCTATCCTTCCAAGCAAGAAAGTCCCTAGCTACCTCTCCTTCCATAACATAACCTTCAGGTATATCAGGAAATTCATATCTAGCAGAGCTAGGTCTAGCAGGTGTATCATAGTGTGAAGTTTCAATATTTTCATCAGATTCAGAAATATTGTCAGTTTCAGCATTGGCTCTAGCAATTTGTTCATCAAGAAATTCACCTAGTGGCACAGTATCATCAAGCAAAGTATCATCATAAGCATCATGCATAGCAGAAGTAGCATCATCAATTACTTGCGACATATTAGAATTAGTAGCAGGTGGTGGTGTCGCAAATTTACTCATAACAGAAGGTGAATCAAGTGCAGAGCTAGATGACAGTTCCTTACCCGTCCTCATAGTTGAGAGGTAGATCTTGGTTTTTAGATCTTTAAGATTCCTCATAGTGATCAACAGATATATATCCCAAGTGACTCAGAGAATAGAGCTATGATCCCTGGAAATGGCGCCAGAAAAAGGTCTTGATAACCCACAAGTATAGGGGATCGTAATAGTTTTCGAGGGTAGAGTATTCAACCCAAATTTATTGATTCGACACAAGGGGAGCCAAAGAATATTCTCGAGTATTAGCAGTTGAGTTGTCAATTCAATCACACCTGAAAGACTTAATATCGGCAGCAAAGTATTCAGCAGCAAAGTAGTATGGAAGTAACGGTAATGGTGGCAAAAGTGATAGTAGCAGTTTTGTAGTGTTTGTAACAGTAGCAACGGAAAAGTAACTTAGCAAAGATCAATATATGGAAAGATCATAGGCAATATATCTGTGATGGATAATTATGTCGGATGACATTCATCATGCAATGGTTATAACATAGGGTGAGACAGAACTAGCTCCAATTCATCAATGTAATGTAGGCATGTATTCCATATATGGTCATACGTGCTTATGGAAAAGAACTTGCATGACATCTTTTGTCCTACCCTCCCGTGGCAGCGGGGTCCTATTGGAAACTAAGGTATATTAAGGCCTCCTTTTAATAGAGAACCGGACCAAAGCATTAGCACTTAGTGAATAGATGAACTCCTCAAACTACGGTAATCACCGGAAAGAATCCCAGTTATTGTCACCCTGGGGGATGCGGATAATAACTCGTAATAGGTGTCTACAACTTGCAAGATATGAGCAAGAACATATATATATATTCATGAAAACATAATAGGTTTAGATCTGAAATCATGGCACCCAGGCCCTAGTGACAAGCATTAAGCATAGCAAAGTCATAAGAACATCAATCTCAGAACATAGTGGATACTAGGGATCAAACCCTAACAAAACTAACTCGATTACATGGTAAATCTCATCCAACCCATCACCGTCCAGCAAGCCTACGATGGAATTACTCACAAAATACGGAGAGCATCATGAAATTGGTGATGAAGGATGGTTGATGATGACAACAACATCGATTTCCCCTCTCCGGAGCCCAAATCAGACTCCAGATCCGCCCTCCCGAGGAAGAACAGGAGGTGGCGGTGGCTCGGTATCATAAAACACAAAGAACTCTTCTCTCTGATTTTTTCCTCCATAAATAGGAATATATAGGAGTGGAAACAAGGTCAGAGGAGCAACAGGGGGCCCACAAGCCACGGGGGCGCACCCTAGGGGGGTGGGCGCGCCCCCTAGCTTGTGGCCAGGTGGTGGGCCCGTTGTAATTGATTCTTTCGCCAATATTTTTGATTAATTCCAAAAATATTCTTCATAAAATTTTAGGTCAATCCGAGAACATTTATTTCTGCACAAAAATAACACCAAGGTAATTCTGTTAAAAACAGCGTTAGTCCGGGTTAGTTCCATTCAAATCATGAAAATTAGAGTCCAAAACAAGGGAAAAAGAGTTTGGAAAAGTAGATACATTGGAGACGTATCAGTGCCATTGGGGGAACCATCGCCGTGGTGATCGTCTTCATCAACATCACCTTCTTCATCACCATCCTCATCTCCTTTTAGCGGTCCACTCTCCTACACCCCGCTGTAATCACCTACTTGAACATGGTGCTTTATGCTACATATTATGATCCAATGATGTGTTTCCATCCTATGATCTTTTGAGTAGATTACTTTTACCCTTTGGGTTGATTGATGATCTAGATTGGTTTGAGTTGTATGTTTATTTTGGTGGTATCCTATGGCGCCTTCTGTGCTGTGCACATGTGAAGGATTCCCGTTGTAGGGTGTTGCAATATGTTCATGATTCACTTATAGTGGGTTGCTTGAGTGACAGAAGCATAAAACCGAGTAAGGGAGTTGTTGCGTATGGGATAGAGGGGACTTGATGCTTTAATGCTATGGTTGGGTTTTACCTTAATGATAGTAGTTGCGGATGCTTGCTAGAGTTCCAATCATAAGTGCATATGATCCAAGTAGAGAAAGTATGTTAGCTTATGCCTCTCCCTCATATAAAATTGCAATGATGATTTCCGATCTTGTTAACAATTGCCTAGGATGATTCCTTTCTTGTTTCAAGTCTTCCTATAGATTATACTGAGTAATATAAATTATGGGAATGATATAATACATTAGGTATAATGGGGTAACAATTATGAATCTTGTCTTCGCTGTACCTAAGTGAATGATTTATCTTTATTTCACTAACCCTTCTCACGATGTTCCGTTAAGTTTTGTGTGATTCAAGTTTTCAAGTTTTGGGTAAGATACCGATATGAGGGGAATAAGGAGTGACAAGAACCCAAGATTGGGGATGCCCAAGGCACCCCCAAGGTAATATTAAAGGAACACTCAAGCGTCTAAGCTTGGGGATGCCCCGGAAGGCATCCCCTCTTTCGTCCTCCACATTATCGGTATATCTTACTTAGAGCTATATTTTTATTCATCACATAATGCGAGTTTTGCTTGGATCGTCATTTTATTTTATTTTTCTATTTTATGTGTTATTTATAATAGCTATTTTCAATAAAAATTTCCAATAATTGCATTAGGATGCTTGCATTGCATGTTTTGATGTGTGATGAGTAAAAATAGAAACTTTTGCTATAGTGTTTGAATTTTAACATTTTACTAGAACGTGTAAAGTTTCTGAAATTTTTACACGGTGTTTTAATATAAATTCCTTAGAATTTCCTAAATTTTCATAATTTTTAGAGTTCCAGAGGTACACTGGTTTAATAAATTACTACAGACTGTTCTGTTTGGACAGATTGCTGTCATAGTTTTGTTATCTACTTATCCTATAGTTTCCATAGCCTATATTGGTAAATATAAATTGTGGAAATGATGGTACACAGTACCTAATGTTTTAAAATTATTGTTCAACTTGTCTTGGTAGTACATGAATTGTTGATTTTTTTCTTAGGTGTACTAACCTATCTCACGAATTCTTTTTGAGTTTTGTGTGGATGAAGTTTTTGAGAATAGGTGAAACCAGGATATGAGAGGATTGAACAAGATACAAAAGCTCAAGCTTGGGGATGCCCAAGTCTCCCCAAGAAAATACTTCAAGAATTCTCAAGTATCTATGCTTGGGGATGTTACACATCCTACCTCTCTTCATCAACAATTATCGGTTGGCCTATGTTGAGGCGTGATGCATGCTAGTCTTGGAGTGCAATTTTTATTTTGTTTGTTGTTTCAACAAAATCTTTGGATCTAAAATTTTGAATAAGTGAGAGTCCTCGCATGTCTAGTTAACTAATTAACTATGCATTGATCTTCACTTATATCTTTTTGGAGTAGTTTGTTATTCACTCTCGTGCTTCACTTATATCCTATGAGTAGATGGTTGAATGACTTGAATATCATAAATCTGAAATAAAAATTCTTCATATCTTATCCCATTGGGAGTAATGACTTCACACATAATAAGTATAGGTGGTGAAATTTATTGAAAGTTAGCAAACACTGCATTGGTCACTTGAACAATTCATGAAACAATATTGAAGGAAGAGAGATTTCACATATATATATATATACTATCCTGGACATATTCTATGGTTGTGTATACCCATTAATTATTTTTAAAACTTGAGCAAATTAGCTGAAGTTGGACAAGGAAGATAACATAATGAGTTATGCTTGGGTATATTTGAATATCAGTTATATTATTTTGGATCCTCCAACATGTGGTGCTTGCTTCCACATCATACTAACTAAAACTTCCTCACCAAGTAGAAATACTACTTGTGCATCCAAACACCCTTAAACCAATTTTGCCATGAGAGTCCAATATACCTACCTATGGATTGAATAAGATCCTTCAACTAAGTTGTCATCGGTGCAAAAAGCAATAAAAATTGCTCCTAAATATGTAAGATCTTTTATTGTAAGGGAAAATAAGCGTTGTACGAATTTGTGATGACAAAGAAATAAAATCAACGGACTGCATAATAAAGGTTGCTATCACAAAGGGCAATACAACATGACGTTCCTTTGCATTAAGAGTTTGCACATCCAAAAACAAAAAGCGCATGACAACCTCTGTTTCCCTCTACGAACGGCCTTTCTTTTATTTTCTAGTACATACCTTTACACAAGAGTCATGGTGATCTTCACCACTTCATATATTTTGCCTTTTTATCTTGGCAAGCATCATGTGGTGGGGAAAGACCCAAGCATATATGACCATCCAAATAATATTGATCATGAATTATTGTTTTTGACAATTATCTATATGACAAATAAGTTGGGAGGCGAAACTCTAAGCCCCTATCTTCCTTTGTGTTCGACAGTTGCTATTTGTTCTAAAAATATGCTTTGATTGTCAATAATCATGGAAGACTATATGATAGTTGAGTATGTGGAATTTGCTAAGTCAAAGCTCTTACATAGACCCTTCCTGAAAATAAGATGAATTGCAATTGTTTGATGACTAGGAATATGGTTTGCTGGTTTTCAAGAAACTTTCTAGTCGATACTTTAAACATATGAATAGCTTGTTACTTGATCATGAGAAATTTTATGAGTTGAGCTACTTTTTATGGTATATATTGATGCTAGAAAAAGTTACTGGAATTATTATTGATCAAACTTGTGCACTTGCTAGCATTCACACTTCATAAATTCTTTCTTTTATCATTTACCTACTCGAGGACGAGCAGGAATTAAGCTTGGAGATGCTGATACATCTCCAACGTATTTGTAATTTATGAAGTATTCATGCCATGTTTACAATAATTATGTATTATTTTGGTATGATTTTATCAGAACTAACCCGGACTGATGTTGTTTTCAGCAGAACTACCATAGTGTCGTTTTTTGTGCAGAAATAAAAGTTCTCGGGATGAGCTGAAAATTTACGGTGATTTTTTGTGGACCAAAAGAGACCCCCGAAGCATTGGAGTTGGGCTAGAAGAGTCACGAGGCCGTCACAAGCTACTAGGGCACGCCCTACCCCCCGGGGAGGGTGCTTGTGGCTTGTGGACTCCTCGAGAACCTTCTAGACATGGGACCACTGCAAAAAATTCCTATAAATACTAAAACCCCCCAAAAGAAACCTAGATCGGGGGTTCTGCCGCCGCAAACCTCTAGAGCAGCAAAACACCAATCTTAGCCCTCTCCGGCACCCTGCCGGAGGGGGTCACCATCACTGGAGACCATCTTCATCGTCCCGGAGGGGCCATCAATGCCATGTAGGCCAAGGACAAGAGGGAGAACCTCCCCTCACAAAGGGGGAGTCCATGGAGGAGGAAGCACAAGGGGGAGAACCTCTCCCCCTCTCTCCCGATGGTGCCGGAGTGCCATCGGGGGAACCATCGCCATGGTGATCGTCTTCATCAACATCACCTTATTCATCACCATCCTCATCTCCTTTTAGCGGTCCACTCTCCCACACCCCGCTATAATCACCTACTTGAACATGGTGCTTTATGCTACATGTTATGATCCAATGATGCGTTGCCATCCTATGATGTTTTGAGTACATTACTTTTGTCCTTTGGGTTGATTGATGATCTAGATTGGTTTCAGTTGTATGTTTATTTTGGTGTTGTCCTATGGTGCCTTCCGTGCCGCGCACATGTGAAGGATTCCCGCTGTAGGGTGTTGCAATATGTTCATGATTCGCTTATAGTGAGTTGCTTGAGTGACAGAAGCATAAACCCGAGTAAGGGAGTTGTTGCGTATGGGATAAAGGGGACTTGATGCTTTAATGCTATGGTTGGGTTTTACCTTAATGATCTTTAGTAGTTGCGGATGCTTGCTAGAGTTCCAATCATAAGTGCATATGATCCAAGTAGAGAAAGTATGTTAGCTTATGCCTCTCCCTCATATAAAATTGCAATGATGATTTCCGATCTTGTTAACAATTGCCTAGGATAATTCCGCACACCGACCCATCATTATTCCACACTTGCTATTTGTATTATATTGTAATATTATGATAACAACACCTATATTTATATTTTTGTTCTCCGATATCATGCAAAGCTATCCTCTTCATACCCACAATGTAGTTTTATTTCTCGTTTCTAGTCGGAAGCAAATGTTCGTTGTCCGTAGAGTCGTATCGGTGGCAGATAGGACTTGAGAGAATATTGATCTTACCTTTAGCTCCTTGTGGGTTCGACACTCCATACTTATCACTTCCACCTTTGGAAATTTCTACGATGATTCCTTGCACTTGGGGACTATCGGCCTACGGGTCAAGCCCCCCCCCCCCCAAAAAAAAAGGTTAGGATCCGAAGACCCTCCTGTTCATTACGAATAGATTTAGAGTTTTCTAACACGCAGGTTATTGGCCTTGTAGCCCCCCGCGCATTATCCCCACGGAGCTGATATCGGACGGGGAGGCCCCGCCCTCCGAACTGGCGGAGAGCGGGGATGCCTCGCATCCCACCACTCCAGGCGCCACGAGGGACGCTGTGGAGGTGTCGTCCCAACACACTCCAATGAAGGCGGACACCGGTGGCGAGGGAAAGCGTATTGTGGCTAACGCCTCGGCCACTGAAGACCGGGGGGCAACAACCTACCCGGATACCGAGGAGGCCGGACGAGCGGGCGCTCAGTCTCGTCCGAGAACATCTCTGGAGCACACTATGCCCCCGGAGGCACCGATCCAATCCCTGGAGGGTGGTCGGGGAATCCGATCATCACCGGAACCACTGACCAATAGGTGGTTGGTCACGGAGGAGGCTCTATCGAGCACCTCCATCCCCGAGGATCACCACACCCTTATGGGTGCGGTACTACAGAGCATCCAGTCCATTGACAACGGACTGGAGGAGGCCTTCAAAGTTCTCATTACGGGTTTTCAAGTAAGTCACCCGATGTGTTTATTTTGCAAAGATTTTATTTATTTGCATTATATACATGGCAGGCCCTGAGCCCTAGGTGAGGTGAAAAAGCTCACCTAGGGGTCACGTCTGAATACGATACCGAACTAGATGTACTTTAAGTGTCCGACACGTTTAGAATAACTTGACATATGATCAGATTGTCTATAATTCGGGAATTGAGAGCCCATGTAAGGTATTAATCGTGTGTGTAATGCATGCTTCATCGTCGGCGGCGGCCATAAATGGCACCGTGCTAGAAGAGCTAAATCGAAAGTTGTAGTGCTCCGAATACAAAGTTGGGGCCCTTAACCGAAGGCTCGACGAGTCTCAAGGTATGTCAAAACAGAATCTGAATGCCTTTGTCTGAGCTTTATCCTTCGAATACTATCAATGCAACTTCTTCACATTGTATAATGCACGCGCAACCTCGGCGGAGGAGATGGAGAGGCTCAAGGCCGAGCTCCAGCACGCGAAGGACGAAACGTCTGCCGAGAGGGCGGCTGCTAAGGAAACGGTTGTCGCCCTTTACGCCATGCAAGCCACTAGTGGCGAGCATGAAGCTCGTGTGGCAAAGGTCCAGCAGGAGCTCAAAGATGCCAGCAAAATATGCAAGGCCTTGGAGCAGAAGAATAAGGCGAGCTCGACCGAATGTCCACTTTGCAAACCGAACTCCATAAGGAGCGGGTGGACAGACGGTTCTACAAGGAGCAAGTTTGCCAGGCCAAGGGCATAGCAGATGGTAAGCCGTACTCACTAAAGTGCGTATTCAGGGATAGCAAATTTGCATTGCTTACCCGGGTGTGGTGATCCTCACGCGCATCCTCCGAACTCCAGAAGAGTGTGGAAGACCCCAATCAGTTGTTTGCCTCGCAGGGAGAAGGAGATGAAGCTCGGCTGTTCTGGGCATAGTTTGGAGCCCCCGAGCGTCCTCCTCTTCTGGTGGGGCAGCTGAAACAGTTGATGGAGGTGCACCAGATGGTGGAGCCAGCCATGAAGGAGCTCTGTATCCGCTTATGGCTCGACGAGCCGTTGCTAGGCAGCTACTTTGGCCTGGTGCAGAAGTTGATTGTTGCTTCGCCCCGCCTCGACACCGTCAAGCGCTCCTCCTGCATCAAAGGAGTCCGTATGGCCCTTGCTGAGGCCAAAGTGCACTGGCCAGGGCTAAATCCGATGAAGGTAGCCACCGACCCGCCGCCACCCTGGAAGGAGCATCGATGCCCCGAGCTATACTTTGATGGGGTGATGGAGAGTGCTCGGGTGATAGCGTCGCAGTGTTCGGGTGATAAAAATTTTCAATGAGCTGTAGCACATCTAAAGACTTACCCAAACTTTTAATGATATTAATATTTGTTCTTATATGATTTTTCATTCATTTATAACTCCTATGTGGTTGTTTAGTACTGAAAGATGCGAGTCATCGGCTTCAGCCCCCACGTAGATACTACATGGGGTGTCTATGCCAATGCACTATGTCCCTTAGCCATATTATCGGAACCCGAAGGCGGTACAGTGCGGCAGACTAGGTAATCAGACTGTAATGCTTTATTTCTTTCACTTAGGTGTAGGGGCGTGAAAAGGACTATGGGAAGCGTACGATTAGCCACCAAAGTGTTGTGATATTCGGACGAACCGTGGCCGAAGCTAGTATCACAATCTCTGCACAAAGGGCAAGTTCCACGTATAACACGGAATTACCGCTTACGAGGATTGAAGTATAACACTTCCCACTCGGGGTTCACAGACCGGATCGTGCATACTATGACAGTCCATTTTCGGCTTTGTCCACTGAGGTGCTTGACCAGACTATTCGGAAGCACAATCACATGGGTGTTCCCTTTGCCCTTTTAGCCGAACGAGCGAAACGTAAAGGGGCAAGCACAGGAGCCGAGCGACCCAACTTATTGACCAAAGACATAGTTCAGAACCGATGCATATAAAGCAAATGCCAAGACGCCGAACACATGATAGATAAGGCGATTTGTGTTTGAACTCGAGCCCCCGGTCTGTTAGCCGGTTACCTCACGTCATACCGAACAGGTTCACGAGAAGATGGAGAGAGGAGGAAAAATATGTGTCAAAAAAAGGATAGATGCGGCGAACTTCTACCACACAATTTTGCATTTTCTCAACAACTCTTATAACTCGGATTGCCGAAGCAACTGTTTACAGGTATGTGAAAGAAATAAAAATATACAGGAGTTGTTGTACCAGGGGTCTTCAATTGGTAACCTGACGTCCTCGATATGCCCCCTTGCTAGTTGACTCCTGCTCTTATATGGACCTTGATGGGTGTTAGTGTTTGGCGAGCGGATTTTGCCAACAAAATCTTGAGAGGCCGCTGAATTGTTGGTGAGCTTTACGCCATAGGCAGGCTCTTTTAGGAGCGTTTGTGTTTTGTCGGAAGATGTGTTGATGGTAGCAGTTCAGGCCAGCCGAACATCCATCTTTATTTCCCTACCGCTACCCATTGAATCTTAAGTGCGAAGTTGTGCCTCCTCGGCACATACTTTGTTGGTCTTGAGGTTGTGCGGTGGGGGCGAGTCCCTATAGAGGGAAGGAGGAAGGATCTAAGTTTTCGGTCTGAAGCTGAACTCGCTTCCCAGCCTTCTGTGACTTTATGGCGGATGTCTGAACTTGCCGATCTTCTTTGTAGCTAAATTTGGCTGCTAGGGCCAGTGCATGTTCCTCAGTTCTAAGGGAGCGCTCGGTATTGTCGTTGATAGTAATGACCCCCTTGGGGCCCGACATCTTGAGCTTGAGGTATGCGTAATGTGGGACCGCGTTGAAACGAGCGATCTTCGTTCTGATGTTATTCCATTAATTCATAGTATCCTCATTTATTGCAATTCTTACCGGTGTTATCGTTCAAGACCTCGTCAAGTTTGTGATCTATCTATCTTTCCTATCTCTTCCAAAAGAATAAGTGGTGTGCGAAATCCGTTGCTTGTCATCAATTTAACTTGATGAAGGATAAGCATAACATAATTCTTATTCTTGTTTCATCCAAGTGATTCAATCCTTCTTCTGGAGTTGTTCATGATATCAAATTCCTTATCCCAAGTGGTCATCTTTGTTTTCTAGAGTTCCTAGTTTTTCTCAAGTATCTTGTCGCTAAGCTTCATGTAATTCATAGCAAGGCCTCAATCTTGTTCTTTTTGCATCCTTCAATTCGTTCTAGCATCCTTTCGTTTCAGAGTTCTTCCGGAGGTTCTTCATGGTGGTTCATCAAGATTTCTTTCATTTTCAAGTGTTCTTCAAGATTCTTGTTGGAGGTGCTTAAGTGTTCTTTATCTTGGATGTCTAAATAAAATTCCTTCTCCATTGTCTTTTGAGATGGTGTTATTAAATTCTTGATCATGACGAGTCTCGAAGGTAAATTGTCAAGAATAAGATAAGTAAACCCATCTTGTTTTCTCAGAGTTATCTTGGGTTGGATTTCACCTAAAGCATTTCCTAAGGATTGGTGCTATCATGGTGTGAAAAATGATCCAAGTTTTCTCCTCCTCTTCTTGGTGAAAGAAGTTTTGCATATCTTGTTGCTCTCAAGCAATCAATTGTTCCTGTTGTGGCGGATTATCACCTCATAATTTTGACATAAGCCCATAACAAGCTATTCTTCCATTGTTGATTCTTCATCAACTCCACTCAACCTATGCTTTTCAAATTCATTTGTGATGGAAATTGCCATTTTATTATCCGTTCTTTTCCTTCCATCAGTCCAGTTTCTATTCTCTTGTTACGGAGACCTTGTGATGTTGCTTTCTTCAATATATCATCTAGTTTGATTAAGATCATGTTCTTCCCTTGCTTGTCCATTAACCGAAGTGCTGTGAAATTTTTCATGATCCTTCTGTCTCGTGAATTTTTAATTCTAATTTAACCGAAGTTTGGTGTCTCTTCTTCAATTTCTTTCTATCTTATCAATTTTGTCCCTCTATCCTACCGAAGTGCTGCCGAAATTTCTTGTGAATTCTTGCTTGTTCCTTGTGTTGTTCTTCATATATTTCCAACCTTCATGTTTCATTGGTTTCACTCGTTTGTCAGAGAAGCAACTAAGTTTTACCTCTTGCTCTTTCTCTTCCCCTTCTCATTCTAGATCTCGGGGCGAGATCCTCGTGTAGTGGAGGAGAGTTGTAACAGCCCGGGACCGACGCTCCAGAAGATTCCCCTTTTATTTCCATTCTCATCTATGTTTTGTTTGGTTGTTGCATTCATCATCATGGCATCATTCGCATCATCTGCATAGAATCACCACTTGTTTTCAAAAACTTGCATCTGTTCGTAGTCGCCGGTTCTCTCCGTTCTTGTCGTTGCCCGTTTCGAGACCAACCACACACGCAAGCGCTCGCGGCATCGCGTGAAAAATATTCTTGGATTGGGTTGAAAACTGGTGTGCGGTCTTATTATAGTGTAGGTAGACCGCCTGTCGAATTTCGTCGCATTCCGAGTTCGTTTGATACCCCATCGGTTTGTCATAGCAGTGTGGTCATCTGTTATTCGTCGGATGTTTTTCGATGTTTTAAAACCCCGTGCCACGGGCCGCAAAACTCCCTATCATCCCCACCTAGCCCATCTACATAGCCCACCTATCCCACCTAACCCAACCCCGCGACCGAAGCCATCCGATTGCGATCGCACGGCTCGAATCGGTGCAAAAAAACCTAACCCTAGCCCCTAATTGCTATAAATAGACCCCTAGCGTCCAAATTAGGCAACCCTAATCCCCACCTCGTTTTCCGTGCCCCCAAACCCTCAGCTGCCGCCTATCTCCCTCCTGCTCGCGCCAAGCCCGCCAGGCCCGCGTAGGGGCCCTGGGAAGCCCAACTAGGCCCGAGGGGAGCCGTCGTCGCCCGAGCAGAGGAGCTCCTCCCGAGCGCCTCCCATGGTGCCCGAGCCCGCAACCTCGCGCCCCGGCCGCCCCTGCTGACCGTCGACGACCGCCGGACCTCCTTCCCTCTTCTTCCTCCCTCACCTAACCTCCTCCATCTCTCTCACCCCTGGCCTCCCTCTTTTCTTGCTGGACCCCGCCGCCATGGATCTGGAGCTCGCGCCACCCTCGCTTCGTGCCCGTAGTCGCCGGAGATGGATGGATACGGCACCCCCGACCTTGGATCCGCCAGTTCCCGGCCGGATCCCTCCGCTAGACGACTCGTCCCCAGCTCCTTGCACCAGCGCTATGACCCCATGATCATGGAGAGCACGGGAGGACGACGACCGCGCTTGGCCTCGCTCGCCCGCTCGCAGCGCCGCGTGGGCCACGCCTCCGTCGGCCCACCTTGCCTCCAAGCCCGCTGTGAGCCCCAAAGCCCTATCCCCCTCCCTGGCAACTTTTAGTTGTCTGTCGCCCATGCACATGTTCGGCCCGAGAGTAGATTCGGCCCGTAGCCATTTTTTCCAGTTCTGCGAATTTTCCAATTATCCACAAAAAACAGAATTGTAGAAAAAACCCTTGTAGTTCATGCATTTAATAACTTTTCATCCGTGCATCAGATTAAAACATATTATATATGAAAATTGACTAGAATTTTATGTAGATTCACAATATCCTACTTTCACATGTGATAACAATGTTTAAACTTGCTGTTTGCATTGATTTGTGTAAATGCCATGTTAAAACGGTTTATTGCATAACTAAATAACCATAGCTCCGTTTAAAATGTCCCACATATGTAACTTGCCTAGAAAAATGTCTAGAATCACATGGTGACATTTATTTTGCTGTTTAACAACTCTAAAATTGCGTTAGGACAGATCTGGACCAATTTGATTATATGCTTATGGGGATGTTTCGGAAATGTTATATATTGCTTCCGGCCTCATTTAAAATGCCTAGGTGTTGTAGTTGTTTGTGCTTCACCATTTGCCATGTTAAAAAATATTTAATATTGATGAGTACCTAAATGGTAGTGAACTAAATAATTCGAACGTGGAGTTTCGTCAATATGCAACTCGTTGCATATTGAGCTTCACTATAATGTGTAGTAGTTGTTTGATGTGAATTGCCATGCCTTGCATAATTAAACCGGACATGCATCATATTGGTTTGCACATCATGTCATGCATATGTTGTGGTGTTATCTTGTGTTGATTGT
This sequence comes from Hordeum marinum, assembly GCA_022496015.1. NCBI lineage: Eukaryota > Viridiplantae > Streptophyta > Magnoliopsida > Poales > Poaceae > Hordeum > Hordeum marinum. The sequence goes on along the minus strand of CM039673.1, from coordinate 477,367,631 downwards.
TGTTTCCGTATTGTTCCTTCTCGATAGAGTTCCGAAAGCGTTCGGAGTGTGAGGATTCGTTCGACTACGTTGGCTCGTCTTCTTCATGGATTCGTTCTTCTTCCGAGCGGGATCTCAGGCAAGATGACACATTTCCCTGGATACCACTAATATCATTGGTATGCTAGTTGTCTTTCTTTTATCGTTATGTCTCGCTACCTACCACTTGTTTGACAAGCCTCCCAACATTGCCATCAAAGCCTCTAACCCTCCGCCTTCCCAGCAAACCATTGTTTGGCTATGTTACCGCTTGCTCAGCCCTTCTTATAGCGTTTCTAGCTGCACGTGCAATTGCTTCCATGTGACAACATGGACATTCTTTTGTTATCACAATATTATTGCTTTTTAATTTAATGAACTTATACACTTGGTAAAGGGTGGAAGGCTTGGCCTTTTGCTCGGTGTTTTGTTCCACTCTTGCTGCCCTAGTTACTTGTGAACCGGTGTTATGTTCCATAATTGAGCGCTCCTAACATGCTCGGGGTTGTTATGGGGACCCCCTTGATTTTCGTGTTAGGATAAAACTTGTCTGGCAAGGCCCAACATTGGTACTATTTGCTTAATAACAACTAAAATTTGCATAGGGCATAATCACCCCATGGATAATTAATCAACCCCGGGCCAGTGCTCCGCATGAGTGTTGGTCCACCTACCTAGCAGTCGGCAGTGCCACCTCGAGGCAACTCGAGGCATTTTCAGGCTACCATCCACTTCACATAGATGGATGATGCCCGTGGATAGAGAGCGCATGGCTCTAGCTACGGATCTGGCTCACCGAGAGGCCTTGCTGGATTTGTTTTACCTTTCTCGAACATCTTGAGTGAGGAATTCCGATTATTCTTCGGGCTATCTTGAGGTGTCGGATTTCCTTTGGAATTGCCTAGGATGATCACGAGATCTATGGTCGAGGTTATTCCCGCTGCGTGTGGTTAATTTGTGATGGATGAGTTGGTTGCAGGGTTAAATCTTTCGGAAAGCCGTGCCCGTGGTTATGTGGCAAACTTGGATATTTTTTTTAACACCCGGTCATAGCAAACTTGAAGTAAACTCAAATAAAATACACCAACTGTGTGCGTAACCGTGACTGTCTCTTCTCGTGAGTCCTTATCCGAGAGAGAACACGGTGGGGTTATGATTGACGTAAGTAGGTGTTCAGGATCAGTTAGTGATCATTACTAGTTCACATCCGTTATGCGTAGACCATCATACTTTACTTTCTGTACTCGTAAGTTAGCCACTCAATTAAATGCTTAGTCGCTTGATGCAGCCTCACCACTTAACCATACCTCACCTATTAAGCTTTAATAGTCTTGATACCCTTGGAAATGAGATTGCTAAGTCCCTGTGGCTCACAGATTACTACAACAACAGTTGCAGGTACAGTAATGCGATGATTTGATGTCAGTGCGATGTTTGTTTGATTTGGAGTTCTTCTTCTTCATCATCAATCTAGGATGGGTTCCAGGTGGCAGCCTGGGATAGCAAGGATGGATGTCATTTTGTCGTTTGTTTTCGTCCGTAGTCGGACCCTGCCCTTCTGTATGATGTTTGCCTATGTTGTTGTATTGATGTGACTCTGATGTAGCTTGTGGCGAGTGTAAGCCAATTCCATATACTCATCTCTTCTGTACATGTACCTGTAATGATATCCATTCTTGCAACACGATGAGATGCGCTTCTATCCCTGTCGAGGCCCTCATGCCGAAATAAGGATAGGACCTCATCTTGGGCGTGACAGGGATGCCTTCTGGGGCATCCCCAAGCTTAGGATCTTTGGTATCCTTGAATATGACTTGGGGTGCCATGGGCATCCCCAATCTTAGGCTCTTTCCACTCTTTATTCCATAGTCCATCAAATCTTCACCCAAAACTTGAAAACTTCACAACACAAAACTCAATAGAAAACTCATGAGATCCGTTAGTATAAGAAAAATAAATTTGTGTAATACCTATTGTATTCTAACTTATCCATGACTCATAACCCCCTATACGACCCATAGATACATCAAAAATAAGCAAACAACACAAAGAAAACAGAATCTGTCAAAAACAGAATAGTCTGTAGCAATCTGTAAACTTTGAATAGTTATGCTACCGTAAAAATTATGAAAAATAGGAAAACCAGGTAAATTTGTATATCAATCCTTTGTAAACATTTCAGATCAATTTGACGCTCTGAAAAATTCATAAAAATACTGGACTGAGCACAAAAGTTTCTGTTTTCCAGCAAGATCAAATCAACAACTACCATAGATCATCCCAAAGGTTTTACTTGGCTCAAACACTAATTTAAACACAAAAACACAATAACTATAGAAGTAAAATGTGCCAAACACACCAAAACAGAAGCAAAAAACTGAAAGCAAAATAAAATTGGGTTGCCTCCCAACAAGCGCTATTGTTTAACACCCCTAGCTAGGCAAAACGTGATAGATCTAGGTATTGTCATAATAAAAATAAGGGAGACCATTCATGCTCATCTCATACTCCCTTATTTCAGCAGCTAATTTCTGTTGTGGGAAGCAAAAGTGATCAAATGGGCTGAATTTAAGAGGATTGGGATCATCAAGATCATGTGCGGGGAGGGGGGGGGGTAGGTTCCTCCTTATGTCCCTTATAGTGTATAATCAATTCATCGTTATAAGCTTTCCTTTGGTTAAAGGCCATGAGCCTTTTCTTAAGAATGAACTCAATCCTTTATTTTGTATAGCAAAATTATCATTGAGTTCAGAAATCTTATCTACCAAAACCTCGGTAGGGACTTTCTTTCTCAAATTTTCATTATAAGCAACTTGATCTTGAGATCGTAGTCTCATTATCTCTTGTTGATTAAAAAGGATCTCCACAATAGGGGGACATCCACCATTAACTTTATAATGAGCAAAGATTTCACTAGCCTCTTTCATAATAAATCTAAACTCGTGAGCTAGGAATATAGTGGCGGCACGCTTAACAAAAGAATGTTGAATATTAGAAAACTCGAGGAAAATCATTTGTATGCAAGGGTGCATGTGCAAGAATTGTCTCTCTAGTTCACTTATTAACAAATTTATAGCGTCCGCAAGACTATTACTTTTATTGAGAATGGAACCTCCTAAAGTAGGAAGTGTTCCCGCACAAGTGAAAAAATCTTGAATAACACCTTTTCTAATGATATTACCACTACCTATACAGAACCTTTTTGTATGAATGATAGTGGGTTCTTTTTTAAGGTTCTCATTATCAAGGGCATCAAGATTCCCTTCAAGATTATTACTAGTGATACCCCCCAAATTTTTAGCGATAACCCCCCTTGTTTCAGACAAAACGAACAATTAAGCACACAAGCAAGAAGAAAATGACGAGACGAACGAAAAAGGGCGAAATGCAAATCTTCTTGAAAATCATTTTAGAAGTGGGGAGAGGAAAATGAGAGGAAAATGGAAAATAATAAAAATGCAAGAGATGAGTTTGTGATGGGTGCTTGATATTCTTGACTTGCTATGTATCTCCCCGGCAACGGCGCCAGAAATCCTTCTTGCTACTTCTCGAGCATGCGTTGGTTTCCCGTGAAGAGGAACGATTTGATGCAGCAAAGTAGATAATTATTTCCCTCAGTTTTTGAGAACCAAGGTATCAATCCAGTAGGAGACAAAAGCGAGCCACCAATAGATATACCTGCACAAGGAATCAAACTCTTGCACCCAACGCTATAAAGGGGTTGTCAATCCCTTCACGGTTATTTGCAAGGATGAGATCTAGTAGAGATAGATATAATAGGATGCTTGAACGGAAAGTAAAACTGAAAGTAAAAACAAGGAAACAAGTATTTTTTGTGTTTTTGGTATTAGATCTGAAAATATAATATGGAAAATAGACCCGGGGCCATAGGTTTCACTAGATGGCTTCTCTCATGATGGCAAGTATTACGGTGGGTGAACAAATTACTATCGAGCCATTGATAGAAAAGCGAATAATTATGAAGATATCCAAGGCAATGATTATGCATATAGGCATCACGTCTGTGACAAGTAGACCGAAATGATTCTGCATCTACTACTATTACTCCACACATCGAGCGACTCTTGCCTGCATCTAGAGTATTAAGTTCATGAAGAACAGAGTAACGCATTAGGTAAGATGACATGATGTAGAGGGATAAACTCAAGCAATATGATGAAAACCCCATCTTTTTACCCTTGATGGCAACAATACAATACATGCCTCGCTATCCCTACTATGTCACTGGGTGAGGACACCGCAAGATTGAACCCAAAATTAAGCACTTCTCCTATTGCAAGAATTACTAATCTAGTTGGCCAAACCAAACCAATAATTTGAAGAGACTTGCAAAGATATGAAATCATGCATATAAGAATTCAAGAAAGACTCAAATAATATTCATGGATAATCTGAACATAAACCCACAATTCATCGGATCTCGACAAACACACCACAAAAGAGTATTACATCGGATAGATCTCCATGAAGATCATGAAGAACATGATATTGAGGACAAAACAGAGAGAAGAAGACATCTAGATACTACCTATGGACCCATAGGTCTGTGGTGAACTACTCACGCATCATTGGAGGGGCAATGGAGTTGATGTAGATGCCCTCTGTGATGGAATCCCCCTCCGGCAGATTACCGGAAAAGGCTCCAAGATTGGATCTCTCGGGAACGGAGGCTTCTAGCGGCGGAAAAGTGTTTTCGTGGCTCGTTCTGATAATGATGGAATATTTGGGTATTTATAGGCCTAAGATTAGGGTTAGAGGAGGTGCTAGGGGCCCACAAGCCTACCCGGCCCGGGGTACCCCCTGGCCGCGGCAAGCGGGCTTGTGGCCCCATGGCAGCTCTTCTGCCTTGGTTCTCAAGTCTCGTGGCTTCCATATTTTCCAGTAAAATCTTTCTGGAGGTTTTATTCCATTTGGACTCCATTTAATATTCCTTATCTGTGAAATTCAAAAACAAAGAAAAAACAGAAACTGACACTAGGCTCTAGATTAATAGGTTAGTCGCAAAAACAATATAAAATAGCATACGAAACATCCAAAATATATAATATAATAGCATGGTTCAATCAAAAATTATAGATACGTTGGAGACGTATCAAGCAATGTCGGTATCAAAACCGGTGGATCTCGGGTAGGGGTCCCGAACTGTGAGACTAGAATCAACGGTAACATGAGATGAAGGGGACACAAATTTACCCAGGTTCGGGCCCTCCTGTGGTGGTAATACCCTACGTCTGGCTTGGTGGTATTGATGATATGAGGGGTTAAATACTTAATCTACCTCGAGACCGAATAGCTAACCCTAGATGAGTTGTTCTGTCTCTATACCCTAAAACCCTCTGGCTTATATAGATGCCGAGGATGCCTAGGGTTTACACATGGTCGGTTACATGCCGAAGAGATAAATATGCATATTTACTACATCAAACGTGAAGTGCAAGCCATGCTTCCCGAAGCTTCCATCCTAGAGACTGGGCCTTCAAATCTTCCAGTGTTCGGTAAGTAGCCCATATAGTCCGACCCATAAACAATAGGTCGGCTACTCGAGGACCCCCTAATCCAGGACTCCCTCACCGGGGGGCCATAGGTTTCACTAGAGGCTTCTCTCTTGAAGGAAATTATCACGGTGGGTGAACACATTACTGTCGAGCAATTGATAGAAAAGGAAATAATTATGAAGATATCCAAGGCAATTATTATACATATAGGCATCACGTCCGTGTCAAGTAGACCGAAACGATTCTGCATCTACTACTATTACTTCACACATCGACCGACTCCTGCCTGCATCTAGAGTATTAAGTTCATGAAGAACAGAGTAACACATTAGGTAAGATGACATGATGTAGAGGGATAAACTCAAGCAATATGATGAAAACCCCATCTTGTTACCCTTGATGGCAACAATACAATACGGGCCTCGCTACCCCTACTTTGTCACTGGGTAAGGACATCGCAAGATTGAACCCAAAACTAAGCACTTCTCCCATTGCAAGAATTATCAATCTAGTTGGCCAAACCAAACCAATAGCTCGAAGAGACTTGCAAATATATGAAATCATGCATATAAGAATTTAAAACAGACTCAAATAATATTCATGGATAATCTGAACATAGACCCACAATTCATTGGATCTCGACAAACACACCGCAAAAGAGTATTACATCGGATAGATCTCCATGAAGATCATGAAGAACATGGTATTGAAGCACAAAGAGAGAGAAGAATCCATCTAGCTACTAGCTATGGACCCATAGGTCTGTGGTGAACTACTCATGCATCATCGGAGGGGCAATGGAGTTGATGTAGATGCCCTCCGTGATCGAATCCCCCTACGGCACATTACCTGAAAAGGCTCCAAGATTGGATATATCGGGAACGGAGGCTTCTCGTGGTGGAAAAGTATTTGCATGGCTCTTTTTGGTATTGGGGGAATATTTGAGTATTTATAGGACGAAGATTAGGGCTAGGAGTCCTGCCAGGAGGTGGCAGGCTTGCCAGGCACGACCACGGGTGGTGGTCGCGCCCCCTAGCTTGTGACCTCCTGGTAAGGTCCTTGCCTTGCACTCCAAGCCTGGTAGATCTCTTTCATTCCAGAAAATATCATCACGAAGATTTTATTCCGTTTGGACTCCGTTTAGTATTCCATATCTCCAATACTCAAAAACAAGGAAAAACTAGCAACTCACACTAGGCTCTAGATTAATAGGTTAGTCCCAAAAAAAATATAAAACAATATATTAATGCATATAAAACATCCAAAACAGGTAATATAATAGCATGACACAATCAAAAATTATAGGTAGTTGGAGACGTATCAGCATCCCCAAGCTTAATTCCTGCTCGTCCTCCGGTAGGTAAATGATAAAATCAGAATTTTTTACGTGGAGTGCTACCTAACATATTTACCCATGTAATATTCTTTATTGTGGCATGAATATTCAGATCCGTAAGACTCAAAACAAAAGCTTAATGTTGACATAAAAACAATAATATTTCAAGCATACTAGCAAAGCAATTGTATCTCTTCAAAATGTAATGGCAAAAGAAAGTTATCCCTACAATATCATATAGTCTGGTTATGCTCCATCTTCCCCACACAAAGTATTTATATCATGCACAACCCCCGATGACAAGTCAAGAAATTGTTTCACACTTTATTTTCTCAAACTTTTTCAACTCTCACGCAATACATGAGCGTGATCCATGGATATAACACTATAGGTGGAATAGAATATGGTGGAGGTTGTGAAGGAAAAGGAGAAGATAGTCTCACATCAACTAGGCGTATCAACGGGCTATGGAGATGCCCATTAAGAGATATCGATGTGAGTAAGTAGGGATTGCAATGCAACGGATGCACTAGAGCTATAAGTGTATGAAAGCTCAAAAGGAAACTAAATGGGTGTGCATCCAACTTGCTTGCTCATGAAGACCTAGGGCAATTGAGGAAGCCCATCATTAAGATATACAATCCAAGTTGTATATTGAAAAATTCCCACTAGTATATGAAACTAACAAAATAGGAAACTCTCTATCATGAAGATCATGGTGCTACTTTGGAGCACAGGTGTGGAAAAAAGACAGTAGCATTGTCCCTTCTCTCTTTTCTCTCATTTTTTTATTTTGATGGGCATCTAAGGCCTCTTTTCTTTTATTTGGGCTTCGCTGGCCTCTTTTATTTTTCATAAAGTCCTGAGTCTCATCCCCACTTGTGAGGGAATCTAGCTTCCATCATCCTTTCCTCACATGGGACAATGCTCTAATAATGATGGTCATCACACTTTTATTTACTTACATCTCAAGAATTACAACTCGATAAGTAGAACAAATTATGACTCTATATGAATGCCTCCGGTGGTGTACTGGGGTGTGCAATGATCTAGCATACCAAATGACATCAAAAAACGGACAAGACATGAAAACACCATGCTAGCTATCTTACGATCATGCAAAGCAATATAAAAATGATGGTGCGTGTCATAATAAACGGAACGGTGAAAGTTGCATGGCAATATATCTCAGAATGGCTATGGAAATGCCATAATAGGTAGGTATGGTGGCTGTTTTGAGGAAAGGTATATGGTGGCTGTTTTGAGGAAGATGGGTTTATCGCACCAGCGAAAGTTGTGCGGTACTAGAGAGGCTAGCAAAGGTGGAAGGGTGAGAGTGCGTATAATCTATGGACTCACGTTAGTCATAAAGAACTCACATACTTATTGTAAAACTCTATTAGTCATTGAAGAAAAGCATTATACGCATGCCCCTAGGGGAGAGGTTGGTAGGAGTAAACCATCGCGCACTCCCGACCCTCACACAAAGGTCGACAATCTATAAACAAATCATGCTCTGACTTCCTTACATAACAGTTCACCATACATGCATGCTACGGGAATCACAAACCTTTACACAAGTATTTTTACCAATTCACAATTACTTCCTAACATGACTCTTAACATTACCATCTTTATATCTCAAAACTTTATGCAAGGAATCAAACTTCTCATAATACTCAATGCACTTAATATGGAAGTTTTTATTATATCCCTCTTGGATGCCTATCATATTAGGACTAAATTCATAACCTAAACTAATTACCACGTTGTTTAAAGATTCTCAAAATAATATAAGTGAGGTACGAGAGGTCAATTATTTCTCTAAAACCAAACACCACCGTGCTCTAAAAAGATATAAGTGAAGCACTAGAGCAAAATTGCCTATCTCAAAATATATAAGTGAAGCACATAGAGTATTCTAATAAATTCACAATTAATGCATGTCTCTCTCAAAAGATGTGTGCAGCAAGGATGATTTTATAAGACTAGAAAGCAAAGACTCATATCATACAAGACACTCCAAGCAAAACACATATCATGTGGTGAATAAAAATATAGCCTCAAGTAAATTTACCGATGGATTGAAGACGAAAGAGGGAATGCCTTCTAGGGTATCCCCAAGCTTAGGTTCTTTGGCATCCTTGAATATGATTTGGGGTGCCTTGGTCATCCCCAAGCTTAGGCTCTTGCCACTCCTTATTCCATAATCCATCAAATCTTTACCCAAAACTTGAAAACTTCACAACACAAAACTTAACAGAAAACTCGTGAGATCCGTTAATATAAGAAAATAATCACCACTTTAGGTACTGTTGTGAACTCATTATTTATTTATATTGGTGTAATACATACTGTATTCTAACTTCTCCATGGTTCATACCCCCCCAATACAACCCATAGATACATCAAAATAGGTACACAACTCAAAGAACACGGAATCTGTCAAAAATAGAACAGTCTGTAGCAATCTAAAAACTTCGTATACTTATGTAACTCAAAAAATTCTGAATATCTTGTGTAAAACTGTCGGACTCATTCGACGCACTGAAAAGTTTATAAAATTCCTAGACTGGGCGCAAAAGTTTCTGTTTTTCAGCAAGATCAAATCATCAACCACCATAGACCATCCCAAAGGTCTTACTTGTCTCAAACACTAATTAAAACACCAAAACACAATTACTACAGAAGTAATAATGTGGGAAACACTCAAAAAACAGAATCAAAAAAAGAACATAAAAATAAAATTGGGTTGCCTCCGAACAAGTGCTATTGTTTAACGCCTCTAACTAGGCATAAAGATTTCAATGATGCTCACATAAAAAGTAGTGATGAGATATGCAAAAGAGCACCTTGAGTCTCATGACAAGCACATTTAATTCTAACCCACTTCCTACTCACAGGTATTTTGTGATCAAACAATTTATGGGAACAAGAATCAACTAGCATAGGAAGGCCAAACATGCATAACTTCAAAACTTTGAACACATAGAGAGGAAACTTGATATTATCACAATTCCTACAAGCATATGTTCCTCCCTCATAATAAATTTCAGTAGCATCATGAAGGTATCTCACAATATAACTATCACACAATGCATTTTGTTTGTGAGAAATTATAGCATATGTGTTATCACCAAGACTTGGGGAACAAAAAATATCATCTCCATCAAGCATAGCATCCCCAAGCTTGTGGTTTTGCGTATCATTAGCATCATGGTTATTTAGATAATTCATACTGACAACATGGAAATCATGCTATTCATTCAAGGAACTATCATGAATCACCTTATAAATTTCTTCTTTCAATACTTCATCAAAAATTTCAGATTCATGATTTTCAAATAAAACTTCATAGAGATAAGCAAGTGTACTCGACTCACTAGCAATTGGTTAATCATAATTTGGTCTTTTGAAAAGATTACCAAGTGGACGAGGATCCATATCAATATATTTTTAGCAGTTGAAGATGCAAGCAAATAGAAGGCACATGGTAACACAAGCAAACATAGCAAATGAAAAGACCAACAGAAGAAGGGCCAATAAAAGGGCAAATCTTTTTGGTATTTTTTGAAAATCTTTTTAGAAGTGGGGGAGAGTAAAACGAGAGGCAAATGGCAAATAATGTAAATGCAAGAGATGAGTTTGTGATGGGTACTTGGTAGGCTTGATGTGTATCCTCCCCGTCAACGGCGCCAGAAATTGGCAAGTTGATGGGAGAGTTCTTGTCTTGACTTGCTATGTATCCTCCCCGGTAACGGCACCAAAAATCCTTCTTGCTACCTCTTGAACTTGCGTTGGTTTTCCCTTAAAGAGGAAAGGGTGATGTAGCAAAGTAGATAAGTATTTCCCTTAGTTGATGAGAACCAAGGTATCAATCCAGTAGGAGGAACAAGCAAGTCACAAATGGATGCACCTACACAAACAATCAAACTCTTGCACCCAACGCTATAAAGGGGTTGTCAATCCCTTCACGGTTATTTTCAAGGATTAGATCCAAAAGAGATAGGTGTAAAAGATTGCGGAAAGTAAAAAGTAAATAAATTGCATCAAGGTATTTTTGGTATTTTTGGTTTATAGATCTAAAAATATATTATGGAAAGTAGACCCGAGGGCCATAGGTTTCACTAGAGGCTTCTCTCTTGAAGGAAATTATCACGGTTGGTGAACAAATTACTGTCAAGCAATTAATAGAAAAGAGAATAATTATGAAGATATCCAAGTCAATGATTATGCATATAGGAATCACGTCCGTGTCAAGTAGACCGAAACGATTCTGCATCTACTACTATTACTTCACTCATCGACCGACTCCTGCCTGCATCTAGAGTATTAAGTTCATGAAGAACAGAGTAACGCATTAGGTAAGATGACATGATGTAGAGGGATAAACTCAAGCAATATGATGAAAACCCCATCTTGTTACCCTTGATGGCAACAATACAATGCGTGCCTTGCTACCCCTACTTTGTCACTGGGTGAGGACACCACAAGATTGAACCCAAAACTAAGCACTTCTCCAATTGCAAGAATTATCAATCTAGTTGGCCAAACCAAACCAATAACTCGAAGAGACTTGAAAAGATATGAAATCATGCATATAAGAATTCAGAAAAGACTCAAATAATATTCATGGATAATCTGAACATAAATCCATAATTCATCGGATCTCGACAAACACACCGCAAAAGAGTAGATTACGTCAGATAGATCTCCATGAAGATCATGAAGAACATGGTATTGAAGCACAAAGAGAGAGAAGAAGCCATCTAGCTACTAGCTATGGACTCGTAGGTCTGTGGTGAACTACTCACGCATCATCGGAGGGGCAATGGAGTTGATGTAGATGCCCTCCGTGATTGAATCCCCCTGTGGCACATTACCAGAAAAGGCTCCAGGATTGGATCGCTCGGGAACGGAGGCTTCTGGCGGCAGAAAAGTATTTGCGTGGCTCTTTTTGGTATTGGGGGGATATTTGGGTGTTTATAGGACAAAGATTAGGGCTAGGAGTCCTGCCAAGAGGTGGCAAGCTTGCTAGGCGCGGCCAGGGGGTGGTCATGCCCCCTGGCTTGTGACCTCCTGGAATAGTCCTTGCCTTGCACTCCAAGCCTGGTAGATCTCTTTCATTCCACAAAATATCATCGCAATGATTTTAGTCCGTTTGGAGTCCGCTTAACATTCCATATCTGCAATACTCAAAAACAAGGAAAAACAGAAACTAGCACTAGGCTCTAGATTAATAGGTTAGTCTAAAAAATAATATAAAATAGCATATTAATGCATATAAAACACCAAAACAGATAATATAATAACATGACACAATCAAAAATTATAGATACATTGGAGACGTATCAATCATCGTCACGATGATGGCGCCCGCAGTGTTCCGGTGCCACCGGGAGAGAGGGGGGAGAGCCCCCTCCTTCTTATTCTTCCTTGACCTCCCCCCTAGATGGAAGGAGGGTTTCCCCTCTGGTCCTTGGCCTCCATGGCGGCGGAGGGGCGGGAGCCCCTCCGAGATTGGATCTTTCTCTCTCTCTCTGTTTCCGCGCTCCCAAATTCTGGCCTTTTACCGTTTCTTATATTCTCGGAAGATCCACAACTCCGATCGGGATGAATTTTGAGGGGATCTTTATGCAAAAATTAGCTTTCTTGCGACAAAAGAAGGGCACCGACCTCCTTAAGAGTGGCCACAATGGCCCAGGGTGCGTCTAGGGGGGTAGGTCGCGCCCCTGGCTTGTGGTCACCTCGGGCATCGTCCAGTGTTGATTCTTTTTCCCAAAAATCAAATATATTTGGAAAAAATCTCTATAAGTTTTAATCGCGTTTGGACTTCTTTTGGTATGGATATTCTACGAAACAAAAAACATGCAACAAACATGAACTGGCACTAGGCACTGGATCAATATGCCAGTCCCAAAAATAATATAAAAAGTTGCCCAAAGTATATGAAAGTTGTAGAATATTGGCATGAAACAATCAAAAATTATAGATACGACGGAGACGTATCATCTGCTCAACGAAACTAAGTTCTACGTTCTTGTATCTAGCAGGGTTCAAAAATTTGAGAGGCCTATTCCCTTTTTCCTTCTCAATAGCAGCAAGATTGCAAAAAATGGTGGTCATTTCCGGACTCTAATTAGCTTTTGATATCTATAACATAGGACATTCATAAGGGCGCAAATTCATACATAAGCAACATATGACATTCATACGGTTGAACATATATAACATATATGATGGCTGAAGAAATACCTTCTTTTGATGAGGCACTATAGCAGCAGGTGACCGGCGTGGTGCAGGTGCTGGAGAAGCAGGTGGCCGGCGGGGCTGGAGCAGTAGGGGCGGCGACGCTGGAGTAGTGGGGGCGTCAGTTCTGGAGCAGCAGGTGGTCGGCGGGGATGGAGCAGCAGCTGGCCGACGGGGATGGAGCAGCAGCTAGACGGTGGCGCTAGGGTAGAGGCGACCGGCATCGATGGAGCAGCAGGTGGCCGGCGCTAGGGGCGGAGAGGACCGGATCCGTGGTGGGGGGCAGAGGTTACCAGATCTGTGGTGGGGGCGGAGGGGACGACTGCGACGTTGGCGGCGGGGGAACCCTAGGCTGGCTTGGGTGCGGGCGAGAGGGGAGTTGTGGGTGCGTTTGTCTGATGCCCCGCGTGAAAGAACAGGAGGAGTTGGGTTGGGGGCGATAGCATTTGGCCCGTGATAACGAGGAGATAATAGGTCCAAATTTTTAAGGGGGTAAGTGGCAGCTCAGGAATCAGCAAAATCACGGATTCCAACTTCTCGGCATGTCTAGTGCATTTTACAAAATCTGATTCTACAAAGCTGAGGTAGAATCTGACTGTTTGTTTGTAAATCTCATAATCCAAGAATCACTATCTGTAGCCCAAACCAAGGACACCTAATATGTCGATAGCTAACAGTAAAAGTACTCATACAATTATGAGTATCAAAAATTGATTTCATATGAAGATACATAGCATTAATGAATGCAAAAACATATAGAGAAAACGATGTTGATTCTAAAAAATATGTTAGTTCCAGAGTCAGATTCTTGACTAAGTTCCGTTTTCTAACTACTATCATAAGTATCTTGCTCCTAGATGACAAAATTGTTTGTTAGTGACATCACTACGATGTAAATCTTTCTATACACTACACCATAACACCAAATTAGGGGCAATTAACCATTGGGAGAAATACGTCATTAAGGGCAAAAAATGTCGGGGGACGCGCTACGGCCGGTAGAAATATTTAACGTCATTGTAACTGTCGGTAGAAGTGGCACCACCAGGGCATGTGCGCTGCCAGCAATTATGCACATTCCTCACGTCATACAATCTGCTGACACAACTAAGCCTAGGCAACTTATCTGCGAGTAATTGTTTCTGGGCCCACACCAAAAAAATGGCCTAGATGCGCGCTGGCACGGGAAGAGGAGCACGATAGACTGAAAAATAAATCCCTCAAATACCTCTGGAGCATTATCCCCAAATCCTCCTCGACACCGTCTGCCGCCCCCACCCTAGGTCCTCGCCTAAACCACGGCGCCGCGGAGACTCACTCATACTCGTGATCTGCGTTGGGTTTTCTGTGAATAGGAACGGGTAATCGCAGCCCAAAGTGGGTAAGTATTTCCCTCAGTTATGAAACCAAGGTTTATCGAACCAATAGGAAACCAATCCTCAACCGTCTTGAGCGGCTGTACAAAAAAGAACAAACAACTTGCACCCAACACCGGCAAAAGGGTTGTCAATCCCCTTGATCTCGTTATTTGCAAGCAAGTGAGTTGTGTAGATAATTGTATATGGTAGTAAAGTGCAAAACAAAAAGGTAATAAATAACAACAAGGTAATGATAGTGTTTGTGAATTTATAAGTGAATAGACCAGAGGGGCGTAGAGTTCTCTAGTGGCATCTCTCATAAGCAAAGCATACGGTGGGTAAACAAATTACTGGTGGGCAACTTATAGAAAAGCGAATAATTGTGCGATGTTCACGGTAACCTATGATCTCAATAGATCGGAGAGCATTACGAAGCTATGATGATCAAGCAAATAAGAATCATAGTAATCAGGTTTGACTCAAAAACTTTTCATGAATAATCTGAACATAAACTCACAATTCATCGCATCCCAACAAACACACCATACAAAGGGATTACATCGGATAGATCAAGGCAAAGATGCAATGAACATTGTATTGAAGATCAAGATCAAGAGAGAGAAGGATAGAGAGAGAGAGATTGCCATCTAGGTACTACCTACAGACCCGGAGGTCTCGGTGAACTACTCACACATCATGGCGAGGGCAGCAAGGTTGATGAAGAGGCCCTTCGTGATTGATCTCCCCTCCAGTAGGGTGCCGAAATAGAGGCGTAGATGGCCTCCCATCGGAACAAAGGCTTGCGACGGCGGAAAAATTGTTTCGGGAGCGCTTCTGATGTTTTTAGGGTAGATGTGAATTTATAGGCCAGAGAACGACGTCGGGCGACGCTCCAAGGGGGCACCACATATTTGCCCCCACCCTTAAGGGGCGCGGCCGGATATGTGGTGGGCCCTTGGTGCATCGCCTAGCCCTCCTCCTAAGCTTCTAGGTCTTGTATTGGTCCAGAAAAAATCACCAAAAAGTTTTGTGGCAATTGGACTTCGTTTGGTATTATAACTTTGAAAAGGCAAAAACACGCAGAAAAGAGGAACTGGCACTAGGCACTGGGTCAACATGTTAGTGATAAAAATATTATAAATTGGTAAATATATACCCAAAAAGTATCCTAGAATGATAATATATCAGCATGGAACAATCAAACACTATAGATAGGTTGGAGACGTACCACTCACCAGCCTACTCGTCGCCGTCGTAGCCAACTTCCTTCCTGACCACCTTCCGCCGCCCCAAACCACCTTACCGCAGAGTCGTCCTCGTCCCCAACCGGGACGCGAGCACCTCTCCGTCTCCAAGCACAAACTTTCACCGCTTGCTCCCCAACCTCCAAGCATCGTCGGACGACCATCAGCTTCCTCCCCAACCAAGACCGTCTTTGAGGGGGCCCCACCTGCCTCGCTGACCACCCTCCCCTAGGTGCCCCCAAGCAGCGCCGCCTCCGCACGCGGTACCATTCTCCTGTGACCCAGATCTATCGTCGTCCTCCACCAGCCCACTTCTCTTTCTCAAGTAGTCGCTTCAACCTCCGGGAGTTCCTCTCCTCTGGCAGCAACTTCTCCTGGAGGGATCCTCTACGTGCCAAGGTAAGCAATCTTTTTCTGAACTTGTGTTGTATTTGTGGACACTTGCTATATAGCACACACCTTGTCTTTTTTTAATTGCCAATATGTAGTTTTGTAGGTGCCCTATGAAGTGAACACTATGGGGCTCTTTGAGTTATACAATTTTCATAAATGTTAGATGATTCAAATGCTAACGAAATTTGCTACGAAAGCCTTCTATATATTATGACTCAGACCACTAAATTATTCCGAAATCTATTTATATGACCCCATTTCCATAAGAATGTCAATATGAGCTTAAACCTCATTTTGTATCCCCCTTGCGAAGGACAATTCAATGTCATTCGATCTCACTCTAATATCTCTCCTCATTTATCAAAAATTCTTGTGTTTGTTTCCTACGCACTATCAAATTGCATGTATCACAAAATTATTGTGTTTTAAAATCCTATAAGACTTCATAGCTATCCTCAATCTTATGTATTTTAAAATAAAAACATGTTGAAAAGAACGATATGGTTGACTAGAGGGGGGTGAAGAGGCAACTACCAATTTTTAGCTTCTCTTACCAAATTAGGTTTAGTAACAAATAGGTTGTCTAGATATGCAACTAGGTTAACAACCTATATGATGCTAACAACAACTAAGATACATGCGAGCAAAGGATGCGACACAAGTAAAGCTTGCACAAAGTAAAGGTAAGAGATAACCACAAGTGGATCCGGTGGATACAAGGATGTGTTACCAAAGTTCCTTCCCTTTGAGAGGAAGTACGTCTCCGCTGGAGCGGTGTGGAGGCACAATGCTCCCCAAGATGCCACTAAGGTCGTCGTATTCTCCTCACGCCCTCACACAATGCGAGATGTCGTGATTCCACTAGTGGTGCCCTTGAAGACGGCGACCGAACCTTTACAAACAAGGTTGGGGCAATCTCGACAACTTAATTGAAGGCTCCCAACACCACTAAGAAGCTTCACCACAATGGATTGTGGCTCCGATGTGACATCAACCGTCTAGGGTGCTCAGACACCCAAGAGTAACAAGATACGCAAGAGATTAATGGGGGCATCAAAATTCTCTTGGTTGAAGTGTAGATCGGGGCCCTCTCACCCAAACCCTAGAATATCAACGAGTTTTGTTGGCTAGGGAGAGAGATAGGGCGAAAATGGAGCTTGGAGCAACAATGGAGCTTAGGGGTTAGGAGATGTGATCTTCTTAGGGAAGAAGACCCCCTTTACATAGTGAGGGAACAAATCCAACTGTTATCCCCTCTCAGCCCATACACAAGCTGTTCTACCTCTCATGGGAGTGGTAATACCGCTTGGGTGGCTGAGTGAGCCACACAGGGCAATGGCTCGAGGCCACGACGCGGTAGTGCCGTCAGAGTGGTACTACTGCTCGCCCAAGCGGTACTACCGTACCGCTTGGGTTGCAATGCGATGGCTCTACAAACACAAAGAGGAAGTAGGGGTAGTGGTAGTGGTAGTTTCGCCTAAGTGGTACTACCGCTCGTGAGACCGGTAGTACCTCACCCTACTGCCGCTCGGAGTTTGTTGAGGGTTCCAGGCCCAAAAGGAAGGGTGGTAGTAGCACGGTAGTAACAGGCAGTACTACCGCTTGGGAGCAGTACTACCGTGTCATACTATCGACCAAAAACTGCTCAGTCCGACACGAAGAGTCGAGACTCCAAAGCTAGCAGTACAGCGTGCAGTACTGGGCATTGGCACTACCTCCCATAGGTGGTACCACCGCTGCCCAGAGCGGTACTCCCGCTTACTGGTGTAGGTGGTACTACCATTGCCATGCGCAATACTTCCGCTTGGTTCCTTCCGGACCAGAACAAAGGCAATGTCGAAACAACTTCATTGATGCGGGAAAGGAACAAGGGGTGCAAATGAAAAGTGTACGTGTTGATTTCACCCAAACATTTCCGATGCGGACCCCCTTTTAATAGTACGCTTTTCCTATGACTCAATTCCATCAAACATGAAACACAGGGAAGAAACCGTCTTCACTCTAATCCACCGAGGGACTAGAATCATCTTGTGCCATATGATGAATTATCTGAAAGACATAATGCACACGATTAGTCCGCAAAGGCATTATCATCAATCACCAAAACCACCAGGGTCGAAATATGCCCTTACAATCTCCCCATTTTGTTAGATCGATGACAACGCGAGATTTGCACAAAGAATATCATTAGATAGAAAGCAAACCCCAACACCTATAAAATATAGACGGGTCCTCCTAGATGTGTGCACTATTTTAGATATGCTTTTGGAATGTAAAGCACATACACTAGGATCAACACTCCCCCTATATTTCATAAACATGCACTACTTGCATTAATAGAAAGTGAGATAAGTATAAATGCAAGATATGGCATGTGAGCATAAACACAGGGCACAATATAAGCATAACTCACATACTAAGACATATAAAGATAATAGGAGCGTAGCATATGTCTCACACCATACAACTTGGTCATTAAGTCTCACAAGCATAAACCAAACCAAAGCAAATGATAAAAGTGTTTAGGAGTGAAGAAAAGCAAGCAACTAAAAATGCACCCGTGACTCAGCAAATCCCTACCCCCCCTTGGCATCGATACACCAAAAGGGCAAAGAGTGCTAAGACGACCCGAGGTGGTAGCATCTCATGAAACATCTTCAATATTTGCCAAAGAGTGCTAAGACGGCCCCACACACAACTCCTACCTTCACTCAGGCTTAATCCATGTTAGTAAATTTTGGTTAAGCAAGCATCATCGAGGCATACAATCTTTTGCTCCTTTTGTACTTGCACCATCTGTGAAGAAAGGTAACATGTTAGCATGTTCACAAGAGCCGAGCCTTTGTAAAGCAACCACCACTCAAAAAAAACAAGCAGCATGGGTCTGCATTAATAATCATATAATTTGGACTAACTAATAAAGAGTGGTTAAGATAAAATAGCAGTTATTTTCAAGTTATCACCTTCACATAAAGAATAACCCAAGTACCAGCAGCCATAGTTTAAGTTCTTACCCTGAAAAGGGGCTAACTAATAAAGAGTGGTTAAGATAAAATATTGGTGATGACGCTGAAAAAGAAAAAGGGCTAACTAATAAACCATGCACTTCACTGAAAAATAAAAGATAACGCTTTATTAGTTAGCAATAAATGATAAGTGAAGCGTATGGTTAAACCATGCGCTTCACTTATAATTTATCACTTATCAATAGAATGATAACGCTTTATCTTTTGCAGTGGATACGTTCTTTCCATGAAAAATGGCTAACTAACAAACCATGCGCTTCACTTATCTTATAATTTGGACTAACTAATAAAGAGTGGTTAAGATAAAATAACAGTGATATCTAAGACAAAGAGGACTCCCTGGTATCTAATATGGTTACAATATGTGCAATAACCTAACGGGTCGTTGTCAATCTCAAGCTATTAATTATCCTATTAACCATCTAACATTGCAAAGTAGACATCCCCATCCCTGACCCTATAAATTCTACGGTGTCTAGAGCGAAGAATAAACATACGTTTTTGTCAACCTTGGTGGGAACAGAACTATAAGCACCAGCAAAAAATTTAAGGTCTAGCATAAATGTTTAAATAGACCACTGATTTCACCAATGCTTTAGCACAATTTAGTTTGGTTTAGTCAACTACAAATTATTTTTTGAAGTATCAGCCAATAAATGAAACATAAAATACTTAATGACTTATGAACAAACATATATAGGAGAGTTAAGGTACCGTGACCAAGTCGCGGGAGAAGTGACTTCTCTAGCTGACATGTCAATAGCTTTAGGAACAAATGCTACATCCTGATTGTGAAATGATATCGTCGTCAGTCATCCGTCACCACAGTAGAATAGCTTAACAATGCAATATTGTGGCTTTTGTGTATAATAAGTTAATAATACCAGCTAATCCAATCTAGCAATAAATGAGAAGTGAAGCGCATTGTTTAAGTTCTTACCCTGAAAAAGAAAAGATACCAATATTGTGGTATCTTCGTCACTGTATGCTTATTTAGGCGTGAACATTTATTTCCAGCTATGATTTTTTTTAATTTATAATTTTTCCCATATGTTCACTTTTTAAAAATTTATGAACATTTTTTCCACCCATGATTTGTTTTCCAAAATCGTGAACTATTTTCTACCCGTGAACATTTTTTCTCATTAGGGAACATTTAAAATTCGATGATCACTTTTCCAAATGTTTTTTTTTACATTTTGGACTATTTCTAAAATTCATTAATGTTTTTAAATTCATGATTACAAATTTGTGAACATTTTTAGAAATACTCCCACCGTCTAGAATTACTTGTCACACAAACAAATAAAAATGAATGTATCTATAACTAAAATACATCTATGTACATCCATTCATATAACAAGTATTTCCGGACAGAGGGAGTACATGATAATTTTTTGAATACCCAACATTTTCTAAATGCATGATAATGTTTTGAATTTGTGGGATTTTTTCAAATACAGAAACACTTTTGAATATCCATTTTTGTAAAATTCGTGATTTTTTTCGGGAACATTATTTGTATTTTGTAAAAAAAAAATGAAACTAACGGAAGAAGACTAGCTGGTTCTTTCTGATACGGCAAACCAGTAGGTAAGCATTTTTTGTTTTGAAGTGGCGATGGCACGAGTCGCCAACGCAAGACGATAGAGCAACCTGGGCTATGAGCGCTATCGTGAGCGCCAATTTGCTTTTCGGGCACATCAGGCGTCAAAGAGGAGATCCCACAAAGGACGCAAATGTTACAGCGGACAACGCGGCACTACTGGGCCGACCAAATACTGTATCTGCACGCGAGTTATTTTTATGTGGCTTTCTAAACTGTTTTTATCGCATTTTCTTTGGATCTTATCCACCTATTTGTTTTTTTATTCTTTTTTCCTCCGTTTTTCTGTTTTTCTATCTTCCATTTTCATTTTTCTTGTAAACGATGTCTACTTCCTACACATTGTACATCTTTCGTATGCATCAAGAACATATTTTTATAAACGTTTAATATATTCTAAATACATGGTTAACATTTTGTCAAGTACATATTTTGATGTATACGTTTTTCATATTCATTGTATAATTTTCTTATAAATCTAAAACATATTTATATACCTTTAACATTTTTTAGTTACATGATTATGATGACTTTAAATACAGGTGTAGAATTATTTTTCAAATACATGTTGAAACATTTTTGTACGATAAGAAACATTTTATTAAAAAATAAAAGTATTTTTACATCGTCTATCCAATTTTTATTGTCACAAAAAAATTGAGATTCTCAAAATTTATTTAAAATGTAACATTTTTTGATTCGTACTAAACATATTTTTGAATTACGTGGACAGTTTTTGACATTGTTTAATTTTAAAAGATTTTCACGTATATGTTGGAAACATGTGAACATTTTGAAAATGTCAGCATTTTTTTGAATGGTAATGTTTTTTTAATAAATGGAGCGAATATCTTTTTACTCCACACAAACATCTTTTTAATGTGCGACGAACAATTTGTAAATAAAAGCAAACAATTGTGTTCATAATATATCTATTTTGTATTATTTTAAATATGAACAAATGTAAGAAAAAAACATATGCGGACATCCACGGGATATCGGTCAAATCCGTCTACATAAAACATATTTACAACCCACTAGTCGCACTAGTAGCAAACCTGGCCAATGCTTGTAAGGTCCGAACGCAAGCTAGGGAGAGCAACTAATTGAGGACCACTCATTCAGAAGCCTGCGAAGGGTCACTCTCACACGTCGTCACTTGACGCGTTATCAACCGTCGTCACGTGTCATGCTCTAGCCGTTTTCTTTCAATTTTCTTTTCGCATGCGTTTCTGGCTTTTTAGATGTTTTTTTTGGGTTTCCCCGGCATTTCGGTTTTCCACTAGTCTTTCTATGCTTTTGGATAAAATTATTTTTTATGTGCAAAAAAATGTGTTTTTTCTTTCTCGAGAGATACGGATTTGCTTCCGTGAGAGGCACGGCCATGCCTCCCGGAAACGAAAACAACACGTTTTTTTTGTTCCTCGAGAGTCACGGTTTTGCTTCCGCGAGAGGCAAGGTGGTGCTTCTCGGAAAAGAAAAGAAAGCGTGTTTTTTTTCTTGTTTCTCAAGAGGCACGATTTTGTTTCCGCGAAAGGCACAGTTGTGCCTCTGATAAACGGAAAAAACACGGGTTTTTTTTCTTTGTTCGCCGAGAGGCATGAATTTTCTTTCGCGAGTCGTGCCTCTCAAAAATGAAAGAAAATGCACCTTTTTTTCCTTTCTCGAGAGACACGGTTTTGCTTCCGTGAGAGGCATGGTTTTTCTTCTTCGTTTTTTTTCTTCAAAAAAGTTTGTCAAAGCCTATCAACATGGGATCAAGTTTTAAAGATCTCGATGCGAGGAATCCAATAGTGAAAACGGTTTGAGATTTGGACACTCAGTTTAGTATATAAAACATTTTCAAATAACGAATTTAAAAAAAGAAAAACTCTCAGGTTGCGACAAGTGACACACATACAACACGTCACTTGTCACAACCTGAGTAGTGGGAGTAATCTTTGAGAGGAGTACTTCTCAATTAGGGCATTTAAATTTGAATACATTATAACCGAGCACTAATCCAGCCCTCTTAGGCCATTAGCATTTTTAACCGTTGGATCTGCTGTTTTCGACATTTTTGGCCGTTAGATGCACCTTCAACCCCGTTAGGAGTGCTACATGGGCTGGGCCGATGCTCCCGTAACAAAATCGACGATCAAGTATTGTTCGGGCCTACTGGGCTATGAGATCCAGTTTCTATTCGCCCGCGACAAAACTAAGAACAGACGCACCACACATGCCTCACGGAATTATGGTCGTGGCTAGGCAAAGAGGAGCGTGTGAGGCGAGCGCCTCGAACCTCGCTGTCGGCCTGGAGATTCGCCTGGTTAGCGAGACCCGGGCGAGAGGTGCGGTGACAATAGCAGCGAACGGTCGTTGCCGATTGAAGTCCATTAGCTGGAGATTGCAAACGAAAATCAATGTGGCTACAAGACTTTAATGACGAGCAATGTGCACACCCGCCGACGGCGGATAATTATTGGTCATTTACCATGTCGACCGCTCTTATTTAATCCCCCTACACCCATCCATACAGCTTCCCCCACCCCTTTATTCCGTCCATACCCTCTTCATCACTCCGACAGACTATTGCTTCATCTTCTCCCCTCGTTCCTCTCCCTTCTCTCTCCATCAAATTTGGAATTCATCTTTTATTGATTCTATCCTTTCTACTCCTTGAATGAATATGCCCTTAGTTGATGGATTTGAGATCGACTTGGCAGGCAAAGCTATGTACGTCGGCGACGATGGTGGGTGTGAGGCCATGATGTCTACTACGCAACCTTCTTCTTGTAGACTCGTGTTGGGCCTCTAAACGCAGAGTTTTGTAGGGCAGTAGCAATTTTCCCTTAAGTGGATGACCTAAGGTTTACCAATCTGTGGGAGGCGTAGGATGAAGATGATCTCCTCAAACAACCCTACAACCAAATAACAAAGAGTCTCTTGTGTACCCAACACACCCAATACATGGTAAATTGTATAGGTCATTAGTTTGACAAAGAGATGGTGATACAAGTGTAATATGGATGGTAGATATAGATTTTTGTAATCTGAAAATATAAAACAACAAGGTAACTAATGATAGTGAGCACAAACGATATTGCAATGCTTAGAAACAAGGCCTAGGGTTCATACTTTCACTAGTGCAATTTCTCTCAACAATACTCACATAGTTGAATTATATGTAAATGTCTCGCGTGTAACAAAGAGTTCACTTCAAAGTCGCAAATAGCGGAGAACTAATGAAGAAATTATTGTAGGGTACGAAACCACCTCAAAGTAATCTTTTCCGATCAATCTTATGAGCTATCCCTATAAGTGTCACGAACAGCCCTAGAAATCGTATTAAAATACCACCTTAAGACACACATCAACCAAAACCCTAATGTCACCTAGATAGTCCAATGTCACCACAAGTACCCATGGGCTTGATTATACGATATGCATCACACAATTTTATATTCATCATATTCAATCCAACACAAAGAACTTCAAAGAGTGCCCCAAGGTTTCTACCGAAGAGTCAAGACGAAAACGTGTTCCAACCCCTATGCATAGATTTCCAAGGTCACGGAACCCGCAAATTGATCACCAAAACATACATCAAGTGGATCAATAGAACATCCCATTGTCACCACGGATATCCCATCACAAAACATACATCAAGTGTTCTCAAATCCTTAAAGACTCAATCCGATAAGAAAACTTCAAAGGGAAAACTCAATTCATCACAAGAAGATAGAGAGGGGGAAACTCCATATGATTCATCTATATCAATAAAGCTCGCAGTACATCAAGATCGTATCATCTCTAGAACACGAGAGAGAGAGAGAGAGAGAAAGAGAGATCCAACACATAGCTACTAGTACATACCCTCAGCCTCGAGGGTGAACTACTCCCTCCTCGCCACGGAGACCGCCGGGATGATGAAGATGGCCCCCGATGATGGTTTCGCCCTCTGGCAGGGTGCTGGAACGGGCTCCCGATTGGTTTTTCGTGGCTTCAGAGGCTTGCGACGGTGGAACTCCCGATCTAGGTTTCTTTCTAGGGGTTTTAGTATTTATAGGAATTTTTTGTGTCGGTCTCACGTCAAGGGTGTGCTCGAGGAGTCCACAAGCCACAAAGGGGCGACCTAGGGGGCCGCCCAGTAGGCTTGTGGCCTCCTCGTCCACTTCCTAGCCCAGCTCTTGTGCTTTGGGGGTCTCTTTTGGTCCATAAAAAGTCACCGTAAATTTTCAGCCCATTCCGAGAACTTTTATTTCTGCACCAAAAATGACACCATAGTAGTTGTGTTGAAAACAACATCAGTCTGGGTTAGTTCTAATAAAATCATACGAAAATCATATAGAATTATTGTAAACATGGCATGAATACTTCATAAATTATGGATACATTGGAGACGTATCAGCATCCCCAAGCTTAATTCATGCTCATCCTCGAGTAGGTAAATGATAAAAGAAATAATTTATGAAGTGTGAATGCTAGCATAGTGCATAAATTTGATCAATGATGGTTCCAAACACTTTTTCTAGCATGATTATATATCATAAACAATATATCATCTCATAAAACTTCTCATGATGAAGTAACAAGCTATTCACACGTTAAAGTATAGACCATAAAGTATCTTGAAAACTAACAAACTATGCTTTCAGTCACCAAACAATTGCAATTCATCTTATTTTCAGGAAGGGTCTATGTAAGAGCTTCGATTTAGCAAATTCCACATACTCAACTATCATATAGTCTTCCATGATTGCTAACTCTCAATGCATAGTTTTAGAGCAAATGGCATCCGTCGAATACATAGAAAGATAGGGGCTTAAAGTTTCGCCTCCAACTTATTTATCATATAGAAAATTGTCAACAATAATAATTCATAATCAAATATATTTGAATGGCCATATATGCTTGGATCTTTCCCCACCACATAATGCTTGCCAAGAGAAAAAGGTGAAATATAGGAAGTGGTGAAGATCACCATGACTCTTGTACAAAGGTAAGTACTAGAAAGTAAGATATAGGCCCTTCGTAGAGGGAAGCATTGATTTGCAGAGCTGCCAGACCTCGAGCTTTTAAAACAAAGATGAATAATAATTTTGAGCGGTGTGCTTTCATTGTCAACATAACAACCGAGAGATCTCAGTATCTTCCATGCTAGATACATTATAGGCGGTTCCCAAATAGAATGGTAAAGTTTTTTTACTCCCCCTCCACCAATCAATCACACTCCATGGCGAGCCGAATCCACGGGTACTGTCCATACAAACAACAATCTTCGGGGAGTTTTGTTTCATTAAATTTTGATTTGATTTTTGAGCATGGAACTGGGCATCCCGAATACCAGCCACTTTCTCATGAATGATAGTGAATCAACACATACCGTGAGAATAAATCACCTAGCATGGAAGATACTAACAACCCCTAGTCACTATATGAGTGATTCGGGCATACAAAATAGAATATTATTTGAAGGTTTAGAGTTTGGCACATGCAAATTTACATGGAACGGCAGGTAAATACCACATATATGTAGGTATGGTGGACTCATATGGAGCAACTTTGGGTTTAAGGGTGTTTGGATGCACAAGTAGTATTTCTACCTGGTGCAGAAGTTTTGGCTAGTATGAGGTGGAAGCAAGCACCACATGTTGGAGGATCCATAACAATATAACTTCTATACAAATATACCCAAGCATCACTCATTACGTTGTCTTCCTTGTCCAACTTCAACTAATTTGCTCAAGTTTGAAAATAATTAATGGGTCTCACAATCATATAAGATGTCCAAGATAGTATATTTATATGTGAAATATCTCTTCCTTCAATATTCTTTCATGAATTGTTCAAGTGACCAATGCGGTGTTTGCTAACTTTCAATAAATTTTACCACCTATACTTCTAATATGTGAAGTCATTAATCCCCATGAGATAAGCATATAAAACATATATAATGTCAGATTTATGATATTCAATTCATTCAACCATTTACTCATAGGATATAAGTGAAGCATGAGAGTAAATGACAAAACTACTCCAAAAAATATAAGTGAAGATCAATGAGTAGTCAAACAATTAGGTAGCTATGTGAGGACTTTCTCTCTCTCTCTCTCTCAATAAAGATTTCAGATCTGAGTATCTTATTTAAACATCAAGCAAAATAAAAATAGCACTCAAAGAATAAGACGCATCATGTGAACGAATAAAAATTTAGGCTCAACATAGGCTAACCGATAGTTGACGAAAAGAGGTGGGATGTGTAGCATCCCAAAGCTTAGATGGTTGAGAGTTCTTGAAATATTTACTTGGGGTGCCTTGGCCATCTCCAAGCTTTAGCTTTTGTATCTTGTTCAATCCTCTCATATCCCGGTTTCACCTATTCACAAAAACTTCATCCACACAAAACTCAAAAAGAACTCGTGAGATAGGTTAGTACACATAAGAAGAAATCAACACTTCATGTACTTCCAAGACAAGTTGCACAATAATTTTCAAACATTAAGTACAATATACTATCATTTCCACAATTTATATCTACCAATATGGGTGTCACATCCCGAGCTTTAGCATGCACTAGGATCCATGCTTGTGATTGCATCATGTTTAATTTCCTTTTAAACTTGAAATGGAGATGATCAAAACCCTAGCACAATTTGAATTCAAATAGGTTCAACCAAAATATTTTTCAATGATCCAAAGTGGCTCTGAAAAATGTTCATCTTGTCTGGAATAATGTGGCAACATAAACCAGGGGTGGTGCATATTTTACAACTGTAATTTTGGATATTGAATAAAATCAATAAATATTTAGATTGGGGCTTTTAATTGCTATAAATAGTTTTATAGCTCCAATAAATTTGAAACTTGGCCAGGACCTTTGGAATATTTTCTTTAGTGCCCAGAAAAAGTTTCATAATTTTATTAAATATTTTAGTGCCTAAACTAAAACAAATGCAATAACAGAAAATAGGAAAAAGGAACAAAATTTAAAAAAAGAGAGGCCCGGGAGAGGCTAGCCTAGCTGACAGTCACCCCCAACCTCCCGCCAGGAGGATTGGGGCGTGTGGCTGGGGCGCGCCGGCACGCGTCGGCCACCTCCTGGCTGGCTGCCTGCCCTGGAGGTCCCCGGGAGCGCCAGCGCGACCCCTCCCCACCGTGGCCTTCTTCCCCTCTCTCCCTGCCGCTCTCTCTCTCTCGCTCTCCCCCTCTTCTCTGCTCTCTCACCCGTCATCGGACCGAAGCCGCCATCGATTCGCCGCCCCTGGTGCCTCCCTGAGCCCGTCGAGCCGTCATCCGAAGCGACATGAGCTTCTCCGTCCATCCCTCCCACTTTTCCTTGTTGTCTAGCCGCCGTAGCCGCCGTTTCCCCGTAGTGACCGAGCACCTCGTCGTCGGCGTCATGGCCACCATGGCCAGAGCACATGCCGTTCATAATGATAGTATCACATACTTGTGGCACTGCCGCTAAGTGTCATATTGGTATAAAGCGCATGAAGATACTCCATGCTGATGGATATTTGGACTCATTCGATTTCGAATCGGTTGAGACGTGCGAACCATGCCTCTTGGGCAAGATGACTAAAGGACCCCGTTGGATGGAGCGGGCAAGTGATTCATTGGAAATGATACATGTTGATGTATGCAATCTAGTGAGTCTTGTAGCGTGCAGTGGATATCGTTATTTTCTTACCTTCACTGATGATTTGAGTAGATATAGTGTATATTTACTTAATGAAACACAAGTCTGAATCGTTTGAAAGGTTCAAGCAAATTCAGAGTGAAGTTTAAAGATCATCGTGACAAGAAGATAAAAGTGACCGCGATATGATCGTGGAGGTGAATATCTCAGTTACGAGTTTGGCATACAACTTAAGACAATGTGAAATTTGTTTCACAACTAACGCCACCTGGAACACCATAGTGTGATGGTGTGTCCGAACATCATAGTAATGCTCTATTGATATAGTGCATACTGTGATGTCTCTTATCGTTTTACTACTATAATTTTTGGGGTTATGCATTAGAGACAACTACATTCACTTTAAATAGGGCATCATCTAAATCCGTTGAGATGACACCGTCTGAATTATGGTTTGATAAAACCTAAACTGTCATTTCTTAATACTTGGGGCTGCGACACTTGTGTGGAAAATGTTTTCACCTAATGAGGTCGAACCCAAGGCGGACAAATGCATCTTCATAGCATACCCTAAGATCAGTTGGGTGAACCTTCTATCTCAGATCCAAGTGCAAAGTGTTTGTTACTAAAACGAATCCTTTCCCGAGGAAAAGTTTCTCTCGAAAGAATTGAGTGGGAGGAAGATAGAACTTGATGAGGTTGTTAAACCTGTGTTCAACCAGAGAGTAGCGCAGCGCAGGATGTTGTTTCTGTGAAACCTACGTTAGTTGAAGAGGAAGTTAATGATGATGATCATGAAGCTTTAGGATCAAGTTACTATCGAACTTCGTAGGTCGACAAGGATGTGTACTGCTCCTAAGCGGTACGACAACCCTGTCTTGGAGGTCATGTTGTTGGACAAACGATGAACCTACGAGCTATGGAGAAGCGATGATGGGCCTGGATTCCGACAAATGGTTGGAGGCCATGAAATCCGAGATAGGATCCATGTATGAAAACCAAGTGTAGACTTTGGTAGACTTGCTCGTTGGATGGCAGGTCGTTGAGTACAAATGGATCTTTGAAATGAAGACAGACACTCATGGTGAATGTCACTATTTGTAAAGCTTGACTTGTTGCAAAGATGTTTGTGACAAGTTCAAGGAGTTGACTACGATGAGACTTTCTCACTCATAGTGGTGCTAAAGTCTATTGGAATTATGTTAGCAATTGTTGTGTTTTCAATTATGAAATCTGGCATATGGATGTCAAAACATCGTTTCCTTAACGGTTTACTTGAGGAAAGGTTGTATGTGATACAACCAGAAGGTTTTGTCAGGCCGAAGGATGCTAAAAGGTGTGCAAGCTTCGGTGATCCTTCCATGGACTGAAGCAAGCATCTCGGAGTTGGAATATACACTTTGATGAGGTGATCAAAGTTTTGATGTTTATACAAAGTTTAAGAGAAACTTGTATTTGCAATAAAGTGAGTGGGAGCACTATAGAATTTCTGATAAGTATATGTGGATGACATATTGTTGATCAGAAATAATGTAGAGTTTCTGGAAAGCATAAAACGGCCATTTGGAAAGTGATTTTCAAAGGAAGACCTGGATGAAGCTACCTAATTGTTGAGCATCAAAATCTATGGAGATAGATCAAGATGCTCGATGAGACTTTCAATGAGTGCATACCTTGACAAGATTTTGAAAGAGTTCAAAATGGATCAGTCAGAGAAAGAGTTCTCGCCTGATTTGTAAGGTGTGAAAGTTGAGTGAGACTCAAAGCTCGATAACGGCAGAAGAAAGAGAAAGGACGAACGTCGTCCCCTATGCCTTAGCCATAGGCTCTATATTATGCCATGCTGTGTACCGCACCTGTGTGTGCCTTGCCATGAGTCCGTCAGGGGGTACAAGAGTGAACCAGGAGTGGATCACTGGACAGTGGTCAAGATTATCCTCAGTAACTAAGAGACTGAGGAGATGTTTCTCGATTATGGAGGTGATAAAGAGTTCATCGTAAGGAGTTACGTCGATACAAGCTTTAACACTAATCCGGATGACTCGTAGTAGCAATCTGGATATGTATAGTGGAGCAGCCATTTGGAATAGTACCGAGCGGAGTGTGGTAGCAGTGTTTACAGTTTGACATAGGTATTTGCAAAGTGCACACGGATCTGAATGTTACAGACTCGTTGACTATAAGACCTCTCTCACATGCAAAGCATGATCGAGCCCCAGAACTCGTTGGGTGTTAGATTCATAACAATGCGAATCACATGGTGGTGTGAACTAGATTATTGACTCTAGTGCAAGTGGGAGACTATTGGAAATATGCCCTAGAGGCAATAATAAATTAGTTATTATCATATTTCCTTGTTCATGATAATCGTTTATTATCCATGCTATAATTGTATTGATCGGAGACTTAGATGCATGTGAGGATACATAGACAAAACCATGTCCCTAGTATGCCTCTAATAGACTAGCTCGTTGATCAAAAGATGGTTAAGGTTTCCTAGCCATGGACATGAGATGTCATTTGATAACGGGGTCACATCATTAGGAGAATGATGTGATGGACAAGACCCAAACTGCAAACGTAGCATATGATCGTGTCAGTTTATTGCTACTGTTTTCCGCATGTCAAGTATGTGTTCCTATGACCATGAGATCATGCAACTCACAGATATTGGAGGAGTGCCTTGTGTGTATCAAACGTCGCAATGTAACTGGGTGACTATAAAGGTGCTCTACAGGTATCTCCGATGGTGTCTGTTGAGTTGGCATGGATCGAGACTGGGATTTGTTACTCCGTGTGACGGAGAGGTATCTCGGGGTCCACTCGGTAATGCAACATCACAATAAGCCTTGCAAGAAATGTGACTAATTGTTAGTTGCGGGATCTTGTATTACGGAACGAGTAAAGAGACTTGCCGGTAACGAGGTTGAACTAGGTATGGAGATACCGACGATCGAATCTCGGGCAAGTAACATATCGAAGAACAAAGGGAACGTTATACGGGATTAACTGAATCCTTGACATAGAGGTTCGACCGATAAAGATCTTAGTAGAATATGTAGGAACCAATGTGGACGTCCAGGTCCCTCCATTGGTTATTGACTGTAGAGGTGTCTCGGTCATGTCTACATAGTTCTCGAACCCGCAGGGTCTGCACACTTAAGGTTCGGTGACGTTTCGGTAGTGTAGAGTTATGTATGGTGGTGACTGAAGTTTGTTCGGAGTCTCGGATGAGATCCCGGACGTCACGAGGAGCTCCGGAATGGTCCGGAGGTAAAGATTCATATATAGGAAGTCCTAGTTTGGTTTCCGAAAAAGTTTCGGGCTCATCGGTAGTGTACCGAGAGTGCCGGTAGTGTACCGGGAGGCCTCCGGGAGGGGTATTTCGACCCCAAGAGGTCCATGGGCTGTGGGAGAATAATAACCAGCCCTTAGTGGGATGGGAAAACAGCCACAAAGGCCCATGGCGCAGGAGAGAAAGTCCTAAAGCAAAAAGTGGAAAATCAGCCAATAGGAGGCAATCCTACTCCAACTAGGATTGGAGGTGAAGTAGGATTGCTTCCCACCTCCTATTTCGGCGGACCCAAAGGCCTTGGCTGCCTCTCCTCTCCTCTCCTCCTATATATACTAGTGGATTGGGTGGTTTTTGGACAGAATTTCTGGCCACGTGCTACCCGTTACACCGGTGCATAGTTTCTCCTCTAGATCGGTTTTCTGCAGCGCTTAGGCGAAGCCCTGTCGGAATTGCTCCACCACCATCACCGGAGCGCCGTCACGCTGCCGGTGAACTCTCTCTCCTCTCCACCTCCTCTCGATGGATCGAGACGGTGGAGATCGTCATCAAGCTGCACGTGTGCTGAACGCGGAGGTGCCGTCCGTTCGGCGCTAGATCGAAAGGACCGTGATCGAGATCGCGAGACGGTTCATGATGTGATCACGGAATGGATCGTGATGAGTTCGCGGGACAGATCGTGATCAAGATCATGAGGTGGATCGTGATGAGTTCGCGGGACGGATCATGATGTGTTCGCGGGACGGTTCGTGATTGGATCGCGGGACGCTCGACGATTTGGATCGCGAAGAAGTTCGACTACACCAACCGCGTTTCTTAACGCTTCCCGCTTAGCGATCTACAAGGGTACGTAGATCCACTCTCCCTCTCGTAGATGCTCATCACCATGGATAGGTTTGCGTGTGCGTAGGAAAATTTTTGTTTCCCATGCGACGTTCCCCAACAGCTAGAGGGGTTGGCGCACCGAGCGGTGCATTAAGGACATAAGCCTTCTGTGAAGCAATGAGGACAATCCTCGAATCATGGACCCAGTCCGCAATATTGCTACCATCATCTTTCAACTCTATTTCTCTAGGAACATATAAAAATTCAAGGGAGTTACAACGCGAGTTAGTAATCTACAACATAATTTGCAAAGACAGTACTGACTATGTTCATGATAATGAGTTCAATTAATCATATTACTCAAGAACTCCCACTCAAATTGACATCCCTCCAGTCATTCGAGTGATACATGATCCAAATTCACCAACTCAAGTCCGATCATCACGTGAGTTGAGGTGGTTTCAATGGTGAACATCATCATCTTGATCATATCTACTATATGACTCATGTTCGACCTTTCGGTCTCTTCTGTTCCGAGGCCATGTCTGAACATGCTAGGCTCGTCAAGTTTAACCCGAGTGTTCCGCATTTGCAACACTAGCTTGCACCCGTTGTATGTGAACGTAGAGTCTATCACACCCGATCATCATGTGGTGTCTCAACACGACGAACTTTCGCAACGGTGCACACTTGAGGAGAACACAATTTATCTTGAAATTAAAGTGAGGGATCACCTTATAATGCTACCGTCGTCCTAAGCAAAACAAGGTGCATAAAAAGGATTAACATCACATGCAAATCATAAGTGACATGATATGGCCATGAACTTGTGCTTTTGATCTCCATCATGAAAGCACCGGCATGATCTCCATCGTCACTGACATGACACCATGATCTCCATCATCTTGATCTCCATCAACGTGTCGCCATCGGGGTTGTCGCGCCCACCATGCTTCTACTACTATTGCTACCGTTTAGCGATAAAGTAAAGCATTACATAGCGCTTAATTATTGACACGCAGGTCATACAATAGTTACAGACAACCCTATGGCTCCTGCCGGTTGCCGTACTCATCGACATGCAAGTCGTGATATTCTATACAACACATGATCATCTCATACATCAAATATATCACATCATGTAATTGGCCATATCACATCACAACATACCCTGCAAAAACAAGTTAGACGTCCTCTAATTGTTGTTGCATGTTTTACGTGGCTGCTACGGGTATCTAGCAAGAACAATTCTCACCTACACAAAACCACAACGGTGATACATAAATTGCTTTCCAACCTTCTCAAGGACCGCCTTTGTCGAATCCGGTCCAACTAAAGTCGAAGAAACAGACACCCGCCAGCCATCTTTGTGCAACGAAGTTACACGTCAGTCGATGGAACCGGTCTCTCGTAAGTGTACGAGTAAGGTTGGTCCGGGCCGCTTCATCCCACAATACCGTTGAACCAAAACACGACCAAGGGAGGAAGCAATCTAAGCATCAACGCCCACAAACTCTTTGTGTTCTACTCGAGATCTCATCTACACATAAACCTATCTCATGATGCCACTGTTGGGGAACGTTGCATGGGAAACAAAATTTTCCTACGCACACGCAAGATCTATCCATGGTGATGAGCATCTACGAGAGGGAGAGTGGATCTACATATCCTTGTAGATCGCTAAGCGGGAAGCGTTAAGAAACGTGGTTGGTGTAGTCGAACATCTTCGCGATCCAAATCATCGAGCGTCCCGCGATCACATCACGATTCGTCCCGCGATCCAATCACGATCCGCCCCGCGAACTCATCATGATCCGTCTCGCGATCTTGATCACGGTCCTTCCGATCTAGCACCGAACGGACGGTACCTCCGCGTTCAGCACACGTACATCTTGATGATGATCTCCGCCTTCTTGATCCAGCAAGAGGGAGCGGAGAGGTAGATGAGTTCTCCGGCAGCGCGACGGCGTTGTGGCGATCATGGTGGAGCTATTCCAGCAGGGCTTCGCCTAAGCATCACTGAAAACCGATCTAGAGGTGAAACTGCGATCTAGAGAGGTAGCACGTGGCTATTAGGGTTAGCTTTTCCCTCTAAATCCTCTAGTATATATAGGAGGGAGGGAGGGGAGGAGGCAGCCTCAAACCCTCAAG
Source organism: Hordeum marinum (assembly GCA_022496015.1). Classification (NCBI taxonomy): domain Eukaryota; kingdom Viridiplantae; phylum Streptophyta; class Magnoliopsida; order Poales; family Poaceae; genus Hordeum; species Hordeum marinum. The sequence goes on along the minus strand of CM039673.1, from coordinate 477,332,996 downwards.
ATCTGGCCAAAATTGGAGGTGGAGGAGTCCTACTCCATGTTGGAAATATGCCCTAGAGGCAATAATAAAATGGTTATTATTGTATTTCCTTGTTCATGATAATTGTCTATTGTTCATGCTATAATTGTGTTAACCGGAAACCATAATACATGTGTGAATACATAGACCACAACATGTCCCTAGTGAGCCTCTAGTTGACTAGCTCATTGATCAATAGATGGTCATGGTTTCATGGCCATGGACATTGGATGTCATTGATAACGGGATCACATCATTAGGAGAATGATGTGATGGACAAGACCCAATTCTAAGCATAGCACAAGATCGTGTAGTTCGTTTGCTAAAGCTTTTCAATGTCAAGTATCGTTTCCTTAGACCATGAGATTGTGCAACTCCCGGATACCGTAGGAATGCTTTGGGTGTGCCAAACGTCACAACGTAACTGGGTGGCTATAAAGGTGCACTACGGGTATCTCCGAAAGTATCTGTTGGGTTGGCATGAATCGAGACTGGGATTTGTCACTCCGTGTGACAGAGAGGTATCTCTGGGCCCACTCGGTAAGACATCATCATTATGAGCTCAATGTGACTAAGGAGTTAGTCACGGGATGATGTATTACGGAACGAGTAAAGAGACTTGCCGGTAACGAGATTGAACAAGGTATGGGGATACCGACGATCGAATCTCGGGCAAGTATCATACCGATAGACAAAGGGAATTGTATACGGGATTGATTGAATCCTTGACATCGTGGTTCATCCGATGAGATCATCGTGGAGTACGTGGGAGCCAACATGGGTATCCAGATCCCGCTGTTGGTTATTGACCGGAGAGGTGTCTCGGTCATGTCTACGTGTCTCCCGAACCCGTAGGGTCTACACACTTAAGGTTCGATGACGCTAGGGTTATAGGGAAAAGGTATACGTGATTACCGAAGGTTGTTCGGAGTCCCGGATGAGATCCCGGACGTCACGAGGAGCTCCGGAATGGTCCGGAGGTAAAGATTGATATATAGGAAGTCCAGTTTTGGTCACCGGAAAGTTTTCGGGCTCATCGGTAGTGTACCGGGAGTGCCGGGAGGGTGCCGGATGACCCCCGGGAGGGGTGTGACGACCAAAGGACCACATGGGCTGTTAGATAAAGTGTGCCAGCCCTTATTGGGCTGGGCAAGACTTTTGCTAAAGGCCCATGCGGCTGGAGATAAGGAGATAAGGCAAAAAGGATTTAAAAGGAGGAGATCCACCTCCCTTGTGGGAGGTGGACTCTCCCTTTAATTCGGCCGGCCATCTCCTCTTTGGAGTAGAGGCCAAGCCAGCCCTCCACGTCCCTCCTCCTATATATACTTGAGGTTTTGGATGTTTTGAGACAGGATTTGATCTCTCTCTCTCACGGCGAAGCCCTACCTCTCTTCTTCCTCCTCCGCAGCGCTTAGGCGAAGCCCTGTCGGAATACCTTGCTACTCCACCACCACCACGCCGTCGTGCTGCTGTTGGAGCCCTTCCCCAACCTCTCCTTCCTCCTTGCTGGATCAAGGCGTAGGAGACGTCACCGGGCTGCACGTGTGTTGAACGCGGAGGTGCCGTCCGTTCGGCACTTGATCGGATCTACCGCGATCTGAATCGCTGCGAGTACGACTCCATCAACCGCGTTCTTGTAACGCTTCCGCTTAGCGATCTTCAAAGGTATGAAGATGCAATCTCTCCCCTCTCGTTGCTGGTTTCTCCATAGATAGATCTTGGTGAACGTAGGAAAATTTTGATTTACTACTACGTCTCCCAACAGTGGTATCAGAGCTAGGTCTATGCGTAGAATCTATGCACGAGTAGAACACAAAGCAGTTGTGGGCGTCGAGTTTGTTAATTTGCTTGCCGCTACTAGTCTTATCTTGATTCGGCGGTATTGTGGGATGAAGCGGCCCGGACCAACTTTACACGTACGCTTACGTGAGACCGGTTCCACCGCCTGACATGCACTAGATGCATAAGGTGGCTAGCGGGTGTCTGTCTCTCCTACCTTAGTCGGATCGGATTCGATGAAAAGGGTCCTTATGAAGGGTAAATAGCAATTGGCAAATCACGTTGTGGTGTTGACGTAGGTAAGAAACGTTCTTGCTAGTAACCTATAGCAGCCACGTAAAAACTTGCAACTACAAATTAGAGGACGTCTAACTTGTTTTTGCAGCATGTGCCTTGTGATGTGATATGGCCAAAGGATGTGATGTGATGCATTGTGATGTATGAATTGATCATGTTCTTGTAATAGGATTCACGACTTGCATGTCGATGATTATGACAACCGGCAGGAGCCATAGGAGTTGTCTTATTTATTGTATGACCTGCGTGTCAATCATAAACGCCATGTAATTACTTTACTTTATTGCTAAGCGTTAGCCATAGTAGTAGAAGTAATAGTTGGCGAGACAACTTCATGAAGACACAATGATGGAGATCATGATGATGGAGATCATGGTGTCGTGCCGGTGACAGTGATGATCATGGTGCCCCGAAGATGGAGATCATAGGAGCAAAATGATATTGGCCATATCATGTCACTATATTGATTGCATGTGATGTTTATCATGTTTACATCTTATTTGCATAGAACGACGGTAGTAAATAAGATGATCTCTCAATAAAATTTCAAGAAAGGTGTTCACCCTAACTGTGCACCGTTGCTAAGGATCGTCGTTCCGAAGCACCACGTGATGATCGGGTGTGATAGGTTCTAACGTTCGCATACAACGGGTGTAAGCCAGATTTACACATGCGAAACACTTAGGTTGACTTGACGAGCCTAGCATGTACAGACATGGCCTCGGAACACGGAAGACCGAAAGGTCGAACATGAGTCGTATAGAAGATACGATCAACATAGAGATGTTCACCATGGATGACTAGTCCGTCTCACGTGATGATCGGACACGGGCTAGTTGACATGGATCATGTATCACTTGGAAGACTAGAGAGATGTCTATCTAAGTGGGAGTTCATTAATAATTTGATTAAATGAACTTAATTATCATGAACTTAGTCTAAAAATGTCCTTGCAAATTATGTCGTAGATAGCTCGCGCTGTAGCTCCCCAGTTTTATTGATACAATCCTAGAGAAAAGTAAGTTGAAAGTTGATGGTAGCAATAATGCGGACTGGGTCCGTGATCTGAGGATTGTCCTCATTGCTGCACAGAAAGCTTATGTTTTTGATGTACCGCTAACTGCATCACTCCCTCAAGCGTTGTCTGTAGATGTTGTGAACATATGACAGGCACTTTTTGATGACTACGTGATAGTTCAGTGCGTCATGCATTACGGCTTAGAATTGAGGCTTCAAAATGTTTTGAACGTCACAGAACATATGAGATGTTCTAGGAGCTGAGATTGTGATCTCAAGCTCGTGCCTATGTTGAGAGGTATGAGACCTCCAACAAGATTCTTTGCCTGCAAGATAAAGGAGAATAGCTTAATCGGTGAGCGTGTTCTCAGATTGTCTGGGTGCTACAATCACTTGAATCAAGTGGGAGTTAATCTTCTAGATGAGATAGTGATTAATGCAGTTCTCCAAGTCACTGCCACCAAGCTACTAGAGCTTCGTGATGAACTATAACATGCCAGGGATGGATAAGATGATCCCTGAGTTGTTCGTGATGTTTGACACCACGAAGGTAGAAATCAATAAGGAGCATCAAGTGTTGATGGTTAAGTGAAAACCACTAGTTTCAAAAGGGGCAAGGGCAAGAAGGGAAAAACTTCAGGAATGGCAAGCCAGTTGTTGCTCTAGTGAAGAAACCCAAGGTTGAGCCCGAACCCGAGACTAAGTGCTTCTGTTATGAGGAGAATGTTCGCTGAAGCGGAAAAACCCTAGATGATTGGTAGATAAGAAGGCTGGTAATGTCAATGGAAGTATATTTGATATACGTGTTAGTGATGTGTACCTTGCTGGTACTCCTAGTAGCACCTGGGTATTAGATACCGGTTCGGTTGCTAAGTGTTAGCAACTCGAAATAAAAGCTACGGAGTAAATGGAGACTAGCTAGGTGAAAGGTGACGATGTGTGTTGGAAGTATTTCCAAGATTGATGTGATCACCATCGCACGCTCTCTCTACCTTCAGGATTTGCGATAAACCTAAATAAATGTTATTTGGTGTTTGCGTTGAGCATAAACGTGATTAGATCATGATTAGTGCGATACGGTTATTCATATAAGTTAGAGAATAATGGTTATTCTGTTTACATGGATAATACCTTCAATGGTCATGCACCCACTCGAAATGGTTTATCGAATCATGATCGTAGTAGTACACATATTCATAACATTGGTACCAAAAGATACAAAGTTAATAATGATAGTACCACATGCTTGTGGCACTGCCACGTAATGTCATATTGGTATAAATCGCATGAAGAAACTCCATGATGATGGATGTTTTTTGACTCACTCGATTTCGAATCGGTTGAGACATGCGAGCCATGCCTCTTGGGCAAGATGACTGAGACCCCGTCATCCAATATGATGGAGCGGGCAAGTGGCTTATTGGAATTAATACATGTTGATGTATGTGGTCCAATGAGTGTTGAAACACACAGTGGATATCGTTGTTTTTCTTTACCTTCACTGATGATTTGAGTAAATATGGGGATATTTACTTAATGAAACACGAATCTGAAATGTTTGAAAGGTTCAAGGAGTTTCAGAGTGAAGTTAAAGATCATCGTGACAAGAAGATAAATGTCTATGATATGATCATGGAGGTGAATATCTAAGTTACGAGTTTGGTATGCAATTTTAGACAATGTGGAAATTGTTTCACAGCTCACGCCTCCTGGAACACCATAGTGTGATGGTGTGTTCGAACGTCGTAGTCGTGCTCTATTGGATATAGTGAGTACTATGATGTCTCTTATCGTTTTACCACTATCGTTATGGGGTTATGCATTAAAGACAAATCCATTCACTTTAACAGGGCACCATCTAAGTCTGTTGAGATGACACCGTGAGAATTATGGTTTGACAGAAGCCTAAGCTGTCATTTCTTAATGTTTGGGGCTGCGACGCTTATGTGAAAATGGGTTTTTCACCTAGCGAGCTCGAACTCAAAGCAGACAAATGCATCTTCATAGAATACCCTAATGAGACATTGGGTATACCTTCTATCTCAGATCCAAGCACAAAAGGTGTTTGTTGCTAAGAACGGGTCCTTTTTGAGAAAGAGTTTCTCTCGAAAGATTTGAGTGGGAGGAAGATAGAACTTGATAAGGTTGTTGAACCTTTGTTTCAACCAGAGAATAGCGCAACATAGAAAGATGTTTCTGTAGAGCCTACTTAGTTGAAAAGAAAGTTAATGATGATGATCATGAAGCTTCGGATCAAGTCACTATCGAACCTCGTAGGTCGACAAGGACGCGTACTGCTCCTGAGTAGTACGACAACCCTGTCTTGGAAATCATGTTGTTGGACAACGATGAACCTACGAACTATGGAGAAGCGATGGTGGGCCCGGATTCCAACAAATGGCTAGGAGCCATGAAATCCGAGAAAGGATCCATGTATGAAAACCAAGTATGGACTTTGGTAGACTTGCCTGTTGAATGGCGGGTCATTGAGTACAAATGGACCTTTGAGATAAACATAGACGCTAATGGTGAAATGTCACCGTTTATAAAGCTCGACTTGTCGCAAAGAAGTTTCCGCCAAGTTCAAGGAGTTGACTGCAATGAGATTGTCTCATCTGTAGCGATGCTAAAAGTCTATTAAAATTTTGTTAGCAGTTGCTGCATTTTTCGATTATGAAATCTGGCAGATGGATGACAAAACAAGGTTTCCGTAATGGTTTCTGTGAGGAAGAGTTGTATGTGATACAACCAGAAGGTTTTGTCAATCCTAAGGATGCTAATAATATGCAAACTCCAGCGATCCTTCTATGGACTGGAGCAAGCATCTCGGAGTTGGAATATATGCTTTGATGAGGTGATCAAAGTGTTTAAGTTTATACAAAGTTTATGAGAAACTTGTATTTGCAAGAAAGTGAGTGGGAGCACTATGGAATTTCTTATAAGAATATGTAGTTGACATATTATTGATCGGAAATGATGTAGAATTTCTGGAAGAGCATGAAGGGTTGTTTGAAAAGTTTTGTTTTTCAAAGGAAGACCCAGATAAAGCTACTATTTTATTGAGCATCAAGATCTATAGGGATAGATCTATTCGCTTGATAAGTTTTTTCGACGAAGACATACCTTGACAAGTTTTTGAAGGAGTTCAAAATAGATGGGTCAAAGAAGGAGTTCTTGACTGTATTGTAAGGTGTGAAATTGAGTAAGACTCAATACCCGACCACGGCAGAAGATAAAGAAGAGATGAGTGTCATCTCCTATGCTTTAGCCATAGGCTCTATATAGTATGCCATGCTGTGTACCGCACCTGTGTGTGCCTTGCCATGAGTCTGTCAAGGGGTACAAGAGTAATCCAAGAGTGGATCACTAGACAGCGGTCAAAGTTAGCCTTAGTAACTTGAGAACTAAGGAAATATTTCTCGATTATGGAGGTGATAAAGAGTTCATCGTAAAGTATTACGATGATGCAAGCTTTAAAACCAATCCGGATGACTCTTAGTAGAAATCCAGCTACGTATAGTGGAGCAGCCATTTGGAATAGCTCCAAGTGGAGCATGGGAGTAGTATCTACAAATATGACATGGAAAGTTTGTAAGGTACACACGGATCTGAATGTCGCAGACCCGTTGACTAAAACCTCTTTCACGAGCAGGACATGAACAAACCCCAGAACTTATTGGGTGTTAATCACATGATGATATGATCACATGGTGATGTAAGTGTTAATCACATGGTGATGTGAACTAGATTATTGACTCTAGTGCAAGTGGGAGACTGTTGGAAATATGCCCTAGAGGCAATAATAAAATGGTTATTATTGTATTTCCTTGTTCATGATAATTGTCTATTGTTCATGCTATAATTGTGTTAACCGGAAACCATAATACATGTGTGAATACATAGACCACAACATGTCCCTAGTGAGCCTCTAGTTGACTAGCTCGTTGATCAATAGATGGTCACGGTTTCATGGCCATGGACATTGGATGTCATTGATAACGGGATCACATCATTAGGAGAATGATGTGATGGACAAGACCCAATTCTAAGCATAGCACAAGATCGTGTAGTTCGTTTTCTAAAGCTTTTCAATGTCAAGTATCGTTTCCTTAGACCATGAGATTGTGCAACTCCCGGATACCGTAGGAATGCTTTGGGTGTGCCAAACGTCACAACGTAACTGGGTGGCTATAAAGGTGCACTACGGGTATCTCCGAAAGTATCTGTTGGGTTGGCATGAATCGAGACTGGGATTTGTCACTCCGTGTGACGGAGAGGTATCTCTGGGCCCACTCGGTAAGACATCATCATTATGAGCTCAATGTGACTAAGGAGTTAGTCACGGGATGATGTATTACGGAACGAGTAAAGAGACTTGCCGGTAACGAGATTGAACAAGGTATGGGGATACCGACGATCGAATCTCGGGCAAGTATCATACCGATAGACAAAGGGAATTGTATACGGGATTGATTGAATCCTTGACATCGTGGTTCATCCGATGAGATCATCATGGAGTACGTGGGAGCCAACATGGGTATCCAGATCCCGCTGTTGGTTATTGACCGGAGAGGTGTCTCGGTCATGTCTACGTGTCTCCCGAACCCGTAGGGTCTACACACTTAAGGTTCGATGACGCTAGGGTTATAGGGAAAAGGTATACGTGATTACCGAAGGTTGTTCGGAGTCCCGGATGAGATCCCGGACGTCACGAGGAGCTCCGGAATGGTCCGGAGGTAAAGATTGATATATAGGAAGTCCAGTTTTGGTCACCGGAAAGTTTTCGGGCTCATCGGTAGTGTACCGGGAGTGCCGGGAGGGTGCCGGATGACCCCCGGGAGGGGTGTGACGACCAAAGGACCACATGGGCTGTTAGATAAAGTGTGCCAGCCCTTATTGGGCTGGGCAAGACTTTTGCTAAAGGCCCATGCGGCTGGAGATAAGGAGATAAGGCAAAAAGGATTTAAAAGGAGGAGATCCACCTCCCTTGTGGGAGGTGGACTCTCCCTTTAATTCGGCCGGCCATCTCCTCTTTGGAGTAGAGGCCAAGCCAGCCCTCCACGTCCCTCCTCCTATATATACTTGAGGTTTTGGATGTTTTGAGACAGGATTTGATCTCTCTCTCTCACGGCGAAGCCCTACCTCTCTTCTTCCTCCTCCGCAGCGCTTAGGCGAAGCCCTGTCGGAATACCTTGCTACTCCACCACCACCACGCCGTCGTGCTGCTGTTGGAGCCCTTCCCCAACCTCTCCTTCCTCCTTGCTGGATCAAGGCGTAGGAGACGTCACCGGGCTGCACGTGTGTTGAACGCGGAGGTGCCGTCCGTTCGGCACTTGATCGGATCTACCGCGATCTGAATCGCTGCGAGTACGACTCCATCAACCGCGTTCTTGTAACGCTTCCGCTTAGAGATCTTCAAAGGTATGAAGATGCAATCTCTCCCCTCTCGTTGCTGGTTTCTCCATAGATAGATCTTGGTGAACGTAGGAAAATTTTGATTTACTACTACGTCTCCCAACACTCCAACCTATTAGGATTAGGACTCCTTCCTTATTTAGACGTTTTGCCTTTTTCCATCTTTTTCTCCTTGGGCTTTTCTTCCCAGCCGCATGTGCCCTTTGTGGGACTTCAACCAGCCCACTAAGAGCTGGTATTTATCCTCCCATGGCCCATGTAGCCTCTTGGGTCGAAATACCCCTCCCGATGGTCCCCCGGTACACTACCGGCACTCCCGGTACACTACCGATGAGCCCGAAACTTTTCCGGCGACCAAAACAGGACTTCCTATATATGAATCTTTACCTCCGGACCATTACGGAGCTCCTCGTGACGTCCAAGATCTCATACGGGACTCCGAACAACCTTCGGTCACCACCATACATAACTCTATACTACCAAAACGTCACGAAACCTTAAGCGTGCAGACCCTGCGGGTTCGAGAACTATGTAGACATGAGCGAGACACCTCTACGGCCAATAACCAATAGCGGGACCTGGATGACCATATCGGTTCCTACATATTCTACGAAGATCTTTATCGGTCGAACCTCTATGTCAAGGATTCAGTTAATCCCGTATGATGTTCCCTTTGTTCTTCGGTATGTTACTTGCCCGAGATTCGATCGTCGGTATCTCCATACCTAGTTCAATCTCGTTACCAGCAAGTCTCTTTACTCGTTCTGTAATACAAGATCCCGTGACCAACACTTAGTCACATTGCTTGCAAGGCTCATTGTGATGTTGTATTACCGAGTGGGCCCTGAGATACCTCTCTGTCACACGGAGTAACAAATCCCAGTCTTGATCCATGCCAACTCAACAGACACCATCGGAGATACCTGTAGAGCACCTTTATAGTCACCCAGTTACATTGCGATGTTTGATACACACAAGGCACTCCTCTGATGTCCGTGAGTTGCATGATCTCATGGTCATAGGAACACATACTTGACATGCAGAAAACAGTAGCAATAAACTTACACGGTCATATGCTACGTTTGTAGTTTGGGTCTTGTCAATGACATCATTCTCCTAATGATGTGATCCCATTATCAAATGACATCTCATGTCCATGGCTAGGAAACCTTAACCATCTTTTGATCAACGAGCTAGTCTACTAGAGGCATACTAGGGACATGGTGTTGTCTATGTATCCACACATGTATCTGAGTTTCTGATCAACACAATTATAGCATGGATAATAAACGATTATCATGAACAAGGAAATATGATAATAACTAATTTATTATTGCCTCTAGGGCATATTTCCAACACTTCTGTCCCCAACACACCCAATACAATGGTAAATTGTATAGGTGCACTAGTTCGACGAAGAGATGGTGATACAAGTGTAATATGGATGGTAGATATAGGTTTTTATAATCTGAAAATATAAAAAAAATCAAGGTAACTAATGATAAAAGTGAGCACGAACGGTATTGCAATGCTTAGAAACAAGGCCTCGGGTTCATACTTTCACTAGTGCAATTTCTCTCAACAATACTGACATAGTTGAATCATATGTAAATACCTCTCGTGCGACAAAGAGTTCACTCAAAAGTCGCAGATAGCGGAGAACTAACAAAGAAATTATTGTAAGGTACGAAACCACCTCAAAGTTATCTTTTCCGATCAATCTTATTAGATATCCCTATAAGTGTCACGAAAAGCCCTAGAGTTCGTACTAAAATAACACCTTAAGACACACGTCAAACAAAACCCTAATGTCACCTAGATACTCCAATGTCACCACGAGTACCCATGGCCTTGATTATACGATATGCATCACACAATTTTAGATTCATCATATTCAATCCAACACAAAGAACTTCAAAGAGTGCCCCAAAGTTTCTACCGGAGAGTCAAGACAAAAACGTGTGTCAACCCTATGCATAGATTCCCAAGGTCACAGAACCCGCAAGTTGATCACCAAAACATACATCAAGTGGATGAATAGAACATCCCATTGTCACCATGGATATCCCATCGCAAAACATACATCAAGTGTTCTCTAATCCTTAGAGACTCAATCGGATAAGAAAACTTCAAAGGGAAAACTCAATTCATCACAGGAAGATAGAGAGGGGGAAAATCCATATGATTCATCTACATCAATAAAGCTCACGATACATCAAGATCGTATCATCTCAAGAACAGGAGAGACAGAGATCCAACACGTAGCTACTGGTACATACCCTCAACTCCAAGGGTGAACTACTCCCTCCTCGTCACGTGGAGCACCGGGATGATGAAGATGGCCTCCGGTGATGGTTTCCCCCTTCGGCAGGGTGCCGGAATGGGCTCCTGATTGGTTTTTTGTGGCTACAGAGGCTTGCGATAGTGGAACTCCCGATCTAGGTTTCTTTCTGGGGTTTTTAGTATTTATAGGAATTTTGGCATCGGTCTCACGTCAAGGGGGTGCTCGAGGAGTCCACAAGCCACAGGGTTGCGGCCTAGGGGTTTGCCCTGCAGGCTTGTGGCCTCCTCATCCACTTCCTGGCCCAACTTTTGTGCTTCGGGGGTCTCTTTTGGTCCAAAAAAATCACTGTAAATTTTCAGCCCATTCCGAGAACTTTTATTTCTGCACTAAAAACGACACCATATTAGTTCTGCTGAAATCAACATCAGTCCGGGTTACTTCTAATAAAATCATACCAAAATCATATAGAATTATTGTAAATATGGCATCAATACATCATAAATTATAGATACGTTGGAGATGTATCAGGCCATAGTGGCGGCGGTGACTTGCCCATTGGAGATAAGGAGGGGTGATGAAGAAGGTGGGCACGGGTAACAACAGCGGTGGCGACTCCCGCGTGAGGAGCTTCTTCACTACCCATGTCGCCATCTTACTGCAGGTCTAATTGCCATCTCGCTGGAGGTCTGAATTTCTGGTTATTATTCCAACCACCATATTGTGCAACAGAACCATCTATGTTAAAATGGCATGATGGTCTCAAAGGCGAGGCGGGAGATCCCATGGAACCCTAGATAGATCACCTCACTAAACCATGGCGCCATTACCCGAAGTTGGATGGACGGCGGCCACATGATGCATCCCTGCCTTCTTCCATCCTAGTTCCTTTCCTTCACCATGGAGACACTTGCCAGTTTCTTGCGTCGCTCAATGCGTATGTGTGGGCGTGTGGGCATGGCATTTCTTCTTCTACCTCATCTGTCACTGACTATGACGTTATGGTGACTAACGGTGGTGATTTACTATGCAGCTCTCCCTCTCCAGCTCGCATGCCTGAAAGCACATTTGCTCCCTTGGTGGTTTTGGTAATTAATAACAACATATATATCATTGAACTAATATTCCGCTAAGCATATTTCAGGAAAGTTCAATGATGGGTTGGCAAAAGGATTGTGGAGAAACCCCTAGATAAAAGAAAATGGATTCACAAAGCTTCAAGCAAAGACGACTCTACATTTTACTTTGTGAGAAATCACTTTGAGTCCATAGGAAAGCCAATACTACTAAAAGGGGGTAAGGTACTGTTGGTGAAAAATATGCTCAAACGTGCACAAGTGATAGTCACCAAAAACACCCACAAACTCCTCCACAAAAATCTGCCTAAGCCAAACATCAAAATCGGTGCCACCAAGACTTCCTATTTGACCCTACTGATTTCCATCCTAATACAGAGCTTAGCCAAACCCTAGCTTTTCGGTGCAACCGATACTGAATCGGTGGAAACAAGTTTGGGTGGCAAACCTATCGATGTCTGATTGCACAAAATCGGTGCAATCGAGTTTGTTGCATCGACGGAACCGAGTTTTTCCATCTGACCGTTGCCCACCTTTCGGTGTCACCGAGAAGTTCATATCGGCCCTCACTGAGATTCAAAAAAATTCACCTTTGGATCACTTCGGTACCACCGAGATTCACATATCGGTGTCATCGAGTTGGTCACTTAAGGTGTAATGGTTGGATTTTTGAAGATGCCTATATATACCCCTCCACCACCACTCACTCGAAAGAGAAGCACTCATAATAGATCCACACTTATCCCATCATATTTTCTGAGAGAGAGACACCTATTCATGTGTTGAGATCATGCCATTCCATTCCAACCATATGAATCTTGATCTCTAGCCTCCCCAAGTTGCTTTCCACCCAATCAATCTCTTCCACCAAAGCCAAATCTGTGAGAGAGTGATTGAGTGTTGAGGAGTCCATCATCTTGAAGCACAAGAGCAAGGAGTTCATCGACATTATCGAGCCTATTACCTTCGGAGCGTGGTGCCTCCTAGATTGGTTAGGTATCGCTTGGGAGACTCCTACTTCGTGTTGTGGAGTGAACCAAGAAGTTTTTAAGGGCAAGGAGATCGCCTACTTTGTGAAGATCTACCCCGAGTTAGGCTAGTCCTCCGTGGACGTAGGCCATTATGGTATAGTCAAGGTTGCTTCTTCCTGGAACCCTCCATGGGTAGATACCTCCATGGACTCTCATGATTGTTACCCTCCGTGGGTTCAAGACTCCATAAACGTGGTCGTACGATAGCACCACCTATCGGAACCACGAGAAAAATCTTCATGTCTTAAAATTGTGTTTGATCTTCCTACCTTTCCTTTACTACTCATGCTTGTCTTTACTTTCCGCTGCAATACTCGTAGACATGCATGTGCAGGGTGTGCTTGACTTGCTATAAATGCTAAAATGTGCCAACACTTAAAATTGGGAAAAAGTAGATTTTTATTTGCTCAAGTAGTCTAATCACCCCCCCTCTAGACCTACTTTAGATCCTACAAGTGGTATCAGAGCTTTGGTTTCCATTGCATTGGTTTCACAACCTAGGAGAGTATGGCATCTAGCGAGGGAAATTATCACCATAGAGGTTCGTACTTTGATGGCACAAATTTTGCTAGTTGGAAGCATAAAATGAAAATGCATATTCTTGGTCATAACCCCGTCATTAAAGCTATTGTTTGTGTTGGTTTGCAAGGTGAATTCTTTGTAGATGGAAGGGAACTAGATCATGAAGCAACCGCGGAAGAATTGAAGATGTTGCAATACAATGCTCAAGCATGTGACATTCTCTTCAACTGCCTATGCCCCGAATAATTCAACAAAATGAGCCGCCTTTAGAATGCAAAAGAGATTTGGGATACTTTGGTTGATATGCATGAAGGTACCGAATCCATGAGAGAATCCAAGTTGGATGTTATTCAAAGATAGCTTGACAAGTTCAATATGAAGGATGGTGAAGGAGTCGCAGGGATGTACTCTAGGCTAGCTCTCATCACCAATGAGATTGCCGTCTTAGGAAGCGAAGAAATGGCTGACAAATTCATTATCAAGAAGATACTTCGAGCTTTGGATGATAGATATGAAACCGTATGCACATTGATCCAAAGGATGCCCAACTACAAAGATCTCAAGCCAACGGAAGTGATTAGAAGGATTGTTGCTCATGAGATGACACACAAAGAGAAGGAAGAGCTTCACAATAAGTCTAGCGGTGCCAACAAATCCACAAGTAATGCTCCCGCAACTTCAAACGACAACCTTGTCACAAATTAAGAAATAAGCCTCATGGTCAAGAAATTCAACAAGTTCTCCAAGAATAGAGGCAAACATCAAAGCTCCAACTCAAGATATGAAGATAAGCGTTTGTCAAGTCGTGACCGAAACTACTACAATTGTGAAAAGTCCGGACACTACTCCAATGAGTGCACGGCTCCCTACAAAAGGAAAGAAGAGTCACCAAGAAGACGAAGCTAAAGAGACGAGTCACCTCGAAGAGAGAGAAGGAGTAGAGATGATCGTTATGAACGAAGACCCTCAAGGAGAAGTAGGGACTTGGAGAAGAAGTACAAGTACACCAAGAGCTACTCAAGAAGAAGACATCAAGCTCATGTTGGTGAATGGGTCTCCGGCTCCGGTTCCGACAACAACTCCGAGAGAAGCTATCACTCCAACTCCGACTATAGTCAAGATGAAGGTGTTGCCGGACTTGCACCAGTGACGATCGCTCCTACGACATATTTGATTAACCAAATGAAAGGAGTGAAAGTTGCTTCATGGCTAAAGCACCCAAGGTATCCCCTAGTATCTTGATTTAAATAGTGATGAGGATGACTTATTAGGAGATGATGACTTGCTATTTCACAAATCTAGTAATGTTAGTCAAAATGAACTTGTTAGTAATCACACTATTCAAGATAAGTCATGTGGTGATGATAAGTTGGAAATAGAACGACTAACTCAAGACCTAAACACTCTTAAGTTGGCTCACGAGTCTAGTCTACAAGATCCTAGAGATCTTGAAAGGACACATGAGAAGATTCGCTTCGAGAAGCTCTATTTGGAGCAAGAACATGAGTTCCTTAAAGCTATCAATGACGATCTTCGAAAGAAGACTTCCTCTTATCTAGCCAAACGACTTCTCTTGTCTACATTCATTCCACAAGTTAAGGCTAAGCAAACTAGTAACAAAGGCAAGAAAGGTTCTTCAACTAGTAGCAATAAAAATGATAAATCTAATGATATTGCTTCTAGTAGTTCTATTGATCCCACTAACACTTCTCTTAGCCAAGTTACACTTGAGCACGAAAATGAACTTTTGAAAGGGATAATAGAGAAAGGTATCTACACGAGTCTTGTTGGGTGTAAGAAATTTGAGGAAATTGTTCGCAAGCACGGAGGATACCGGAAGAACCATGGCATTGGCTACTTCAACGCTAATGGAGTAGAATGGGAAGAAGGTTAATACCTGTAGGACCGAAAGTAGTGCTAGAGGGGGGTGATTAGACTACTTGACAAAATAAAAATCTACCTTTTCCCAATTTTAATTCTTGGCAGATTTTAACATTCATAGTATGTCAAGTACACCCTAAACATGCATGTCTACGAGTATAGCGGTGGAAAGTAAAGACAAGCATGTAAGTAAAGGAAGGGTAGGAATATCAAATGCAATAGGAGACACGATGATTTTTCCCGGGGTTCCTATAGGTGGTGCTATCATACGTCCACGTTTATGGAGTCTTCAACCCACGGAGGATAACGGTCGTGAGAGTCCATGGAGGGTTCCATGAAGAAGTAACCTTGACTATACCATGATGGCCTACGTCCATGGAGGACTAGCCTAACTCGGAGTAGATCTTCACGAAGTAGGTGATCTCCTTTGCCCTTACAAACTTCTTGGTTCACTCCACAACACGAAGTAGGAGGCTCCCAAGCGACACCTAACCAATCTAGGAGGCACCACCCTCCAATAGGTAATAGGCTCGATTGTGTCAATGAACTCCTTGCTCTTGTGCTTCAAGATGATAGACTGCTCAACACAAAATCACTCTCTCACAGATTTGGCTTGGTAGAAGATATTGATTGGGTGGAAAGCAACTTGGGGAGGCTAGAGATCAAGATTCATATGGTAGGAATGGAATGGCATGATCTAAACACATGAGTAGGTGGCTGTCTCTCAGAAAATCAGTAGGTATGAGTGGGGAACTGTTCCGAGTGCTTCTTTTTTGAGTGAGTGGTATATATAGGCATCTCCAAAAATCCAACCATTATACAAAAAATGACCAACTCGGTGACACCGATGTGTTAATCTTGGTGGTACCGAAGTGACCAAAAGGTGGAAACCTTTGAATCTCGGTGAGACCGATATAGGAAACTCGGTTGCACCGATAAGGTGACCAACGGTCAGATTGCCCAATCTCGGTGACGCCGATCCAACAATCTTGGAGGGACCGATATTGTGAATTTGCGTAACAGAAAGTTGGCAACCTAAACTCGGTGGCACCGAAATGGTATCAGTTGCACCGAAGTGGCTAGGGTTTGGCTGAGTCTGTCTAGGGTTTGGAATCGGTGGCACCGAGTGGAAAATGTTGGTTGCATCGATTTTGAAAATTTGGCTTTGGACAGACTTTTGTGGAAGACTTGTGGGTGTATGTGCTAACTATCACTTGTGCACGTATGAGCATTTTGTTCACCAACAAAACCTTACCCCCTTTTAATAGTATTGGCTTTCCTATGGACTCAAAGTGATTTCTCACAAAAGATAAAATGTAGAGTCCTTTGATTGAAGCTTTGCCAATCTATTTCCTTGCATCTTGGGGTATTCCACAATCCTTATGCCAACCCATCATTGAACTTTTCCTAAAACATACTTAGTGGAAACATTAGTTCAATGACATATATGTTGTTATTAATTACCAAAACCACCAAGGGAGCAAATATGCTTTCAATCTCCCCCTTTTTGGTAATTGATGACAACATATAGATCAAAGCTTCGACATATGATATAATCAATGAATATAATCTTTGCTTTGAGAATATGTGATAAGCAAGAGCTCCCCCTAAATTTGTGCATTATTTTTAAATTTGCGTTTGAATGCAAATGGACAATTGATTAGGTACATGGGGCACTTCTTCCATGTCACATACATCTTGGTGGTGTGCGAGAGTAATAAGAGTTAACAAAATAGCACAACACATCAAGCAAAGTGAATGATCATCACATAACCATCAAAAGATAGGAAATAGTAGCAACACACATTAAAGCGTATGATCAAACACACAAAAGTATCTCACATCAAACCAAAGAACCAAATGTTTTGTAAAACCATCAAATAAAAATAGACGCTCTCTCACTCGAAGCCTAAGATATATATATATATATATATATATACAACTTCTCCCCCTTTGGCAACAAGTTACCAAAAATCTTGAAGAGATATAGCTAATCGTTCTTGTGCGACTGATCTCCTTCGGTAGTCAATGTCGGAGTCGAGAGAACTGCGTCGGCAAAGACTTCCGCTGAAGTCCTGGATGGAGTTGGTGTAGACACTAGAGGCACTGGAGCTGATGTCACTGTGGCTGGAGCAGAAGATGAAGGCCTCGACTCTGGAGCTGGCACTGTAGGTGTCCTGGCCTTAGTCAGGAACTGAGCAGTCGTCCTGACAGGTGCACTATCCTCCTCCTCATCAGATGTCTCAGACCTGAAGAGGTGCGATGAATTAGGGCTTCATCAACCTCCTTTTTGAGCTCATTAACTGTCTTAGTCAGCCCATCAACCTTGTCATTTAGAGTTTTCACTCTATCCTCAAATAGTGTTCACAAGGCTCTCTTGAGTGTCCATGATGGTCTTGATGTCCTTCTTCATATCCATGATAGTGGTGATCAAGAGATCCATCTGCTCGTTCCTGGACCTGGGGACCTGAGCACTAGTGGCTCGAGCTGCCTCTGCTTCTGCCTTTGCTTGCGCCTGAGCTGCAGCTAATGTGGGATGGTCTAGGTCCATCACCACAACATTGTCCTCGAGATCTAGCTGAAGTGGCAAGTGGGGACTGTCCAGAGCAAATATGTGCTTCTCAATCTTAGAATTGATAAGCATCTGAATATAGAGGCATAACAGCATGAGCGCTTTTGATCAGCAGCAACCCTCTTCACAGTCTCTACTATCAAGGCCATCACTCGAATCCTGGTGTGACGATCAAGATGGATGAGCACGTTGATGGTGTATCCACGAATCATCTTCTCATCTCCAGAATTGGGCATCAAGGTATACCTCGGGATGGTGTTCATGGTACGGAGGCCTGGCTGGAGGAAGTAAATAGATCCCAACTTGTGAGATTGCACTTTATCTGCAGGGATAGGATTATACATATCCTTCATAGCATTGTGGCTCTCCTTGGATTCTTAGTAGACATCCAAATCACCATCCTCCACCTTAGGGACTCCTAAGATGGTATCCCACTCATCAAAAGAAGATTCATATCTTGCTCCTACAAATTTTGACTATCTTCTCAGCCTGACATGTCTGACCCCGTGAATAGAGTATAGAGGAGTGGAATAGGATAAGTCATCACAAAATACATAAATTTTTGAAAATTTGACCTAAGAATTTTCAAGTTTTTGCATTCTATCTAATGTATTTCGATACAGCCAAAGCAAGCTTTTCGGTCACACCGAGACAAACATCCTTCTTTCCAGGAACTTGGCACTATTTTCGGTCAGACCGAAAATGAGCAATCGGTTCCACCGAGGTGTTCTCAGTGTGGTAGAAAAATAAATTTGGTGACATCGATTTTTTTCACATTGGTTCTACCGAGATACAGGAGGCGGACGGCAAAACCCTAAAAATTCGTCGTTCGATATCCTATGGATTTTTCTATTGAATGGAAAGATTTCAAATTGTGGCAAGAATAGGAATTAACCCTAATGCGCATGAATCGGACAATGGATTGCGAGAGGGGACCGAATCCATACCCTAATGCGGCGATGGACCCGCTACGGCGGCAACATTGGAGAAGAAAACATCGACGGCGACGATTCCCAACGGCAGAGACGCTCGGGGAAGCAAGGCGATGACTAGGGGGCGTTGGGGCGGCATCTAGGGTTGTGGAGGCGCGACGTTTGAAGAATAGATTTCAAAATGTCGAGGTCCACCAATTATATACCCATCGCTGTCGGTGACACCGAGTTGATATTTTCGGTGTCACCGAGTTTCACTACTAACAGCTAACATGGAAACTCGGTGTCACCGAGAATATGAAATCAGCATTATCAAGATTGAAAATCCAGATCAACCCTAAGCATTCGGTGAGACCGAGAATTTTGAGTTGGTTCCACCGAGATGCACTTCGGAGGTTTTAATGGTCAGTCCTTGATGATACGGAACTCCGAGTGCTCCTCACATAGAGAGATCGAGAAGTACTTGTTCAAATTTTTTGATGCAACATGAATAGAATATGAGGTGAGAAAGCATAGATAGCTAGAGGAGTGGTGCTAGGCATTCTTGTATATCAAATTGGCAAAAGTAAAATCAAAAACCAAATAGCAACAATTGGATATCCTCGAATGAGTAAATAAATGCAGACCAACATGCTCACACAATAAGATGTCAAATGAAATCATGGCAAATATGCACAAACACAATAGCATCTAACAAGCACTTTGGCGATGATGGAGTCATCTATGTATATATTGACTTAGGAGCCAAGTAATAATACTTGATCATAGGTCATACTCATCGTTTAAGAACAAGTGGGGTTACCACTTTTACATAAAGCATTTAATGTTATCACATACTATGAGATGCTTTAACTCAAGTCTTAGAGTAAAGCTCCCCCTTGATGTGACATCCCCCCATAGGAGGGATAAACTAACCTTGGGTTTTGTCGATGAAGACTTCATGTAGGTGAAGTAGTGGTGGATGATCAAAGTTGATGAAGATCACCAAGAGTTGGGAGCATCCTCGTTGTTTCATTACTCTTCTCACCTACATGGGTTAGTCCCAACACACAAGAGACAAATACAAGGATATCTATGGACATGGAGTGCAAATCATATGTGATGATGTCCATTGATTTGTTGATTACCTTGTCCCTCGCTTACCTTTGAGGGAATGTGTGACTCCTTGAACTATAGCATGATGTTGATGTATATTGCAACTAGTTCTTGCCAATAATGAATATGAGTGGATTTCATTGGCATAGTCACCCCTCAAGAACTTCTCTAGTTCTTCTTCTTGGGGTCCCACATCAAGTTGATGGGAATCCTTGGTGTTGAAGTAGCACTTGTAGAAGTTGAGCTTGTAGTAGCCTTGGGAACCCACTTCACCAAAGCTTGGGATTCATCTTCATATGAGTCAATGTCCTCTTGAAGCTTGTTCTTACCCTTGAGCTTGGGGTCTTGTGGTGGAAGGTCATCTTGAGATTTTGTTCCCTTGGGGAGAGTATTTTCATACTTATCCTTTTGAGGAACAAACTTGGGATTGGGGTATTGACCTTCTTCCCATTCAACTCCATTAGCGTTGAAGTAGCCAACACCACGTTTCTTTCGGTATCCTCCGTGCTTGTGTACAATCTCCTCAAATTGTTTGCACCCTTCAAGACTCTTGTAGATATCTTTCTCTATAATCCCTTTCAAAAGTTCATTTTCTTGCTCAAGTGTAACTTGGCTAAGAGAAGAGTTAGTGGGATCAGTAGAACAACTAGAATTGGATTGATCATTTTCATTGCTACTAGTTGAAGAACCTTTCTTGCCTTTGTTACTAGTTTTCTTAGTCTTAACTTGTGGCATGAACATAGACAAGAGAAGTCATTTGGCTAGATAAGAGGAAGCCTTCTTTCGAAGAACGTCATTGATAGCTTTAAGGAACTCATGCTATTGCTCTAAATTTAGCTTCTTGAAGCGGAGCTTCTCATGTGTCCTTTCAAGCTCTCTATGATCTTGTAGAGTAGACTCATGAGATAACTGTTGGAAATATGCCCTAGAGGCAATAATAAAATGGTTATTATTGTATTTCCTTGTTCATGATAATTGTCTATTGTTCATGCTATAATTGTGTTAACCGGAAACCATAATACATGTGTGAATACATAGACCACAACATGTCCCTAGTGAGCCTCTAGTTGACTAGCTCGTTGATCAATAGATGGTCGCGGTTTCATGACCATGGACATTGGATGTCGTTGATAACGGGATCACATCATTAGGAGAATGATGTGATGGACAAGACCCAATCCTAAGCATAGCACAAGATCGTGTAGTTCGTTTGCTAAAGCTTTTCAATGTCAAGTATCGTTTCCTTAGACCATGAGATTGTGCAACTCCCGGATACTGTAGGAATGCTTTGGGTGTGCCAAACGTCACAACGTAACTGGGTGGCTATAAAGGTGCACTACGGGTATCTCCGAAAGTATCTGTTGGGTTGGCACGAATCGAGACTGGGATTTGTCACTCCGTGTGACGGAGAGGTATCTCTGGGCCCACTCGGTAAGACATCATCATAATGAGCTCAATGTGACTAAGGAGTTAGCCATGGTATGATGTATTACGGAACGAGTAAAGAGACTTGCCGGTAACGAGATTGAACAAGGTATAGGGATACCGACGATCGAATCTCGGGCAAGTACCATACCGATAGACAAAGGGAATTGTATACGGGATTAATTGAATCCCCGACATCGTGGTTCATCCGATGAGATCATCGTGGAGTACGTGGGAGCCAACATGGGTATCCAGATCCCGCTGTTGGTTATTGGCCGGAGAAGTGTCTCGGTCATGTCTACGTGTCTCCCGAACCCGTAGGGTCTACACACTTAAGGTTCGATGACGCTAGGGTTATAGGGAAATGGTATACGTGATTACCGAAGGTTGTTCGGAGTCCCGGATGAGATCCCGGACGTCACGAGGAGCTCCGGAATGGTCCGGAGGTAAAGATTGATATATAGGAAGTCCAGTTTTGGTCACCGGAAAGTTTTCGGGCTCATCGGTAGTGTACCGGGAGTGCCGGGAGGGTGCCGGAGGACCCCCGAGAGGGGTGTGACGACCAAAGGACCTCATGGGCCCTTAGAGGAGGTGTGCCAGCCCATATTGGGTCGGCCAAGACCATCTATGTGGTCCCATGTGGCTGGAGATAAGGAGATAAGGCAAAAAGGATTTAAAAGGAGGAGATCCACCTCCCTTGTGGGAGGTGGACTCTCCCTTTAATTCGGCCGGCCCTCTCCTCTTTGGAGTAGAGTCCAAGCCAGCCCTCCACGTCCCTCCTCCTATATATACTTGAGGTTTTGGATGTTTTGAGTGAAGATTTGATCTCTCTCTCTCACGGCGAAGCCCTACCTCTCTTCTTCCTCCTCCGCAGCGCTTAGGCGAAGCCCTGTCGGAATACCTTGCTACTCCACCACCACCACGCCGTCGTGCTGCTGTTGGAGCCCTTCCCACACCTCTCCTTCCTCCTTGCTGGATCAAGGTGTTGGAGACGTCACCGGGCTGCACGTGTGTTGAACGCGGAGGTGCCGTCCGTTCGGCACTTGATCGGATCTACCGCGATCTGAATCGCTGCGAGTACGACTCCATCAACCGCGTTCTTGTAACGCTTCCGCTTAGCGATCTTCAAAGGTATGAAGATGCAATCTCTCCCCTCTCGTTGCTGGTTTCTCCATAGATAGATCTTGGTGAACGTAGGAAAATTTTGATTTACTACTACGTCTCCCTACAGTGGCATCATGAGCTAGGTCTATGCGTAGAATCTATGCACGAGTAGAACACAAAGCAGTTGTGGGCGTCGAGTTTGTTAATTTGCTTGCCGCTACTAGTCTTATCTTGATTCGGCGGTATTGTGGGATGAAGCGGCCCGGACCAACTTTACACGTACGCTTACGTGAGACCGGTTCCACCGCCTGACATGCACTAGATGCATAAGGTCGCTAGCGGGTGTCTGTCTCTCCTACCTTAGTCGGATCGGATTCGATGAAAAGGGTCCTTATGAAGGGTAAATAGCAATTGGCAAATCACGTTGTGGTGTTGACGTAGGTAAGAAACGTTCTTGCTAGTAACCTATAGCAGCCACGTAAAAACTTGCAACTACAAATTAGAGGACGTCTAACTTGTTTTTGCAGCATGTGCCTTGTGATGTGATATGGCCAAAGGATGTGATGTGATGCATTGTGATGTATGAATTGATCATGTTCTTGTAATAGGATTCACGACTTGCATGTCGATGATTATGACAACCGGCAGGAGCCATAGGAGTTGTCTTATTTATTGTATGACCTGCGTGTCAATCATAAACGCCATGTAATTACTTTACTTTATTGCTAAGCGTTAGCCATAGTAGTAGAAGTAATAGTTGGCGAGACAACTTCATGAAGACACAATGATGGAGATCATGATGATGGAGATCATGGTGTCGTGCCGGTGACAGTGATGATCATGGTGCCCCGAAGATGGAGATCATAGGAGCAAAATGATATTGGCCATATCATGTCACTATATTGATTGCATGTGATGTTTATCATGTTTACATCTTATTTGCATAGAACGACGGTAGTAAATAAGATGATCTCTCAATAAAATTTCAAGAAAGGTGTTCACCCTAACTGTGCACCGTTGCTAAGGATCGTCGTTCCGAAGCACCACGTGATGATCGGGTGTGATAGGTTCTAACGTTCGCATACAACGGGTGTAAGCCAGATTTACACATGCGAAACACTTAGGTTGACTTGACGAGCCTAGCATGTACAGACATGGCCTCGGAACACGGAAGACCGAAAGGTCGAACATGAGTCGTATAGAAGATACGATCAACATAGAGATGTTCACCATGGATGACTAGTCCGTCTCACGTGATGATCGGACACGGGCTAGTTGACATGGATCATGTATCACTTGGAAGACTAGAGAGATGTCTATCTAAGTGGGAGTTCATTAATAATTTGATTAAATGAACTTAATTATCATGAACTTAGTCTAAAAATGTCCTTGCAAATTATGTCGTAGATAGCTCGCGCTGTAGCTCCCCAGTTTTATTGATACAATCCTAGAGAAAAGTAAGTTGAAAGTTGATGGTAGCAATAATGCGGACTGGGTCCGTGATCTGAGGATTGTCCTCATTGCTGCACAGAAAGCTTATGTTTTTGATGTACCGCTAACTGCATCACTCCCTCAAGCGTTGTCTGTAGATGTTGTGAACATATGACAGGCACTTTTTGATGACTACGTGATAGTTCAGTGCGTCATGCATTACGGCTTAGAATTGAGGCTTCAAAATGTTTTGAACGTCACAGAACATATGAGATGTTCTAGGAGCTGAGATTGTGATCTCAAGCTCGTGCCTATGTTGAGAGGTATGAGACCTCCAACAAGATTCTTTGCCTGCAAGATAAAGGAGAATAGCTCAATCGCTGAGCGTGTGCTCGGATTGTCTGGGTGCTACAATCACTTGAATCAAGTGGGAGTTAATCTTCCAGATGAGATAGTGATTAATGCAGTTCTCCAAGTCACTGCCACCAAGCTACTAGAGCTTCGTGATGAACTATAACATGCCAGGGATGGATAAGATGATCCCTGAGTTGTTCGTGATGTTTGACACCACGAAGGTAGAAATCAAGAAGGAGCATCAAGTGTTGATGGTTAAGTGAAACCACTAGTTTCAAAAGGGGCAAGGGCAAGAACGGAAAACTTCAGGAATGACAAGCCAGTTGTTGCTCTAGTGAAGAAACCCAAGGTTGAGCCCGAACCCGAGACTAAGTGCTTCTGTTATGAGGAGAATGTTCGCTGAAGCGGAAAACCCCTAGATGCTTGGTAGATAAGAAGGCTGGTAATGTCAATGGAAGTATATTTGATATACGTGTTAGTGATGTGTACCTTGCTGGTACTCCTAGTAGCACCTGGGTATTGGATACCGGTTCGGTTGCTAAGTGTTAGCAACTCGAAATAAAAGCTACGGAGTAAATGGAGACTAGCTAGGTGAAAGGTGACGATGTGTGTTGGAAGTATTTCCAAGATTGATGTGATCACCATCGCACGCTCTCTCTACCTTCAGGATTTGTGATAAACCTAAATAAATGTTATTTGGTGTTTGCGTTGAGCATGAACGTGATTAGATCATGATTAGTGCAATACGGTTATTCATATAAGTTAGAGAATAATGGTTATTCTGTTTACATGGATAATGCCTTCAATGGTCATGCACCCACTCGAAATGGTTTATCGAATCATGATCGTAGTAGTACACATATTCATAACATTGGTACCAAAAGATACAAAGTTAATAATGATAGTACCACATGCTTGTGGCACTGCCACGTAATGTCATATTGGTATAAATCGCATGAAAGAAACTCCATGCTGATGGATTTTTGACTCACTCGATTTCGAATTGGTTGAGACATGCGAGCCATGCCTCTTGGGCAAGATGACTGAGACCCCGTCATCCAATATGATGGAGCGGGCAAGTGGCTTATTGGAATTAATACATGTTGATGTATGTGGTCCAATGAGTGTTGAAACACACAGTGGATATCGTTGTTTTACCTTCACTGATGATTTGAGTAAATATGGGGATATTTACTTAATGAAACACGAATCTGAAATGTTTGAAAGGTTCAAGGAGTTTCAAAGTGAAGTTAAAGATCATCGTGACAAGAAGATAAATGTCTATGATATGATCATGGAGGTGATATCTAAGTTACGAGTTTGGTATGCAATTTTAGACAATGTGGAAATTGTTTCACAGCTCACGCCTCCTGGAACACCATAGTGTGATGGTGTGTTCGAACGTCATAGTCGTGCTCTATTGGATATAGTGAGTACTATGATGTCTCTTATCGTTTTACCACTATCATTATGGGGTTATGCATTAAAGACAAATCCATTCACTTTAATAGGGCACCATCTAAGTCTGTTGAGATGACACTGTGTGAATTATTGTTTGATAGAAGCCTAAGCTGTCATTTCTTAGTATTTGGGGCTGCGACGCTTATGTGAAAATGGGTTTTTCACATAGTGAGCTCGAACCCAAAGCAGACAAATGCATCTTCATAGAATACCCTAATGAGACATTGGGTATACATTCTATCTCAGATCCAAGCGCAAAAGGTGTTTGTTGCTAAGAACGGGTCCTTTCTTGAGAAAGAGTTTCTCTCGAAAGAATTGAGTGGGAGGAAGATAGAACTTGATAAGGTTGTTGAACCTTTGTTTCAACCAGAGAATAGCGCAACACAGAAAGATGTTTCTGTGGAGCCTACTCAGTTGAAAAGGAAGTTAAGATGATGATCATGAAGCTTCGGATCAAGTCACTATCGAACCTCGTAGGTCGACAAGGACGCGTACTGCTCCTGAGTAGTATGACAACCCTGTCTTGGAAATCATGTTGTCGGACAACGATGAACCTACGAACTATGGAGAAGCGATGGTGGGCCCGGATTCCAACAAATGGCTAGGAGCCATGAAATCCGAGAAAGGATCCATGTATGAAAACCAAGTATGGACTTTGGTAGCCTTGCCTGTTGAATGGCGGGTCATTGAGTACAAATGGACCTTTGAGATAAACATAGACGCTAATGCTGAATTGTCACCGTTTATAAAGCTCGACTTGTCGCAAAGAAGTTTCCGCCAAGTTCAAGGAGTTGACTGCGATGAGATTGTCTCATCTGTAGCGATGCTAAAAGTCTATTAAAATTTTGTTAGCAGTTGCTGCATTTTTCGATTAGGAAATCTGGCAGATGGATGACAAAACAAGGTTTCCGTAATGGTTTCTGTGAGGAAGAGTTGTATGTGATACAACCAGAAGGTTTTGTCAATCCTAAGGATGCTAATAATATGCAAACTCCAACGATCCTTCTATGGACTGGAGCAAGAATCTCGGAGTTGGAATATATGCTTTGATGAGGTGATCAAAGTGTTTAAGTTTATACAAAGTTTATGAGAAACTTGTATTTGCAAGAAAGTGAGTGGGAGCACTATAGAATTTCTTATAAGAATATGTAGTTGACATATTATTGATCGGAAATGATGTAGAATTTCTGGAAGAGCATGAAGGGTTGTTTGAAAAGAGTTTTTTCAAAGGAAGACCCAGATAAAGCTACTATTTTATTGAGCATCAAGATCTATAGGGATAGATCAATTCGCTTGATAAGTTTTTTCGACGAAGACATACCTTGACAAGTTTTTGAAGGAGTTCAAAATAGATGGGTCAAAGAAGGAGTTCTTGACTGTATTGTAAGGTGTGAAATTGAGTAAGACTCAATACCCGACCACGGCAGAAGATAAAGAAGAGATGAGTGTCATCTCCTATGCTTTAGCCATAGGCTCTATATAGTATGCCATGTTGTGTACCGCACCTATGTGTGCCTTGCCATGAGTCTGTCAAGGGGTACAAGAGTAATCCAAGAGTGGATCACTGGACAATGGTCAAAGTTATCCTTAGTAACTTGAGAACTAAGGAAATATTTCTCGATTATGGAGGTGATAAAGAGTTCATCGTAAAGGGTTACGATGATGCAAGCTTTAACTCCAATCCGGATGACTCTTAGTAGAAATCTGGCTACGTATAGTGGAGCAGCCATTTGGAATAGCTCCAAGTGGAGCGTGGGAGCAGTATCTACAACTATGACATGGAAAGTTTTCAAGGTACACACGTATGTGAATGTCGCAGACCCGTTGACTAAAAACCTCTTCCACAAGCAGAACATGAAGAAACCCCAGAACTTATTGGGTGTTAATCACATGATGATATGATCACATGGTGATGTAAGTGTTAATCACATGGTGATGTGAACTAGATTATTGACTCTAGTGCAAGTGGGAGACTGTTGGAAATATGCCCTAGAGGCAATAATAAAATGGTTATTATTGTATTTCCTTGTTCATGATAATTGTCTATTGTTCATGCTATAATTGTGTTAACCGGAAACCATAATACATGTGTGAATACATAGACCACAACATGTCCCTAGTGAGCCTCTAGTTGACTAGCTCGTTGATCAATAGATGGTCGCGGTTTCATGACCATGGACATTGGATGTCGTTGATAACGGGATCACATCATTAGGAGAATGATGTGATGGACAAGACCCAATCCTAAGCATAGCACAAGATTGTGTAGTTCGTTTGCTAAAGCTTTTCAATGTCAAGTATCGTTTCCTTAGACCATGAGATTGTGCAACTCCCGGATACTGTAGGAATGCTTTGGGTGTGCCAAACGTCACAACGTAACTGGGTGGCTATAAAGGTGCACTACGGGTATCTCCGAAAGTATCTGTTGGGTTGGCACGAATCGAGACTGGGATTTGTCACTCCGTGTGACGGAGAGGTATCTCTGGGCCCACTCGGTAAGACATCATCATAATGAGCTCAATGTGACTAAGGAGTTAGCCATGGTATGATGTATTACGGAACGAGTAAAGAGACTTGCCGGTAACGAGATTGAACAAGGTATAGGGATACCGACGATCGAATCTCGGGCAAGTACCATACCGATAGACAAAGGGAATTGTATACGGGATTAATTGAATCCCCGACATCGTGGTTCATCCGATGAGATCATCGTGGAGTACGTGGGAGCCAACATGGGTATCCAGATCCCGCTGTTGGTTATTGGCCGGAGAAGTGTCTCGGTCATGTCTACGTGTCTCCCGAACCCGTAGGGTCTACACACTTAAGGTTCGATGACGCTAGGGTTATAGGGAAATGGTATACGTGATTACCGAAGGTTGTTCGGAGTCCCGGATGAGATCCCGGACGTCACGAGGAGCTCCGGAATGGTCCGGAGGTAAAGATTGATATATAGGAAGTCCAGTTTTGGTCACCGGAAAGTTTTCGGGCTCATCGGTAGTGTACCGGGAGTGCCGGGAGGGTGCCGGAGGACCCCCGAGAGGGGTGTGACGACCAAAGGACCTCATGGGCCCTTAGAGGAGGTGTGCCAGCCCATATTGGGTCGGCCAAGACCATCTATGTGGTCCCATGTGGCTGGAGATAAGGAGATAAGGCAAAAAGGATTTAAAAGGAGGAGATCCACCTCCCTTGTGGGAGGTGGACTCTCCCTTTAATTCGGCCGGCCCTCTCCTCTTTGGAGTAGAGTCCAAGCCAGCCCTCCACGTCCCTCCTCCTATATATACTTGAGGTTTTGGATGTTTTGAGTGAAGATTTGATCTCTCTCTCTCACGGCGAAGCCCTACCTCTCTTCTTCCTCCTCCGCAGCGCTTAGGCGAAGCCCTGTCGGAATACCTTGCTTCTCCACCACCACCACGCCGTCGTGCTGCTGTTGGAGCCCTTCCCACACCTCTCCTTCCTCCTTGCTGGATCAAGGTGTTGGAGACGTCACCGGGCTGCACGTGTGTTGAACGCGGAGGTGCCGTCCGTTCGGCACTTGATCGGATCTACCGCGATCTGAATCGCTGCGAGTACGACTCCATCAACCGCGTTCTTGTAACGCTTCCGCTTAGCGATCTTCAAAGGTATGAAG
The DNA here is from genome assembly GCA_022496015.1 of Hordeum marinum. Lineage (NCBI taxonomy): Eukaryota > Viridiplantae > Streptophyta > Magnoliopsida > Poales > Poaceae > Hordeum > Hordeum marinum. The sequence continues at coordinate 477,303,677 of CM039673.1, read as the reverse complement.
ATGCAATCTCTCCCCTCTCGTTGCTGGTTTCTCCATAGATAGATCTTGGTGAACGTAGGAAAATTTTGATTTACTACTACGTCTCCCTACAATAACTTAAGAGTGTTTAGTTCTTGATTTAGTCATTCTATTTCCAACTTATCATCATCACATGACTTATCTAGACTAGAGTAATTACTAGCAAGTTCATCTTGACTAACATTACTAGATTTGTCAAATAGCAAGTCATCTTCAATTAACAAGTCATCCTCATCACTATTGAAATCAAGATACTCGGGGTGTGATACCTTGGGGATTTTAGCCATGAAGCAACATCCACTCCCTTCATTGGGTGAATCAAATATGTCGTAGGAGTCGGTTTTCACTAGTGCAAGTCTAGCAACACCTTCATCTTGACTATAGTTGTAGTTGGAGTGGTAGCTTCTCTCGGAGTGGTTGTCGGATTAGGAGCCGGAAACCCATTCACCAACATGAGATTGATGTCTTCTTCTTGAGTAGCTCTTGGTGTACTTGCCCTTCTTCTCCGAGTCCTTACTTCTCCTTGAGGGTCTTCGTTCATAACGATCATCCCTACTCCTTCTCTCTCTTCAAGGTGACTCGTCTCTTGAGCTTCGTCTTCTTGGTGACTCTTATTTTCTTTTGTAAGGATCCCTGCACTCATTGGAGTAGTGTCTGGGCTTCCCAAAATTGTAGCAGTTTCGGTCATTGTCGTGGATTTGTCACGGCAGATGTCCGGGTGAACGGACTTAGGTTCGGGGCAGAAGCGCAACTATGTGGCGGCTTGAAGGGGTTGGTCGGAATCGAGAGACGTGGAGTTTACCCAGGTTCGGCCCCTCCGATGGAGGTAAAAGCCTACATCCTGATTTTCTGGTATTAATGATGAAGGAGATCTCTCAGTTACAAGGGTGTTGTTTGCTACCTCTAATCACGAGAGCCTCTAATCTATCTATCTCTAATCTCTTGTGTCTGTCTAAACTTGTGGACTTGTGAACTTGTGAATCTAGGGGTGCTCTACCCCTGGCCTTATATAAGTGGAGAAGGTAGGTTTACAAATAGAGTCCTACTAGGAGTAGGAGTAGGACTAGTCTCTCTAGAATCCTATTCCGGGTCTTGTTTCCTTTGGCAGGGAGTCTTTCTCTCTTTGGGCCTTCTCTTGTGAGCCGCCTGGTGCTGGCTTACGCGCCGGGTCTTGGGCCTGGTCGTCCTACGACCCGCATGCCAGGTCATTAACAAAATGTCATGTCTTTACCAGGTCTCCTGTGAGTCGCCAGGCCGGGTCATACCACGGGGTATATCCCCAACATTAGCCCCCAGGTTAGCTTGAATTTATTCATGCTAAGCTCCTGAAATAAGAATAACAAATATGTTAAGTGGTCGGCTTGCTCCTTTGGCTGGCTTATAAAATGGCTCCTCAGAAATCCGGGTCTTTTTTGCATATGAATGAGTTGTCTTGATAATCATCTTGCTTGTCAATGTCCTTTGAAAAAATATTGAGAATAGAACACCCATATGCCATTGAGTCGGCTTCCAATACTCTTGGCGGGTCATCTCCGCCGGGTCATAATCATTGATGATGCCGGGTCATTATCGCTGGTTATGCCGGGTCAAATAACTAGAATCCATCTGACTTGATAAACATATTGGGATGAAAATCCATCTGATGTAAAAACAGACTTCCATTGTTGTGAAGTAGGGCGGCTTATCTAAACTCCGGCGGGTTATGATCTTTTTATAACATCGGGTCATGAATGTTGGTGATGCCGGGTCAAACAACTGAACTCCATAATTAACATCTTGAAAATTCTCCTCAAAGTTTTTGATATGTCCATATTACCTGTAGCCCCCAAGCTCCGAAATTATCCATGATAACTTGGTGCTTTGCAATACTATTTCGGACTATGTAGCCCCCAAGTGCCGGGTTGTCCTGCATGCAGCAACCTGGGACTTATAACTGTCTTATACCTTATGAAACTTCAGCAGCTGTAGCCCCCAAGGGCCGGCTCATCAGTATGTGACGGGCCGGGTCTTCAATTTGAACCATATAATCTATTTGAACAGCTGAATATTGTAGCCCCCAAGTGCCGGGTCGCACACCTGCGGCGACTTCGGACTTTAGAAAATTTGTTCTTCGCGGTGTAGCCCCCAAGTGCCGGGTCAGTAAGAATTACTGGGCTGGGACTTAAAAATATAGAAAGGCCAGCTCATCTCCTTGATATAATATGGTCTTGATGACAATGTAATGATTTGAAAACCCGGCTTGCATTAGCCCCCAAGTGCCGTGGTGCATGCTTGCAGCGACATGGGACTTGCATAATTGATATAAACTGGACTTGATAGTGTAGCCCCCAAGTGACGGCGACTTGGGACTATGTAAGAATAATATGACTTACCATAATTTGTTGAATGAATCCTTGACCGTGGTTGTAATATAACCCGGATTGAATATCCTTGAATAATTCCTTTGACTTTGACATGAAATCCCTGCTCGTGGTTGCGATGCAACCCGACAAATATATGTTGGAGAAATCCATGAGTGTTATAGATTACTAGAGAGCACATTTGAAGAAATCCGAGAACCGGTCAATTAGATGACACGGCATTATATCTGACAAGGCGGCTCTTGAAAAATAATAAATTCTCCGAGCTCGCTTGAAAACCCAATTTTTTAGTACTGGTTATGATAAACCATGAAGATCCAGCCAAGTTGGCTATTAAAGATCCATTTGTTCTTTGCAGAAGTTTAACAGCGGCTCATCTTAAGAGATAAAACCTGCAAAAATAAACAAGACAGAATATATTCTGCATTGTTGTAAGCGCGTCTTGAAAAAGCACAACCTGGAGATGTTATATCTTTCATAACATTGCTCCTTTCATAATCTTGCTCTGACCCGGCTTGATAAGCCGGCATGACATGTGAATATGATGCAATGTACGATGCAATGTATGATGCTATGTATGATGAAATGTATGATGCAATGTATGATGATCTTGCTTTTCCTTCTTGTCTTCCAAAACTCATATGATGGTTCTTCCTGGCTGGACTCGATGCTTGAACTCATACCAGTGCAGGATCTCTTGATGAGATTTTCTGGTAGAGCACAACGAACCAAAAAAGAGACACATCTGTCGGTTCTACTGGGTGGACTCATTGCTTGAACTCAAAGCAACACTCGGTTTCCAGGCGAGAATTGATGAGCGCAACGCCCTAGAAAGAGACACAGACGTTGGTTCCGCCGAGAGGACTCGCTACTTGAACTCATAACAATGCTCGTTTTCGAGGCGAGGATTGATGAGCGCAGCATCCTAGCTAGATACACAGCAGGGCATGAGTATCCCTAGTAGCCCGTAAACTGCTTCTCATGTGACATACGGAGAGTCGACAGTAGATGAGAGAGTTTATCCTCACTTTCCATAAGCCGGCCCTCATGTGACAAGAACCGCCGGTTTAACCTTAACTGGTACAGGGTCTCTATCGAGATTGGCCGTCAATTTCTTTGAACCGGCTCAGGGTCTCTAGCCGAGATTAACTGGTAAGAGTTCGGCGGGTCACATAGCGGAGCAGCATCAACTTACAGGCAGGTTTAACCCGAGCTTGCGGTGGCTTAAGAGCCGATCAAGAGGGTATGTAAGCTAAATCCGGTGGGTTGGAAGCCCCCAAATGATCTTGTTGACGGAGTCAACTTTTTGCACAATCTTGTAAGCCGCCATCTCGTAAAACACCATCTTGTATGAAGAAACGGCAGAAGCTCTAAGTGATTTTATGATGATCCAATAAATCCGGGCACCTATGTTTGAATGGTGCATCATGGCGGTTCGTCTTCTTGGACAACTTTTTTTTAATCTTCCGCCAATAATGTAATAGCCCCCAGGATTGGGCTTGCTCTTGCAAAGACCCGGGGTTCTCGTTGAAAACGACCAAATGAGTCTCGTCATGTCTGTAGCCCTCGAGTCTTAAGTTGACTCGAAAAGGCGGCTTGAGAGTCTCCACTGATGGTCGAGGTTAACCGTGGCGGGTTATAGATGATCCCGTATGAATTGTTTCAATGATCCGGTCGATGGTTTTTTCCGGCTGGTTGTTAAAGTTAACCAAACTGTAGTAGCGGCGACTTGTGCGCCTGTCCATTGGGCAGCTCATATAGACGAACACTGCACCGACATGCTGTAGATCAGATTGCGGGCAGCAGCGTATGTGCGTCCGTTGGGCGGCTCTTATAGGCGAGCACTGCACCGATATGATGAGGTAGAATCAGACTATGGATGGCGCCGTGCGTGCATTCGTTGGGCGGCTCATACAGGCGAGCACTGCACCTATTATGCCAATGTATATTGGACCGCAGGGCGGCAATTCAGAGCCATTCGTTGGGCGGCTTGTATTGGTGTATGCAACCACTGGTGTGTTGATGTAGACGTAGAAACCAGCCGCGATATTGTAAGCCGATGCTGTTGTGGAAGACGCCACGGCGTTATAAGCCGGCGCGGATGGCAAGAGACGGCCACGGCTTTGTAAACTGGCGCGGATGGCGAGAGATGGCCATGGCGTTGTAAGCCGGTGAAGTCGCGAGAGACGGCCGCGGCGTTGTAAGCCGGTGCGGTCGTGAAAAACGGTTGCGGCATTGTAAGCCGGTGCAGTCGCGAGAGACGGCCGCGGCGTTGTAAGCCAGTACGGTCGTGAGAAACGGCCGCAACATTGTAAGCCGGTGCGGTCGCGAGAGACGGCCGCGGCATTGTAGCCGGTTTGGTCGCGCGAGTCGTCGGTGGCGTTTGAAAACCGGCGAGAATGACGAGTCGGGCATGGCGTTTGTTAGTGCAGACCATACCGCGGATACGGCGGCTTGCCGCACTCTTTCGGCGGCTCATACTGGTGGGTGAGCAGGTGCGGTATCGGCAAGTTTGATGTAGACCGTTCGTGGGGGGCGGCGACTCACGTGCGTCCATCGAGCAATGCAACACGCTGACGTGCGCTCTAACTCCGCGGTATCATGCCACATGAATAATTGTCCTACGTAATTTTTTTTACAAAGACAGAGTAATTTGTTCTCACAAAAAATCATATGTGTTTAAGTAAATAGATTGAGTCGATATCACCTGATATTATTTATTTATTTTTTGGATGAACTTGGACGTAACAACCCGAGTTTTAGGCATGAAGATCGATCCACTCCCAAAAATTCTGATTATATTTGTACGAAACAGCTTTGAATGGTGTCAGTAACTTCTCTTCTCGTTGGTACACATGGTACAGCGACCGCCCGTGTATCCTCTTGAACAAACATGAAGCCATCTCACGTTGGGACTTGTGCCTTTGTGGAATAGTGGCACTAATTCTTTTCCTTTTTGTTCCTTTTTCGATCTTGCAAGCAAGATGAACGTAACGGTATTGACATGCAGCCAGTAGCAAATGTCCAGTAGAGCTCAATTCGATGGGAGGCGTGGTATTAACGGCAACAACGTGCATAGGTCTCGCCCTGGCTGCACCAATTCATGCGATTATGCTGCGTCCGGTGTCCTTCAATATTTTTTTTTCTAGCGATGAATTTGCACGGCCGGCGGCTGCGCACGAATTGGCCGCACATGGTTGTATGTACACGCGTCATGCGTGGCCTCTGATTTTGTGAGCTGGGAGGAGCAATGCACTAATTTGATTTGTGGCCCTAAACCTTCACGTGCATATATAGCACCAGGAACCAAAAAATAAAATTGTAGTATGAGTACTAGTTGAAGTAGTACTGTATCCAACTATACTTGGTCGATTCGGTCCTCTCGTGTGAAAAAGTCGTACAGCGACAACGACAGCTCGCCGGACTCGATGCATGTGCTATCCTTGGTTTCTGCCGCCGTGATTAACTTTAGGAGCTTCGAACTTTGACTCGGGCACGAACAACAGATCCATCCAGTCATGTCAGTTTTGGCGATTTGTACCTTGTATCAATTGATTTCGGATGCGAGACCCTAATCTGTCGCAAAGCTTGATTTTTGCCGACTCTGCCTAAGGTTGTTTTCTGCCGGGTTATCTCGTGTGATCGTTTCATCCGGACTCTTCTTCATACAGCATATTGCGAACTTCTCGATCCTTAAAGAAATCGCTTCAAGAACACAATACCACTGCGCAGGCCCCACGGTGGGCGCCAACTGTCGTGGATTTGTCATGGCAGATGAACGGATGAACGGACTTAGGTTCGGGGCAGAAGCGCAACTATGTGGCAGCTTGAAGGGTTGGTCGGAATCGAGAGACGTGGAGTTTACCCAGGTTTGGCCCCTCCGATGGAGGTAAAAGCCTACATCCTGCTTGTCTGGTATTGATGATGAAGGAGATTTCTCGGTTACAAGGGTGTTGTTTGCTACCTCTAATCACTAGAGCCTCTAATCTGTCTATCTCTAATCTCTTGTGTCTGTCTAAACTTGTGGACTTGTGAACTTGTGAATCTAGGGGTGCTCTACCCCTCCTTATATAAGTGGAGAGGGTAGGTTTACAAATATAGTCCTACTAGGAGTAGGATTAGGACTAGTCTCTCTAGAATCCTATTCCGGGTCTTGTTTCCTTCGGTAGGGAGTCTTTCTCTCTTTGGGCCTTCTCTTGTGAGCCGCCTGGCGCCGACTTACATGCCGGGTCTTGGGCCTGGTTGTCCTACGACCCGCCTGTCGGGTCATTAATAAAATGTCATGTCTTTACCTGGTCTCCTGTGAGTCGCCAGGCCGGGTCATATCGCGGGGTATATCCCCGACAGTCATGACTTGACGAACGCTTCTCTTCATATCTTGAGTTGGAGCTTCGATCTTTGCTTCTATTCTTGTAGAACTTGTTGAATTTCTTGACCATGATGTTTATCTCTTCATTTATGACAAGGTTGTCGCTTGAGGTAGCGGGAGCATCACTTGTGGTTTTGTAAGCGCCGCTAGACTTGTGGTAAAGTTCTTCCTTGTCCTTGAGTGTCATCTCATGAGCAACAATCCTTCCAATTACTTATGTGGTCTTGAGATCCTTGTGGTTGGGTATTATTTGGATCAATGTGTATACGGTGTCATATCGATCATCCAAGGCTCGAAGTATCTTCTTGATGATGAGTTTGTCGGTCATTTCTTTGCTTCCTAGGCCGGCAATCTCATTGGTGATGAGAGCTAGCCTAGAATACATCTCAACGACTCCTTCACCACCCTTTATCTTGAACTTGTCAAGTTGACATTGAAGAACATCCAACTTGCATTCTCTCACAGATTCGATAACTTCATGCATATCAACCAAAGTATCCCAAATCTCTTTTGCATTCTGAAGACGGCTGATTTTGTTGAATTCTTCAAGGCATAGGCAGTTGAAGAGAATGTCACATGCTTGAGCATTGAGTTGCAATATCTTCAATTCTTCCACAGTCGCTTCGCGAGCCGGTTCCCTTCCATCCGCAAAGAATTAAACTTGCAATCCAATACGAACAACAAGCCAAACGGCAGGGTTATGACCAAGAACATGCATTTTCATTTTGTGCTTCCAACTAACAAAATTAGTGCCATCAAAGTACGGACCTCTACGGTGATAATTTTCCTCACTAGACACCATACTCTCCTAGGTTGTGAGACCCATGCGATGGAGACCAAAGCTCTGATACCACTTGTAGGATCAAAAGTACTGATAGAGGGGGTGATTAGAATACTTGACCAAATAGAAATCTACCTTTTCCCAATTTTAATTCTTGGCAGATTTTAGCATTCATAGAATGTCAAGTACACCCTACACATGCATGTCTACGAGTATAGCAGCAGAAAGTAAAGACAAGCGTGTAAGTAAAGGAAGGGTAGGAAGATCAAACGCAATAGGAGAGACGATGATTTTTTCCCGTGGTTCCGATAGGTGATGCTATAGTACGTCCACGTTTATGGAGTCTTCAACCCACGGAGGGTAACGGTCGCGAGAGTCCACGGAGGGCTCTACCCACAGAGGGTTCCACAAAGAAGCAACCTTCACTATACCATGATGGCCTACGTCCATGGAGGACTAGCCTAACTCGGGGTAGATCTTCACGAAGTAGGCGATCTCCTTGCCCTTACAAACTTCTTGGTTCACTCCACAACACAAACTAGGAGGCTCCTAAGAGACACATAACCAATCTAGGAGGCACCACCCTCCAAAAGGTAATAGGCTCGATTGTGTCGATGAACTCCTTGCTCTTGTGCTTCAAGATGATAGACTCCGCAACACACAATCACTCTCTCACAGATTTGGCTTGGTAGAAGATATTGATTGGGTGGAAAGCAACATGAGTAGGTGTCCCTCTCTTAGAAAATCAGTAGGTATGAGTGGGGAACTTTTCTGAGTGCTTCTCTTTCGAGTGAGTGGTGGTGGAGGGGATCTCCAAAAATCCAACCGTTACACACAAAATGACCAACTCGGTGACACGGATGTGTTAATCTTGGTGGTACCGAAATGACCAAAAGGTGGCAACTTTTGAATCTCGATGAGACCGATATAGGAAACTCGGTTGCACCGATAAGGTGACCATGGTCAGATTGCCCAATCTCGGTGATGCCAATCCAACAATCTAGAAGGGATCGATATTGTGAATTTGCGTAACAGAAAGTTGGCAACCTAAACTCGGTGGCACCGAAATGGAATCAGTTGCTCCGAAGTGGCTAGGGTTTGGCTGAGTCTGTCTAGGGTTTGGAATCAGTGGCACCGAGTGGAAAATGTTGGTTGCATCAATTTTGAAAATTTGGCTTTGGACAGACTTTTGTGAAGAGCTAGTGGATTTATGTGGTGACTATCATGTGTGCACGTATGAGCATTTCGTTCACCGACAAACCTTACCCTCTTTTAATAGTATTGGCTTTCCTATGGACTGAAAGTGATTTCTCACGAAAGATAAAATGTAGAGTCCTTTGCTTGAAGCTTTGCCAATCTATTTCCTTGCATCTTGGGGTATTCCACAATCCTTATGCCAACCCATCATTGAACTTTTCCTGAAACATACTTAGTGGAAACATTAGTTCAATGACATATATGTTGTTATTAATTACCAAAACCACCAAGGGAGCAAATGTGCTTTCAATACCCCAAGCCCAAGTTTGTTCCTCAAAGGGAGAAGTATGAAAATACTCTTCCCAAGGGAACAAAAGCTCAAGATGACCTTCCACCACAAGACGACAAGCTCAAGGGCAAGAACAAGGTTCAAGAGGACACTCACTCATATGAAGATGAATCCCAAGCTTTGGTGAAGTGGGTTTCCAAGTCTACTTCAATATCAACTTCTACAAGTGCCACTTCAACACCAAGGATCCCCATCAACTTGATGTGGGTCCCGAATAAGAAGAACTAGAGAAGTTCTTGAGGGGTGACTCCACCAACGAAATTCACTCATATTCATTATTGGAAGAACTGGTTGCAATCAACATCAACATTATGCAATAGTCCAAGGAGTCGCACATACCCTCAAAGGTAAGCAAGGGACAAGGTAATCAACAAATCCATGGACATCCTCATGTATGCTTTGCACTCCATGTCCATATATATCCTTGTATTTGTCTCTTGTGTGTTGGGACTAACCCGTGTAGGTGAGAAGAGTAAGAAACAACAAGGATGCTCCCAACTCATGGTGATCTTCATCAACTTTGAGCATCCACCGCTACATCATCTACATGAAGTCTTCATCGATAAAACCCAAGGTTAGTTTATTCCTCTCAAGGGGGGATGTCACATCAAGGGTGAGCCTTACTATAAGAATTGAGTCAAAGCATCTCATAGTATGTGACCGCATTAACAAGCTTTATGTAAAAGTGGTAACCCCACTCGTGCTTAAACGATGAGTATGACCTATGATCAAGTATTCTTACTTGGCTCCTAAGTCAATATACTCATATGTAGATGACTACGTCATCGCCAAAATATTTGATAGATGCTAGTATGTATGTGCATGTTTGCCATAATTTCATTTCACATCTTATTGTGTGAGCATGTTGGTCTGCATTTCTTTACCCACTCGAGGACATCCAATTGTTGCTATTTAGACTTTGATTTTTCTTTTACCAATTGGATGGACAAGAATGCCTAGGACCCTTCTCTAGATATTTATGCTTTCTCACCACATACTCTATTCATGCCGCATCACAAAATGTGAACAGGTACTTTTCGATCTCTGTGTGTGAGGAGCACTCGGAGTTCCATATCGACAAAGGACTACCATTAAAACCTCCCAAGTGCATCTCAGCGGAACCAATCCAAAATCCTTGGCCTCACCAAATGCCTAGGGTTGATCTGGTTTTTCACCTCGGTAGCATCGATTCCATTTTCCTGGTTACACCGAGTTTTCCTGTCAGCTGACAGTTGAGGAACTCGGTGACATCGAAAAGTTAGAATCGGCGTCACCGACAGCCACGGGTATATAAAGAGTCGGACCCGACTTTTGAAAATTCTTTCTCAAACGTCATCCCCTCCAAAACCTCAACTGTCGAACAAGACCCCTCGTCATTGCCTTCGTCTTCCCGAGAGCCTCCGCCGTTGGAAGTCCATGCCGTGGACGAAATCTTCACCCACGTCGCCGCCGTAGCGAGATCGTCACCAAGTTAGGGTACGATTTCGACCCCTCATGCGCTCCCCTCTCCGAATCTTGCGCATTAGGACTTTTCCATCTATAAGCCAAACATTGAGATTGATCTATCCACAATAAAATTCATTAGAATAGCGAACATGCGATTTTTTAGGGTTTGCCGTCCGTCACCTGAATCTCGGTGACACCGAAGCAGAAGAATCGACATCACCGATTCACCTTTTCTGGTTAGTTGAGAACAACCTCGGTGAAACCTAGTGCACATTTTTGGTCTCACTGAAATGTGGTGCAAAGTTTCTGTTGTGCAGGTTGTTAGTCTCGGTGGCTCCGAAAAGTTTGCATCGGTTGTACCGGCATTCATTTGGCAGAATGCAATTCTTAAGAAATCTTTTGTTCAAACTTTGAAATTTTTCTGCATTTTGTGATGACTCAACCCCTTGTACTCCTCTATATTTTGTTCACAGGGTCAGAGATGTCTGCTTCAGAGGATAGCTAGAATGATTTCAGAGAGTAGAATGTTGACATGAGCTCAGGCACTAGTCCTGAAGGGAGCTATGATGATGTTCCTAGCTCACCTGATCTACCCAAAGCTGCAACCAGGGCAAGGAGGAATCTCAACTCAGATGAGGAAGATGAGGACTTTGTTCCAGATGATGTGCCTCCCAAGGCTAAGTAGGACAAGTCTGTCAGGAAGCCCACTGCTGAGGCGACATCTTCCAAGAAGGTGGTCAGGAAGGAGTATGCCCCCTCAAACACAGTGAGAGCACCTACAAGCTCCAAGGGCACCATGACCATTGAGCCTCCCAAGAAGTCCATGCCCAAGAAGGTGGGAGAGAAGAAGAGGAGGGAGAGGAAAATCTCAGTCCAAGTCACTAGGAAATTTGCTACCATGGTGAGGACTCCAGAGCAAAGTGAGGCAGAAGAGGAGGAAGAGCCAGCTGCCAAGGCTCCTCCCAAGAAGAAGCAAAAGAAGTTGTTGTCTGATGCTATGCCTAGCCAAGAAGCACCCAAGGGCAAGCCTACTGGATCAAAGAAGCCTTATGCACCCAAGCCCAAGAAGTTCTCCAGAGAGATTCCAGCTTCTGAGAAGAACAATGGATCCACCTCCAGAGATCTAGAGGAGGATGATATGACAGCTTTGATGAAGCTAAGACCACACCTTCCAGTGCATAATGCCAGCCGTCTGTAGGCTGAGAACATGAAGAAGAGGAAGGACCAAGAGCTGAGAGAATGGAGAGCGATTGATCCATATTCATAGAGGAAGAAGACTGTTATGGACTACAGGTTCTACACCAAAGAACAGCAAGACTTCTATGAGACTGTATTGCTTGACAAGAGCCCTGTTGTGAGTGACATGAGGTATTTGGATTGGAAGCACATCAAGGACAATGAAGATTTCTTCCCATGTGTGCAAGACAACTTCCATTGCATTGGTCTGGATGAATTTGTTGGCAAGGAGCTCACAGCTTGGAATGATGAGATGATCATGCAATTCTACTCCACTGCATATTTCTATGGAAATGGTAGAATTGTATGGATGATTGAAGGTGCCAGGTATGATTCCTCAGTTGAGGAATGGGCTGCCATCTTAGGAGTCCCAAAGGTTGATGGTGATATTGATGTCTATTCTGAGCCCAAGTCTAACCATAAGGAGATGAAGAATATGTACAAGGAGATTCCTGTTGCACATCTGAAGTCTCACAAGCTAGGATCAATCTATTTCCTTTAGGCTGGTCTACGCACGATCAACACTATCTTGAGGCACACTTTAATGCCTAAGTCTGGAGATGAGAAGATGATTCGAGGCTACTCCATCAACATGCTGCTCCATCTAGATCAACACACCAGATTTAAGTGATGGACTTGATTGTGGAGACTAGGAAGAGGGTTGCTGCTGATTAGAAGCGCTCTTGTCGCTATGCACCCTACATTCATATGCTTATCAACTCCAAGATGGAGAAGCACATCTTTGCGCTTGATCGACCACATTTGCCACTCTTGCCGGAGCTCGAGGATAACATTGTGGTGATGAACCCAGATCATGCCACATCAGCTACAACACAGGCACATTCTAAGGCAGCCAGAGACACTAGTGCTCAGACGCCCATGTCTAGGAGTGAGCAGATGGATCTTCGTCTTAGCTTCGTGCTCAGCATGCAGAAGAACATCACCACCATTGTGAAGAACCAAGAGAGCCTCTTAAGGATTGTTGAAGACAAGTTTCACATTATGAACAACAAGGTTGATGGGCTTAGAAAGACTGTTAATGAGCTCAAGAAGGAAGTGGATGAAGCACCTATTCGTCGCACCTCTTCAGAGTCTAATTCTGATGATGATGAGGATCATGCACCTCTCAGGACGAGCACTCAGTTTACTACTCAAGTTAGATCAGCTACAGTGCCAGCTCTAGAGTTGAGGCCTTCTTTGTCAGCACCAGCTTCAGCTCCTTCAGCTCCAGTTCCTCCAGTTGCTACACCAAATCTGTCCATGACATCAGCCGAAGTCTTCACCGATGCAGTTCTCTCAACTCCAACTTCATCTACCGAAGGAGATCAGCCCCAAAAGAGCATTTAGCTTTATACCTTTGAACTTTTTGGTAACTTTTTGCCAAAGGGGGAGAAGTTGTATAGATCATTTAGGGCTTCGAGAGAGAGAGAGAGAGTTGGTTTTTATTGCTTTTTCAAAACATTTGCTATCTTTTGGTTTGGATGTGTTAAACTTTGTTGGTGTTTGATCATACACTTGATGTGTGTTGCTACTATTTCCTATCTCTATGATGCTTATGAGATGATCGTTCACCTTTTCTTGATTGTGTTGTGCTATGATATTCACTCTTATTATTCTCGCACACCACCAAGATGTATGTGACATGGGAGAAGTGCCCCATGTACCTAATCGATTGTGCATTTGCATTCAAACGCAAATACAAAATGATGCACAAATTTAGGGGAGCTCTTGCTTATCACATACTTCTCAAATCGATGATTATATTCGTTGATTATATCATTTGTCGAAGCTTTGATCAATATGTTGTCATCAATTACCAAAAAGGGGAAGATTGAAAGCACATTTGCTCCCTTGGTGGTTTTGATAATTAATAACAACATATATACCATTGAACTAATATTTCCACTAAGCATATTTCAGGAAAGTTCAGTGATGGGTTGGCAAAAGGATTATGGAGAAACCCCTAGGTGTAAGAAAATGGATTGTCAAAGCTTCAAGCAAAGAGGACTCTACATTTTACTCTGTGAAAAATCACTTTGAGTCCATAGGAAAGCCAATACTAGTAAAAGGAGGTAAGGTACTATTGGTGAAGAAGATGCTCAAATGTGCACAAGTGATAGTCACCAAAAACACCCACATACTCCTCCACAAAAATCTATCTAAGCCAAACATCAAAATCGGTGCTACCAAGATTTCCTATTCGGCCCTACCAATTTCCATCCTAAGACAGAGTTAAGCCAAACCCTAGATTTTCGGTGCAACCGATACCAAATCAGTGGAACCGAGTTTGGGTGGCAAACCTACTGATGTCTGACTGCACAAAATTGGTGCGACCGAGTTTGTTGCATCAGCGCCACTGAGTTTTGCCATCTGACCGTTGCCCACCTTTTGGTGTCACCGAGAAGTTCATATCGGCCTCACCGAGATTCAAAAGTTGTCACCTTTGGATCACTTCAGTACCACCGATATTCACACATCGGTGTCACCGAGTTGGTCACTTAAGATGTAACGGTTGGATTTTTGGAGATGCCTATATATACCCCTCCACCACCACTCACTCGAAAGAGAAGCACTCAGAATAGATCCCCACTTATCCCATCAGATTTTCTGAGAGAGAGCCACCTACTCATGTGTTGAGATCATGCCATTCCATTCCAACCATATGAATCTTGATCTCTAGCCTTCCCAAGTTGCTTTCCACCCAATCAATCTCTTCCACCAAATTCAAACCTATGAGAGAGTGATTGAGTGTTGAGGAGTCTATCATCTTGAAGCACAAGAGCAAGGAGTTCATCGACATTATCGAGCCTATTACCTTTTGGATGGTGGTGCCTCCTAGATTGGTTAGGGGTCACTTGGGAGCCTCCTACTTCGTGTTGTAGAGTGGACCAAGAAGTTTGTAGGGCAAGGAGATCGCCTACTTCGTGAAGATCTACCCCGAGTTAGGCTAGTCCTCCGTGGACGTAGGCCATTATGGTATAGTCAAGGTTGCTTCTTCGTGGAACCCTCCATGGACTCTCGCGACCGTTACCCTCCGTGGGTTGAAGACTCCATAAACGTGGATTGACGATAGCAACACCTATCGGAACCATGGGAAAACTCTTCTTGTCTTAAAATTGTGTTTGATCTTCCTACCCTTCCTTTACTACTCATGCTTGTTTTTATGTTCCGCTGCAATACTCGTAGACATGCATGTGTAGGGTGTGCTTGACTTGCTATAAATGCTAAAATCTGCCAACACTTAAAATTAGGAAAAGGTAGATTTTTATTTGGTCAAGTAGTCTAATCACCTCTCTCTAGACCTACTTTCGATCCTATAACGCCCTCTTCTTATGGTGACGCAAGTAAGTCATTTAGGATGTTTTGATGTTTCTTAGGTCCGGATTTGGTTGAATAGGCCTGGACAAAATTGAATTGGTTGCAATGTTTCCATGCGGAGCCATATATGTTAATTTCTTGTTGATACATATTATTTGTTCATATCTGGTTGTTGTCTGAGTAGGTGCGTATTTCCCTCTTGACACTTTGACTGTAATGACTGTGTTAGCAGTTATGAACAAAAAATATTAAAAATGGGGACACACCTTTAGACATGTTTGGGCGTTTGGGGTTTATATATAATCTGTATCTGTAGGTTTCTAGAATTGCTTGACCGAGTGAGACAATGCTTCCCTAGCGACACCGATAAAAATATATTCAAGGTTACTCGTATCAAGTCTAAACCTGCAATTCCCTTTCATGAACAGATCCTTTATAAATAGTTCACACAATACAAGTACAGTCATGTGGTTGTTTGATTATCTGTTTCATTACCTTAAACCAATCAAATAAGATATCCGAAATTTGTTTGCTAATAATGTTGCTTATATAGATAGATTGTATGCTTAATGCTCCACATTCTTAACTTTATGCAACTATTTTTTTTAATATCCTGAGACTTCGAAGCAGCCAAATGTTTTGTATTAAATATCAATTTTCTTTTTAGTAGGATATGTTGCCTGTGCTGGATGGACACAATGCTATCCTTGATTCCGTGTGTTCATTCTACGAAGGCCACATCCACCACTAACTCCTATGGTGCTCGAGTGGCTACTGCTGGTGAGGTCATTTGCACGACAGTTACACTCCTCTTACCTCCTTCCTCCCTGGCAAGATAAGAGGATTGATACCATGGTAACAGATACGAGACAACCTTACCATCCAATTTCAATGCTCCAAGGTCCTATATTGATCTCGATCAGACATGTGGAATGGGCTAACAAAATGTAAACAGATTCCTCTCATGCCCAGTACCAGTTTATATATGAACGGCGTAGCCGAAACAAATGAGCTTGTGAGTTTGTGTTCAAATCTATTTCTTCATTGACTCGGTGTTGTTAAATGTTCCCTGGACACTACAGCCAGGCCAACAATTAGTATGTTTGTTGTATAAGTGTCTGAAATTACCAAAGTTATTCAATGTTAACAGAAGTGGATCTGATCACCATCAACTGGTCCCAAAGCTTTCTCTTTATTCTTGCTTGTGAGCCTCGTGATATGGTTGAATAACAAATGTCTAATAAAATGCTCATGTTATCTGCCTAATATGTACTACATATGTGTCCCAATATTTTGGGTTTTGTAAGATGAAAATATTAAACTCTCTTTGTAAGATGGTAATATTTCCCACTTTGATTGTTAACAGGGAAAATTTATCATGTTTTATGACTTGCACATATTTATGGAAATTCCTACCATTCAATCCTAAATGAATGGGGACGGCAACGCGCGTCATCATGGTCTAGTATACATTAGTGCAGACACCTGTTGTCTATAACAACGCTCCATGTAAGCTCTAGACAGCACTAACAATATCCTTTACAATGGACAAACTCTTCGTTGTCTGTTAGGAGAAAAAGTTATTTTTTTAGAATGTTAGCAAGAAAAGGTCGATCAGGATTGGACTTGTAGAGTAGGAGATTCGACGATTCGGCTAAGTTGTGGGCGCAAACAGAAAATTACCGACGGTGCACACATACAATGGCAAAAGGCTGTCGCGATGATTTTGGGATACCGACTGTGTGCAAAACTACAGACACCCTCATTCTCTTTCCTCCATCTAGATAAATTTCTGACGTGATAGTTGTTGTAAACAGTTGAGTAGGCATCACTGGACATGCCTGATTTAGAGTTTAGGCCTGGCACCCAAGCCGAGCCTTAAGGCCAGCCCGATACGGTACGAGTTAGCACCCGGCCCATCCGGCCTTCTTAGGCACACATGGTGGAATTTTTTCATACGAAACTTTGCCTCTTTTTCCGTTTCTTATTCTTATTTTTTGTTAGATTTGTCTGTTTTTTTCTTAATTTTTTAGAATCTCCTGAATTTTAAAAATGCAGAAGGCCTGAAAGGCCGGAAATGAACGAGGCCTTCGGGCTGCCGTGCCGTGCCAAGGTCTGTTATATTTGCCTGCCGGCCCATATGGTCCAGTAGCTCCTTTCTCTATCCATCCCGGCGGCCCGACCAGACAGCTTCGCCTCGCCATGGCCGTCCCAACCCCAAGCTTTTCCGGTACCCGTCCAGGTCCCCAGTAAAAGCTTCCGCATGCGGCATCTCCTCCTCCCGGCACCTCACCAACGCCAAGCATCTCTTCTCGCTGTCCAAGTCCCGAGCCCCAGCGCAAGCTCCGGTCTCCAGATCCCCGCTCTGCCCATGGCGGCGCGGGCACAGGCGTGGCAGTTCGCGGCCGCCCTGGTCCTCTTCCACGGCTCCGAGTACATCCTCGCCGCCGCCTTCCACGGCCACCGCAACGTCACCGCCACATGTGAGTGAATCGTCTCTTTGCCCCGCCCCCATCTTGCTATTCAGAGACAGTGCTCATGGAGTTGTCTATATACACTAGTAGAAAGCAGAGAAGGTGTCACCGAAGCATATGATTCATGTGTGTGTGTAGATTACAGCGACCTAGTTAACATGTGGTACTTTGAAGCACATATATGGGGTCATGAGGATGCCAAAGTGCGTCCTTGCGACGGATCCATTTGTATTGTTATTGGCGTGGTTTGATTTTGCTTAGGTAGTTGAGATTGCTTAAGAGGAATTGGCAGATTGCGTTCTTTGTCATGTTCCCTATCTGCATAATAATCACCGTCTTGGCCTCGACAATTTCTCACCTATCATAGAACAGAACCGGTGCTCTCCGGTCTATATGCAATTGTAAGAATTTCTCTGTTTATCTTAATAATTCAGCAGAAAGAAGCTACCAAGTGCTATACTGTCATAAATTTGGGGGATAAGAAATAGAAGTACCTTTATGATCGGGCACTAGCTCCCATGGCATTATTTTAGAAGAAATAAGGCGCTCTGCGGAGGCTACTCCTCGAACGCGGGTGGGTGAGCTCACAGACGTGCGCTCTAGCCAACTGAGCACCACCCAGTTCTAAGAAAGAACAAGGTGTCAATGGGCTGACATAAGGTTGAGGTCAAGCTCCAAAAACGGAAAGTGCAATTTGACTGCCTCTACAGAGTAGCGTTTTACCAAACAAATTCCAATTTGTCTGATTAATTGAATTCCTAATTTATTGCTTCACAAGCCATTATACGTATGCATCTTTATATAGTACAAATTGGGGATGATAAAAAAATAGTTATTCAAACTTGATTTTTCCAACTTGCTTTTTTTTTAGTTCACTTAGTTTTGGCTCGGAACTCTTCTAAGTTCACCGCCAGAAAAATATGAGGACAAGGTTTCTCATTAGTGTTTTTTCTTTAGCCTATTTGTACTGTTTTTCCTGATTAATTAGGATGACTGTTCAGTATCGAATGGTTTTTCAGAGTTGTGCCATTTTTGTGTGGAAAAAAAATGCCTGATGCTCATCCACCAACATATAGTGAAAGGCTATTTGATTCGATAATAACACATTAGAAGATTCACAATCGCAGCTTATCAACTTGACACATAAGATGATCAAATAGAATATGAAAGAACACTACCATGAATAGATTGGCGACTGCTTCTTTATTTCATCTATCTTCTTTCTTTACCATTTAGTTGTAATTTGCATTATGTAACTTACCGTGTGACCATGTTGTGAGCTAACTAAGTTGCTTCTGATGCAGCACTTCTTATCAGCAAGCAGTATGTTTTGGCAATGAGTTTCGCAATGGTGGAACACCTGACAGAAAGCCTTTTCTTCCCAGAAATAAAAGGGTATCTGTTTGTCAGTAATATTGGCCTTCTGATGGTGCTTGTTGGTGAAATTATTCGTAAAATTGCTGTCGTGACAGCTGGACGTGCCTTTACACATGTTATACGGATTCAGTATGAAGACCAGCATCAGTTGGTAACTCATGGAATTTATAGGTACTTATCTTGCATCACAATTCAACGTTTATAGTCTCGAATAATGTTGTTGCCTTTCTCTGCATGTGCTCCAACTAAAACATATTGTTTGGTTGCAACATAAAAAACATGGTGACAGTTCTGCAGAACTGGTTACAGTTGCTAAAGTATTTGCTTAATTGTACAGATTTATGCGGCATCCTGGGTATTCAGGCTTTCTTCTATGGGCAGTTGGAACACAAGTTATGCTGTGTAATCCAGTATCTACAGTTGCATTTACATTGGTGTTGTGGCGTTTCTTTTCAAGGCGGATACCGTATCCTTCTAAAAGAACCTATTTCTTCGTCTATATCCTAGGCTCCCCATTTTCAGAATGTGCCCAGTTAATGTGAATATTTCATAAAAGAGTTAAGTATATTATTTTGTGTGCTTATGCTACAGTTTTTATTGTGATCCCTTCACTCAAGAGCAGATATGAAGAATTTTTCTTGAGGCAATTTTTTGGCTCTCAATATGAAGAATATGCACGGAAAGTGCACTCAGGGTTACCGTTTATAAACTGAATGTTCCAAACTTGCAAAGTAAGTTATTGAGTCCTCGCTTTCCAATGTTCTGTTCACACCATGTGTTTGTATTATCAAGTTAACAGATTGCTTTGTCACGTTCTTTTTAATTCTCCAACCATAAGGTTTTGTCAGTGTACATTGGTAGATACATGTTCTATAAGTAAGCAAAGTTGAATGTTTGTGTCATAAGTTTGTATTGTTTATCTTTAAAGAATACGAGTAACTTTTAGTTGTACTCCAGAGTATTGAGTTTTTGATCTAGTCTACCAGAATCTAAAGTTTGTATTATAAAAATCAGCTTTACCACCTGTTTGTACGTAATAACCTCCAACAGTTGCAGTTTCAGATTCAAAGCACATTTTCACACAACAACAACAGCAACAACAACAACAAAGCCTTTAGTCCCAAACAAGTTGGCGAGCAGCTCATGGTTCTGGCACATGGATAGCAAGCTTCCATGCCCCCCTGTCCATGGCTAGTTCTTTGGTGATGCTCCAATCCTTCAGATCTCTCTTTACGGACTCTTCCCATGTCAAGTTTGGTCTACCCCGACCTCTTTTGACATTATCAGCATGCCTTAGCCATCCGCTATGCGCTGGGGCTTCTAGAGGCCTGCGCTGAATATGTCCAAACCATCTCAGACGATGTTGGACAAGCTTCTCTTCAATTGGCTCTACCCCAACTCTGTCTCGTATATCATCATTCCGGATTCGGTCTTTCCTTGTGTGGCCACACATCCATCAACAACAACAACAAATCTTTTAGTCCCAAACTAGTTGGGGGTATGCTAGAGGTGAAACCCATAAGATCTCGCGACCAACTCATGGTTTTGGTACATGAATAGCAAGCTTCCACGCAGCCCTGTCCATGGCTAGTTCTTTGGTGATGCTCCAATCCTTCAGATCTCTCTTTACTGACTCTTCCCATGTCAAGTTCGGTCTACTCCGACCTATTTTGACATTATCAGCACGCTATAGCCGCCCGCTATGCACTGGGGCTTCTGGAGGCCTGTGCTGAATATGCCCAAACCATCTCAGACGATGTTTGACAAGCTTGTCTTCAATCGGCGCTATCCCAACTCTATCTCGTATATCATCATTCCGGATTCGGTCCTTTCTTTTGTGGCCACACATCCATCTCAACATGCGCATCTCCGCCACACCTAACTGTTGCACATGTCGCCTTTTAGTTGGCCAACACTCAGCGCCATACAACATTGCCGGTCGGACCGCCGTCCTATAGAACTTGTCTTTTAGCTTTTGTGGCACTGTCTTGTCACAGAGAATGCCAGAAGCTTGACGCCATTTCATCCATCCGGCTTTAATTCGATGGTTCACATCTTCATCGATATCCCCATCCTTCTGCAACATTGACCCCAAATATCGAAAGGTGTCCTTCTGAGGTACCACCTGCCCATCAAGGCTAACATCCTCCTCCTCGTGCCTAGTAGTACCGAAAGCGCACCTCATGTACTCGGTTTTAGTTCTACTAAGTCTAAAACCTTTTGATTCCAAGGTTTGTCTCCATAACTCCAACTTCCCGTTGACCCCGTCCGACTATCATCGACTAGCATCACATCGTCCTCAAAGAGCATACACCATGGGATATCTCCTTGTATATCCCTTGTGACCTCATCCATCACCAAGGCAAAAAGATAAGGGCTCAAAGCTGATCCCTGGTGCAGTCCTATTTTAATTGGGAAGTCATCAGTGTCGCCATCACCTGTTTGAACACTTGTCACAACATTATCATACATGTCCTTGATGAGGGTAATGTACTTTGCTGGGACTGTGTGTTTCTCCAAGGCCCACCACATGACATACCGCGGTATCTTATCATAGGCCTTTTCCAAGTCAATGAACACCATATCCAGGTCCTTCTTTGTCTCCCTGTATCTCTCCATAAGTTGTCATACCAAGAAAATGGCTTCCATGGTTGACCTCCCAGGCATGAAACCAAATTGGTTTTTGATCAGCTTGTCATTCTTCTTAAGCGGTGCTCAATGACTCTCCCATAGCTTCATTGTATGGCTCATCAACTTAATTCCATGGTAATTAGTACAACTCTAAACACCCCTTGTTCTTGAAGATGGGTACTAATATACTTCGTCTCCATTCTTCTGGCATCCCGTTTGTTTTCTCTTCTCAAGAGGATGAAAACAATCTGGCTAGAGTGTTGGCCACTACTGAAAGTCACTAGATGTGATTCTCTCTTCTTGAAGAGGGTGTTAGCTTCAATCATGTCGTAGGCTAGCGCAATGCTTAAGACATCTTCTCCTTCTTTATTCCTGATGCCATAGCCAAAGCCCTCATGCATCCCTTCAAAACCTGTGTTAGATGTGCCCACGTGGTCATTGAGATCTCCTATGAAGAGCCTCTCGCCAATCGCTACACTCCTAACCATGTCTTCCAGGCCTTCCCAAAACTCCCTCTTGGTGTGCTCATTGTGGCCTACTTGCGGGGCATACGCGCTGATAATGTTGAGAACTAAATCCCCAACTACCAGCTTGACCAGGATAATCCGGTCCCCACGTCTCTTGACGTCTACCACTCCATACTTGAGGCTCTTGCTGATCAAGATGCCTACTCCATTTCTGTTTGCAACCATCCCCGTGTACCACAGCTTGAAGCTGGTATCCTCCACCTCCTTCGCTCCTGTCCCCTCCATCTGGTCTCTTGGACGCAAAGGATATCAACACCTCTCCTCACCACTGTATCAACTACCTCCCGAAGCTTACCTGTCAGGGACCCTACGTTCCAGCTAGCTAAGCGGATCCACCTAGGCTCGGCTAGCTTCCTTACCCTTTGCACTCGTTGAGTCAAATGCGAAGACCCTTGCTCATTTTCCACTACACCCGAGCGCTGATGTAGTGCGCCACTAAGGATGAGACGACCCAATCCTCGCTCACTTGCCACCGTATCCAGATCACGATACGGCGCGCCACCAGGGGGTGACGGCCCGGCCCTTGCCCATTTGACACCACACCCGGGTTTCGATGTGGCGCGTCGCTGAGAGGGTTACGCCCCAACGAAAATCTTTTGGGTTTCATCTCCATGAGAGTGGCTGAGCTTTGACGTTGGCTCGCCAAGCATATCACAACCTTCCTCCTTTACCTGGGCTTGGGACTGGCTATGTTGAGACAACATAGGCGGAGTTACATTTTCACACTAGTTTTGAGAATTGTGTTTGAGTCAACGATCATACCATCTTGTGGACATCTTACATCTTACACACGAGTGAGACACAACTTTCTCAACTTTCATGTATTTTATACACAGTATACTTGAGGCGTCCATAAGACACCTGATAATGATATGGACGTAACAAATATTTGTTCAGGAGGCACAGTTTTGTTCAGGAGACACCTGATATTTGTTCAGGAGGCACAGGATATACTTTGTACATAACAAAAAAGTATATCAAATTGTGACAGATTTGTTCAGGAGGCACAGTTTTTTTCAAGGTATTGTGCTTCTATAGGTGGGACCTTTCATTTCATTAGAAAGACCTTACAAATATTTGTCATAGATACCCTGGTATCTCAAATTTGTATGAGAATTACCATGTTGCAGACTCTGCACACAGTAAGAAATATCTGTTGTGCTAGCTGCTGATTAGATTCCAAAGTATAGATTGCTCACCTCGCCAATCCATGAGCTCATTGGCTTGTCTTGAACCAACCAGTATTTAAAGCGTCTGCGCATGTGTCATTATCACAAAACCATTAAACATGGGTTGCAACATTTGTGTTTTGGGGTCACCAGCGATACAGACAGTTTTTGTCCATTATAATGTAAATATATGAATCTGGAAACTGGGTACTGATTGTTTTCATTTTATTACAGGTAACACTTACCCCTTGCTGTCCTCATCATTGATATGTCTAAGAAAATCACTTTACAACATGGATTCAAGAGATGCCAAACGAGCTATGTCATGGATTTTAAACAATACAATACAAATCTGGAATTTCATGAAGCTGAAGAGTCCTTCCTCAGCTCATCAATCTGGTGCGAATGCGAAGAACTGTTGCTGATGTAAATTGGTTCGCTTACAGCTAGTTTTGTGGAAGCTCTGCCATTCATTAGATTCGAACTGAATAGTTTCCGCTTTTTCTGGAGAAGGTCGAACATTTCCAGTAGGTTGGCCGTGTGAAAGCCTTTGTAGTAGTACAACTAAACATATATGCTCCACCATGCTTTGCTCCTGGGCTTGCAGAAGAAAAGAAACTCCCAGTTTGTTCCATGGAATCTGAAAATCACTGCAGAGCTGCAGTGCCTTTGTCTCTGCTGCACAGCTAGCTAAGAATAATCAGTCATTTTTAGCAAGAAACAGTCCTGGAATAATTGTGGAATAATCTGTGATTCTGCTCTGCACAGCTCTGGAAATTTGAACATGGCGGATAAAAATGTCTTGATTCTCCAAACGGAAACTCCTTGAAGTTTTACTTATGCCGGACAACCTGGAAGAGGATATGCCTTTATTCATCCAGTTGTTATTCTGCCAATAGAAGTTACCTGACCACGGACAAAAAAAGGTGTATCTATCCGCGGCACCGGTAGCAGTCAGATGATGCTGATTTGGGATAAACTTTTGCTATCGACTTAAAACGACGTCCATATCATTATCAGGTGTGCGTAGCTGGGAGGGCCTTGGTCGGTCCAAAAGCACCCGTGCACATCTTATCACTCCGATCTAGTGGATGCTTTCTTCGGCTCTACTTTTGACCTTTCAACTTTTTATTTTTTTTGCGGGGGACCTTCCAACTTTCAACCACCCAACTTATAGTTGTTTTTTCAGTTGTGCTAAAAGTTAGGCGACTGCAAATTCATGAAGTCTTCATGGATTTGTAGAGCGTGCAATTTGTTTGTGAAATGCGGAGACTGGCGCCACGAAGCAAAGTTGGGGAGGAGTGGTTTTGGCGCCGGAGAATGTGGATAGGATCAGCGGTGGTGAGGTTGGGTATCGATGGTGGGGCAGCGGTTGGCTGAAGGTTGAAGAAAACAAGCATCATAGGATTGAGAATCCAATGGTCGGTTGAAATCGACTACTCCCTCTGTCTCATAAGCCTATTCATAATGAGAATAATATAGATGTAACCTAAGCGGAAAGTATGATGTGGCATCTAATTAATAAGAAGAGAGAGAAATCGAGTAATTTAGCATGTTACTGCCCCTATGAGTAACATAATGTATACTATGCAAAATGAATCTATAAGCTAATAAATGAAAGGCTCAATGTTACTACTCATATGTTACTATCATTGTGAAGGTAGTAACTTAGACTAGTAACGTATACATGTTACTATTTTATGTTGCTCTCTATTGTGACTAGTCTAATGTAAAACATTTTTGACATTAATGTATAGGGTGGAAGGAGGGAAAGTCTGTTTCTGTTCCCGAGGTCAAATGCCCCTGACCGAGAAGAAAATTCATAAAAAATTCAAAACAAAACAAAAAAATATGATTTTTTTTGTGAAAAACATTGAAAAATTTCTAGGTTCCTGTAAAATGTCACCATTAAAACACATTTGTGGAAGTCGTAGCAAAAAAACAAAACCAACACTTTAAAATGCTTGTAGCAAAAAAAAACCAGTACTTTAAAATGCTTGTTTCGAAAGCATTTTTGAAGTGCTGATTTTGTTTTTTTGCTACGACTTTCACAAATGTGTTTTCATGATGAAATTTTGTAGGCACCTAGAAATTTTGTCAATGTTTCTCATAAAAAGATTCATATTTTTCTGATTTGTTTTGAATTGTTTATGAAATTTTTTTCAGGTAGGTGCATTTGAGCTCGGGCTCAAAATAGCTGCTTCCGTGGAAGGAGTACATATTTCAAGTATTCAGACAAATATGCTCTAGACACTTTTTTTAAGCAACCATATATTTCATTAAACAATTTGTTCATAGAAATTACACATATGGTCATCATAAAAAGACAAACGTGCTTGTCAAGTTCTTTGCACAAAATTTTTCGCAAAAAGTAAAATTACTATTTCACACTTGTAGAAACTTGTGCCCCACCGAAACATAGCCCACAAACATCCTCCGCCGCCACCATGGCAACGTCGAAAAAAAAAAGACCAACCGTCATACCGAGATCATGAAGAGCACCATCGCATACAAAGATGCTTTTCGAGCAGATGAACCGGACCGTCGCAAGCGACGAGACGGAGGCTTTGTGGCACGTCGGCCGGGGATCTTCCCCGTGATCACTGGATCTCGACGCTGTCAACTTCATCCTTTATAGTCGAAGAAGAGGAACACCGCCGCCTGCCGCCATCTACGTATACAACTCGTTTTTTTCTTGTGTGTGTGGACAAACGGGTGGGGGTGTGGTGGTGGGGTGTCGGGTTCAGCAATGGGCTGGAAACTGAAATGAACCAAGTATGCCCATAAAGATTCCTAGATGACTCTATATTTGGTCTTGAAAAGGTACGGAGTATATTGTTTGAGTGGAGTCCGTTGAAAGAAAATACTGGTACAAATTATTTTTCACTAGAAATGATTGGAAGAAAACACGAATTACTTTAGGCTAAAAAATGGTTCTGCACTTAAATATACATTGCACGTGCATGCTGAAAATACATAGTTCCAACGTTTTTTTTTTGATAAAACGCTAGAGAGCCGTGCTTTCAATTGTAGAAGGGACGGCAGAAAATTGCCAACTGTACACAAGGCTGCAGCAACGCATTGACCAACCGAGCAAAAAACAAGAGAAATAGAAAAAAGGCGGGGTGCACCACCCTGGACATAAGCCTACTCTCTCAGCGTGATGTGCCGGCATCCCGCCAGCCCTAGGTCGTCATTTCGTCCATAGCAAATACTCCCTCTCTTCTAAACTACTTGAAGTTCTATTGAAGTTATCGCTTCGTGCTCAGTCAAACTTCTTTAAGTTTGACCAGATATATAGAAAATATTCTGATATATACAACAACAAATAAACATAGTATGAAAAGTATATTTTCTATAATGAATCTAGTGAAACTAATTTGGTGTTGTATCTTAGAATGATTGGAGCCAGGAAAAATAATTTGGTGCTGTTCTTAGAATGGTTGGAGCTAGGCAAACTAATTTATGTCGTATCTTATAATGATTAGAGTTAATGAAACTAATTTACTGTTGTATCTTGGAATGATTGAGTTGAGTTTAAGCCTAGGTTAAAACAAATATAACTTCATAGAAGTGAGATCACGCAGGAATTTTCCATGGATGCCATTTGGACACTGGAAACATACCACAAAATGATTTAGGAATAGTCCCCCCCCCCTCCCTCCCTCCCCACGAATTGGAGGTTTCTAGACATGAGCTCCAATCCTGTATTCAGTTTCCTTTAAGAAGTCCATGTCAGTACAAGTGTTCTCTTCACTTATCGGAAGAATTTGCGGTGATTTAGTGTGGATTTTTGGGGGAGTCCGCTGCCTTACAATAGCATTATTCTAAAGAACTTGCCAAGGCCTTTACTCTGAGATTTTATACAATGTAAAGTACTTTAAAAAATAGGCTGTTTTTAATCTATAAGCAGCAATAGAGATAAGCGATGGTTCTTAAAAAACTGATTTATTTTACTAAGCATCTCTGATAATTCTTGTAGAAGTTGTTGGGTCTTCAAGTGTAGAGTTTTGTAGGACATCAGTAAATTTTTCTCAAGTGGATGACCTAAGTTTTATCAATCCGTGGGAGGTGTAGGATAAAGATGGTCTCTCTCAAATAACCATGCAATCAAATATAAAAAAATTCTTGTGTCCCCAACATACCCAATACAATGATAAATTGTATAGGTGCACTAGTTTGGTGAAGAGATGGTTATACAAGTGCAGTATGAATAGTAGAAACAACAAGGTAGCAAGTGAAAAACAGAGAGCAAAACGTTGTATAAATGCTTGTAAATAAGGCATAGGGTTCATACTTCCACTAGTGCAATCTCCCAACAATGTTAACATAGTTGAATCATATAACCATCCCTCAACGTGCAATAAAAAATCATCCCAAAGTTCTTAAGTAGCGGAGAACATAAGATGAAATTAGCGTAGGTAGTAGAACCATCTCAAAGTTATTCTTTCCGATCAATCTTTTAAGATATTCCTATAAGTGTAACAAACAAACCTAGAGTTCGTTGTAAAATAACATCAATGATACATATCAATCAACCATAATGTCACCTAGATACTCCAATGTCATCTCAAATATTCGTGAGTAAATTATGCGACATGCATTGAACAATTTCAGATCTATCATATTCAATCCAACATAGAACTCTATGGAGCATCCCGCAAGTTGATGCCATAACATATATCAAGTGAATAATTAGAATACTCCATTTTCACCACGAGTATCCGCATGCAAGACATACATCAAGTGTTCTCAAACCCAAAATATTCAATCCAACATAACAAGATCTCAAAGAAAAAGATTCAATTCATCACAACAAGATAGCAAGGGAAGAACACCATATGATCCAACTATATTAACAAAGCCTGCGATACATCAAGATCGTGTCATCTCAAAAGCACGAGAGAGAGATTGAACACATATCTACTGGTACATACCCTTAGCCCCGAGGGTGAACTACTCCCTCCTCGTCATGGTCTCCGTCGGGATGATGAAGATGGCCACTAAATGATTTCCCCCCTCCGATAGGGTACTAGAAAGGTTTCAAATGGATTTTCGTCGATACAGAGAGTTGCGGCGACAGAGCGGAAGTTCTCTGTTTATTTTTGAGGGTTTTGGTATATACTAGCACAATGCTCGTGCGTTGCTATGGAACCATAACAAAGGGAATGAGATACAACTGGCTTAGGAGATCATCAAGAGATGATGTTGTATTATGGATATTGCATGGTTTATGATTAGAAAGGGAGCAAAAATATAACGAAAGGTCATGTTGTAGTCATTGATGCTTTTTAAGCGACCACTGTAGGTTCTTCGCAAGATTTATAGTGAGATAACATTTCAAATTTTAAAACATAGGCGGATGTGTTGGGGAACGTTGCATGGGAAACAAAAAATTCCTACGCACATACAAGATCTATCCATGGTGATGAGAATCTACGAGAGGGAGAGTGAATCTACATACCCTTGTAGATCGCTAAGCGGGAAGCGTTAAGAAACGCGATTGGTGTAGTCGAACGTCTTCACGATCCAAATCGCCGAGCGTCCCGCGATCCCATAACGATCCGTCCTGCGATCTCATCACGATCCATCTCGCGATCTCATCACGATCTGTCCCGCGATCCAATCTAGTACCGAACGGACGGCACCTCCGCATTCAACACACGTACAGCTCGATGACGATCTCCACCTTCTTGATCCGGCAAGAGGGAGCGGAGAGGTAGACGAGTTCTCCGGCAGTGTGACGGCATTGCGGCAATGGTGGTGGAGGAATTCCAGCAGGGCTTCGCCTAAGCACCGCTGAAAACCGATCTAGAGGAGAAAACGATCTAGAGGAAGAAGAGGGCAGCACATGGCAATTAGGGTTACGGCTGCCCTCAAAACCTTTAGTATATATAGGAGTAGAGGAGGAGGAGGCTTGGCGCAAGGGCCAGCCCCTCTTTGGTTCGGCCGAACTGGAGAGGAGGAGTCCTCCTCCTCCACTCCTAGCAGGATTAGGACTCCTTCCTTATTTCCACCTTTTTGCCTTTTTTCCACCTTTTCCACTTTGGAATTTCTTCCCATCCGCATGGGCCTTCTGTGGGACTTCGGCCAGCCCACTAAGGGCTGGTATTACTTCTACCACAGCCCATGTAGCCTCTTGGGTCGAAATACCCTTCCCGATGGTCCCCCGGTACACTACTGGCACTCCCGGTACACTACCGATGAGCCTGAAACTTTTCCGGTGACCAAAACAGGACTTCCTATATATCAATCTTTACCTCCGGACCATTCCGGAGAACCTCGTGACGTCCGGGATCTCATCCGGGACTCCAAACAACCTTCGGTCACCACAATACATAACTCTATACTACTGAAACGTCACCGAACCTTAAGTGTGCAGACCCTGCGGGTTCGAGAACTATGTAGACATGACCGAGACACCTCTATGGGTAATAAACAATAGCGGGACCTGGATGCCCATATTGTTTCCTACATATTCTACGAAGATCTTTATCGGTCGAACCTCTATGTCAAGGATTCAGTTAATCCCGTATGTTGTTCCCTTTGTTCTTCGGTATGTTACTTGCCCGAGATACGATCGTCGGTATCTCCATACCTAGTTCAACCTCATTACCGGCAAGTCTCTTTACTCGTTTCTGTAATACAAGATCCCGTGACTAACACTTAGTCACATTGCCTGCAAGGCTTACTGTGATGTTGTATTACCGAGTGGGTCCAGAGATACCTCTCCGTCACACGGAGTAACAAATCCTAGTCTTGATCCATGCCAACTCAACAGAAACCCTCGGAGATACTTGTAGAGTACCTTTATAGTCACCCAGTTACGTTGCGATGTTTGATACACACAAGGCACTCCTCCAGTGTCAGTGAATTGCATGATCTCATGGTCATAGGAACAGATACTTGACATGCAGAAAACAGTAGCAATAAACAGACACGATCATATGCTACGTTTATAGTTTGGGTCTTGTCCATCACATCATTCTCCTAATGATGTGATCCCATTATCAAATGACATCTCATGTCCATGGCTAGGAAACCTTGACCATCTTTGATCAACGAGCTAGTCTACTAGAGGCATACTAGGGACACGGTGTTGTCTATGTATCCACACATGTATCTAAGTTTCCGATCAATACAATTATAGCATGGATAATAAACGATTATCATGAACACGGAAATATGATAATAACCAATTTATTATTGCCTCTAGGGCATATTTCCAACAGTCTCCCACTTGCACTAGAGTCAATAATCTAGTTCACATCACCATGTGATTCGCATTGTTATGAATCTAATACCCAATGAGTTCTGGGGCTCGATCATGCTTTGCATGTGAGAGAGGTCTTTTAGTCAACGGGCATGCGATATTCAGATCCGTGTGTACTTTGCAAATCTCTATGTCAAACCGTAGACACTGCTACTACACTCCACTTGGAGCTATTCCAAATGGCTGCTCCACTATACGTATACGGATTGCTACTAAGAGTCATCCGGATTGGTGTTAAAGCTTGCATCGACGTAACTCTTTACGACGAACTCTTTATCAGCTCAATAATCGAGAAACATTTCCTTAGTCTTTTAGTTACTAAAGATAATCTTGACCGTTGTCTAGTGATCCACTCCTGGATCACTCTTGTACCCCTTGACGAACTCATGGCAAGGCACACACAGGTGCGGCACACATCATGGTTAACTATATAGAGCCTATGGCTAAGGCATAGGGGATGATGTTCGTCCTTTCTCTTTCTTCTTCCGTGGTCGAGCTTTGAGTCTCACTCAACTTCACACCTTACAAAGCAGGCGAGAACACTTCTCTCTGACTGATCCATTTTGAACTCTTTCAAAATCTTGTCAAGGTATTTACTCATTGAAAGTCTCATCAAGGATCCTGATCTATCTCTATAGATCTTGATGCTCAACAATTAGGTAGCTTTATCCAGGTCTTACTTTGAAAAACTCTTTTCAAATGATCCTTTATGCTTTCCAGAAATTCTACATCATTTCCGATCAACAATATGTCATCCACATATGCTTATCAGAAACTCTATTGTGCTCCCACTCACTTTATTGTAAATACAAGTTTCTCATAAACTTTGTATAGACTCAAAAACTTTGATCACCTCATCAAAGCATATATTCCAACTCCGAGATGCTTGCTTCAGTCCATAGAAGGATCACTGAAGCTTGAATACCTTTTAGCATCCTTAGGACTAACAAAAACCTTCTAGTTGTATCTCATACAACCTTTCCACAAGGAAGGAAACAATGTTTTGACATCCATCTGCCAGATTTCATAATTGAAAAATGCAGCAACTGCTAACATAATTCCAATAGACTTTAGCATCGCTACGAGTGAGAAAGTCTCATCACAGTAGACTCCTAAACTTGTCGGAAACTTCTTTGCGATAAGTCGAGCTTTATAAATGGTGACATTTACCATCAGCGTCCTTCTTCATTTAAAAGGTCCATTCGTACTTGACGACCTGCCGTCCAACGAGCAAGTCTACCAAACTCTATACTTGGTTTTCATACATGGATCCTATCTCGGATTTCATGGCCTCTAACCATTTGTCGGAATCCGGGCCCATCATCGCTTCTCCATAGCTCGTAGGTTCATCGTTGTCCAACAACATGACCTCCAAGACAGGGTTGTCATACCACTCAAAAGCACTACGCATCCTTGTCGACCTACGAGGTTTGATAGTAACTTGATCCGTAGCTATATGATCATCATCATTTACTTCCTCTTCAATAGACGTAGGTTCCACAAAAACATCTTTCTACGCTGCGCTACTCTCTAGTTGAAGCAAAGGTTCAACAACCTCATCAAGTTCCATCTTCCTCCCACTCAATTCTTTCGAGAGAATCTTTTTCTCGAGAAAGGACCCAGTTTTAGCAACAAACACTTTATGCTTGGATCTGAGATAGAAGGTTCACCCAACTATTCTTAGGGTATTCTATGAAGATGCATTTGTCCGCTTAGGGTTCGAGCTCATTAGGTGAAAACATTTTTCCACGCAAGCGTCGCAGCCCCAAACATTAAGAAATGACAGCTTAGGTTTCTATCAAACCATAATTCACACGGTGTCATCTCAACGGATTTAGATGGTGCCCTATTTAAAGTGAATGTTGTTGTCTCTAATGCATAACCCCAAAACTATAGTAGCAAAACGATAAGAGACATCATAGCACGCACCATATCCAATAGAGCACGACTATGACATTCGGACACGCCATCACACTATGGTGTTCCAGGTGGCGTGAGTTGTGAGACAATTTTCACATTGTATAAAGTTGTATGCCAAACTCATAACTCAGATATTCACCTCCACGATCATATCGCAGACATTTTTATCTTCTTGTCACAATGATCTTAAACTTCACTCTGAATTTTCTTGAACTTTTCAAATGATTCAGACTTGTGTTTCATTAAGTAAATATACACTATATCTACTCAAATCATCAGTGAAGGTAAGAAAATAACGATATCCACCGCACGCTACAAGACTCATTGGATAGCATACATCAACATGTATCATTTCCGATAAATCACTTGCTCGCTCAATCAAACCGGAAAACGGGGTCCTTGGTCATCTTGCCCAAGAGGCATGGTTCGCATGTCTCAACTGATTCGAAATCGAATGAGTCCAAAGATCCATCAACATGGAGTTTCTTCATGCGATTTATACCAATATGACATTTAGCGGCAATGCCACAAGTATGTGGTACTATCATTACTAACTTTGTATCTTTTGGCATCAATGTTATGAACATGTGTATTACTACGATCAAGATTCAACAAACCATTCTCACTGGGTGCATGACCATTGAAGGTATTATTCATGTAAACAGAATAACCATTATTCTCTAACTTAAATGAATAACCGTGTTGCAATAAACACGATCTAATCATGTTCATGCTTAACGCAAACACCAAATAACATTTATTTAGGTTTGTCACTAATCCCGAAGGTAGAGAGAGCGTGCGATGTTTGATCACATCAACCTTGGAAACATTTCCAACATACATCGTCACCTCACACTTAGCTAGTCTCCATTTATTCTGTAGCTTTTATTTCGAGTTACTAACATTTAGCAACCGAACCGGTATCCTATACCTAGGTGCTACTAGGAGTACTAGCAAGGTACACATCAATAACACATATATCAAAAATATACTACTATCGATGTTGCCAGCCTTCTTATCTTCCAAGTATCTAGGATTGTTCCGCTTCAGCGACCGCTCTCCTCATAATAGAAGCACTTAGTCTCGGGTTTGGGTTGAACTTTGTGTTGGGAGACGTAGTAGTAAATCAAAATTTTCCTACGTTCACCAAGATCTATCTATGGAGAAACCAGTAACGAGAGGGGAGAGATTGCATCTTCATACCTTTGAAGATCGCTAAGCGGAAGCGTTACAAGAACGCGGTTGATGGAGTCGTACTCGCAGCGATTCAGATCGCGGTAGATCCGATCAAGTGCCGAACAGACGGCACCTCCGCGTTCAACACACGTGCAGCCCGGTGACGTCTCCAACACCTTGATCCAGCAAGGAGGAAGGAGAGGTTGGGGAAGGGCTCCAACAGCAGCACGACGGCGTGGTGGTGGTGGAGTAGCAAGGTATTCCGACAGGGCTTCGCCTAAGCGCTGCGGAGGAGGAAGAAGAGAGGTAGGGCTTCGCCGTGAGAGAGAGAGATCAAATCTTGTCTCAAAACATCCAAAACCTCAAGTATATATAGGAGGAGGGACGTGGAGGGCTGGCTTGGCCTCTACTCCAAAGAGGAGATGGCCGGCCGAATTAAAGGGAGAGTCCACCTCCCACAAGGGAGGTGGATCTCCTCCTTTTAAATCCTTTTTGCCTTATCTCCTTATCTCCAGCCGCATGGGCCTTTAGCAAAAGTCTTGCCCAGCCCAATAAGGGCTGGCACACTTTATCTAACAGCCCATGTGGTCCTTTGGTCGTCACACCCCTCCCGGGGGTTATCCGGCACCCTCCCGGCACTCCCGGTACACTACCGATGAGCCCGAAAACTTTCCGGTGACCAAAACTGGACTTCCTATATATCAATCTTTACCTCCGGACCATTCCGGAGCTCCTCGTGACGTCCGGGATCTCATCCGGGACTCCGAACAACCTTCGGTAATCACGTATACCTTTTCCCTATAACCCTAGCGTCATCGAACCTTAAGTGTGTAGACCCTACGGGTTCGGGAGACACGTAGACATGACCGAGACACCTCTCCGGTCAATAACCAACAGCGGGATCTGGATACCCATGTTGGCTCCCACGTACTCCACGATGATCTCATCGGATGAACCACGATGTCAAGGATTCAATCAATCCCGTATACAATTCCCTTTGTCTATCGGTATGATACTTGCCCGAGATTCGATCGTCGGTATCCCCATACCTTGTTCAATCTCGTTACCGGCAAGTCTCTTTACTCGTTCCGTAATACATCATCCCGTGACTAACTCCTTAGTCACATTGAGCTCATAATGATGATGTCTTACCGAGTGGGCCCAGAGATACCTCTCCGTCACACGGAGTGACAAATCCCAGTCTCGATTCATGCCAACCCAACAGATACTTTCGGAGATACCCGTAGTGCACCTTTATAGCCACCCAGTTACGTTGTGACGTTTGGCACACCCAAAGCATTCCTACGGTATCCGGGAGTTGCACAATCTCATGGTCTAAGGAAACGATACTTGACATTGAAAAGCTTTAGCAAACGAACTACACGATCTTGTGCTATGCTTAGAATTGGGTCTTGTCCATCACATCATTCTCCTAATGATGTGATCCCGTTATCAATGACATCCAATGTCCATGGCCATGAAACCGTGACCATCTATTGATCAACGAGCTAGTCAACTAGAGGCTCACTAGGGACATGTTGTGGTCTATGTATTCACACATGTATTATGGTTTCCGGTTAACACAATTATAGCATGAACAATAGACAATTATCATGAACAAGGAAATACAATAATAACCATTTTATTGTTGCCTCTAGGGCATATTTCCAACAGTCTCCCACTTGCACTAGAGTCAATAATCTAGTTCACATCACCATGTGATTAACACTTACATCACCATGTGATCATATCATCATGTGATTAACACCCAATAAGTTCTGGGGTTTGTTCATGTCCTGCTCGTGAAAGAGGTTTTAGTCAACGGGTCTGCGACATTCAGATCCGTGTGTACCTTACAAACTTTCCATGTCATATTTGTAGATACTACTCCCATGCTCCACTTGGAGCTATTCCAAATGGCTGCTCCACTATACGTAGCTGGATTTCTACTAAGAGTCATCCGGATTGGTTTTAAAGCTTGCATCATCGTAACACTTTACGATGAACTCTTTATCACCTCCATAATCGAGAAATATTTCCTTAGTTCTCAAGTTACTAAGGCTAACTTTGACCGCTGTCTAGTGATCCACTCTTGGATTACTCTTGTACCCCTTGACAGACTCATGGCAAGGCACACACAGGTGCGGTACACAGCATGGCATACTATATAGAGCCTATGGCTAAAGCATAGGAGATGACACTCATCTCTTCTTTATCTTCTGCCGTGGTCGGGTATTGAGTCTTACTCAATTTCACACCTTACAATACAGTCAAGAACTCCTTCTTTGACCCATCTATTTTGAACTCCTTCAAAAACTTGTCAAGGTATGTCTTCGTCGAAAAAACTTATCAAGCGAATAGATCTATCCCTATAGATCTTGATGCTCAATAAAATAGTAGCTTTATCTGGGTCTTCCTTTGAAAAACAAAACTTTTCAAACAACCCTTCATGCTCTTCCAGAAATTCTACATCATTTCCGATCAATAATATGTCAACTACATATTCTTATAAGAAATTCCATAGTGCTCCCACTCACTTTCTTGCAAATACAAGTTTCTCATAAACTTTGTATAAACTTAAACACTTTGATCACCTCATCAAAGCATATATTCCAACTCCGAGATGCTTGCTCCAGTCCATAGAAGGATCGCTGGAGTTTGCATATTATTAGCATCCTTAGGATTGACAAAACCTTCTGGTTGTATCACATACAACTCTTCCTCACAGAAACCATTACGGAAACCTTGTTTTGTCATCCATCTGCCAGATTTCATAATCGAAAAATGCAGCAACTGCTAACAAAATTTTAATAGACTTTTAGCATCGCTACAGATGAGACAATCTCATTGCAGTCAACTCCTTGAACTTGGCGGAAACTTCTTTGCGACAAGTCGAGCTTTATAAAAGGTGACATTTCACCATTAGCGTCTATGTTTATCTCAAAGGTCCATTTGTACTCAATGACCCGCCATTCAACAGGCAAGTCTACCAAAGTCCATACTTGGTTTTCATACATGGATCCTTTCTCGGATTTCATGGCTCCTAGCCATTTGTTGGAATCCGGGCCCACCATCGCTTCTCCATAGTTCGTAGGTTCATCGTTGTCCAACAACATGATTTCCAAGACAGGGTTGTCGTACTACTCAGGAGCAGTACGCGTCCTTGTCGACCTACGAGGTTCGATAGTGACTTGATCCGAAGCTTCATGATCATCATCATTAACTTCCTTTTCAACTAAGTAGGCTCTACAGAAACATCTTTCTGTGTTGCGCTATTCTCTGGTTGAAACAAAGGTTCAACAACCTTATCAAGTTCTATCTTCCTCCCACTCAATTCTTTCGAGAGAAACTCTTTCTCAAAAAGGACCCGTTCTTAGCAACAAACACCTTTTGCGCTTGGATCTGAGATAGAAGGTATACCCAATGTCTCATTAGGGTATTCTATGAAGATGCATTTGTCTGCTTTGAGTTCGAGCTCGCTAGGTGAAAAACCCATTTTCACATAAGCGTCGCAACCCCAAACATTAAGAAATGACAGCTTAGGCTTCTGTCAAACCATAATTCTCACGGTGTCATCTCAACAGACTTAGATGGTGCCCTGTTAAAGTGAATGGATTTGTCTTTAATGCATAACCCCATAACGATAGTGGTAAAACGATAAGAGACATCATAGTACTCACTATATCCAATAGAGCACGACTACGACGTTCGAACACACCATCACACTATGGTGTTCCAGGAGGCGTGAGCTGTGAAACAATTTCCACATTGTCTAAAATTGCATACCAAACTCGTAACTTAGATATTCACCTCCATGATCATATCATAGACATTTATCTTCTTGTCACGATGATCTTTAACTTCACTCTGAAACTCCTTGAACCTTTCAAACATTTCAGATTCGTGTTTCATTAAGTAAATATCCCCATATTTACTCAAATCATCAGTGAAGGTAAAGAAAAACAACGATATCCACTGTGTGTTTCAACACTCATTGGACCACATACATCAACATGTATTAATTCCAATAAGCCACTTGCCCGCTCCATCATATTGGATGACGGGGTCTCAGTCATCTTGCCCAAGAGGCATGGCTCGCATGTCTCAACCGATTCGAAATCGAGTGAGTCAAAAAACATCCATCATCATGGAGTTTCTTCATGCGATTTATACCAATATGACATTACGTGGCAGTGCCACAAGCATGTGGTACTATCATTATTAACTTTGTATCTTTTGGTACCAATGTTATGAATATGTGTACTACTACGATCATGATTCGATAAACCATTTCGAGTGGGTGCATGACCATTGAAGGCATTATCCATGTAAACAGAATAACCATTATTCTCTAACTTATATGAATAACCGTATCGCACTAATCATGATCTAATCACGTTTATGCTCAACGCAAACACCAAATAACATTTATTTAGGTTTATCACAAATCCTGAAGGTAGAGAGAGCGTGCGATGGTGATCACATCAATCTTGGAAATACTTCCAACACACATCGTCACCTTTCACCTAGCTAGTCTCCATTTACTCCGTAGCTTTTATTTCGAGTTGCTAACACTTAGCAACCGAACCGGTATCTAATACCCAGGTGCTACTAGGAGTACCAGCAAGGTACACATCACTAACACGTATATCAAATATACTTCCATTGACATTACCAGCCTTCTTATCTACCAATCATCTAGGGTTTTTCCGCTTCAGCGAACATTCTCCTCATAACAGAAGCACTTAGTCTCGGGTTCGGGCTCAACCTTGGGTTTCTTCACTAGAGCAACAACTGGCTTGCCATTCCTGAAGTTTTTCCCTTCTTGCCCTTGCCCCTTTTGAAACTAGTGGTTTTCACTTAACCATCAACACTTGATGCTCCTTATTGATTTCTACCTTCGTGGTGTCAAACATCACGAACAACTCAGGGATCATCTTATCCATCCCTGGCATGTTATAGTTCATCACGAAGCTCTAGTAGCTTGGTGGCAGTGACTTGGAGAACTGCATTAATCACTATCTCATCTGGAAGATTAACTCCCACTTGATTCAAGTGATTGTAGCACCCAGACAATCTGAGAACACGCTCACCGATTAAGCTATTCTCCTTTATCTTGCAGGTAAAGAATCTTGTTGGAGGTCTCATACCTCTCAACATAGGCACGAGCTTGAGATCACAATCTCAGCTCCTAGAACATCTCATATGTTCTGTGACGTTCAAAACATTTTGAAGCCTCAATTCTAAGCCGTAATGCATGACGCACTGAACTATCACGTAGTCATCAAAAAGTGCCTGTCATATGTTCACAACATCTACAGACAACGCTTGAGGGAGTGATGCAGTTAGCGGTACATCAAAAACATAAGCTTTCTGTGCAGCAATGAGGACAATCCTCAGATCACGGACCCAGTCCGCATTATTGCTACCATCAACTTTCAACTTACTTTTCTCTAGGATTGTATCAATAAAACTGGGGAGCTACAGCGCGAGCTATCTACGACATAATTTGCAAGGACATTTTTAGACTAAGTTCATGATAATTAAGTTCATTTAATCAAATTATTAATGAACTCCCACTTAGATAGACATCTCTCTAGTCTTCCAAGTGATACATGATCCATGTCAACTAGCCCGTGTCCGATCATCACGTGAGACGGACTAGTCATCCATGGTGAACATCTCTATGTTGATCGTATCTTCTATACGACTCATGTTCGACCTTTCGGTCTTCCGTGTTCCGAGGCCATGTCTGTACATGCTAGGCTCGTCAAGTCAACCTAAGTGTTTCGCATGTGTAAATCTGGCTTACACCCGTTGTATGCGAACGTTAGAACCTATCACACCCGATCATCACGTGGTGCTTCGGAACGACGATCCTTAGCAACGGTGCACAGTTAGGGTGAACACCTTTCTTGAAATTTTATTGAGAGATCATCTTATTTACTACCGTCGTTCTATGCAAATAAGATGTAAACATGATAAACATCACATGCAATCAATATAGTGACATGATATGGCCAATATCATTTTGCTCCTATGATCTCCATCTTCGGGGCACCATGATCATCACTGTCACCGGCACGACACCATGATCTCCATCATCATGATCTCCATCATTGTGTCTTCATGAAGTTGTCTCGCCAACTATTACTTCTACTACTATGGCTAACGCTTAGCAATAAAGTAAAGTAATTACATGGCGTTTATGATTGACACGCAGGTCATACAATAAATAAGACAACTCCTATGGCTCCTGCCGGTTGTCATAATCATCGACATGCAAGTCGTGAATCCTATTACAAGAACATGATCAATTCATACATCACAATGCATCACATCACATCCTTTGGCCATATCACATCACAAGGCACATGCTGCAAAAACAAGTTAGACGTCCTCTAATTTGTAGTTGCAAGTTTTTACGTGGCTGCTATAGGTTACTAGCAAGAACGTTTCTTACCTACGTCAACACCACAACGTGATTTGCCAATTGCTATTTACCCTTCATAAGGACCCTTTTCATCGAATCCGATCCGACTAAGGTAGGAGAGACAGACACCCGCTAGCCACCTTATGCATCTAGTGCATGTCAGGCGGTGGAACCGGTCTCACGTAAGCGTACGTGTAAAGTTGGTCCGGGCCGCTTCATCCCACAATATCGCCGAATCAAGATAAGACTAGTAGCGGCAAGCAAATTAACAAACTCGACGCCCACAACTGCTTTGTGTTCTACTCGTGCATAGATTCTACGCATAGACCTAGCTCATGATGCCACTGTTGGGAGACGTAGTAGTAAATCAAAAATTTCCTACGCGTTCACCAAGATCCATCTATGGAGAAACCAGCAACGAGCAAGGGGAGAGTGGATCTTCATACCTTTGAAGATCGCTAAGCGGAAGCGTTACAAGAACGCGGTTGATGGAGTCGTACTCGCAGCGATTCAGATCGCGGTAGATCCGATCAAGTGCCGAACGGACGGCACCTCCGCGTTCAGCACACGTGCAGCCCGGTGACGTCTCCAACACCTTGATCCAGCAAGGAGGAAGGAGAGGTTGGGGAAGGGCTCCAACAGCAGCACGACGGCGTGGTGGTGGTGGAGTAGCAAGGTATTCCGACAGGGCTTCGCCTAAGCGCTGCGGAGGAGGAAGAAGAGAGGTAGGGCTTCGCCGTGAGAGAGAGAGATCAAATCTTGTCTCAAAACATCCAAAACCTCAAGTATATATAGGAGGAGGGACGTGGAGGGCTGGCTTGGCCTCTACTCCAAAGAGGAGATGGCCGGCCGAATTAAAGGGAGAGTCCACCTCCCACAAGGGAGGTGGATCTCCTCCTTTTAAATCCTTTTTGCCTTATCTCCTTATCTCCAGCCGCATGGGCCTTTAGCAAAAGTCTTGCCCAGCCCAATAAGGGCTGGCACACTTTATCTAACAGCCCATGTGGTCCTTTGGTCGTCACACCCCTCCCGGGGGTTATCCGGCACCCTCCCGGCACTCCCGGTACACTACCGATGAGCCCGAAAACTTTCCGGTGACCAAAACTGGACTTCCTATATATCAATCTTTACCTCCGGACCATTCCGGAGCTCCTCGTGACGTCCGGGATCTCATCCGGGACTCCGAACAACCTTCGTTAATCACGTATACCTTTTCCCTATAACCCTAGCGTCATCGAACCTTAAGTGTGTAGACCCTACGGGTTCGGGAGACACGTAGACATGACCGAGACACCTCTCCGGTCAATAACCAACAGCGGGATCTGGATACCCATGTTGGCTCCCACGTACTCCACGATGATCTCATCGGATGAACCACGATGTCAAGGATTCAATCAATCCCGTATACAATTCCCTTTGTCTATCGGTATGATACTTGCCCGAGATTCGATCGTCGGTATCCCCATACCTTGTTCAATCTCGTTACCGGCAAGTCTCTTTACTCGTTCCGTAATACATCATCCCGTGACTAACTCCTTAGTCACATTGAGCTCATAATGATGATGTCTTACCGAGTGGGCCCAGAGATACCTCTCCGTCACACGGAGTGACAAATCCCAGTCTCGATTCATGCCAACCCAACAGATACTTTCGGAGATACCCGTAGTGCACCTTTATAGCCACCCAGTTACGTTGTGACGTTTGGCACACCCAAAGCATTCCTACGGTATCCGGGAGTTGCACAATCTCATGGTCTAAGGAAACGATACTTGACATTGAAAAGCTTTAGCAAACGAACTACACGATCTTGTGCTATGCTTAGAATTGGGTCTTGTCCATCACATCATTCTCCTAATGATGTGATCCCGTTATCAATGACATCCAATGTCCATGGCCATGAAACCGTGACCATCTATTGATCAACGAGCTAGTCAACTAGAGGCTCACTAGGGACATGTTGTGGTCTATGTATTCACACATGTATTATGGTTTCCGGTTAACACAATTATAGCATGAACAATAGACAATTATCATGAACAAGGAAATACAATAATAACCATTTTATTGTTGCCTCTAGGGCATATTTCCAACACTTTGGGTTGCTTCACTGGAGCAGCAACTATCTTGCCATCCATGAAGTTTCCCTCCTTACCCTTTCTCTTTTCGAAACTAGTGGTTTTACTAACCATCAACACTTGATGCTCCTTCTTGGTATCTACCTTCGCGGTGTCAAACATCGCGAATAGCTCAGGGATCATCATTTCCATCCCTGGCATTATTATAGTTCATCACGAAGTTCTAGTAGCTTAGTGATAGTGACTCGGAGAACTATATCAATCACTATCTTATCTGGAAGATCAACTCCCACTTGATTCAAGCGATTGTAGCACCCAGACAATCTGAGCACACACTCAACAATTGAGCTATTCTCCTTCATCTTGCAGGCAAAGAATCTTGTTAGAGATCTCATATCTCACAACAAGGGCACGAGCCTGAGATCCCAATTTCAGCTCTTAGAACATCTCATATGTTCCGTGATGTTCAAAATGTTTTGGAGCCCCAATTCTAAGACGTAATGCATGATGCACTAAACTATCAAGTAGTCATCAGAACGTGCCTGTCAGATGTTCACAATATCTACAGATGATGCTAGAGGGGGTGGTGCACCGAGCGGTGCATTGAGGACATGAGCCTTCTATGCAGCAATGAGGAAAATCCTCAGTTCACGGACCCAGTCCGCAATATTGCTACCATTATCTTTCAACTCTATTTCTCTAGGAACATATAAAAATTCAAGGGAGCTACGGCGTGAGCTAGTAATCTACAACATAATTTGCAAAGACACGACTGACTATGTTCATGATAATGAGTTCAATTAATCATATTACTTAAGAACTCCCACTCAAATTGACATCCCTCTGGTCATTCGAGTGATACATGATCCAAATTCACCAACTCAAGTCCGATCATCACGTGAGTTGAGGTGGTTTCAATGGTGAACATCATCATGTTGATCATATCTACTATATGACTCATGTTCGATCTTTCGGTCTCTTGTGTTCTGAGGCCATGTCTATACATGCTAGGCTCGTCAAGTTTAACCCGAGTGTTCTGCATGTGCAACACTGGCTTGCACCCGTTGTATGTGAACGTAGAGTCTATCACACCTGATCATCACGTGGTGTCTCGACACGACGAACTTTCGCAACGGCGCACACTCGGGGAGAACACAATTCATCTTGAAATTTAAGTGAGGGAACACCTTATAATGCTACCCTCGTCCTAAGAAAAACAAGGTGCATAAAAGGATTAACATCACATGCAAATCATAAGTGACATGATATGGCCATGAACTTGTGCTTTTGATCTCCATCTTGAAAGCACCGGCATGATCTCTATCGTCACCGGCATGACACCATGATCTCCATCAACGTGTCGCCATCGGGGTTGTCGAGCCCACCATGCTTCTACTACTATTGCTACCGTTTAGCGATAAAGTAAAGCAT
Source organism: Hordeum marinum (assembly GCA_022496015.1). Lineage (NCBI taxonomy): Eukaryota > Viridiplantae > Streptophyta > Magnoliopsida > Poales > Poaceae > Hordeum > Hordeum marinum. The sequence continues at coordinate 477,260,117 of CM039673.1, read as the reverse complement.
TACATAGCACTTAATGATTGACATGCAGGTCATACAATAATTAAAGAAAACCCTATGGCTCCTTCTGATTGCCGTACTCATCGACATGCAAGTCGTGATATTCTATACAATACATGATCATCTCATACATCACATATATCTCATCATGTAACTGGCCATATCACATCACAACATACCCTGCAAAAATAAGTTAGACGTCCTCTAATTGTTGTTGCAAGTTTTACGTGGCTGCTACATGTATCTAGCAAGAACAATTCTCACCTACGCAAAACCACAACGGTGATACATAAATTGCTTTTCAACCTTATCAAGGACCGCCTTTGTCGAATCCGATCCAACTAAAGTAGGAGAAACAGACACCCGCCAGCCATCTTTGTGCAACGAAGTTACACGTCAATAGATGGAACCGGTCTCTTGTAAGCATACGAGTAAGGTTGGTCCGGTCCGCTTCATACCACAATACTGCTGAACCAAAACACGACCTAGGGAGGAAGCAATCTAAGCATCAACGCCCACAAACTCTTTGTGTTCTACTCGAGATCTCATCTACACATAGACCTAGCTCTGATACCACTGTTGGGGAACGTTGCATGGGAAACAAAAAATTTCCTACGCACATGCAATATTTATCCATGGTGATGAGCATCTACGAGAGGGAGAGTGAATCTACATACCCTTGTAGATCGCTAAGAGGGAAGCGTTAAGAAACGTGGTTGGTGTAGTCGAACGTCTTTGTGATCCAAATCGTCGAGCGTCCCGCGATCCCATCACGACCCGTCCCGCGATCTCATCATGATTCGTCTTGTGACCTCATCGCGATCCGTCCCGCGATCCAATCACGAATCGTCTCGCGATCTTGATCACGGTCTAGCAAGAGGGAGCGGAGAGGTAGACAAGTTCTACGGCAGCGCGACAGCATTGTGGCGATGCTGGTGGAGGAATTCTAGCAGGGCTTTTCCTAAGCACCATTGAAAACCGATCTAGAGGAAGAAGAGGGCAGCACGTGGCAATTAGGGTTAGGGATTCCCTCAAAACCTCTAGTATATATAGGAGGAGAGGAGGAGGAGGCTTGGCGCAAGGGCCAGCCCCTCTTTGGTTAGGCCTAAGTGGAGAGGAGGGGTCCTCATCCTCCACTCCTAGTAGGATTAGGACTCCTTCCTGATTTCCACCTTTTTGCCTTTTTTTCCACCTTTTCCACTTTGGAATTTCTTCCCAGCCGCATGGGCCTTCTGGTGGGACTTCGGCCAGCCCACTAGGGCTGGTATTCCTTATCCCACATCCCATGTAGCCTCTTGGGTCGAAATACCCCTCCCGATGGTCCCCCGATACACTACCGACACTCCCAGTACACTACGGATGAGCCCGAGACTTTTCCGGTGACCAAAACAGGACTTCCTATATATCAATCTTTACCTCCGGACCATTCCGGAGCTCCTCGTGACATCCGGGATATCATCCGGGACTCCGAACAACCTTTGGTCACCACCATACATAACTCTATACTACCGAAACGTCATCGAACCTAAAGTGTGCAGACCCTGCAGGTTCGAGAACTATGTAGACATGACCGAGACACCTCTACGGTCAATAACCAATAGTGAGACCTGGATGCCCATATTGGTTCCTACATATTCTACGAAGATCTTTATCGGTCGAACCTCTATGTCAAGGATTTAGTTAATCCTGTATGTTGTTCCCTTTGTTCTTCGGTATGTTACTTGCCCGAGATTCGATCGTCAGTATCTCCATACCTAGTTCAACCTCGTTACTGGCAAGTCTCTTTACTCATTTCCGTAATACAAGATCCCGTGACTAACACTTAGTAACATTGCTTGCAAGGCCTACTGTGATGTTGTATTACCGAGTGGGTCCAGAGATACCTCTCCGTCACACGGAGTAACAAATCCCAGTCTTGATCCATGCCAACTCAACAGACACCCTCGGAGATACCTGTAGAGTACCTTTATAGTCACCCAGTTACGTTGCAACGTTTGATGCACACAAGGTACTTCTCCGGTGTTAGTGAATTGCATGATCTCATGGTCATAGGAACAGATACTTGACATGCAGAAAATAGTAGCAATAAACTGACACGATCATATGCTACGTTTATAGTTTGGGTCTTGTCCATCACATCATTCTCCTAATGATGTTATCCCGTTATGAAATGACATCTCATGTACATGTCTAGGAAACCTTGACCATCGTTGATCAATGAGCTAGTGTATTAGAGGCATACTAGGGACACGGTGTTGTCTATGTATCCACACATGTATCTAAGTTTCCGATCAATACAATTATAGCATGGATAATAAATGATTATCATGAACAAGGAAATATGATAATAACCAATTTATTATTGTCTCTAGGGCATATTTCCAACAGAATTGGCATGAGTAATTTGAATGCACAAGGTCGTGAATTTGGTAGGAGGACAACGTCTATGACCACGTTGTATTTATAGTGTGTTTGTTCTCTTCTGTTATGCTATAGAACTGGAAGAATTGGTTAGGCAGAGAAATTGAAATAAAGATCATGATTTTGAATTGAAATCTTATGCATTTGTAATCTGTGTTTTTATAAATGTTATGCTCATAAGGATAGTAGTGTATTTGTTTATCTGGGATAGGTCTCATCACAGTAGTAACATTTGTTTATTATATCTTTTGGAAGATTGCTAGTCGCACATGTGGGTAGAAGTGAAATAGTTTATTTGTATGGTCCCACTTGTGAACTCACCACCAACTACAACCTTTATAAGTAGGAAAGATATAGGATTTTTAGCGTTGAAATCACGCCAGCCGGAATCACGTGGACCCCGCCACACAACATGGCGCGACCAGGGGTGGCTGTGCCATGTGGCCTTGTGGCCCATAGGTGGCTCCCCTCCGGTGGTTCTTCGCTCTGTTATTCCTTATTTTCACCAGAAAAATTATAAAAAAGTTACGAGCGATTCTAAAAACTTTTATTTTATGCACACAAACAACACCACGGTAGTTCTGCTGAAAACAATGTCATTCTAGATTAGTTCTAAACTAGTAAGAATATACCCGTGCGTTGCAACGAGTGAAAAATCATACGTCCTCCACAATAAGCACAATGTTCATGCTTCTCTATGGGGCAATGGTCGTCTATGATTAAAAATGATAAATCAATTAAATGCAGGGTTCTCCAAGATGCCAGTTCTGGACATGAGATATATTTCCGAGTCAGTTGATCTAGGTAAACAAAGCTAAGTTGAGATAATTAGTTCATTTTCAAATAAAAAGGAAAAAATAGCATGAAGAAATCTGGATGATGCTAAGATGCAAGTAGAACTTGCTTATTTGTATCAGGCGAGATTAGACTCTCTCTGTTGGAGAGGTTAGAGGAGGAGCATGGCTAGAAGGAATCATGGCCTTCCATCGCAGAGAATGTAAGATCAGAAGTAGCGGTAGAGGGCATGAGGTGATTTATTACTTACAATAATCAATGGCTTAATTAACTGTGTGTGTAGCTAGTCTCCTAAAGGTGCTTATAGAGGTAGCGGGGCCAACAAGCGCCTACATGACTACCTCTAGGATGAGCATACTGATGAACTCGTCGGATCGTGTAGGCTAGGAGAATCCGGTAGTAGAGATGGGAGATGGGGTGGTTACCTGCTCCCTGACCTGAGGAGCTCGAGCCGCCTTCCATTGCGTCGCGGTGGCGGTGGTGATAGGCGAGATTGAGAGGGAGGTGGTGGTGCTTCCCGTGAGCTTTGCAATAACCCTAGATCGGAAGGGGATTTCGATGGGGTGACTGGCGGCATGGTGAACCTCGTACCGTGAGCCCCGGACCCCACCTCTTTATGTATCACAGGTCACAGGGGCCCACCAACCATAAGAGGGTTGGGCGCCCCCGGTCAGGGCGCGAATAGATCAGGGGTCCGATGGGCCGTTGGGCCCACGCGGGATAGATCAACCTAACATTCTCCCCCTTGATCTCAACTTTTACTTTTAACTTTATATTTTCTAGTTTATTTGTTTCATCACATATTGGTACATAGAGCATGTATCATCGTAACAGCTTGATTGCTGATAGAATCATACAGCTACAACATACGTTTTGTTCAGAAACAAATTCTGTTCTTTTTGGGCCTCTCATGATCCAGAAATCATAGGCTTTCCCTTAAACCCATGTCGGCTAAGTGTTCCTTGAACACATTGGGTGGTAAGCCTTTCGTTAGCGGATCCGCATGCATATCCTTTGTCTTTATATGCTCGAGACTTATAGTGTGATCCTGGATTTTATCTTTCACAACATAATACTTTATCTCTATTGTTTTGGCAGCATTACTCGACTTGTTGTTGTGAGCATAAATTACTGCGGGCTGGTTGTCACAGTACACCTTTAGTGGTTTGTGAATACAATCTACCACTTTCAAGTTGGGTATAAATTTCTTTAGCCATATCGCTTGCCCCGTGGCCTCGAAGCATGCTATGAATTCTGCATACATCGTGGATGATGCAACTATTGACTGTTTGGAGCTTTTCCACGAAATAGCCCCTCTAGCGAGAGTGAAGACGTATCCTGACATGGATTTTCTATCATCTCTGTCCCTCGCAAAATCTGCGTCTGAATACCTTTTTATCTCTAGGGAATCAGATCTTCTGTATGTTAGCATGTAGTGCTTCGTGCCTTGCACATAACGCAATGCCTTCTTTGCCATCTTCTAGTGCTCCATGCCTGGATTCTCTTGATATCTACCGAGTACCCCAGTAATAAAAGCTAAGTCAGGGCGAGTGCACACTTGTGCATACTGTAAGCTTCCAACAGCCGAAGCATATGGTACTGGTTTCATGAGATTGATCTCGTACTGGTTTTTGGGACATTAGAATTTCCCAAAACTATCGCCCTTGACTATAGGAGTGGGTGTGGGTTTACTTGCATGCATATTATACTTTTGAAGAACCTTCTCCAAATATGCCTTCTGCGACAGTCCCAAGACTCCATTGTTCCTATCTCGATGAATTTCTATGCCCAAAACATAGGATGCTTCACCAAGATCTGTGATATCAAAATTTGAGGATAAGAACTTCTTTGTCTCTAGTAGTAGACTAACATCACTGCTAGCAAGCAGGATACCATCCACATACATTATTAGGAAAATATATTTCCCATTTTTAAACTTTGCATAAATGCAATTATCCTCAATATTTTCTTTGAACCCAAAACTTTTAATCGTTTGATTAAACTTTAGATACCACTATCTAGAGGCTTGCCTTAATCCATAAATGGATTTCTTTAGGCGGCATCCCATATTTTCCTTGCCTTCCATGATAAAACCCTTGGGTTGGTTCATGTAGACCTTTTCTTTTAAATCACCGCTCAGAAATGCCGTCTTGACATCCATTTGATGTAACTCTAAATCAAAATGAGCAACTAATGCCATTATGATTCTGAAGGAATCCTTACATGAGACTGGGGAAAAGGTCCCATTGTAATCTATCCCTTCTCTTTGTGTGAATCCTTTTGCTACAAGTCGTGCTTTATACTTTTCTACATTCCCATTAGGATCATACTTAGTTTTAAAGACCCATTTGGAGCCTACTGTTTTGGCTCCTTTAGGAATTTCCACTAAGTCCCAAACATCTTTGGAACTCATAGAATTCATCTCATCTGCCATTGCTTGTAGCCATTTTGATGAGTTAGGGATTTTAATGGCTTCTTCATATGTAGCGGGATCACCTTCCATATGAACCATTTCTATGTTATAAAATTTATAATCAGTAGAAATAGTTGATCTTCTTGTTCTATTAGATCTTCTAAGGGCCTTGGTTTCTGGCACATTTTGTGCCTCAACTTGTGGCACATTTTCTACTATTGACTGTTGTACCTCCCTTTCATGCTCAACAATGGGTTCAGGCGGCTCCTGACGAACAGGTCCCGGGTCTTCTCCCATAGTTGTCATGGGTGGAGTTATAGCTGGTAGTGCGAAAAATGGCTCCTGAATCATCGGATTAGGTGCATGCACCCTCTTCTCCTCAAGATCAATTTTCCGAGCTACCAGGCTCCCTCTCACCATTTCGTCCTCTAAGAAGACTGCATGTCTCGTTTCTACAAACTTTGTATATCTGTCTAGGCAATAGAAATGAAAACCCTTTGATCTGTCTGGGTAGCCAATGAAGTGGCAACTCACTGTTTTGGGATCTAACTTTGCAATGTTTGGATTAAACATTTTGTCCTCAATGGGGCACTCCCTACACCCTGAAGTGTTGTAAAGAGGGCACCACTCTTCCTGTCCAAAACTCGTACGGTGTTTTGGGCACCGACTTGCTTGGCACTCTATTGAGAATGTGAATGGCGGTTTTAGTGCCTCCATCCATAATCCCAATGGCAAAGTTGAGTAACTCAATATGCTGCGCACCATATCCATCAGAGTACGGTTACGCCTTTCAGCTACTCCATTTTGCTAAGGCTCGCCCGGCATTGAATACTGGGCTACTATGCTAGTCTCCTGTAAGAACTTTGCAAAAGGTCCAGGGACTTGGCCATATGGGGTGTGCCGACCGTAGTACTCTCCCCACGATCGGACCTTACTATCTTTATTCTTTTATCATGCTAATTTTCAACTTCAGCTTTGAATATTTTAAATTTATCCAATGATTCAGATCTTTCTTTGATTGGATAAATATAACCAAAACGAGAGTAATCATTTGTCAATGTTATGAATGAGTCATATCCATCCACACTTTTCACCGGAAATGGTCCACAAATGTCAGTGTGAATGATTTCTAGTGTGCATGTGCTATGAATTGCACCCTTTTTTATTTGTTTTATATACTTTCCTTTAATGCAATCTACGCATTGTTCTAAGTCTGAAAACTCTAACGGAGGAAGAATTTCACTTTTTACTAATCTTTCTATTCTCCCCCTGGAAATATGGCCCAAGCAACAGTGCCATAATTTCGATGAGTCATCAGTTGTTTTTCTTTTCTTTTGTTCCTTGTTTGACGAGGAAGCTTGAGCATCCACATTGGACACATAATGCACTTTTTCATGGAGTGATAGTAAATAAAGCTCATTGTGAAGTAAAGCATCACCAACATAAGCATTATTACACCATATGGCACACTTGCCATGTCCAAAATAACACTCATAATTGTCTTTGTCCAAACAAGAAACACTAATTAAGTTTCTATTACATGAAGGAACAAATAAGACATCTCGAAGTAGAAGGTTGAATCCATCAGCTAACTCCAAGGAGATGTCGCCAACAGCTTCAACTTCTGCTTGGACTCCATTAGCGACTTCAATGCATCTTTCTCTTCTTTCCATAGTCCTCGTCGAACGGAATCCCTGTAAAGAGTTTGCAACATGAACAATTGCTCCCGAGTCAATCCACCAAGTAGATTTTGAAAACTGTGTATACAAGGATTCATTTACAAAGGAAATGATGTCGTTACCTCTCTTTGCCATAACAGACCTTAGCCAAGCAGGGAAATCCTTCTTGTAGTGCCCTGTCTGCTTGCAGTGGAGGCAAGTGTCTTTGTCCACTGGAAAGAACTTCTGCTGATTCTGATGCTGATAGGGTGCTTTTCCATGTGGCTTTGAAGGAGAACCTTTGCTATTTGGATTGTAGTTCTTCTTCTTATGGTCCTTCACATAGTTGAGAGAACCACAATGTGAAGCTTTCAGTCTGTCCTCTTCTTGGACGCACATGGCTATTGTCTTTTCTATGTCCCATTTTTCAGGTGACATGTTATAATTGACAACAAATGTGTCAAACTCTTTAGGCAATGAAGCCATAATCGGGTGGACCAGGAGCGCAGGTTTGAGATCCAAGTCCGCATCCATGGGCTTGGGTTTGGCAGCCATGTTGCTCATCCTGAGAATGTGCTCTCGAATGCCATGACCACCACCAGTGTAGTTCTCTGTGACCGGTTGATTTATCAACTGTGTGGCATATGTCTTTGAAGAACTAGTGAACTGGTTCTTTATCTTTGTAAGCAACTCCCCTACGTAAGTGCACTCTGCAATTGAGCCCAATGGCGTTCTCAATTATATTCTTTATAAATTCCATACACTTTTTGTTGGCATTTCTCCACTATTGATTGTTGAGAGTGTAGGACAACTCCAATGGAGCATAGTCCCTCTTCTTTCTGTCCCATACAGCATCATCGTTAGTGGCCTCTCTGACTGGCTCTGTAGATCTGACCGGCTGTGGTTCATTCACAACCTAGTCAACCTCAGCACAGACAAAGGCCAAATCAACTTTCATCCTCCACTCGGTGTAAGTATCACCTCTGGGTGTTGGAACTTCTTTTAGACAACTCATCAAGTTGAAACCTCCTGAAATTATAACAACCATATGCATTAATCTAATGTTGGTCAAATTAAACAGATAATTGTCTATGCAATTAAATCTATATTACTGTTGGGAAAAAGAATAGAAATAAATGCACCTTTAAAAAACATGATCATGTTATTAATAATGTTGGTCATAAAAAATAACATAATCATATAAATTCTAGTAATCACTTTAATGTGCTCTTTAAAAAATAATTCTCTCTTAACTTTATTTCTTTGTAAAAGAACACTCTTAAACATTTACGCAACGGAAAAAATGAAAATAAATTCATGAACTTTTTATACTTGCCAAAAAAAATTCTTTTATTGAATAAAAAATGCATGAACTTTATTCTATTTTTCTTTATAAAATTCATGAACTTTTGTTTTTCTAAAAAAATCAATTTTATTTTTAGAGACTTTTCTATTTTTCGTTTCTATTTCCAGGGCAACCTGGGCCAAATCCGGCCCAGCCACCCAGCACCCAGCCTGGGGCGGGCATAGCCGGCTTAAACTATTCGCTTTCGGCCCAAAAGGCCTAGTCGGGGCTAGGGTTTCATCCCGCCGGCCCATCCTGGCCGTCCGTCAGATCGGACGGTTGCCCATGCCTCTTGTTGGAACAAAACGAGAGAGAGCGAGGGGAATCAACTGAAAACCCTCGGTCGGGCTCTCCTCCCCCGTGCCGCTCTCTACCGCGCCTTTGCGCCCGCCGGCCAGGCCGACAGGGGGGAGGGGCTACGCCGGCCGCCAGCGACGGCGTGGAGCCACCGCACCACATGGGTTGCGCGCTCCTCTCTTTCTCCCCCGTTCCCCTTTCCTCTGGTCTATCTCCGCTGTCGGGGCCAAAGGCCTCAGACGAGCTTTGGCTGGTCGCCGGCGTCGGCGACAATAGCCACTGGCCGCACGTGCGCCACCTCTCCTCCCCCTAAACTCTCCACCAGCCCGCGCCACCCACTACCCAGAGTGAGAGAGGGGGGAAGGCCCGACGGCCTCCCACTGTCCCCGGACCAGAGTGCGCTCGTGGCGGCGCCCCCGCCGGCCCCTTTGCTGGTCACGCGAGCTCCCGAAGGAGAGCGCGCCACCGTCGAATGGCCCGGTGGTGGTGCCCTTTGCCACCCTTTTTTGATTGTTTCTTTTCTTTGCCGGTGAGCCCTAGGGCTTCCGGTGGTTCTTCGTCCGGACGGCTCGGCTTGCCGATGCCTGTCCGGATCGAGAGGAACAGCATGGCAATGATCACGGTGCTACTTTGCCGGTGAGAACACGAGGTCCTTCTACGGCGAACTCTGCCCTCTTACGGTTCTTTGGGGGGTTGGGGATCTTTCTGTTCTTTACCGAAAATCCTATGCCTACTATGGTCTGATACCATTGATGAACTAGTCGGATCGTGTAGGCTAGGAGAATCCGGTAGTAGAGATGGGAAATGGGGTGGTTACCTGCTCCCTGACCTGAGGAGCTCGAGCCGCCTTCCATCGTGTGGTGGTGGTGGTGGTGATAGGCGAGATTGAGAGGGAGGTGGTGGTGCTTCCCGTGAGCTCTGCAATAACCCTAGATCAGAAGGGGATTTCGGTGGGGTGACTGGCGACACGGTGAACCTCGTACCGTGAGCCCCGGCCCCTACCTCTTTATGTATCGCGGGTCATAGGGGTGTTGGAAATATGCCCTAGAGGCAATAATAAAATGGTTATTATTGTATTTCCTTGTTCATGATAATTGTCTATTGTTCGTGCTACAATTGTATTAACCAGAAACCGTAATGCATGTGTGAATACATAGACCACAATATGTCCCTAGTGAGCCTCTAGTTGGCTAGCTCGTTGATCAATAGATGGTCACGGTTTCATGAACATGGACATTGGATGTCGTTGATAACGGGATCACATCATTAGGAGAATGATGTGATGGACAAGACCCAATCCTAAGCATAGCACAAGATCGTGTAGTTCGTCTGCTAAAGCATTTCTAATGTCAAGTATCGTTTCCTTAGACCATGAGATTGTGCAACTCCCGGATACTGTAGGAATACTTTGGGTGTGCCAAACCTCACAACGTAACTGGGTGGCTATAAAGTTACACTACGGGTATCTCTGAAAGTGTCTGTTGGGTTGGCATGAATCGAGACTGGGATTTGTCACTCCGTGTGATGGAGAGGTATCTCTGGGTCCACTCGGTAAGACATCATCATAATGAGCTCAATGTGACTAAGGAGTTAGCCACGGGATGATGTGTTATGGAACGAGTAAAGAGACTTGCTGGTAACGAGATTGAACAAGGTATAGGGATACCGACGATCGAATCTCGGGCAAGTATCATATCGGTAGACAAAAGGAATTGTATACGGGATTGATTGAATCCCCAACATCGTGGTTCGTCCGATGAGATCATCGTGGAGCATGTGGGAGCCAACATGGGTATCTAGATCCTGCTATTGGTTATTGACCAGAGAGGTGTCTCGGTCATGTCTACGTGCCTCCCGAACCCGCAGGGTCTACACACTTAAGGTTCGTTGATGCTAGGGTTAGAGGGAAATAGTGTACGTGGTTACCGAAGGTTGTTCGGAGTCCCGTATGAGATCCTCGACATCACGAGGAGTTCCGGAATGGTCCGGAGGTAAAGATTCATATATAGGAAGTGAGGTTTTGGTCACCGGAAGAGTTTCGGGCATCACCGATAACGTACCGGGACCACCGGAAGGGTTCCGGGGGTCCATCGTGTGGGGCCACCAACACCAGAGGCCTGCATGGGCCGAGAGTGGGAAGGGACCAGCCCAGAGTGGGCTGGTGCGCTTCCCACCAAGGCCCAGACACAGCAAAGGAGGAGAGGGGGGCAAACCCTAGGTGCTGATGGGCCTTAGGCCCACCCTAGGGCTGCCGCACCCCTCTCCCCTCTCTTGGCCGCCGCCCTAGATCAATCTAGGGTTGGCTGCCGGACCTGGGGAGGAAACCCTAGGGGCTGCCGCACCCCTCCTCCTCCTCCTATATATAGTGGGGTTTTGGGGGCTGCCATACACACGAGTTCCTCTCTCTCTTGGCGCAGCCCTACCCTTCCTCTTCCTCGTTCTCCGTAGCGCTTGGCGAAGCCCTGCTGGAGTACCATGCAGCTCCACCGGCGTGCTACCGGAGCTCTTCCTCAACCTCTCCTTCCTCCTTGCTGGATCAAGGCGTAGGAGACGTCACCGGGCTACACGTGTGTTGAACGCGAAGGCGTCGTTGTTCGGTGCTTAGATCGGATTCCACCGCAATCTGAATCGCTGCGAGTACGACTCCACCAACCGCATTCTTGTTACCCTTCTACTTTGCGATCTTCAAAGGTATGAAGATGCACTCCCCCTTTTCTCGTTGTTGGTTTCTCCATAGATAGATCTTGGTGACACGTAGGAATTTTTTTGATTTACTACTACGTCTCCCAACAGTGGCATCATGAGCTAGGTCTATGCGTAGAATCTATGCACGAGTAGAACACAAGTTGTTGTGGGCGTCGGTCTTGTTAATTTGCTTACCGTTACTAGTCTTATCTTGATTCGGCGGTATTGTGGGATGACGCGGCCTGGACCAACTTTACACGTACGCTTACGTGAGACCGGTTCCACCACCTGACATGCACTTGTTGCATAAGGTGGCTAGCGGGTGTCTGTCTCTCCCACCTTAGTCGAATTGGATTCGATGAAAAGGGTCCTTATGAAGGGTAAATAGCAACTGGCATATCATGTTGCGGTTTTGGCGTAGGTAAGAAACGTTCTTGCAAGAAACCTATAGTAGCCACGTAAAAACTTGCAACTACAAATTAGAGGATGTCTAACTTGTTTTTGCAGCATATGCCTTGTGATGTGATATGGCCAAAGGATGTGATGTTATGCATTGTTATGTATGAGATTTATCATGTTCTTGTAATAGGATTCACGACTTGTATGTCGATGAGTATGACAACCGGCAGGAGCCATAGGATTTGTCTTAATTTATTGTATGACCTGCGTGTCAATCATAAATGCCATGTAATTACTTTACTTTATTGCTAATCGTTAGCCATAGTAGTAGAAGTAATAGTTGGCGAGACAACTTCATGAAGACACGATGATGGAGATCAGGTGTCGTGCCGGTGTCATTGATGATCATGGTGCCCCGAAGATGGAGATCAAAGGAGCAAGATGATATTGGCCATATCATGTCACTATATTGATTGCATGTCATGTTTATCATGTTTACATCTTATTTGCTTAGAACAACGGTAGCTAATAAGATGATCTCTCACTAAAATTTCAAGAAATGTGTTCACCCTAACTATGCACCGTTGCTAAGGATCGTTGTTCCGAAGCACCACGTGATGATCGGGTGTGATAGGTTCTAACGTTCGCATACAACGGGTGTAAGCCAGATTTACACACGCGATACACTTAAGTTGACTTGACGAGCCTAGCATGTACACACATGGCCTTAGAACACGAGAGACCGAAAGGTCAAACATGACTCATATAGAAGATACGATCAACATGGAGATGTTCACCATGGATGACTAGTCTGTCTCACGTGATGATCGGACACGGGCTAGTTGACATGGATCATGTGTCACTTGGATGACTAGAGAGATGTCTATCTAAGTGGGAGTTAATTAAATAATTTGATTACGTGAACTTAATTATCATGAACTTAGTCTAAAATTGTCTTTACAATCTATATTGTAGATCCAATGGCCAACGCTAATGTCACCCTTGACTTCAACGTGTTCCTAGAGAAAACCAAGCTGAAAGACGATGGAAGCAACTATGCAGACTGGGACCGTAGCTTGAGGATCATCCTCATAGCTTCCAAGATATTGTATGTCCTTGATGCACCGCTAGGTGACGCACCCATTTTCCCAGCGGATCAAGACGTTATGAACGCTTGGCAGTCACGCTATGATGATTACTCCCTAGTTCAGTGCGGCATGCTTTATAGTTTAGAACCGGGGTTCCAAAAGCGTTTTGAGCAACACGAAGCATATGAGATGTTCCAAGAGCTGAAATTGGTTTTCCAAGCTCATGCCCGGGTCGAGATATGATGTCTCCGACAAGTTCTTCAGTTGTAAGATGGAGGAGAATAGTTCTGTCAGTGAGCACATACTCAAAATGTCTGGGTTGCACAACCGCTTGACTCAGCTGGGAGTTAATCTTCCGGATGACTCGGTTATTGACAGAATCCTCCAGTCGCTCCCACCTAGGTACAAGAGCTTTGTGATGAACTACAAGATGTAGGGTATGGAGAAGCCCATTCCTGAGTTGTACTCGATGCTGAAATCAGCGGAGGTCGAGATCAAAAAGGAGCATCAAGTGTTGATGGTGAATAAGACCACTAGTTTCAAGAAAGGCAAGGGTAAGAAGAACTTCAAGAAGAACGGCAAAGCAGTTGCCATGCCCGGTAAGCAAGTTGCCGGGAAGAAGAGCAAGAATGGACCCAAGCCTGAGACTGAGTGCTTTTATTGCAAGGGTACCGGTCACTGGAAGCGAAACTGCCCCAAGTACTTAGCGGATAAGAAGGTCGACAACGTTAAAGGTATATGTGATATACTTGTTATTGATGTGTACCTTACCAGCACTCGTAGTAGCTCCTGGGTATTTGATACCGATGCAATTGCTCACATTTGTAACTCCAAGCAGGAGCTGCGAAATAAGCGGAGGCTGGCAAAGGTCGAGGTGACGATGCGTGCCAGGAATGGTTCCAAGGTCGATGTGATCACCGTCGGCACGCTGCCTCTACATCTACCTTCGGGATTAGTTTTAAACCTCAATAATTGTTATTTAGTACCAGCTTTGAGCATGAACAATGTATCTGGATCTCGTTTGATGCGAGATGGCTACTCATTTAAATCTGAGAATAATGGTTGTTCTATTTATATGAGAGAAGGTTTTATGGTCATGCCCGCTAGTTAATGGTTTATTTTTGATGAATCTCGAACGTGATGTTACACATGTTCATAGTGTGAGTACCAAAATATGTAAGGTTGATAATGATAGTCCCACTTACATGGGGCACTGCCGCCTAGGTCATATTGGTGTCAAACGCATGAAGAAGCTCCATGCTGATGTACTTTTGGAGTATCTTGATTTTGAATCATTTGACACTTGCGAACCATGCCTCATGGGCAAGATGACCAAGACTCTTCTCCGGAACAATGGAGCGAGCAACTAACTTGTTGGAGATAATACATACCGATGTGTGCGGTCCAATGAGCGTCGAGGCTCGCGGTGGCTATCATTATGTTCTCACCCTCACTGATGACTTGAGCAGATATGGGTATGTCTACTTAATGAAACACAAGTCTGAAACCTTTGAAAAGTTCAAGGAATTTTAGAGTGAGGTAGAGAATCAACGTGAGAGAAAAATAAAGTGCCTACGATCTGATCGTGGCGGAGAATATTTAAGTCACGATTTTGGCACGCACCTAAGGAAATGTGGAATTGTTCACAACTCATGCCGCCTAGCACACCTCAGCAAAATGGTGTGTCTGAACGTCGTAATCGCACTCTATTGGATATGGTGCGATCTATAATGTCTCTTACCGACTTACCGCTATCATTTTGGGGATATGCATTAGAGACTGCCGCATTCACTTTAAAAAGGGCTCCGTCTAAATCCGTTGAGACGACATCGTATGAATTATGGTTTGGAAAGAAACCTAAGTTGTCGTTTCTAAAAGTTTGGGGATGCGATGCTTATGTGAAGAAACTTCAACTTGAGAAGTTCGAACCCAAAGCGGAAAAGTGCGTATTCATAGGATACCCCAAAGAAACTATTGGGTATACCTTCTACCTCAAATCCGAAGGCAAAGTCTTTGTTGCTAAGAATGAATCCTTTCTAGAGAAAGAGTTTCTCTCGAAAGAAGTAAGTGGGAGGAAAATAGAACTTGATGAGGTAATTGTACCTCCACTCAAACCGAAGAGTAGTGCAGCACATGAAGTTGTTTCAGTGGAGCCTGCACCGGCTGGAGAGGAAGTTAATGATGATGATCATTAAGCTTCAGATCAAGTTGCTATTCGAAGGTCCACTAGGACACGTTCTGCACCAGAGTGGTATGGCAACCCTGTCCTGGAGATCATGTTGTTGGACAACGGTGAACCTTCGAACTATGAAGAAGCAATGGCAGGCCCAGATTCCAACAAATGGCTTGAAGCCATGAAATCCGAGATAGGATCCATGTATGAGAACAAAGTATGGACTTTGGCGGACTTGCCTGATGATAAGCGAGCCATAGAAAATAAATGGATCTTTAAGAAGAAGATTGACACGGATGGTAATGTGACCGTCTATAAGGCTCGGCTTGTCACTAAGGGTTATCGACAAGTTCAAGGAGTTGACTATGATGAGACTTTCTCACCCGTTGCGATGCTGAAGTCCGTCCGAATCATGTTGGCAATTGCTACATTTTACGATAATGAGATCTGGCAATTGGACGTCAAAACGGCATTCCTTAATGGCTTCCTTAAGGAAGAAGTGTATATGATGCAGCCGGAAGGTTTTGTCAATCCTAAAGATGCTAACAAGGTATGCAAGCTCCAACGGTCCATCTATGGGCTGGTGCAAGCATCTTGGAGTTGGAACATTCGCTTTAATGAGGTGATTAAAGTGTTTGGGTTTATACAGGTTTATGGAGAACCCTGTATTTACAAGAAAGTGAGTGGGAGCTCTATAGCATTTCTCATATTATATGTGGATGACATATTGTTGATGGGAAATGGTATAGAACTTTTGGAAAGCGTAAAGGCCTACTTGAATAAGTGTTTTTCATTGAAGGACCTTGGAGAAGCTGCTTACATATTAGGCATCAAGATCTATAGAGATATATCAAGACGCCTCATAGGTATTTCAAAAAGCACATACCTTGACAAGATATTGAAGAAGTTCAATATGGATCAGTCCAAGAAGGGGTTCTTGCCTGTGTTGCAAGGTGTGAGATTGTGTAAGACTCAATGCCCGACCATGGCAAAGGATAGAGAAGAGATGAGTGTCATCCCCTATGCTTCAGCCATAGGCTCTATTATGTATGCCATGCTATGTACCAGACCTGATGTGAACCTTGCCATAAGTTTGGTAGGGAGGTACCAAAGTGATCCCGGAGCGGAACACTAGACAGCAATCAAGAATATCCTGAAGTACCTGAAAAGGACCAAGGACATGTTTCTCGTATATGGAGGTGCCGAAGAGCTCGTCGTAAAGGGTTACGTCGATGCTAGCTTCGACACACATCCGGATGACTCCAAGTCACAAACCGGATACGTGTATATTTTGAATGGAGGGGCAGTCAGCTAGTGCAGCAGCAAGCAAAGCGTCGTGGCGGCATCTACATGTGAAGCGGAGTACATAGCTGCTTCAGAAGCAGCAAAAGAAGGAGTCTGGATGAAGGAGTTCATCACCGACCTAGGAGTGATTCCCAATGCGTCGGACCCGATGACTATATTCTATGACAACACTGGAGCTATTGCCCTCGCCAAGGAGTCCAGGTTTCACAAGAAGACAAGGCACATCAAACTCCACTTCAAATCCATTCATGATTACATTCAGGAAGGAGATATAGATATTCCTAAAGTACATGTGGATCTGAATGTCGCAGATCCGTTGACTAAACCTCTCTCACGAGCGAAACATGATCAACACCAGAACTCTATGGGTGTTCGATTCATCACAATGTAACTAGATTATTGACTCTAGTGCAAGTGGGAGACCGTTGGAAATATGCCCTAGAGGCAATAATAAAATGGTTATTATTGTATTTCCTTGTTCATGATAATTTGTCTATTGTTCATGCTACAATTTTATTAACCAGAAACCGTAATGCATGTGTGAATACATAGACCACAATATGTCCCTAGTGAGCCTCTAGTTGGCTAGCTCGTTGATCAATAGATGGTCATAGTTGACCATGGACATTGGATGTCGTTGATAACGGGATCACATCATTAGGAGAATGATGTGATGGACAAGACCCAATCCTAAGCATAGCACAAGATCGTGTAGTTCGTCTGCTAAAGCTTTTCTAATGTCAAGTATCGTTTCCTTAGTCCATGAGATTGTGAAACTCCCGGATACCGTAGGAATACTTTGGGTGTGCCAAACGTCACAACGTAACTGGGTGGCTATAAAGGTACACTACGGGTATCTCCGAAAGTGTGTGTTGGGTTGGCAGGAATCGAGACTGGGATTTGTCACTCCGTGTGACGGAGAGGTATCTCTGGGCCCACTCGGTAAGACATCATCATAATGAGCTCAATGTGACTAAGGAGTTAGCCACGGGATGACGTGTTATGGAACGAGTAAGGAGACTTTCCGGTAACGAGATTGAACAAGGTATAGGGATACCGACGATCGAATCTCGGGCAAGTATCATACCGGTAGACAAAGGGAATTGTATACGGGATTGATTGAATCCTCGACATCATGGTTGATCTGATGAGATCATCGTGGAGCATGTGGGATCCAACATGGGTATCCAGATCCCGTTGTTGGTTATTAACCGGAGAGGTGTCTCGGTCATGTCTACGTGCCTCCCGAACCCGTAGGGTCTACACACTTAAGGTTCGATGACACTAGGGTTATAGGGAAATAGTGTACGTGGTTACCGAAGGTTGTTCGGAGTCTCGGATGAGATCCTGGACGTCAGGAGGAGTTTCGGAATGGTCCGGAGGTAAAGATTCATATATAGGAAGTGAGGTTTTGGTCATCGGAAGAGTTTCGGGCATCACCGATAATGTACCGGGACCACCGGAAGGGTTCCGGGGGTCCACCGTGTGGGGCCACCGGCACCAGATGCCTGCATGGGCTGAGAGTGGGAAGGGACCAGCCCTAGAGTGGGCTGGTGCGCCTCCCACCAAGGCCGAGGCGCAACAAAGGAGGAGAGGGGGGCAAACCCTAGGCGCTGATGGGCCTTAGGCCCACCCTAGGGCTGTCGCACCCCTCTCCCCTCTCTTGGCCGCCGCCCTATATCAATCTAGGGTTGGCCGCCGGCCCTGGGGAGGGAACCCTAGGGGCTGCCGAACCCTCCTCCTCCTCCTCCTATATATAGTGGGGTTTGGGGGGCTGTCATACACACGAGTTCCTCTATCTCTCTCGACGCAGCCCTACCCTTCCTCTTCCTCGTTCTCCGTAGCGCTTGGCGAAGCCCTGTCGGAGTACCACACAGCTCCACCATCGTGCTGCCAGAGATCTTCCTCAACCTCTCCTTCCTCCTTGGTGGATCAAGGCGTAGGAGACATCACCGGGTTGCACGTGGAGGCGCCGTTGTACGGTGCTTAGATCGGATTTCGTCGCGATCTGAATCGCTGCGAGTATGACTCCACCAACCCCGTTCTTGTAATGCTTCCACTTTGCGATCTTCAAAGGTATGAAGATGCACTCCCCCTTTGCTCGTTGCTGGTTTCTTTATAGATAGATCTTGGTGACACGTAGTGTTGGGGATATAACCCCACGGTGAGACCCGCCCTGGAGGCTCCGGGTCACACCTAGCGGCTCATACACCAGCCCAAGGATGGACCTATGAAGACTCAAGCCCAAGACATTGGGCGGCCTGCCAAGACGTGGCCTGGACGGAGAAAATATGAATACCCGTGCGGGTGAGCCGCCCGGAGACAGCTTGCTCACGAAGGCAAGACAATGTAGAGATAGACTCGGACACGTTGTGAGAGTCAGTTACGACTTGTATGACCCGTGGTCTTGACCTCCTATATAAAGGCGAGACCCGGGAGACTTTAACAGAAACTAACCAATCGAGAGCTAGGTCAAGCGATTCCGCTCCCTTGTAATTGAGATTCGAAGCAATACAAGCACAAGCAGGACGTAGGCTTTTACCTCTACTTGAGGGGCCGAACCTGGGTAAACATGTGTCCTTCGTCCCGATCAACCCCTTTGAGTCCATCACCTTTGCGATGGCCTCGAATCTAAGTCCTCGGACATCTGCTGTGATAAAACCACGATAGTTGGCGCCCACCATGGGGCTTATGCTCGGTGGTATTGAGTTCTCAAAGGGCTCTCTCCCAGGGTTCGAGGGATACGTGGTCCAAAGGATGAGCAAAAGACGCCGTGGCCGGTTCTACATCGACGACGCCAGCTGTGGTCCTGAGGCCGACTCTGTCGAATATGGGTTCTGGGTTCCCTTCGGCGGAATCCATGTCTTCATCGGCAAGGTTGACGGATCTACTCCCGGTCGGACCTCTGCACCAACATCGTCGAGCCGTCACGGCACGCGCAACCCGCCCAACACGTGCGAACCACATGTGCTAACCCGGGCCGGAAGCATGTCTTTGTGGGCTTCACACAAGGGATGGACCTTGAGGCCTCTATGTCGCAGGAGACTCTCGTCTATTCAGAGGACAGGTCTTCGAGCGGAGAGGCGGAATCAATCTACCCGCTTCACAATGGCGGGCTCGGGGGCTACGACGAGCTTTACCCCGAGTCGGAGCATTCTGAGTCGGAGGATCATAGGCTGCCAATTCATGCGGCCGTGTTCATGGCAGGGTCAGCACCGGGCACGAGCAGCACGGCCGCCGGAGCCGCAAACGCGGGGGCTGACCCGCTGCCCCCGGCTCAGGTTCTTCTAGATCTGATGAACGAGCTCGCAACCCTGATGGCGACTGAAGTCATGCTGAATAATTAAGCGGCCCAGAATTTGGAGATTACAAGGCTTAAGGATCGGATGGCGGAGGTCCAACAGGGGATTGGCGAGTTAAAGGCTCGGATGAACGTGGAGGCAGAGCGCCTTAGGACAGATGCTTTCCGCCTTGAGCTAGAACAACAATCGGCAGCTACGGTGCAACGGATGAAGCATCGGTCCCGCTTACCAGAGCAATACGAGGCCAGGAATCTTTTTAACTCGCCAGGAATGGGACGGACGCGCCTGGGAGTCGGCCGGTGGCTCGACAACAGCTTAACCCGCCCTGACGAAACCAGGCCTCACCAACGGCTTTTCCGACGCCTGCGGGACACTACTCAAACCCGGTAGAGAACATGGTGGCTGCAGCAAATGGGCTTGAAACAATCCCTATTCTAGACGAGGCGCCCTTTGCGAAAGAGGTGCGGAATGCCCTTGGATACCTTCAAACGGCGATGGCCCAGCAAGAGAAGTATACCTACAGCCGGATCCGCGTGCATTCAACCCCCCTCCCCAGGTGCAGCTATAGCCGGCGCTATGAGTCGCCAGCGGGTTCTAGCAGTGGTAGACACCAGGAGCTATCGCGAGATGATCAGGCGGCTCTGGAGGCATAGGCGCTAGCAGACCGAGCGAGAATAGAGGCAGCGGCTCTGGTAGCGGTGGCTCAACAAGAGCCCACACATTCTGTCTTATTCAGAGAAGGAGTAGCCACCAGGGCCGCGGGAGTCCCGTGCTTGGTGTCGGCTCTACGGAACGAGCATCTGTCGAAGGATTTCAAAGGCCCTCGTAAGGTCCCAAATTACACTACAGACTTGCCCCCAAAGACCTGGATTGAAAGTTATGAGCTGGCTATGGAAATGTTGGATGTTAGTGACACGGTCTGCACCAAATACTTTATCATGATGTTGGAAGGTCCAGCTCGCATGTGGTTGAAGTGTTTGCCACCCAATACCGTCAACTCATGGGCTGAGCTGAAAGCAAGGTTTATCAAAAAAATCAAGGAACTTGCAAGCAGCCTATGACGATTGTGGATCTGCATCACTGTGTTCAACAGGAGAATGAGTCGGATCATCATTGGGTCCGGCGGGTTTCGACTATCATCCACTCGTCTGAACAGATCATGGCGGCTCAAGCAGTGCTGATCCTGGAGAAGAACTGTCATTTTGTCCCTCTGAAGCAGAAGCTCGGCCGGCTCAAACGTACATGTCAGGACATGGGAGAACTCATGGTGGCTCTCACAAAGTATGCCGACTCTGATAACACGAAGGATACGGGCTCTGATGAGGAGAAAACTGGCTAGGGTAAAAAGAATAACCATGGCAAGGGTGCGGTAGGCAATGGTAACCAAAGCAAGAGGAAGTATCCGGATGGCGGGTCAGAATTGGTGGCCAACGCCAGCACCGGCCACAATCGACCTAAGGGCAATGGGAAGTTTAGACCACCTTTTAACAAGGGTAAAACTCCTTTCAACTTAGAGGAGATGCTCGGAGCACAGCCGGCCCGACAGACCGGCGGGTCACACGTGGGGCAATTGCCACATCATGCAGAAGTTCAAGGACCACAGCATGCGACAACATAACAATGATGGTAGTGTCCTGCCCGGCGGATCAGGCCCAGGCGGGTCAGGAACCGGGTTTGGGTTCGGTGGCTCAGGTTCCGGTCATCATGGCCAGGGCAATCAAGGTGGACATCATCAACACTCTGGTGGACATCATCAGCAATAGAATAATCAGTCTAGATATCAGAGTAATCCAAAGCAGCTCAGTTCGGGCCAGTGTCATGTTTTTACAACTAGCCTTGACAAGCGGGATCAGAAAGTACGCAAATGGGCGGTTAATGCGGTCGCGCCAGCTCTACCGTGATACTTGAAGTGGTCTGAGTGTGACATCACGTGGAGCCCGTAGGATCACCCGCCGCGTGTTGATGACCCGGGGCGGCTAGCCCTTGTGGTCACCCCCCAAGTGGGAGGATATATGTTGAATAAGGTACTTATGGATGGTGGCAGTAGCATCAATATCCTATATTATGACACCTTTCGGTGGATGAAGCTGCTTGATAAAGACCTTAAGCCCTCCTCGACAGTCTTTCATGGTGTGGTGCCTGGCAAGTTAGCTTACCCCATGGGTAGGATCTCCTTGGAAGTTGCCTTTGGCGATGAGTATAACTACAGGGTAGAGTCCTTGTGGTTTGAAGTAGTCAAAATCAAGAGCCCCTATCATGCCTTGTTGGCCGACCGGCTTACGCCAAGTTCATGGCTAGGCCCTGTTGTGTCTATTTGCAGCTCAAGATGCCCGGGTTATAAGGGACGACACTGTTCATGGTGATTGGAATACGGTTATTGAGTGCGAGGAAGGAGAAGCGGCTTACGCAGAATCAAGTTGTGCTGAGGCATAGCTCAAGTTTTATAAGGAAAATGTTGGCCCAGAGGACATGACTCCGCTGAAAAAGCCTACCACAGAGGTTGAGCCGCCCCTAAAATTTTCGGCGGATGATACCAAGTTGGTGGATTTCACTCCGGGGGACTCATCTCAACAGTTCACTATTAGGGCCAATATGGATCCCAAATAGGAAAGCACGCTCATCGAATTCATCCGTGAGAATGGGGTCATCTTCGCATGGAAACCTTCTGACATGATGGGTGTACCGAGAGAGTTCGCTGAGAACCACCTTAATGGGGATCCTAAGTTCAAACCTATCAAGCAATTTCTATGGCAGTTCAACGAGGAGAGGCGTAAGGCCATCGGGGAAGAGGTCGCCTGGCTCTTGGCGGCGGGTTTCATTGTCGAGGTCTTTCAATTGGAGTGGCTTGCTAACCCAGTGCTCGTGCTCAAGAAGAACGACACATGGCATATGTGCGTAGATTACACGGATCTGAACAAAGCTTGTCCGGCTGATCCCTTTGCTCTCCCTCGCATTGATCAGATCGTCGATGCTACGGCGGGCTGTGAGATTTTATGTTTTCTGGATGCGTATTCTGGGTATCATCAGATCAAGATGGCAGTCAAGGACCAAGAGAATATGTCTTTCATCACGCCTTTTGGTGCCTTTCGGGCTCAAGAGTGCCAAGGCGACTTACCAGCACTGTGTGCAGAATTGTCTTCACCGCCAAATTGGGCGTAACATTCACGCATATGTGGATGACATTGTGATCAAGTCAAGGAAGAAGGAGACTCTGCTTGACAATCTGAAGGAGACCTTAGACAATCTGCGGGTCTATAAGATGATGCTTAACCCGGCGAAGTGTGTCTTTGGTGTCCCAACAGGCAAACTCTTGGGATTTCTGGTCTCTGAGCGTGGCCTTGAAGCTAACACGGATAAGATCAAGGCTATCACCTCCTTGGCTGAGCCGATGTGCATCAATGATGTTCAACGCTTGGCAGGGCGGATCGCCGTGCTGAGCCGTTTTATAAGCCGCCTTGGTGAAAAAGCCATCCCTTTATATCAAATGATGAAAAAGACAGACAATTTTGTCTAGAGTACGGCGGCGGGTGAAACGTTTGAGGCACTCAAGAAGCAGCCCACTAGGCCGCCAGTCTTAGCTACTCCGACTGAGAAAGAACCCTTGCTCTTGTACGTGGCGGCTAACAACAGGGCTGTCAGCACTGCAATCGTGGTCGAGCGCAAGGAGGCAGGGAAGGAATATCCGGTTCAGAGGCCGGTTTATTATATCAGTGAGGTCCTGACAGAGTCCAAGTAGAGGTATCCACATTGGCAAAAGCTAGTATATGGGGTGTTCATGGCCAACCGCAAGCTAAAGCACTATTTCTTAGGGCACCAGATCACCGTGGTCAGTTCTACCCCATTGGGAGATATAGTTCACAACAGAGAAGCCACCGGCAGGATTGCTAAGTGGGCATTGGAGCTGGGACCTCTCAATCTAAAATACGTACCGCGTACGGCTATCAAGTCTCAAGCCCTTGTGGATTTCATAAACGACTGGACAAAGTGTTAGGCACCCGAAGAAAAGCTGGATAACACATATTGGACAATACACTTTGATGGGTCCAGGCAGCTGGAAGGATCACGGGTAGGAGTTGTCTTAACCTTCCCCAAAGGTGACAAGTTCTGTTATGTGCTATGACTGATGTTCCCTTGCACTAACAATGCAGCTGAGTACGAAGCCACGCTTCATGGCCTCAGGGTGGCTAAGGAGATGAACTTAAGCCAGGTAAGGTGTTTCAGCGACTCAGATCTTGTGGCTCAGCAAGTTTTAGGCACCTGGGACTCCAACGATCCGCGGATGGCGGCTTATCGTCAGGCGGTGGATGTCATTACTGGTCACTTCAAGGGTTATCAGGTGGATCATATTGATCGTCGCAGGAATGAGGCGGCTGACGCCCTGTCAAGGTTAGGCTCTCAACAAAAGCCGGTGCCGCCTAACGTCTTTTTGGATGTCTTACATCACCCGTAAGTTAAGTTGCCTTCAGAGGAAGACTTGGCCATTCCTGACCTGGAGGGACAGCTGGTGGTGACTCTGCATGCTATTCCGGATTGGACTGTACCTTACTTGGCGTACTTGACTCATGGCAAGTTACCTGATGATGAAAATCTGGCCAGACATATCACCAGACGGTCTAAGTCCATGATGATAGTCAATGGCGAGTTACATAAGTGCAGCGTCACCGGCGTGTTTCAGCGTTGTGTCTCACCGGAGGAGGGTAAGGAAATCTTGAGTGAAATTCATGCTGGTGATTGTGGACATCACGCCGGCTCAAAATATCTGGTGGCCAAGGCTTTTAGGCACGATTTCTTCTGGTTAACGGCTCACAAGGATGCAGAGGATCTGGTCCGCAAGTGCGAAAGTTGTCAAAAGTTTAGCCAGCGTGCCCATGTTCCGGCCCAAGAATTGCACATTATTCCAATCACTTGGCCATTTGCAGTCTCGGGGCTTGATATGGTCGGGCCTTTCAAGAGATCCAAGGATAAAAAGACCCACCTCTTGGTGGCGGTTGACAAGTTTACCAAATGGATAGAGGCTGAGCCGGTCAGCAAGTGCGACGCGGCTATGGAAATTCAGTTTATTAAGAAGATGATCTACCATTTTAGTTACCCTCACAGTATCATCACGGACAATGGTACGAACCTGTCCAAGGGGGCTATGAAAACGTTCTGCGACATTGAGCACATCCGGCTTGATGTTTCTACGGTTGCTCATCCACAGTCCAACGGTCAGGCACAACATGCTAACCAAGAAATCCTAAGAGGTATCAAGCCCCGGCTTATGGTTCCTTTACAGCGAACGCTGGGTTGTTCGGTGGAGGAGTTGTCGTCCGTCTTATGGAGCATTGGGACCACCCCCAACAGATCAACGGGTTATACACCATTCTTCATGGTTTATGGTGCAGAGGTCGTGTTACCAAGCGACATCCATCATGACTCGCCACGAGTGGCGGCTTACATTGAGACGGACAATGAGACGGCACGTCAAGACACGTTGGATTCCCTAGAAGAGGAACGTGATCTGGCGGCGGCTCGTTCGGCGATTTATCAGCAAGACCTGTGCCGCTATCATAGCCGCAGAGTCAAGACCCGGACGTTTCAAGAAGGCGACTTAGTGTTGCGGCTAATCCAAGACCAGACAAATATGCATAAGTTGTCTCCTCCATGGGAAGAACCTTCCGTGGTCCGTAGAAATCTCAACAACGGGTCATATTACCTCATTGACATCCGAGACGATTTAGATACCTCAGGGCAGGAGACCCGCCGGCCATGGAACATAGCGCATCTGCGGCCCTATTATACCTAAGTTGTTGGGACTCGGGATTGTACACTATCATTGTACATATCATATTTATATATGAATAAAAGTTGGCATCCCTGCAAGCCGGGGCCTCTGCCATTTCGCATATCTCAACCTGTGCAAACACATGATCGTCCAGGGGGCTTCCCACCCTCCGGGTGTAGCTTATCAAACCCTATCGGTTGGCTCTCAAGCCAAAAAGTTGACTCCATCAACATGATCGTCCAGGGGTTCCCACCCTCCGGGTGTACCTTATCAAACCCTATTGGTCGGCTCTCAAGCCAAATAGTTGACTCCGTCAACATGATCATCCAGGGGGCTTCCCACCCTCCGGGTGTAGCTTCTCACACCCTATCGATCCGCTCTTAAGCCAAACAGTTGATTCCGTCAACAAAGGTCACTTGGGGGCTTCCCACCTACCGGGTGTAGCTTACACACCCTCTTGATCAGCTCTTAAGCCAAACAGGGTTAAACCTGCCTGTAAGCTGATGCTACTCTGCTAGGTGACCCGCCGAACTCTTACCAGTTAATCTCGCCTAGAGACCCTGAGCTAGTTCGAATCAATTGACGGCCAATCTCCATAGAGACCCTGTACTGGTCAAGGTTAAAACGACGGCTCTTGTCACTTGAGGGCCGGCTTACGAAAAGCTAGGATAAACTCTCCCATTTACAGCCGACTCTCCGCTATGTGTTTTTATCGTACTGTTAGACGGTTAATCCTTGAGGACCCTGTACTGTTTAAGGTTAAAATGACGGATTTATGTCACGTGAGAGGCAGTTTGTGGGCTATCAGGGTACTCATGCCCTATCGTGTCTCTTTTGGGTCATCACACTTCCTTTCAGTTAATCTCGCTTAGAGACCCTGAGCCGGTTCAAAAACTTAAATGGACAATCTCCACACAGACACTGTACTGTTAAGGAGTTTTAAGTGGCGAGTCAACCCAGTAGAACCGGCACAAGAGCTGTTTTTGAAAAACAAGTTAGGAAAGATACAACATCTTTTGGGTTATGCTATTTTAAGCCGCCCTCCTAACAAATGTGAAGATACATATATTCTTGCAGGTCGGTTAAACCGCCAAGAGCCGGCAAATCATCCAGTATGAAAATGCAAGGAAGATGATATATATATTAAGCCGGACAATTCAACATGTGCACAACGGCACAGTTCAGGCAAAGGCACAGTTTTCTACAAGCCTATTACAGATGCTCTTTGTAGAGCTCAAAAATGATTCAAAGTTTTTTACACCGCTCATGGCGGGTCATAAAGCCGGCTTATCCTCGGCATCACCAAATTCATCGGTTGGTTGGCGGGTCACCCTGCTCCGAGTCTTCGGCCTCCTTGATCTGAAGATTGTCCATGTCCCAGTTGCAGTGGGTTAAAGACACAAAGTTTCCCTCTTCAAAGAAGGGGGGCGGGTCAAGTTCAAAAGCAAAGAGGTGCTTACTACGGGCAGGCATCAAGTCCTTGGCTTCAAAGAGGGGGCCGCGGATTCTCTTCTGATCGGCACTTTAAGCCGCCTGGTATGTTGCCAAGTTTACTTCTTCTACCAACACGGAGGCAAGGACATTGGAAGCCTTCACACACCATGCGTAGTCAGCTTCTGTAAACTCTGAGCCGTCATCTTTCTTGGAGGGAAACCCGTCCATCATGTCTTCAGGGGTCAATTCCGGAGCAAAGGCCAACGCCCGGCTTATGGCTGCGATAGCTCCCTATCGGGCGGCTGATTTCTTTAGCTCTACGATCTATTTTGGCAGGGTGGAAAGCAGTTCTATAACCCCCTTCAAAGTCAGAGGGAGATTATCCTTGGAAAGCACCGCCTTGATCGTGTAGATGGCTGCACAGTATAGCTGTTCCGTCAAAGTATAGACATCCTTCAGAGGTAGCAGACTGTCACAGGCAAGTTGACGGCTCCTTGGACCTACATAAGCCGGATTTTTGGTCATAAGTCGTCGGTGTTCAAACGAATTTTTTGCTAAGTATTCAGATACTAACCAAATACGGCGACTGACATCTTCCCGATATGGCGTTTTAAAGACTGCAACTCGTCTGATACAATCAGGAGCCGCTGGTCAGCATCGTCTACTCGTTGAGCCCGGGCGGCTTGCTCCTTCTTAGCCAATTTTTTGAAGGCGTCAAATCCTGCCGTAATTTTGGTGAACTCTTTAGCAAGGAGCCGACATTTCTCATCGGCTTTGCTTCGGGCAGCTTGTTGAGTGGCTAGCTGGCCTTTCAAGCCGGTTAATTCAGAGCCAGCTTCAGTTAAAGCTTCCTGTGAGATATTGAAAGTAGGATGAGGATTAAGTTGCCATAATAGTATATCGTAAGTTGTGGAAGGTTAAGACTATGTTATAGAAGTCTCAAGCAGATTGCAAGCAATATTTTTGACACTTGGGGGCTAATGTCTATTTGTTCCTCCAAACACTACAATGCAGTCCGACTCAATATTATCAAAATTGAGCCGGCCCTTGGGGGATACACTTTGTCTTCGAAGGTTATCTACATCTGAAGCTCCGACTCAATATTATCAAAATTGAGCCGGCCCTTGGGGGCTACACTTTGGCTTCTAAGGATATTTACACTTGAAGATCCGACTCAATATCATCAAAATTGAGCCGGCACTTGGGGGCTACACTTTGGCTTCTAAGGATCTTTTCATTTGAAGATCCGACTCAATATCACCAAAATTGAGCCGGCCCTTGGGGGCTACGGATGACTCTTTATAGTCCTACAGGCTAGCTATTTCTACTGCTAAACAAGAGTTGAAGACCCGTCTTATCAATAGCCAATACTAAGCCGGCCCTTGGGGGATAAGTAAGGGTAGAAGGAAGCAGAGTGTGAGTACCTCATATTTCTTCTTCATTAAGTTTACGAACTTGAGTTCCATATCCCGGCTGATGGAGAGGCGATTTAAATAGCCGGCGTGCAGCTCGTCAGCTGTTAACTTTTCCAGCGCGGTGAATTCAAAGTCCGTCTTCTCTGAGGCTTCGGCCCTCTCAGTATGTTTTGTCAAAACACGAGCCAGATGAGTTTGGAAGCCGGTGCCGATAACAAAGACATCCGGAATAGTTGATTCATCGGCAGCCTTTGAAGGGCTCGGCGGCTTGGAATGGGCCTTTGGAGGACTCTTAGGGATCATATCGTCGGTTGCCGGTTCGGCAGAATAATGAACTTCTTCAGGTGCCTCCTTGGAAGTCACCGAGGGGTCAACATGCGGCATAGGAGAATCCGGTTTTGCAGGTTCCGGTTCTGGAGCTTTGTG
Organism: Hordeum marinum; assembly: GCA_022496015.1. Lineage (NCBI taxonomy): Eukaryota > Viridiplantae > Streptophyta > Magnoliopsida > Poales > Poaceae > Hordeum > Hordeum marinum. The sequence continues at coordinate 477,231,200 of CM039673.1, read as the reverse complement.
GCCAAGGATAGACCCGTTGGTCTTCCTTCGTTTTGCTTGGGCCTTGAAAAATGCAGGAGGTCATGGTTAGAACTTTATATACAAGTTTGAGCATAAGTATAAAGGACACATACTCTGGGTTAATCTTCAGAGGTGACAGAGCAGTTCTGGTAGAGTTGCCGGATGAAGGGGGTGAGTCCTGAAAACAGTTAAGACAATATAAGACAATGTCAAATTGCAAAAGACAGGATGGACAAGTAAGTCAGGTTGAACAGGTACCTCAGCCGGCCGTTTCCATTGAGTCGGAGATAATCCGGCCATGAGATCGTTGGAGCCGGTGCTCCGGGTTTGGCGTCGAGAGGTTTGTTATTGCTTTTTCAAAAGAAAATGGGGGTCTAAGTAAGCAAGAGGATGAGAAAGTGGGACCTTCCGGATGACCCGACGTATCTTCTGTGGAACAAGATGTTCTGAGTCGGATGAAACGTAAGTTACCTCAGGAACGTTGGCGTGGCTCGTTTCCATTTCGTCCTGTGAATAATAAGGTGCATAAAGAGACGGCCAAAAGAATCAGGCTCTACCTCAGAGTCGTTAGTTTCTGGCTGTTCCTCGGGCTGTTCTTGAGGTGTAGGTTTCTTCTTCCGGCCGTCAATTTTCTTCTTTGACTTCTTCGCAGGAGGAACGTACTTCTTTTTCCAGAAGCTAGAGCTTGCTTGAGAGTATAAGCCAGCAAAAGGTTAAGAGGTTACAAAGTGTAAGTTAAAACAGGGATAAGGACATCACGAGTCGCCCTTAGATCTGGGGCCGGGTTTGCGGCACAGAAAGGTGCGAGCCCAATGGCACTAAAAGCTCTTGAAGATTCGTGGACAAGACTCTTGATGGCAGCCACAATATCATCCTCTGATAATATTATCCGGTTAAAGCAGAGGGGGGTCATCAGACTGGCCTGTATATTCGCACATGAGGCGACTGCGTCGGCTCAAAGGCATGATCCTCCAAGAAATCTAGCAGCGGATCAAGTCCAGTCCCGTCAGTCCATTGGCCATAAGTGCTTTAATTTTTGGGTGAGCCGGAGCGTATTTCGCCCGCTCAGTGGTTGACAGCCGGCCAGGAAGTTCGGAGGTTGTTTTGAGTCGGGATGGATGATAGCCTGGCAGGGGATGTGTTGGAAATATGCCCTAGAGGCAATAATAAATTGGTTATTATCATATTTCCTTGTTCATGATAATTGTTTATTATCCATGCTATAATATTGTTGATCGGAAACTCATATACATGTGTGGATACATAGACAACACCATGTCCCTAGTATGCCTCTAATAGACTAGCTTTTTAATCAAAGATGGCTATGGTTTCCTAGTAATGGACATGAGATGTCATTTGATAATGGGATCACGTCATTAGGAGAATGATGTGATGGACAAGACCCAAACTACAAACGTAGCATATGATCGTGGCAGTTTATTGCTACTGTTTTCTGCATGTCAAGTATTTGTTCCTATGACCATGAGATCATGCAACTCACTGACACCGGAGGAGTACCTTGTGTGTATCAAACGTCACAATGTAACTGGGTGACTATAAAGGTGCTCTACAGGTATATTCGAGGGTGTCTCTTGGGTTGGCATGGATCAAGACTGGGATTTGTTACTCCGTGTGATGGAGAGGTATCTCAGGGCCCACTCGGTAATACAACATCACAATAAGCCTTGCAAGCAATGTGACTAAGTGTTAGTCATGGGATCTTGTATTACGGAACGAGTAAAGAGACTTGCCGGTAACGAGGTTGAACTAGGTATGGAGATACCGACGATCGAATCTCGGGCAAGTAACATACCGAAGAACAAAGGGAACATCATACGGGATTAACTGAATCCTTGACATAGAGGTTCGACCGATAAAGATCTTCGTAGAATATGTAGGAACCAATATGGGCATCCAGGTCCTGCTATTGGTTATTAAACGTAGAGGTGTCTCTGTCATGTCTACATAGTTCTCGAACCCGCAGGGTCTACACACTTAAGGTTTGGTGACGTTTCGATAGTATAGAGTTATGTATGGTGGTGAGCGAAGGTTGTTAGGAGTCCCGAATGAGATCCCGGATGTCACGAGGATCTCCGGAATGGTCCGAGGTAAATATTGATATATAGGAAGTCCTGTTTTGGTTGCCGGAAAAGTTTTGGGCTTATCGGTAGTGTACCGGGTGTGGCGGTAGTGTACCGGGGGACCATCGGGAGAGGTATTTCGACCCAAGAGGCTACATGGTATGTGGGAGGAGGTAAACCAACCCCTGGTGGGCTGGCCGAAGACTCCTCTAAGGGCCAGTGCGGCTGGAGTGGTTTGAGAGGAAAAAATCCAAAGGTGGAGAGGTGGAAAGAGTTTCCAAGTGGAAAGGAGGAATCCTACTCCTAACAGGATTGGAGTAGGACTCCTCCACCTCCAATTTCGACCAAACCTTGAGTGTTTGAGGCTGCCTCCTCCCCTCCCTCCCTCCTATATATACTAGATGATTTAGAGGAAAAGCTAAACCTAATAGCCACGTGCTACCTCTCTTCTAGATCACAGTTTCTCCTCTAGATCGATTTTCTATGGTTGTTAGGTGAAGCCCTGCTGGAATAGCTCCACCACCATCGCCGCAATGATGTCGCTTTGTCGGAGAAATCATCTACCTCACCGCTCCCTCTTGCTGGATCAAGAAGGCGGAGATCGTCATCGAGTTGTACGTGTGCTGAATGCGGAGGTGCCGTCCTTTCGGTGCTAGATCGGAAGGACCGTGATCAAGATCGTGAGACGGATCGTGATGAGATCACGGTATGTATCATGATGAGTTTGTGGGACGGATCATGATTGGATCGCGGGACGGTTCGTGATGAGATCGCGGGATGCTTGGCGATTTGGATCGCGAAGACGTTCGACTACACCAACCGCGTTTCTTAACGCTTCCCGCTTAGCGATCTACAAGGGTATGTAGATCCACTCTCCCCCTCGTAGATGCTCATCACTATGGATAGATCTTGCGTGTGCATAGGAATTTTTTTTGTTTCCCATGCAACATTCCCCAACAGTGGCATCATGAGCTAGGTCTATGTGTAGATGAGATCTCGAGTAGAACACAAAGAGTTTGTGGGCGTTGATGCTTAGATTGCTTCCTCCCTTGGTCGTGTTTTGGTTCAGCAGTATTGTGGGATGAAGCGGCCCGGACCAACCTTACTCGTACGCTTACGAGAGACCGGCTCCATCGACTAACGTGTAACTTCGTTGCACAAAGATGGTTGGCGGGTGTCTGTTTCTCCTACTTTAGTTGGATCGGATTCGACTGAGGTGGTCCTTGAGAATGTTGAAAAGCAACTTATGTATCACCGTTGTGGTTTATGCGGAGTTGAGAATTGTTCTTGCTAGATACCCATAGCAGCCACGTAAAACATGCAACAACAATTAGAGGACGTCTAACTTGTTTTTGCAGGGTATGTTGTGATGTGATATGGCCACTTACATGATGAGATATATGTGATGTATGAGATGATCATGTGTTGTATAGAATATCACGACTTGCATGTCGATGAGTACGGCAACCGGCAGGAGCCATAGGGTTGTCTTTAATTATTGTATGACATGCGTGTCAATCATTAAGCGCTATGTAATGCTTTACTTTATCGCTAAACGATAACAATAGTAGTAGAAGCATGGTGGGCGTCACAACCCCGATGGCAACTCGTTGATGGATATCAAGATGATGGAGATCATGGTATCATGCCGGTGACGATCGAGATCATGCCGGTGCTTTCAAGATGGAGATCAAAAGCACAAGTTCATGGCCATATCATGTCACTTATGATTTGCATGTGATGTTAATCCTTTTATGCACCTTGTTTTGCTTAGGACGACAGTAGCATTATAAGGTGATCCCTCACTTAATTTCAAGATAAATTGTGTTCTCCCCGAGTGTGCACCGTTGCGAAAGTTCGTCGTGTTGAGACACCACGTGATGGTCGGGTGTGATAGACTCTACGTTCACATACAACGGGTGCAAGCCAGTGTTGCACATGCAGAACACTCGGGTTAAACTTGACGAGCCTAGCATGTACAGACATGGCCTTGGAACACAAGAGACCGAAAGGTCGAACATGAGTCATATAGTAGATATGATCAACATGATGATGTTCACCATTGATACCACCTCAACTCACGTGATGATCGGACTTGAGTTGGTGAATTTGGATCATGTATCACTCGAATGACCGAAGATATGTCAATTTGAGTGGGAGTTCTTAAGTAATATGATTAATTGAACTCATTATCATGAACATAATTAGTAGTGTCTTTGCAAAATTATGTTATAGATTACTAGCTCACGCTGTAGCTCCCTTGAATTTCTATATGTTCCTAGAGAAATAGAGTTGAAAGATGATGGTAGCAATATTGCGGACTGGGTCTGTGATCTGAGGATTGTCCTCATTGCTGCATAGAAGGCTTATGTCCTTAATGCACCGCTCAGTGCGCCATCCCCTCTAGCGTCGTCTGTAGATGTTGTGAACATCTGACGGGCATGTTCCGATGACTACTTGATAATTTAGTGCGTCATGCATTACGGCTTAGAATTGAGGCTCCAAAACGTTTTGGACGTCACGGAACATATGAGATGTTCTAAGAGCTGAAATTGGGATCTCAGGCTCGCACCCATGTTGTGAGATATGAGATCTCCAACAAGATTCTTTGCCTGCAAGATGAAGGAGAATAGCTCCATCGTTAAGCATGTGCTCAGATTGTCTCGGTGCTGCAATCGCTTGAATCGAGTGGGAGTTGATCTTCCAAATAAGATAGTGATTGATATAGCTCTCCAAGTCACTCTCACTAAGCTACCAGAACTTGGTGATGAACTATAAAATGCTAGGGATAGAAATAATGATCCCTGAGCTGTTCGCGATGTTTGACACCACGAAGGTAGAAATCAAGAAGGAGCATCTAGTGTTGATGGTTAGTAAAACCACTAGTTTCGAGAAGGGCAAGGGCAACGAGGGAAACTTCATCGATGTCAAGTCAGTTGCTGCTCCAGTGAAGCAACCCAAAGTTGAACCCAAACCCGAGACTAAGTGCTTCTATTATAAGGTGAGCGGTCGCTGAAGCAGAACAACCCTAGATACTTGGTAGATAAGAAGGCTGGCAACGTCGACAAAAGTATATTTGATATACTTTTTATTGATGTGTACCTTGCTACTACCCCTACTAGCACCTGGGTATTGGATACCGGTTCAGTTGCTAAATGTTAGTAACTCGAAGTAAAAGCTACGGAATAAACGAAGACTAGCTAAGGGTGAGGTGACGATGTGTGTTGGAAATGTTTCCAAGGTTGATGTGATCGACATTACACGCTCCCTCTACCTTCGGGATTAGTGACGAACCTAAATAAATGTTATTTGGTGTTTTGCGTTGAGCATGAACGTGATTAGATCGTGTTTACTGCAACACGGTTATTCATTTAAGTTAGAGAATAACTGTTATTCTGTTTACACGAATAATACCTTCAATGGTCATGCACCCAGTGAGAATGGTTTGTTGAATCTTGATCATAGTAATACACATGTTCATAACATTGATGCCAAAAGATACAAAGTTAATAATGATACTACCACATACTTGTGGCACTTCCGCTAAATGTCATATTGGTATAAAGCGCATGAAGAAACTCCATGTTGATGGATCTTTGGACTCATTCGATTTCGAATCGGTTGAGACATGCGAACCATGCCTCTTGGGCAAGATGACTAAAGACCCCGTTTTCCGGATTGATGGAGTGGGCAAGTGATTTATTGGAAATGATACATGTTGATGTATGCAATCCAATGAGTCTTCTAGCGTGCGGTCGATATCGTTATTTTTTTACCTTCACTAATGATTTGAGTAGATATAGTGTATGTTTACTTAATGAAACATAAGTCTAAATCATTTGAAAATTTCAAGCAAATTCAGAGTGAAGTTTAAGATCATCGTGACAAGAAGATAAAAACGTCTGTGATATGATCGTGGAGGTGAATATCTGAGTTACGAGTTTGACATACAACTTTAGACAATGTGAAAGTCGTTTCACAACTCACGCCACCTGGAACACCATAGTGTGATGGTGTGTCCAAACGTCATAGTCGTGCTCTATTGGATATGGTGCGGGCTATGATGTCTCTTATTGTTTTGCTACTATAGTTTTGGGGTTATGCATTAGAGACAACTACATTCACTTTAAATAGGGCACCATCTAAATCCGTTTAGATGACACCGTGTGAATTATGGTTTGATAGAAACCTATACTGGCATTTCTTAATGTTTGGGGTTGTGACACTTGTGTGGAAAAATGTTTTCACCTAATGAGCTCAAACCCAAAGCGGACAAATGCATCTTCATAGATTACCCTAAGAAGAGTTGGGTGAACCTTCTATCTGTTGGAAATATGCCCTAGAGGCAATAAATAAAGTATTATCATATTTCCTTGTTCATGATAATCGTTTATTATCCATACTATAATTGTATTGATTGGAAACACATTGCATGTGTGGGTAAATAGACAACACTGTGTCCCTAGTATGCCTCTAGTGAACTAGCTTGTTGATCAAAGATGGTCAGGGTTTCCTAGCCATTGACATGTGATGTCATTTGATAACGGGATCACATCATTAGGAGAATGATGTGATGGACAAGACCCAAACTACAAACGTAGCGTATGATCGTGTCAGTTTATTGCTACTATTTTCTGCATGTCAATGTATATGTTCCTATGACCATGAGATCATGCAACTCACGGATATCGGAGGAGTGCCTTCTGTGTATCAAACGTCGCAACGTAACTGGGTGACTATAAAGGTGCTCTACAGGTATCTCCAATGGTGTCTGTTGAGTTGGCATGGATCGAGACTGGAATTTGTTACTCCGTGTGACGGAGAGGTATCTCGGGGCCCACTCAGTAATGCAACATCACAATAAGCCTTGCAAGCAATGTGACTAATTGTTAGTTGCGGGATCTTGTATTACGGAACGAGTAAAGAGACTTGCCGGTAACGAGGTTGAACTAGGTATGGAGATACCGACGATCAAATCTCGGGCAAGTAACATACCGAAGAACAAAGGGAACGTCATACGGGATTAACTGAATCCTTAACATAGAGGTTCGACCGATAAAGATCTTCGTAGAATATGTAGGAACCAATGTGGACATCCAGGTCCCGCCATTGGTTATTGGCCGGAGAGGTGTCTCGGTCATGTCTACATAGTTCTCGAGCCCACAGGGTCTGCACACTTAAGGTTCGGTGACGTTTCGGTAGTGTAGAGTTATGTATGGTGGTGACCGAAGATTGTTCGGAGTCCCGGATGAGATCTCGTATGTCACGAGGAGCTCCGGAATGGTCCAGAGGTAAAGATTCATATATATAGGAAGTCCCAGTTTGGTCGCCGGAAAAGTTTCGGGCTCATCGGTAGTGTACCGGGAGTGCCGGTAGTGTACCGGGAGACCACCGGGAGGGGTATTTCGACCCAAGAGGTTATATGGGCTGTGGGAAGATGAATACCAGCCCTTGGTGCGCTGGTGGAAGTCCTACATGAGGCCCATGAGGCTGGGAAGAAAATACCAAAAGGAAAAAGGTGGAAAAAGGCAAAAAGGGCTATATATGGAAGGAGTCCTAATCCCACTAGGAGTGGGAAGAGGAGGACTCCTCCCTAGCCGGCCGAACCAGGTGGGCTTTGGACCTTGCGCCAGCCCCTCCTCCTCCTCCTCTCCTCCTATATATACTAGAGGAGTTTGAGGGTTTTGGCACAAGTTCTTTCTTCCACGTGCAACCCTAACCTACAGTGCATAGTTTCTCCTCTAGATTGGTTTTCTGTGGTGCTTAGGCGAAGCCCTGCAGGAATAACTCCACCACCATTACCGGAGCGTCGTCACGCTGTCGGTGAACTCTCCCTCCTCTCCGCCTCCTCTTGATGGATCAAGACGGTGGAGATCATCATCAAGTTGCACGTGTGCTAAACGCGGAGGTGTCGTCCGTTCGGTACTAGATCGGAAGGATCGTGATCAAGGCCATGGGACGTTTGTGATCGGATCGCGGGACAGATTGTGACGAGATCGCGGGATGGTTCGTGATTGCTTCGCGGGACGGTTCGTGATTAGATCGCAGGACGCTCGGCGATTTGGATCACGAAGAAGTACGACTACACCAACCGCTTTTCCCAACGCTTCCCGCTTAGCGATCTACAAGGGTACGTAGATTCACTCTCCCTCTCGTAGATGCTCATCACCATGGATAGGTTTGCATATGCGTAGGAAATTTTTTGTTTCCCATGCGACGTTCCCCAACAGTGGTATCAGAGCTAGGTTGATGGTTTGATGAGATCTCGAGTAGAACACACAATGTTTGTGGGCGTTGATGCTGAGATTGCTTCCTCCCTTGGTCGTGTTTTGGTTCAGCGGTATTGTGGGATGAAGCGGCCCGGACCAACCTTACTCGTACGCTTATGAGAAACCGGTTCCCTCAACTGCACTTGTTGCAACAGATGGCTAGCGGGTGTCAGTTTCTCCTACTTTAGTTGGATCGGATTCGACAAAGGCGGTCCTTGAGAAGGTTGAAAAGCAACTTATGTATCACCGTTGTGGTTTATGCGTAGGTGAGAATTGTTCTTGCTAGATACCCGTAGCAGCCACGTAAAACTTGCAACAACAATTAGAGGACGTCTAACTTGTTTTTGCAGGGTATGTTGTGATGTGATATGGCCAATTACATGATGAGATATATGTGATGCATGAGATGATCATGTGATGTATAGAATTTCATGACTTGCATGTCGATGAGTACGACAACCGGCAGGAGACATAGGGTTGTCTTTAATTATTGTATGACCTGCGTGTCAATCATTAAGCGCTATGTAATGCTTTACTTTATCGCTACGGTAGCAATAGTAGTAGAAGCATGCAGGGCGTGACAACCCCGATGGCGACACGTTGATGGAGATCAAGATGATGGAGATCATGGTGTCGTGCCGGTGACGATGGAGATCATGCCGATGTTTTGAAGATGGAGATCTTAAACACAAGTTCATGGCCATATCATGTCACTTATGAATTGCATGAGATGTTAATCCTTTTATGCACCTTGTTTTGCTTAGTACGACGGTAGCATTATAAGGTGATCCCTCACTTAAATTTCAAGATAAATTGTGTTCTCCCCGAGTGTGCACCGTTGCGAAAGTTCGTCGTGTCGAGACACCACGTGATGATCGGGTGTGATAGACTCTACGTTCACATACAACGGGTGCAAGCCAGATTTGCACGTGCAGAACACTCGGGTTAAACTTGACGAGCCTAGCATGTACAGACATGGCCTTGGAACACAAGAGACCGAAAGGTCGAACATGAGTCATATAGTAGCTTTGATCAACATAACGATGTTCACCATTGAAGCCACCTTAACTCACGTGATGATTGGACTTGAGTTGGTGAATTTGGATCATGTGACACTCAGATGACCTGAGGGATGTCAATTTGAGTGGGAGCTTTAGTAATTTGATTAACTAAACTCATTATCTTGAACAATAGTCTAAGTAACCTTTGCATATTTATGTTGTAGATCAATGGCTCGCGCAGTAGCACCCCTGAATTTTAATGCGTTCCTAGAGAAAGCTAAGTTGAAAGATGATGGAAGTAACTTTGTTGATTGGGCCCGTAATCTGAGGATTATCCTCACGGCTTCCCAGAAACAATATGTCCTTGATGCACCGCTTGGTGACCAACCAGAAGACATGACCTCCGAAGACGTTAAGAACGCTTGGGAGGCTCGTGCTGGAGACTACTCAATAGTTCAGTGTGCAATATTGTATGGCTTAGAACCGAGACTTCAAAGACGTTTTGAACGTCATGGAGCATATGAGATGTTCCAGGAGTTGAAGTTTATTTTTCAGAAGAATGCCCGGATCGAGAGGTATGAGACCTCCGATAAGTTCTATGCTTGCAAGATGGAGGAGAACGGGTCTATCAGTGAGCATATACTCAGAATGTCTGGGTATTCAAACTGTCTAGCTGAGTTGGGAATTACCCTACCGCAAGAGGCGATCATTGACAGAGTTCTTCAATCACTGCCACCTAGTTACAAGAGCTTTGTGATGAACTATAACATGCACGGGATGAACAAGTCTTCATCCGAGCTGTTTGCGATGCTAAAAGTCGCTGAGTCTGAAATCCAGAAAGAACATCAAGTGTTGATGGTCAATAAAACCACTAGTTTCAAGAAAAATGGCAAGGGCAAAGGCAAGAAGGGTAAAACCAAGAAGGATGGCAAAGGAGTTGCTACTCCTACAAAGAAGCCTAAGCATGGACCTAAGCCAGAAACTGAGTGCTTTCATTGCAAAGGAACTGGTCACTGGAAGCGGAACTGCCCCAAGTACCTGGCTGACAAGAAGGCGACCAAAGACAAACAAGGTATATATGATATACATGTTATTGATGTGTACCTTACTAGTTCTCATAGTAGTGCCTGGGTATTTGATACAGGTTCAGTTGCTCACATTTGCAACTCAAAGCAGGAACTACGGAATAAATCAAGACTGGCAAAGGACGAAGTGACGATGCGCGTGCGAAATGGTTCCAAGGTTGATGTGATTGCCGTCGGCACGCTCTCTCTTCGATTACCATCAGGATTAGTGATGAACCTGAATAATTGTTATTTAGTGCCTGCGTTGAGCATGAACATTATATCTGGATCTTGTTTATTGCGAGACGGTTACTCATTTAAATCAGAGAATAAAGGTTGTTCTATTTATATGAGTGATATCCTTTATGGTCATGCACCCAATGTTAGGGGTTTATTCATATTGAATCTTGATAGTGATGACACACGTGTTCATAACATTGATGCCAAAAGATGTAGAGTTAATAATGATAGTACCACTTTCTTGTGGCACTGCCGTTTAGGTCATATTGGTGTAAAACGCATGAGGAAGCTCCATGCTGATGGACTTTTGGAGTCACTTGATTTTGAATCACATGACACATGTGAACCATGCCTCATGGGCAAGATGACTAAAACGCCGTTCTCTGGAACAACGGAACGGGCAAGTGACTTATTGGAAATCATACATACTGATGTGTGCGGTCCAATGAATGTTGCAGCGCGCGGTGGATATCATTACTTTCTCACCTTCACTGATGACTTGAGTAGATATGGGTATATTTATTTGATGAAACACAAGTCTGAAACGTTTGAAAAGTTCAAGCAATTTCAGAGTGAAGTTGAGAATCATCGTAACAAGAAGATTAAATTTCTGCGATCTGATCAAGGAGGTGAATATCTGAGTTATGAGTTTGGCAGTCACTTAAGACAATGTGGAATTGTTTCACAGTTGACACCGCCCGGAACACCACAGCGTAATGGTGTGTCTGAACGTCGTAATCGAACCTTATTAGATATGGTGCGTTCTATGATGTCTCTTGCCGATTTGCCACTATCGTTTTGGGGTTATGCATTAGAGACAGCTACATTCACTTTAAATAGGGCACCATCAAAATCCATTGAGACGACGCCATATGAACTGTGGTTTGGCAAAAGGCCAAAGTTGTCATTTCTTAAAGTTTGGGGATGTGATGCTTTTGTCAAAAAGCTTCAGCCTGAAAAGCTGGAACCCAAAGCGGAGAAATGCGTCTTCATAGGATACCTGAAAGAGACAGTCGGGTATACCTTCTATCTCAGATCCGAAGGCAAAGTGTTTGTCGCAAAGAACGGAACATTTCTTGAGAAAGAGTTTCTCTCGAAAGAATTGAGTGGGAGGAAAATAGAGCTTGATGAGGTTATTGAACCTTTACTTCAACCAGAAACTAGCGCAGCACAGAAAGATGTTTCTGTGGAACCTACGACGGTAGAAGAGGAAGTTAATGATGATGATCATGAAGCTTCGGATCAAGCTACTATTGAACCTCGTAGGTCGACAAGGAAGCGTACTACGCCCGAGTGGATGGCAACCCTATCTTGGAGGTCATGTTGTTAGACAACAATGAACCTACGAGCTATGGAGGAGCAGTGATGGGCCCGGATTCCAAGAAATGGTTAGAGGCCATGAAATCCGAGATGAGATCCATGTATGAATACAAAGTATGGACTTTGGAAGTACTACCTGAAGGGCGAAATGCCATTCAGAACAAATGGATCTTTAAGAAGAAGACGGACGCGGACGGTAATGTCACCGTCTATAAAGCTCGACTTGTGGCAAAGGGTTTTTCACAAGTTCAAGGAGTTGACTACGATGAGACTTTCTCACCCGTAGCGATGCTTAAGTCTGTCAGAATCATGTTGGCAATAGCTGCTTATTTCGACTATGAAATTTGGCAGATGGATGTCAAAACGGCATTCCTTAACGGTTTCCTTGAGGAAGAGTTGTATATGATGCAACCCGAAGGTTTTGTCGATCCAGAGAATGCTGACAAAGTTTGCAAACTCCAGCGATCCATTTATGGACTGGTGCAAGCATCTCGGAGCCGGAATAAGCGCTTTGATGAAGTGATCAAAGCGTTTGGGTTTATACAAGTTTATGGAGAAGCTTGTATTTACAAGAAAGTGAGTGGGAGCTCTATAGCGTTTCTAGTGTTATATGTGGATGACATATTGTTGATTGGAAACAATATAGAAATGCTGGAAAGCGTGAAGGAATATTTGAATAAGAATTTTTCAATGAAGGACCTAGGAGAAGCTGCTTTCATATTAGGCATTAAGATCTATAGAGATAGATCGAAACGCTTAATAGCACTTTCACAGAGCCCATACCTTGATAAAGTTTTGAAGAAGTACAAAATGGAGCAGTCCAAGAAAGGGTTCTTGCCTGTGTTACAAGGTGTGAAGTTGAGTAAGACTCAATGCCCAGTGACTGCAGAAGATAAAGAAAAGATGAGTGTCATCCCCTATGCTTCAGCCATAGGCTCTATCATGTATGCAATTCTGTGCACAAGACCCGATGTCAGCCTTGCCATAAGTATGGCCGGAAGGTTTCAAAGTGATCCTGGAGTGGAGCACTGGCAAGCGGTCAAGAATATCCTTAAGTACCTTAACAGGACTAAGGAGATGTTTCTCGTTTATGGAGGTGATGAAGAGCTCGTCGTAAAGGGTTATGTCGATGCAAGCTTTGACACTGATCCGGATGACTCTAAGTCGCAAACCGGATACGTATTTATTCTTAACGGGGGAGCGGTAAGCTGGTGCAGTTCCAAGCAGAGCGTGGTAGCTGATTCTACGTGCGAAGCGGAGTACATCGCAGCCTCGGAGGCAGCGAAGGAAGGTGTCTGGATGACGCAGTTCATGACAGATCTTGGAGTAGTGCCTAGTGCACTGAGTCCAATAAACCTGTTGTGTGACAACTAGGTGCCATTGCTCTAGCCAAGGAACCAAGGTTTCACAAGAGGACCAGACACATAAAGCGACGCTTCAACTCCATCCGGTTCTACATCGAGGAGAAGGACATGAATATTAGCAAAGTGCATACGGATCTGAATGTTGCAGACCCGTTGACTAAACCTCTTCCAAGGGCTAAACATGATCAACACCAGAACTGTATGGGTGTTCGATTCATTACCATGTAAATCACATAGTGATGTGAACTAGATTATTGACTCTAGTGCAAGTGGGAGACTGTTGGAAATATGCCCTAGAGGCAATAAATAAAGTATTATCATATTTCCTTGTTCATGATAATCGTTTATTATCCATGCTATAATTGTATTGATTGGAAACACATTGCATGTGTGGGTAAATAGACAACACTGTGTCCCTAGTATGCTCTAGTGAACTAGCTCGTTGATCAAAGATGGTCAGGGTTTCCTAGTCATTGACATGTGATGTCATTTGATAACGGGATCACATCATTAGGAAAATGATGTGATGGACAAGACCCAAACTACAAACGTAGCGTATGATCGTGTTAGTTTATTGCTACTGTCTTCTGCATGTCAATGTATATGTTCCTATGACCATGAGATCGTGCAACTCACGGATATCGGAGGAGTGCCTTGTGTGTATCAAACATCGCAACGTAACTGGGTGACTATAAAGGTGCTCTACAGGTATCTCCAATGGTGTCTGTTGAGTTGGCATGGACCGAGACTGGAATTTGTTACTCCGTGTGACAGAGAGGTATCTCGGGGCCCACTCGGTAATGCAACATCACAATAAGCCTTGCAAGCAATGTGACTAATTGTTAGTTGCGGGATCTTGTATTACGGAACGAGTAAAGAGACTTGCTGGTAACGAGGTTGAACTAGGTATGGAGATACCGACGATCGAATCTCGGGCAAGTAACATACCGAAGAACAAAGGGAACGTTATACGGGATTAACTGAATCCTTGACATAGAGGTTCGACTGATAAAGATCTTTGTAGAATATGTAGGAACCAATGTGGACATCCAGGTCCCGCCATTGGTTATTGGCCGGAGAGGTGTCTCGGTCATGTCTACATAGTTCTCGAACCCGCAGGGTCTGCACACTTAAGGTTCGGTGACGTTTCGGTAGTGTAGAGTTATGTATGGTGGTGACCAAAGATTGTTCAGAGTCCCGGATGAGATCCCGGACATCACGAGGAGCTCTGAAATGGTCCGGAGGTAAAGATTCATATATAGGAAGTCCCAGTTTGGTCGCCGAAAAAGTTTCGGGCTCATCGGTAGTGTACCGGGAGTGCCGGTAGTGTATCGGGAGACCACCGGGAGGGGTATGTCGACCCAAGAGGTTTTATGGGCTGTGGGAAGATGAATACCAGCCCTTGGTGCGCTGGTGGAAGTCCTACATGAGGCCCATGAGGCTGGGAAGAAAATACCAAAAGGAAAAAGGTGGAAAAAGGCAAAAAGGGCTATATATGGAAGGAGTCCTAATCCCACTAGGAGTGGGAAGAGGAGGACTCCTCCCTAGTCGGCCGAACCAGGTGGGCTTTGGCCCTTGCACCAACCCCTCCTCCTCCTCCTCTCCTCCTATATATACTAGAGGGGTTTGAGGGTTTTGGCACAAGTTCTTTCTTCCACGTGCAACCCTAACCTCCAGTGCATAGTTTCTCCTCTAGATTGGTTTTCTGCGGTGCTTAGGCGAAGCCCTGTAGGAATAACTCCAACACCATCACCGAAGCGCCGTCACGCTGCCGGTGAACTCTCCCTCCTCTCCGCCTCCTCTTGCTGGATCAAGACGGTGGAGATCGTCATCAAGCTGCACGTGTGCTGAACGCGGAGGTGTCGTCCGTTCGGTACTAGATCGGAAGGATCGTGATCAAGGCCATGGGACGTTCATGATCGGATCGCAGGACGGATCGTGACGAGATCGCGGGACGGTTCGTGATTGGTTCGCGGGACGGTTCGTGATTAGATCGCGGGACCCTCGATGATTTGGATCGCGAAGAAGTACGACTACACCAACTGCGTTTCTCAACGCTTCCCACTTAGCAATCTACAAGGGTACGTAGATTCACTCTCCCTCTCGTAGATGCTCATCACCATGGATAGGTTTGCGTGTGCGTAGGAAAATTTTTGTTTCCCATGCAACATTCCCCAACACTATCTCAGATCCAAGCATAAAGTGTTTGTTGCTAAAACGGGTCCTTTCCCGAGAAAAAGTTTCTCTCGAAAGATTGAGTGGGAGGAAGATAGAACTTGATGAGGTTGTTGAACCTTTGTTTCAACCAGAGAGTAGCGCAGCGCAGAAAGATGTTTCTGTGGAACCTACGTCAGTTGAAGAGGAAGTAAATGATGATGATCATGAAGCTTCGGATCAAGTTACTATCAAACCTCGTAGGTCGACAAGGATGCATACTGCTCCTGAGTGGTACGACAGCCCTGTCTTGGAGGTCATGTTGTTGGACAACGATGAACCTACGACCTATGGAGAAGCGATGATGGGGCCGGATTCCGACAAATGGTTAGAGGCCATGAAATCCTAGAAAGGATCCATGTATGAAAACCAAGTATAGACTTTGGTAGACTTGCCCGTTGGACGGCAGGTCGTCGAGTACAAATGGACCTTTAAGATGAAGACAGACGCTGATGGTAAATACCATTTATTAAAGCTCGACTTGTCACAAAGAAGTTTTCTACAAGTTCAAGGAGTTGACTGCGATGAGACTTTCTCACTCGTAGCGATGCTAAAGTCTGTTGGAATTATGTTAGCAGTTGCTACATTTTTCAATTATGATATCTGGCAGATGGATGACAAAACATCGTTTCTTTAACAGTTTACTTGAGGAAAGCATGTATGTGATACAACCAGAAGGTTTTGTCAGTCCTAAGGATGCTAAAAGGTGTGCGAGCTCCAGCAATCCTTCTATGGTCTGAAGCAAGCATCTCGGAGTTGGAATATACACTTTGATGAGGTGATCAAAGTTTTTGAGTCTATACAAAGTTTATGAGAAACTTGTATTTACAATAAAGTGAGTGGGAGCACTATAGAGTTTCTCATAAGCACATATGGTTGACATATTGTTGATCAGAAATGATGTAGAATTTCTGGAAAGCATAAAGGGTTATTTGAAAAGAGTTTTTCAAAGGAAGACCTGGATAAAGCTACCTAATTGTTGAGCATCAAGATCTATAGAGATAGATCAAGATGCTTGATGAGATTTTCAATGAGTACATACCTTGACAAGATTTTGAAAGAGTTTAAAATGGATCAGTCAGAGAGAAGTGTTCTCGCCTGCTTTGTAAGGTGTGAAGTTGAGTGAGACTCAAATCTCGACCATAGTAGAAGAAAGAGAAAGGACGAACGTCGTCCCCTATGCCTTAGCCATAGGCTCTATATAGTATGACATGTTGTGTACCGCACTTGTGTGTGGCTTGCCATGAGTCCGTCAAGGGGTACAAGAGTGATCCAGGAGTGGATCACTGGACATCGGTCAAGATTATCCTTAGTAACTAAAAGACTAAGGAAATGTTTCTCGATTATGGAGGTGATAAAGAGTTCGTCGTAAAGAGTTACGTCGATGCAAGCTTTAACACCAATCCGGATGACTCTTAGTAGCAATCCGGATACGTATAGTGGAGCAGCCATTTGGAATAGCTCCAAGTGGAGTGTGGTAGCAGTGTCTACAGTAAGACATAGAGATTTGCAAAGTACACATGGATTTGAATATCGCAGACCCGTTGACTAAAAGACCTCTCTTACATGCAAAGCATGATCGAGCCCCAGAACTTATTGGGTGTTAGATTCATAACAATGCGAATCACATGGTGATGTGAACTAGATTATTGACTCTAGTGCAAGTGGGAGACTGTTGGAAATATGCCCTAGAGGCAATAATAAATTGGTTATTATCATATTTCCTTGTTCATGATAATCGTTTATTATCCATGCTATAATTGTGTTGATCGGAAACTCAGATACATGTGTGGATACATAGACAACACCATGTCCCTAGTATGCCTCTAATAGACTAGCTCGTTGATCAAACATGGCTATGGTTTCCTAGTCATGGACATGAGATGTCATTTGATAACAGGATCACGTCATTAGGAGAATGATGTGATGGACAAGACCCAAACTACAAACGTAGCATATGATCGTGTCAGTTTATTGCTATTGTTTTCTCCATGTCAAGTATTTGTTCCTATGACCATGAGATCATGCAACTCACTGACACCGGAGGAGTACCTTGTGTGTATCAAACGTCGCAATGTAACTGGGTGACTATAAAGGTGCTCTACAGGTATATTCGAGGGTGTCTCTTGGGTTGGCATGGATCAAGACTGGGATTTGTTACTCCGTGTGATGGAGAGGTATCTCAGGGCCCACTCAGTAATACAACATCACAATAAGCCTTGCAAGCAATGTGACTAAGTGTTAGTCACGGGATCTTGTATTACGGAACGAGTAAAGAGACTTGCCGGTAACGAGGTTGAACTAGTTATGGAGATACCGATGATCGAATCTCGGGCAAGTAACATACCGAAGAACAAAGGGAACATCATACGGGATTAACTGAATCCTTGACATAGAGGTTCGATCGATAAAGATCTTCGTAGAATATGTAGGAACCAATATGGGCATCCAGGTCCCGCTATTGGTTATTGACTGTAGAGGTGTCTCGGTCATGTCTACATAGTTCTCGAACCCGCAGGGTCTGCACACTTAAGGTTCAGTGACGTTTTGGTAGTATAGAGTTATGTATGGTGGTGACCGAAGGTTGTTAGGAGTACCGGATGAGATCCCGGACGTCACGAGGATCTCCAGAATGGTCCGAGGTAAATATTGATATATAGGAAGTCCTATTTTGGTCGCCGGAAAAGTTTTGGGCTCATCGGTAGTGTACCGGGTGTGCCGGTAGTGTACCGGGGGACCATCGGGAGAGGTATTTCGACCCAAGAGGCTACATGGTATGTGGGAGGAGGTAAACCAACCCTTGGTGGGCGGGCCGAAGCCTCCTCTAAGGGCCAGTGCGGCTGGAGTGGTTTGAGAAGGAAAAAATCCAAAGGTGGAGAGGTGGAAAGAGTTTCCAAGTGGAAAGGAGGAATCCTACTCCTAATAGGATTGGAGTAGGACTCCTCCACCTCCAATTTCGACCAAACCTTGAGTGTTTGAGGCTGCCTCCTCCCCTCCCTCCCTCCCTCCTATATATACTAGATGATTTAGAGGAAAAAGCTAACCCTAATAGCCACGTGCTACCTCTCTTCTAGATCACCGTTTCTCCTCTAGATCGATTTTCAGCGGTGCTTAGGCGAAGCCCTGCTGGAATAGCTCCTCCACCATCGCCGCAACACTGTCGCGCTGTCGGAGAACTCATCTACCTCTCCGCTCCCTCTTGCTGGATCAAGAAGGCGGAGATCGTCATCGAGCTGTACGTGTGCTGAACGCGGAGGTGCCGTCCTTTCGGCGCTAGATCAGAAGGACCGTGATCAAGATCGTGAGACGGATCGTGATGAGATCACAGTACGTATCATGATGAGTTCGTGGGACGGATCGTGATTGGATCGCGGGACGGGTCGTGATGAGATCGCGGGGTGCTTGGCGATTTGGATCGCGAAGACGTTCGACTACACCAACCGCGTTTCTTAACGCTTCCTGCTTAGCGATCTACAAGGGTATGTATATCCACTCTCCCCCTCGTAAATGCTCATCACTATGGATAGATCTTGCGTGTGCGTAGGAAATTTTTTGTTTCCCATGCAACCTTCCCCCACAGGATGCTCTCCTTCTGGGGAGGTGTCTCTACAGTAAAACCAAGTCTTGTTCTAGCCTTTAGGATGACTCGACATTTGAACAGTCGGAAAGTTTATGTCTCGGCGCCTCTGAATGGAAATCCCACCAAGCTCTAAGCTTGGTCTGGCCTTCACCTTTGTCTGACGGTTTGCGTAAAAAAACTCACGAAATAGACCAACGGATGGCCCTGTTTGCAAGTAGACTTCACAAAGCACTTGGAAGTTGCATATGTTGGAGACGGAATTGGGAGCGAGGTCTTGAGGGCGTAGCTTGAAGAAGTGAAGAACGCCCCGAAAGAATTTTGAGCCGGGGGGAACAAACCCGCGCTAGAGATGATCTGAAAACACAACTACCTCACCCTCATGAGGAACGGGCTTCAGCTCATTACCCGGAACCCACCAATGGATGACATCCTTGGCGAGTAAGGTACCCGCGTTTACAAAATCCATCAGGAACTCTTTAGTGATAGCAGAGCTGACCCAATTGCATGAATTGGATGCACGAGACATGGCGGCGACTCGATACTGCGCAAGATAACAATGTGCGGCGGGTCAGGAGATGCCAGGCGGCTAAGGGCGGCTAAAAAGTTCAAGGTTTTATAAGGTTAAGCCGCCAAGAGCTGTTTGGCGAGAGCCGGAATTTCGCTGGCGGGTCAAGTCTACGAGAAGATGAAGCAAAATTTCACTAAGTGTGGAAAACAAGTTTTACAAACTACCTATGAAGTTATAGATCTACAAAACAAAGGGAAATCAAGTTTAACCTAGACTCAGTGATGAATAGTCGAACCAGTGACGTCCGTGAAGATAGCGAACAGAGCAACTATAGATCCGCGTGATGCTATTGTCAATCTCCTACGGTGCGCCATAATGGAAAGGAAGGCAATATATCGTCCGCTAATGTAGGCATTATCTACCATTGCGAAGAAGCTCGTGTTCTAGGCAGGTGGAGGACTCCATGAAACCCTACCGAAACTTCGGATCTATGGAAGGAGAAGAACTTACCGCGAGGGATGCGACGGACGCGGAGGAATCTCTGGTGCGATCAGGTCGATGCAGCGGCCCGGCGTGACGTCGGTGCGGAAGTTTCGCCGAAGCAAGATACGCTGGAGTGGCGGCGGCGGGAGGAAGAAGAAGAAGTGCAAAGTGGAGAAGGAAATGAAATCCGTTCCTTGCGGTCCTATTTAATAGGAAAAAGGTGGAAACAATGCGAGAATCTAGGCGACAGATATTGATTGACCGAGGCGGACGCCTCGATTCTCGGGGTGTCCCTTTAATAAGGGAAAGATTCATTGTGGTCGTCAGAGGATCTTTTCTAACATATTTGATATGACGTCACGGCGGGTCATTTTATCTTACTTTCAGGTGACATAAGCGAGACTCGCTGCCAGTTAAGAAGGAGGCTGAAATGAGCAAGCTCAAATCAGCCTGGGGCCTAATGTTGGGGATAAAACCCTGCGGTGAGACCCTCCCCAGAGGCTTCGGGTCACACCTGGCGGCTCATACACCAGCCCAAGTATGGGCCTTTGAAGACTCAAGCCCAAGACATTGGGCGGCCTGCCAAGACGTGGCCTGGACGGAGAAAGTATGAAGACCCGGGCGGGTGAGCCGCTCGGAGACAGCTTGCTCAGGAAGGCAAGACAATGTAGAGATAGACTTGGACACGTTGTGAGAGTCGGTTACGACTTGTATGACCCGTGGTCTTGACCTCCTATATAAAGGCGAGACCCGGGGCGACTTAAACAGAAACTAACCAATCGAGAGCTAGGTCAAGCGATTCTGCTCCCTTGTAATCGAGATTCCAAGCAATACAAGCACAAGAAATACGTAGGCTTTTACCTCTACTTGAGGGGCCGAACCTGGGTAAACCTGTGTCCTTCGTCCCAATCAACCCCTTTGAGTCCATCACCTTAGCGATGGCCTCGAATCTAAGTCCTCGGACATCTGTCGTGATTAAACCACGACACATAGGATTTTTTTTTGATTTACTAGTACATCTCCCAACAAGGGTCCCACCAACCATAAGAGGGTTGGGCGGCCCCGATCAGGGCACGAATAGATCAGGGGTCCGGTGGGCCCACGCGGGAGAGATTAACCTAACACATACATGCCCAGCTCAAGTCTGCGGGTTCTTCACCTCCTGTCCGTCCATCGGGAACACGTCGGCTAGTGCGTTCATGATGGGCTTAGCCCGATCAACACAGCAATCGAGTGTGAGCGACGTCGGCCTCTTGTGCCACACGACAACGAACCGCCAGAACGCCACAGAGTCCATCCTGGCGAGGAGCGTCCTCAGGGTCTCGGTGATGCTTGCAGTGTCCTAGACCCATCACCGGAGCCTGCGGTGGAGAGAAGTCGAGCTGCTCGAGACCGCGATCAGGAGAGCTTGCGGCGGCGGAGCGAGTCAGCCCAGTTCAGTGCGAGCCTGTACAGCACGACGCTTGCGCGGGACGGGAGCCAGCACACTACCTCAGCCAAGCCGACTGCCCGCCTCCACCGTCAGAAGGCCGCCGTCGGTGAGGCCATGGGCCCGCTGCCAAAACCACTTCCAATCCATGGAGCGTGTGCGAACCATCAGATGGAGAAGAAAGCGAGGGAGATCTTGTTGCCGTCCTTCGTGGGATCTTTGGTGGCACTACCAGAATCAGGCTCGTTGCCGACGGCCACCGTCGACATATGTCATCCTACGCCGACCACCAGTGCCTCACCGTCGGCGTATTAAAAACCGTTGGCGTAGATAACCCTATGCCGACGACCACCATCGGCGTAGATTCACCTATGCCTACGGTGGCCGTCGGCATAGACACCCCGTCAGCGTATCAGCGGGCCCAGCCACTCAATGAGTACCGCCCGTTTGACGCCGTCAAAGATATGCCACCGGCCCTGACGGACACTGTCGGCATAGCTTCGACGGTGTTCTGGCCTACGCCGACGGGGCCTGGCCGTCGACGTAGGGACCAATTTCGGTAGTGTGGTGGCGATGTCCGGGTCCTAAAGGCGGATTTTGGGTGGTCTCCTCGTCCAATAGCTCCGTCTGCAACTCTTTTGCCTTCACGGGATCCAGCGAATATTGACGAGAGGAATATAAGAGGGAGAGGTGAGGTGATGTATAGAGTTGGACTCCAACTGAGAGTCTGCGTCAGCGCCATCAGGAGGGAGATGGATGGACGTAGGGAAAAGACTAATAATGTCGCGAAGACAAACAGAAAAAAGGTCGATTTAAGGCTCATGTGGACGAACACAGGCCCGACCGAGTTGCGAACGGTCAATTGAAAACCAAACCCGACCGATACAGATTTTTTAACCAAACTTGGTTCTACTAATTAGTATCACCTCGTCTATTTCACATAACATAGGATTAAATGCGGGACGAAACCAAAAATATCACCTTGCTTTATTAATAGGTATAGATAAATTATATAAAATGCATCAAAACCATATAAAAGTATTATAAACATAAACAAATATGACATGAATACTTTATAAATTATTGATACGTTGAAAACATATCAATCTCTCTAAGCATCTTTCCTTATATATGATCTCTAACACTCATATGATAAACTGAGTCTGGCTCAGATAGTTAGGGTCCTTACGGTAGTCCTTGTGGTGATACTGTCACTTGATACCAATGCTCAAAATTTACTAGAATTCATGTTTTTCTTGTTTCTGCACGGATGAGACAAGACTGTCAATTTTCTGAGGATTTCTTCTATGCTTGTTCTGTCTTTGGGTTCCTGCGTTCCATTCCAAACATGCTATAATTCGATTCAGTTGGCGACGGCGACCATAAACATCTACACATGGACAAATCTTGCTCGCGCCGGTACAAATACACGGACAACAAACGATGACATGGATGACACCGAGGCTTGACCGGACGCGCCAGCAAAGCCGAGGACGCACGCACGCGCGCTCGCCCGTAGGCCCTTGAGCCCAGTCAGCCACAGGCGACCCACACCACACCACACCACTAAAACAAACCTACTCTCTTCTTCTTCTTCTTCTTCCTCCTCGCCGCGGCTATAAATACTCGCCGTCACACTTTGGATTCCTCTCTTCTCCACACTCC
The DNA here is from genome assembly GCA_022496015.1 of Hordeum marinum. NCBI lineage: Eukaryota > Viridiplantae > Streptophyta > Magnoliopsida > Poales > Poaceae > Hordeum > Hordeum marinum. Next base: position 477,207,982 of record CM039673.1, on the reverse strand, counting down.
ACTATCTCCATCTCCATCCCCTTCTACTCTCTCCACCAGGGGCTCAAGGGAAGGCGCGGAGGCCAGCTGGTGGTGGGGAATGGCCGGCGCGTCCTCGCCGCCCCCGACGCCCAAGTCGCCCAAGCTGCAGCCGCCGCTCCTCGAGCGCGCCAAGGGCCCCTCCGGCCTCGACAAGATCGTGCTCCGCGACCCGCGCGGCTTCACCGCCGAGGTACGTACCCGCCTCTCCTCCCCCCTCCCCACCCCCCTCCCGCTCCCCCCGCCCGTTTCGAGTCGATTCGAGGCGCATTCTGCGCGGATCCGCCGCGGGGCTCGCCGACGCGCGCGCCTTCTCAGGGGGCAGGGGCGCCGCGCCGGTTTCAGAATCACAGGTGTTCGGGCCGCGCGATTTTCGGGCGGATTTCGTGGTTCGGCTGGCCCATCAAATCGAGGCGCATTACGTCGTACCACGCTCCGATAGGGTTTAATTGTCAGCGTCTCTTTTTATCTTTCCCCTTTCGATCAGAGGAATTCGCGGCGGTGCCATTCCGCGTCCTCCTACGACTCAACGCAGTTTAATCGTCCGGGAGCGCCGTTGCAATCAGATTCCGCGAGTTGGCTCAACCAAAATACCTTCCTGTATGTGTGTGTGTGTGTGGAAATCCTGTGAAAATCAAAGCCAGGAGATGAGGCCGCGGCCATACGTCACTATAGCATTCACAACTTGGTAGCTGGACTGGGTAAGATGTGACGGTGATAACCGATAGGACACGAGTTTTACGCGGACAATCATCTTTATCATGTTCGGGGACCCAGCGGAAAAGACGCACCGACTATGCTACCGCTCGAAAGCGAGAGGGACTAGGTAGGTTTTACCCCCCTAATGTTTCCAGGATCGAATGGGATGGCTAATCCCCATCCCATCCCATCCCATCCCCTGTCTGCTGGCGTTTGGTCCCATATGCGTCCGATGGCCCTTTTTTAGGGGAGGTGCCATCCTACCAATCCTCCTTTTTTAATGACAAGTTGTGGGAACCACAGGGCAGTGGGTTCCTGATTGTGGTTCTGGCGTGTTAGGCCGATCGAGTCACCTGCATACCAAATTTAACTTTTGATTGATGTGTTCCTTTCGGTGTACTTGTCAGCTTGTGCCAGCTGCTTAGCATGACAGGGCCTAAGCTATGGGAGGTGTGTTTCAACTTGTGAACTTAGCTATGCTAAAGATAACTTTAGAATTACAAGATGAACTTGAGTGTGTGTTGCCCTGTTTCCCGGTCATGCATTATTGGAATGGAGGGACTAGCAAACAAAACCCCACTAGTCTTACCTAAGGCACCTTTTTTTTTTTTATAATTTAGGTTGCTTACCACATATGTCATGTGGTTTACCTAAGCCACCTAGTTTCCTAACAGGAGTGTCAATTTTTTTCTTGGGGCCAATTTTGTCAAAGCCTAGTAGTTTTACCTAAGGCATCTAATTTTTTGTGGCTTATTGAGAACTGTAAGGTCGAAAAAGGTGGAATTTGATCGCATTAAAATTCCACCATATGCCATTTATAAGTATATCAGTGCCAACTGGCAAGGAAAACATGTTTGTGGTCTGTGGAGCTATTGTTAGAAAGACGGCAGCGCCCTCGTTAGATGAACAAGTTGTTCCCTGGTTAGCATTTCACCCAGATGTTTGGGTTAATCCTTCTTTTTACTCTTCATTTCACCCAGAAGGTTCTAAACTTCTGTTTGGTGTCATGCTTGCATACGAGTAGGATTCAGATCATCCATTTTGAATTCTCCTGCATTATTGCTGCCTAACCTTTCCACCCTTATTCTGCCAAATCTCAAGAATTATCCATGCTGCAAAATAAATATTTATGGCCTGGTCCCTACGTGTATTATTGCCAATTATCATCACCTTTTTAGACTCAGACCAGTCTTGCTAATCAATTGTCTTTGTCTTTTGCTAGGTCCGTCTATATGGTGGGCAAGTTACCTCTTGGAAGAATGAGCAGGGGGATGAGTTACTTTTTGTAAGCAGCAAGGTACGAAGCCATTCATGAGGTCATGGATGACCTCATTGCCCAAGTCATTAATTTGTTGTATCGATAAACTTCGATAGGATGCATTGACACATCCTTGTCATCCTGTCCCACTAATTAATTTTATTGTTTGTCCTCATTTGACCTCAAGCCTATCACGTTCTGATCAAGTGTCCTTTTGAGCATAACCACAAACAGCTGCCACATCTTGGCCTGTATTGGCAATTTTGGCCATGTTAGATGTTACATTTGTTTTGCACCGTTGGAAATTTAACCCCATTAATTATGAAGTTTCACGCTGTAATACTGGCACATATTACTTTATATTTTGATTATCTACGTCTTACTGCAGTAATTATAGCATCTCTGAACTGTATTTTCAAAATACAATCCCTTTCAGGCAGTCTTCAAGTCTCCAGGAGCAATTCGTGGTGGCATACCCATTTGCTTTCCCCAGGTATGACAGCTTCATCAACATTTACTTCCATAAATTCATTGTAATGTTTTGCCTTCTCTGGTCATCCAAATGAACTATATAAATGCAGTTTGGAACACATGGAAATCTTGAAAAACATGGATTTGCAAGGAACCGGCTATGGCTCGTTGATGATAATCCTCCACCACTCCCAGTAAACAGCGGTATTAAAACTTATGCGGATCTCATTCTGAAGCCTTCTGAAGATGATCTCAAGATCTGGCCTCACAGGTCCGTGATCAACCATCCAGAGATCATGTTTCCTTCCTTTTCTTCATTTCGCCAATTCTGATTCTGTTCCTCATGTCTTTGGACAAACTATGACTTGCAGATTTGAATTCCGGTTAAGAGTTGCTCTTGGACCCAAAGGAGATTTGTTTCTCACTTCTCGAATTAGAAACACTAACACTGATGGAAAACCTTTCTCGTTTACATTTGCATATCATACATACTTCTCCGTGTCTGACATAAGGTGCGTCTATGCTTTGCAATTTCTTTTCCTCCCTTTTCTCAGTTTTTTTCCTCCCTGGATATTTCAAGCTCAAACTTCTCCAAGGGTTTAGAATTGCAACAGTGAAATCATGTTAGTGTAAAGCTGTCCAGACATCCAGTGGTATATGTGCTTGGGTTTACTCGGCAATGGTGTACCACCAGACACCGATCCAGCTTTCAAATATACATGGTATTTGTGTCATTGGTACTGAGCCAATTACCAAGAGTCTAAGACCAGTAGTTTCGTTAAAAAATGGAGCAGATGTACAAAATATGCTGGTTTTTTACCCCTGGTTTCATATTGTTAATACCATTGTACATGCTCATGTATGTGATACTTGCGGTGCTTGTATTAAACCAAGGCTGGTAAATTCAGCACATTTTCTTGGAGCAGATGCAAAACTTTGCTGCTTTAATTTTGATTCTCATATTGTTTGTGCCGGCATATGGACAACTTTTTGAAATATTGGTCGTGCTTTTATTGGTTAGTGCCAGCAGTATGACAGTAGAGAAAACAGGGTTCAGGTTCTTCCTTTTTCCTCTGCTGGTAAACATATTCAAGTAATTATTATGCTTGGGTGTTAAATTGTTTCTTCTTGTTGGGATTGAGTCAATGGATAAGGGCAAAATTGTTACATATCCTGGCTTGTTAGAATACTGCATCCTCATGCTTAGATAGTGGACACCGTGGAACAGCCGAACAAGGTTTCTAAAGTTTTGCTTGAATTTGCCCATTGATAATTCTGTAACTCAGAGTGCTTATCTCAGTTAGGACAGTGCATATTAAAACTGAACTGAACCAGGTTTTCGCGGTTTTAGTTTTTTCAGTACAGCATCAATATCCAGTGCCGTTTTAGCCTTGGTTAGTTCAGAGGAATTGGTAGATACTGAAAACCAAAGTTCCAGGCCCACAGAGGTGTCGCTTCCCTTTTCAACCCTTCTGTGGCACACATGGACCATGTGGCAGCACCATAGCAGCAGTCAGCAGATTGGACTTGTACTCTTAATTAGTATTACTATTGTTAAAGTAGCAAGGGTTGTACGCTGTAGCCTGTAGCTAATCAACTTGGACTTGCCAGGTTGTGTAATGCACGGCGCCACTGTAGTCTCTAGTCTAGCCTGTAGGTTGTAGGCTTGTTATTACATGTGTGTCATGGACTGATCGGCGACATGGTCTACACTTTGCCACTTAATCACTTGGGAATGCTGACCAATCTGAGTATCTGGGTGTTGAATATTCAATCCACATTGCACATAGCAAGTTTGAAGTATTCAGACATACAAACAGAAGTAAAATATGGTGTCTTTATTCTTAAATTCTGGTCAACTTTGGTTAGTTTGGTATTTACCAGAACCATACCAAAATAATTTGGTATTTACCGAAACTGTAATGTATTTACCAAACTCAACTGACCAAATTAACCGAATGCACAAGACTACTCAGTGCAAAAACAGTTGCTGTTGTGAGTAAAGAACTAACGAATATTTCAAATGCACATTTTGGTGATAACTTCGAGCAATTTTAGTTTTAATTTTTGTAGCTTCCCTGTTCCAATGCGTCATAACTCAAAACTTTATTATGTGCTTACTGAAACTGCAAAATTCCTTAGCGAAGTACGTATTGAAGGGCTGGAGACAATGGACTACTTTGACAACCTGAAGGGAAAAGAGCGATTCACGGAGCAGGGGGATGCTCTTGTGTTTGAATCAGAGGTAAGTAAATCACTTCAGTGTTCCATGTGATTATATGAAGCTACAGCTGCTGATCTGTAAACTTTGCTGTGAAGATTGACAAAATATATCTCGACACACCACCAAAAATTGCAATTATTGATCACGAGAAGAAAAGAACATTTGTGCTTAGGAAAGATGGGCTTCCAGATGCTGGTAAGCTAATTTGGTAGTAGTGAATATTGTACCTATCTTTGCCAATTCTTATTTTCCTTGCTGCAGAATTCATACTTCTGTTATCATTTGCCCTTTGTAGTTGTATGGAACCCATGGGAGAGGAGGTCAAAAGCCATTCTAGATTTCGGTGATGAAGAATATAAGCACATGTTGTGTGTGGAGCCTGCAGCTGTTGAGAAGCCCATTACCTTGAAGCCTGGTGAAGAGTGGAAAGGAAGGTTGGAGCTCTCAGCTGTTCCTTCCAGTTACTATAGTGGTCAGTTAGATCCAGACAAGGTTCTTCATGGTTGAAAATCCTCACTTCGTGCATCTCGTACAGGTAATGTTTAACCCTAGATTTGCAACCGTTTGGGTGGCTATTTGGAAACTTGGAAATACATTTCTTAAATAATGCTGCTGTAACTGTATGGACACATAGACTTTGAGACTTCTGCATCGTTTGCAATTCAATCTATTTGTGTTCTTGGAATATTTAGTTTAGCAATGTGCTGATGCCTAAAGGTTTTTGTGTTATAGACTAAAAAATCAGTAAAGTTTTGATTTCAACACTAGGGTTATGTCTTTGAGGCCCTTCTTCTTGCCATACCCATGCTCCGAAATGCATGATGATTTTTAGTGTTTGGGGCAAGAGGGGTTACAACGTAAACCATCAAAGCGTGTTTATTTAGATGGGAGTGTGACAATTCCATTATACTGATGAGCCAGGTGAATCTCCAGCCACCAAAATGGGTTACAAAGTCTGGGAAAATATCCATACACACTGCATGTTGATCATCGCCAAGAGTTGGTGTATCCATAATATCTGAGTAGTTGTCAACAACAACAGTAGTAGTAATAATAATAATGATGATGATGATGATGATGATGATGATGATGATAGTAATAATAGTACTAATAATAATAACAGAAATTCACTTTGGCTCCCCAACAACAACAACAACAACAACAACAACAACAGCTGAGTAGTTCTAGATAGGCATTTCTGATGTGATCGCATGACTGCTGCTTCTGTTTTTTTAACTTCTGGCTCATCGATTTCTCCAGGAACACTTCAGGGCACTTTATATTACCTGGTGCTTTGTCTGTCCGGTGTTGATGCTATGTGGACTTGCTAGCTTTCATCTCCTCATTGTCTCCACCTACATATGTTTATTTCTTCATGTATAGAAGGAGGAGGCGAGCACCGGAATAACGAAACCGCCCGAGTGGCTGTATCTTGGGGTCTGTCCGGTGAACCCAGCTCAGTGTTCAGTCGCAGCAAAAAAAGAAGAAGCGAATAATAGCATTCCGTAGTTTAGGGTCGCCTCCCGGCCCTGGACATTGGGTGATTTGTTGGTACTTCTGCATCGGGCTTGGAAATCTACTACCAATTGCTATCAGACTATTGTCTGCACTTTTCTAAGATCTGTACATATAGTACTACTATTTAGGAACTTGCTAGTGTGAGATAAGCTAAGGAGCGCGATTTATCATGTGCTGCTGGTAATCGTGTTCCAAACCTTAATAACAAGGGGATTCTCTTATTACCTTGTCAATTTGCTTCCACTCATCAGAACCCGTTCAGCGTGCCTGCGCGCGGTCACATTATTCTGCGTTTCGAGGAGAGAAAGAAATGATGCGATTTTGGAGACGTAGGATTCGAGGCGTACGTCTGCTGCTGTCTAAATCCTGGTGGCCTGAGGTTCTCATGTAAAGAGCAGCCATTGTCGTAGAGAAGGAAGAGATTCCGCGCCAAGTTGCCCATTTGTCCGCGATGATATATATCGTGTGATCTGATCCGGTCGCTCGTCAAACTTGACAGGAACCTCGAAATAAAGAGGGGAAGAACGGAACACAGGCCACATCGTCCCTGTCAACGTCTGTATTCGTATGGATGAGGTTTGTGTACGTCTCCAACCACTCTACACATTTTACTTCGAAATTGATAGCAGCGTGTGTGCGCGTAGGATAAGGTATGTATAGCCTGTGAGACTACACGGCGAGAGGAATGGCTTGCCCACCCGAGTTCAATCCTAGGACCCGTGCCTATCTTCTCCTGTCCACTAACTAAACGCAAATACTCCCTCTGTAAAGAAATATAAAAACGTTTAGATCACTACTTTAGTTATCTAGACGCTCTTATATTTCTTTACGGAGGAAGTATTTGTCAAGTCAAAATTTCAAAAACGAGTTGACAAACACCATATCCATACTCTTTGTCGACCATCCTTGAAGAGATTTATACTGATGAAACAAGCGACTATGTACATCACAAAGCTGAACACTGACAAGAGAAGCCACCGGGCAAGTGAAATTCCCCACCATCTAATCAAGAGTTTATTTCTTGTTCCCTTTTTCATTGTCCACTGAACCTTTGTGAACTGAAGGAAGACAAGAAGTCTTGAAGGCCCAAACAAATGTTTCATTCTAGAGGAATGAAAAAAGAATACAAATCTTTCTTGTGTCTAGACATTTCATGAGAATCCTGTTTACACTAAACAAGCAGAGGCTGCTAGTGCTAGACGGTCTTGGCGGCGACGGATTTGCAGATGGGGCACCAGTTCTTCTGCCGGAGCCAGTGCTGTATGCAGGCGATGTGGTAGTAGTGCTTACACGCCATGTTCCCCACCTCCTCACCACCGGAGTACTCCTCCTGCATCCGCAAAACAACATGGGTAAGATCACACACTGAAACTCTGTCGCCCGACTACTTTTCGCCGAGGTAAATTCAGTTTAGCGCGATGCTGAGACTCTGCGGATGAACTTACCTGGCATATGCTGCATTTTCTGTCACAGTCTTGGTGGGTCTCTGGGGCCGTGGGCGCGTACAAGCTTCGCTTCAGGTACTTGTACAACGCGTCCTCCGAAAGCCCGGTGTTCACCGTGCCGATCCGGTCACCCAACGCGAGCAATTCCTGCAGAATCAAGTGTTAGATATATGATGATCCAAGAACATGCAGAAACAATGCATCCCAAATGTACCAACAAGGGAAATGTTAGGATGTTCAGAGCAGGTGATCGTGATCATACCTCGTAGGACATGCCGTCGATGTCCATCCTCATCGCCCGGTGCCGATCGCTGAGCATGAAGTAGTTCTCCAGCTGCAAATTAATTTCACGCTTCAGATACATTGTTTGTACATTTCTCCAAGTTTCTGGGGATGATTATGATGGATGCAGCGAGTGAGAGAGTTGTGCTATTACCTCTTCGCTGCCTTCGACGTCGAAGCGCCAGTACCCGCCGGAGTCCTCGGCGCCGTCCTGCAGAGACGACCCTCCCTGCAGACTACCCCTGTACCTCGCCAGGAACCCAGAGATGAACCCTTCGGTAGGCGGCTGCTCCCTTGCTGCCCGCTGCCCAACCATCACCGGGTCATCTGAATTCCCCCTGGCACCACCACCACCACCACCACCGGTGTCCCTCCTAGGCGCCCTGCGAGCACCTCCTGCGTTTTCTTCGTCCGCCTTCCTTATCCGGGACGCGGCACGACGCGTCGGCCTCGACACTGCTGATGACCGGGTGGCACCACCGCTAGAAGAACTGGCACTGAATCCACCGGACGAAGACGACGGGCTGCTCATCTCCCTGGCCAACGACCGCTTCCTCGATGCGTTGACCCTGTCCTTGAGACGCGCCAGCAGGTCACGCCCGGCACCGGTAGCCGCCGCCTCTCCCGTGCCGTTGTCGGTTTCGCTACAGGGCTCTGCTGGATTGCTGCTTCCCTGTGGAGGCTTCCTGAGAGGCTGTGATCTCCGGGGGGCTGGTGCTGCTTCCTTGGCTGCTGATGCTTCCCTGTGGCTGTGCATTGGCCGGCCTTTGTCCGTCGAATGCCGGGTGCCGTTGCAGCCATTGCGCGAGCAGCAAGCGCCGGCCTTGCGGCGGGAGCTGTCCTCCCTGAAGAGAAGGATGGAGCCCCCCTTGGTGAAGAGGAGGCCGCCCACCGTCCTCCGTCCCATGTGTTCGTCCATGATAATTGATTAGATGATCACCTGAGCTGAGACTGAAAATCGGATATGTTTGTTAGAACAGATTAAACCAGTCAGGCCACGATTCTTCACCTAAAAAAGGAAGATTCTGAACATATAGGAATGGTGAACTGTCCTACTCCATGACACTGTCAAGTCTCATGCGCAATGAGAGATGACACAGATACTGCTCGTACGGCACAGCAGCAAAGTCGCCTAAGCCTAACAAGGTGCCAAACGAGTAGTAGCTGAAAAGCGTACGGAACCAACATCAACACGCAGTACTATATAACTAAATTTGTTGTTTCAGTTTCAGTTAGGTGTGGTGGCCCTCCCTCCATGTAGGCCTGCCTGCCTGCCTATAACAGAAATTTCTTAGGCAGACAGGCATTTCCATGAGCTGTCCGTATTGGCTAGGTGTCACCTGGTTTTCAAAGGCAGGTGCGTTTTCACCGTACGATGCAACCTTTTCATTCCAAGGCAAGTAAACCCTCTGCCTTGTGCGTCGACCAAATGAAGATGTTAACAGTTCAAAAGAAGAAGAAGAAGAAGAAAACTGAAGAAGCTAACCGCAACGCGCTCCCTTCACGTTAAAACCATCCCCTTGTATTTTATCCTGAATCGGAATTGGCATCAGTTTATCTGCGAGGTCAAATCGCTAATACCCACCCTAGCACGGCAGAGGCAGAAAGCGGCGGTGCTGGCAGTACTGTATCTGAACCGAAAGGCGTAGTGGTTCCCCCCTCCTCCCGGGAATCGGACGGAAGGGGAGGCAGGCAGTTGACGCGTAGGGGCTACACAAAACACTTGGGTTGTGAAACAGTATCTACGCCTTGGTCCATCTGAAGGAGAAGGAGATGAAAAAAAAGGTGAAGGAAATCGTTGGGTTTCAGAGCATCCGAGCAAAGCGACCGGCAGGGGAAGAAATGAATCAATCAAGAAGAGAACCCGGCCTCGCTCCCTTCCATGGCGCCTGTAAAAAATTTCTACAGGAGACGATGACCGAATCCAAGGTCGACCTGCATGCCAACATCAAACGAAATGGAACGAAAAGAGAGGAGAGTTGATCTGAGAAGCCGCGCGTTCGATCGCCTTCTCCTGCCCCCCTCCTGAATGGACGGATGAATCCAAGAGATGAGATGGTAAAATTCAAAAAAAAGAGATGAGACGGATGAACACGCGCATACGTACATACATACATATATACAGGGACAGAAACCGGCGGGGGAAATATATCAACGGATTACGGGAGGATCACATACATGATCGGACGCTGCGTATGAACAGATTACGGGGGGAGGAGGAGGAGGAGGAGGAGGATACGGGCAGGCAAGGGGCAACCAACCTTCGTTCGTTTCTTGTGAAGCCTGCCTTCCCCTGCTCGGGCTCCCCTCCGATCCAGTGGACCAGGCCGGGACGGAGACCGGATTGAATTCCTCGAGGGAGAGGGGGGGAGGGGGAGGGAAGAGGGAGCCAGGGGTGAGAAGAAGCAGTGGAGTTCTTATATATAGATGCCGAGAGAAACCACACACTCATGGAGAGGGATGGGGAAGAGAAGGGTAGAGAAGAGAACAGAGAGAAGCTTGAGACGAAGGGCAACGCAACAGAGACCGGGGAGGAGGAGGAGGAGGAGGAAGGCGGCCGTGGCGGGGGCGGGGCGTGCGACCCACGTCGGATGTCATCCGGGCCGTCGGATGGGCCGGGATAGTAGGATCGGACGGGTCAAGCCTGAAGCGCGAGGGGAGGGGGAGAGATGCCCGGCGCGGGGCCCGCTCCAACGGAACGAGCCCCACCACCCGATCGGTCCTGCCGGGATTGCCTGCCACCACGCTGACGGGCGGGCCCGCCGCGCCGGCCCCCGCGATTCTCGTGAGCCGGATCCCGGCGTTTCCTGCGCTGCTTTGGTATATGCTACTCCTCCTCCTCTTGGTTTTGGAGCGCAAGTTAATTAATTAATAATTCCGCGTATCTCCCTCTGCTGAGATTTTTTATCTTTTGTTGCCGGATATTATCTCCTGCTAAGATTAACACTAGATTTCCCTGAATAAAAACGCTCGTTAAGATCCGGGTTTTATTTCCTGGTGATTTGCAGAAACCCATTTCGGCAATCGTATGATTCAAGAATATTTCTGTGTTCTAAATGGGATTTGAAGCGTGCCTGCTGCGAAATGATACCTGGGGCTAAAACGAAGTGTGCATGCACACAGTGGCGGAGCTACAGTCAAAAACATGAACGGACCAGTACAAAGAAAACCCATTATTTTCAACCTCATGGCTCGGTTTACTCTCAATTTCCACTGTAATTGCTGCGAGCTGGGCGGATCACGGCCGATTTTATCAACACGTAGCTCCGCCAATGCATGCACGCACAGCGTGGCCAGCAAGTTTTTTTTTTGGAACCCTTTTCTCTAAATTAAATTAAATTAAATAAATTAAGCTATAGAGGCGTGCGACGTGAGAGAAATATGCATGCGTTCCTTGCTATATTCCGTTTCGGGGGTGGTGTGTCCCATGTTGGCAAAGCGGAAATTTGTAGAGCTAGCTGCTAACTTTTTTCCGCGGCGTCGATCACTTGGATGATGATAAACTAGTTATTTAGTTAGGACGAGCCGAGCCTGTTGGCCGGGTTACCAACTCGGACGAGGCTGTAAAGCGTAAAGCACCACGTCCATGCCATGCATGCTTAATCTTTCAGTACAACTCGTTGCTTTATCCTCCTGTTTTCTCGTCACCAAAATCATGGTGTGGAAAGGCAATTCGATCGTATTTGCTCACTGAAATTCGTAGAAATCCGCTATGACACATCGTATCGGTACTGCCAACAAATGGATGACAACAACTGAGCTTTCACTTGGACGCACGCATCAGGCATCACTACTACTATTAAGTACTCCTTTCGTTTTTAAATATAAGACCTTCTAAAGATTACATTATCGACTACATACGGATCAAAATGAGTGAATCTACATTCTAAAATATGTCTATATACATTCGGATGTAGTCCATAGTGAAATCTTTAAAAGGTCTTGTATTTAGAAACGGAGGGAGTAAGTATTAAGTAGTGTATAATTTTGACCCTAGGAACTTATCTGCAGAAGATATTCTAATCCTGATCGCGCAAGCGATCGATGTGGCCCGAATCTTCAGGAAACAAATAAACGGATAACTAATTAACCGGCTGTTGCTGGATTCTCCAGATGGAGGTTGCTAGAGGCCGGGAAAGGATCGGGACCTTTTTCTCGTGTCAAGTAGTTTGTGGCTCACGGCTCACTCTGACTTACACGGCACAATTTCGCCTGCAGATCGTTCTCCTACTTACGGCTGATGTACGTACGTACGAGGCTTGCGTAGAGTTAACACATTTTCAACTTTTGAAAAAGCCTACGAGAAGGAACGCATGATTTAATTACGTAGTACTACTGTTTCTTGAACTGTCTACATGTAGAGTCAAAATGGTGAGTGATAATCTCACCAGGTATCCCCCTCTCCACATGCAAGAACTGGTCAATATAATAGTGCATAAATCTATAACAAAAAGGGCTTGGAAAAGGAATTAAAAAAAAAGGGAGAACCGTTTGAGGAAATTCAGGATATGTGTACATGCATGACATGTAATGGTTCCCCGCTTTATCTTTTGTTTGGTGCAAGCTACTTCCAACCTCCTTATTAAAAGTTAAATATGTCGTGCATGTATGTGTGTGTATGGCCGGCTTGGAGTTGGAGTTGGAGTTGGAGTGGACCGTGCCACTAGCAGCATTAGTGCGATGATGATGTGGTGCAGTGCGTGCAGGCCGGCCGCCGGAAAAGAAAGGCGACCCGGCCGGGGAAAAGGTGGCCGGCAGTTGACGTACGGTGGTGGCTGGCCGGTACCCTAATCTAACTCCTCTGCCTTTTCCATGTTGATTTGCTGCCTTTGTTGGGCAGGTGAGTTGACATGAAGGGAGGCAGCTGAGTAAACATATGGAGTCGCGATAATACCGGGGATATCAGCGGATGACACGCGCGGCATGCGTGTGTGCTGTGAGGCGGTCAAACGGCGACGGCGTGAGCAAGCACCACCATTTGCTGGGAGATTCTTCTACTTCCAAGCCTCACGGCGGCTACATGGGTCAACTGAAGGCTGTTGTTGCTGCAATAAGCAGGGAAAGCGCTTTGATTCGGAGATCTAACCATGTCTTAGCAGAGGAGGCTAATTTTTTTTCTGTGATGATAGGCAACGGCACCTGGTGGTAAGGGCATCTCCAACGGCAACCCACAAACCGTCTGCATCCGGTTGAACCGTGCTATCTGCACCGTGAAATCCATTCAACGCGGTCCTGTATCGGTCCACGACGCGGTCTGGACGTGTTTTTTTCCGCAAACCCAAGAAAACGCGTGGGGGCTTTGTGGGAGTCCGGACACGCGAACCGTCGCTCTTCGTCCCCTAGCCCACCCAAAAGAAAGTCAGAGCCCGTGCTTTTGGAGCATCCCACACTGTTTCCGCATAAAAACAACTCACTCTCTTCTTTCATTTGCGCAACTCTCCGCACAACTCCCGTCCTTTTCCCCCACCTTCTCTTTCCTTCTGTCATTGACGCATGGAACCGTCGAAGAATCTATTGGAGATGTAGCCGACGGAGGTGCTGGAGGATCCGACCATCACGCTTTCCTGGAAGATTAGCTTGGCTACGCGGCAAAATCTTCGTGTCAAAGCGAGGGCCACAAAGAAGGAGAATATCAAGAAACAGTTGGCCACCGATGGGCCTAGTGGTGTCATTGGCCACGGCGGCCGTGGCGAAACACACCAGATTGACGCGCCCATGGTACAGACGGTGCAGTGGCCGGAGAATTACAAGCCTCCGTACTACTACGTGACCAATCAGCTCGGAAACTCCGCCAGTACGATTCCTTACATTGACGACGTTAAGGCGACACCGCTCTTCTCCTAGTATTCTTCGTCGTAGCTCGTCCGAGCACGGGCGACGGGCCGAGAGAAGATGGGTGCCCACTGTTCGCTGCAATCCCTAGAGCGGGGAGGCAAACGTACATTGTCGGGGACTGGGAGATGCTGGACATCATCCACGACGAAGGCGAGGGAGGAGGAAGGGGCTATGAGGACGGGCAGGTGGAAGACTCAGATCAGGGAGGAGACGACTTGGATTGTCAGTTCGGCATGGCAGAAATGCACAAACTGACAGACTAATGTTCTTTTTGACTCATGCATGTAAAAACTAAGCATTCTTGCCTCATTTTGGTTGTCATCATGCATGCAATCCGGCGCTGGTGCGACCCCGCACGATCTGACGCGCTGTAAATTTACTGACGGACATATACATGATAGTGTGGGATGGCGGTCTGATAAGTTTCCAACGTATCGATAATTTATGTAGTATTCATGCCATAGTTGCCTATGTTTACAACATTTTTATATGGTTTTGATGCACTTTGTATGATTTATTTAGAACTAACCCGGACTGACGCTGTTTTCAGCAAAATTACCGTGATGTTTTTGTGCAAAAAATAAAAGTTTCCGGAATTGTCCGAAACTTTTTTATGATTTTTTCTGTAGAAATAATAAATACCGAAGTGAAGAACCACCGGAGGGGAGCCACTTGTGGGCCACAAGCCAACAGTACACACCCACCCCCAGGCGCACCCTGTTAGCTTGTGGGCCCCACGTGGCTTCGCTTGGCGTGATTCCAACGTTAAAATATCCCATAAATACACAAACCCCCGAAAGTTAACTTAGAACTTTTTCTCCGCCGCCGCAACTCTCTGTATCAAAGAAAAACCCATCTGGAGCCTTTCCGGTACTCTAACGGAGGGGGAAATCATCACGGTGGACACCTTCATCCCGACGGAGGCCATGACGAGGAGGGAGTAGTTCACCCTCGGGGCTGAGGGTATCTACCAATAGCTATGTGTTTGATCTCTCTCTCTCTCTCTCTCTCTCTCTCTCTCTCCCTCTCTTGTGTTCTTGAGAAGTCACGATCTTGATGTATCACGGGCTTCATTAATATAGTTGGATGATATGGTGTTCTTCTCTTGCTATCTTGTTGTGATGAATTTAATCTTTCCCTTTGAAATCTCGTTATGTCGGATTGAATATTGGATTTGAGATCACTTGATATATATCTTGGTACTCAACTTGCGGTTTCCCGTGGTAACAATGGGGTAATCTATGCATAGGAGTTTATACATGTTCTTGTCCTACTTTCTCCGATAGAAATCTTGGGGTACTCTTTGAAGTTCTTTATGTTTGATTGAACATGATTAATCTGGATTTTTTTGATAAGTGTTGAATAATTAACCCACGGATACTTGAGGTGATATTAGGGTTGATTGATATGTATCATTGGTGTTATTTTAGTACGAACTCTAGGGCTGTTTGTGACATCTACATGAATAGCCCAATAGATTTGTCGGGAAGGGTAACTTTGAGGTGGTTCTTAATACCTACAATAATCTCATCTTATGTTCTCTAGATATGGACTTTGAAGTGATTCTCCGTTTCACGTTGAGGGATGATAGTATGATTCTATTATGTTAGCATTGTTGAGAGATTGCACTAGTGAAAGTATGAACCATAGGTCTTATTTCCAAGCATGTATACAATATTTTGCTCGCTGGTTTCCACTTGCTACCTTGCTTATTTTATATTTTCATATTACAAAAACCTATATCTACTATCCATATTGCACTTGTACCATCATATATTCGCCATACTAGTGCATCTATACAATTTACCATTGTATTGGGTGTGTTGGGGTCACAAGAGATTTCTTGTATTTGATTGCAAGGTTGTTTGAGAGAGACCATCTTCATCCTACACCTCCCATAGATTGATAAACCTTAGGTCATCCACTTGAGGGATAATTGCTACCGTCCTACAAAACTCTGCACTTGGAGGTCCAGCAGAGTCTACAAGAGTAAAGTTGCGTAGTAGACACCAAGCGCTTTTCTGGCACCGTTGTCGGAGAGGTGAGCGCTTGAAGGTATATCTTTGGATCTTGCAATTTATTTTTTTAGTTTCATGTTTATCACTAGTCCAGTTTATAAAAGAAAACTACAAAAAATGGAGTTTAGGTTCCCTTAATTGCTTCATCTTTTTAATATCTTTCGTGAAAATGATGGTTTGGAAAATTGTGCTCTATTGTTAGAGGAAGAATTTATAAAAATGCTTAATGTGAAATCCTTCAATGATGAGCATGATAGCAACATTGTTAGTATGAATTCTCTGAATATCCATGATGCTAATTATGATTGCACTAGTCATGATAAAAAGATTTTCTATAAGCATTTCAATTTTTGTGGAGTGAATAAAATTTGTGAAGACATGCCATATAGGGATGATAGATTTTGTAAGAAGCATACACATGATAAAACCAATTGGTGGCTTAAAGTGATAGATGACTTTGTCATAAGATTATGCTCTCTTAATCCCATTACTTGTGAACTTTGAAATAGGGTTGGTCATCTTAATTTCCGATGCATGCATTTTCATGATCAAACCATTTCCAAAGATTGTGATAATTTGATCTCCGGCGAACTCTATACCGAACTATGTTTATTTTTGGGGTGTGAATAATTGTCACATAAAAATGAATGGTTTGAAATATCCCTTATCACTAATGATAATGAAACTAATCTATAAGAAATCTATATGTTTTGCATAGTAAATTGCAATGATAATGCTTATATTGCCAACTATAGAAAGACGGGAAAACCAATAGAATATAAAAGGAATACTAACGAAAGGGTAAAGGTCTCCCAATACCCTCCTATTGTTTCTCGTAATTAATCAGGTTGCAAGGAAGAGCTTCCCATTGAACCAATCTTTTCAATAAGAAGCTCGGATAAATTACTTAAACCCACACATAAGGTGGTGAAGAAGAAGAAAAGAAGGAAAATTAGAGGTAAAAAGGTATCTCTATCAAATAATGTTGCTCCTATAATCGTTGAGAATGAATCAAAAAGTAGTGTGGATGATGATACATTTGATGATTATTTTGTTATGCCTACTACTTGTTGTGATGAGGATGATTGGGAACATAGTGATACTCCTTATAATATTGAAAATCTTTTTGGCACCAACTTGGAAAATTATGATGATAATAATTGTTACAGTATTGGTGCTATTCATACTATTGATGATTATTCTAATAATATGCAAACCCACAAGCTTGGGGATGATATGTTTGATGAAAATGACATGTTTGAGACTTTATTTGCTGTAATTGATGTGTGTCCCAAGCTTGGGGATGCTATGCATAATGAAGATGATCCTTTAACCCCCCTACTTCGAATGATCAATTTTTTTATGATGATTGCATGCCTTCTATTTATGATGATTGCATTTTTATATGAAAGTGGGTTTGGAAGAGTGTCAGCAGTAGATGATTTTTATCCCACTATTTTGGAGGGGGTTTAATCTTATTCTAGTGATAGAAGTGGATTTGGATAGGTATGAATTTATTTAGTAATGATTCCACTATCTTGGAAGAGGTTTCAATTGATTATGATGAGAACCAAGTTACTACTTATGATGATTATTGCGATGATAATTATGTTATAAAAAGTACTGATGATTATTATTATATAACTTGTCATAATTATGATTACCCTTTTTATGAACATCACTCTTTTATTGTGGAAACAACTTATAGTATTTGAATCTCCTATGATACTCCCACTATTATGTATGAGAAGTTTTCTTGTGGGAGGGTAATAAATTTTCTATGCTTGTGGATCATGAAAATAATGATTATGTGATAGTTATATTGTGGAATTACTTCATGATGCTACTGAAAATTATTATGAGAGAGGAACATATGCCCTTACATGTCTCAATAATATCAAGTTTCCTCTCTATGTGTTGAAAGTCTTAAAGTTATGCTTGTTTTGCCTTCCTATGCTAGTTGATTCTTGCTCCCATACATTGGTTGCTCACAAAATACCTATGCTTAGGAAGCGGGTTAGACTTAAATGTGCTTGCCATGTGCTCCATGATGCTCTTTTGCATGTTTCAAATACTATTCCTATGTGAGCATCATTGGAACCGTCATGCCTAGCTAAAAGACTTTATAGAAAAGCGCTTGTTGGGAGACAACCCAACACTTATAATTTATGTTTTTGCATGTTAACATGATTAAGCTACTGTATTAATAATGTTTTGTGTCTTTTATTTGAAAAAAGTGCCAAGTAAAGCCATTGGGATAGTGTGGATACTTGTTAGTTTGACTCTGTGCAAAAACAGAAACTCTTATGGCCAGTGCAGAATTTCACTGATTTTACTGGTGAGTCAAACAATTATGAAATTTTTACAAAATTTTTGTATGCAAACCCTCCACGTTTTTGTAACTTTTCAGAATTTTTAGAGACAGTGAAGTATGGTTTAAGTTCAGATCTTCACAGACTGTCTTGTTTTTGATAGATTTTGTTTTGCATGCATAGTTTGCTAGTTTTGGTATTTCCATATCTTATATTTAGTGGTATAAATTATGGTAATGATATAATACAATATTTATTATGTGATAACAATTATGAATATTGTCTTGATAATACCTAAGTGAATGATCTATATTTACTATGCTAACCCACCTCACAAAGTTCCGTTGAGTTTTGTGTGATTGAAGTTTTCAAGTTTTGGGTGAGATGCCGATATGAAGAGAATAAGGAGTGACAAGACCCTAAGATCGGGGATACCCAGGGCACCCCCAATATAATATCTAAGGAAGACTCAAGCGTCTAAGCTTGGGGATGCCCCGGAAGGCATTCCCTCTTTTCGTCTTCAACGCTATTGGTATATCTTACTTGGAGCTATATTTTTATTCATCACATAATATGTGTTTTTCTTGGAGCGTATTTTTTTAATTTTCTTGCTGTTATTTATAATCTTGTTTTTTCAATAAAAGTTTCAAGAATTGCCTTTTAGGATGCTTGAATTACATGTTTGATTTGTGCAGTGTAAAAATAGAAACTTTTGATGTAGTGTTTGAATTTTCATATACGAATGTGGAAAGTTTTGTTGGAAATATGCCCTAGAGGCAACAAATAAAGTTTTTATTATTATATTTACCTGTTCATGATAATCGTTCATTATCCATGCTATAATTGTATTAATTGGAAACACATTACATGTGTGGGTAAATAGACAACACTTTGTCCCTAGTATGCCTCTAGTGAACTAGCTCGTTGATCAAAGATGGTCAAGGTTTCCTAGCCATTGACATGTGATGTCATTTTATAATGGGATCACATCATTAGGAGAATGATGTTATGGACAAGACCCAAACTACAAACGTAGCATATGATCGTGTTAGTTTATTGCTACTGTTTTCTGCATGTCAAGTATATGTTCCTATGACCATGAGATCATGCAACTCACGAACATCGGAGGAGTGCCTTGTGTGTATCAAACGTCGCAACGTAACTGGCTGACTATAAAGGTGATCTACAGGTGTCTCCGAGGGTGTCTGTTGAGTTGGCATGGATCAAGACTGGGATTTGTTACTCCATGTGACAGAGAGGTATCTCAGGGCCCACTCGGTAATACACCATCACAATAAGCCTTGCAAGCAATGTGACTAAGTGTTAGTCACGGGATCTTGTATTACGGAATGATTAAAGAGACTTTTCGGTAACGAGGTTGAACTAGGTATGGAGATACCGACGATCGAATCTCGGTCAAGTAACATACCGAAGAACAAAGGGAACATCATACGGGATTAACTGAATCCTTGACATAGAGGTTCAACCGATAAAGATCTTCGTAGAATATGTAGGAACCAATATGGGCATCCAGGTCCCTCTATTGATTATTGGCCGTAGAGGTGTCTCGGTCATGTCTACATAGTTCTCGAACCCGCAGGGTCTGCACACTTAAGGTTCGGTGACATTTTGGTAGTATAGAGTTATGTATGGTGGTGACCGAAGGTTGTTCAGAGTCCCGTATGAGATCTCGGACATCACGAGGAGCTCCAGAATGGTCCGGAGGTAAAGATTGATATATAGGAAGTCCTGTTTTGGTCACAGGAAAAGTTTCGGGTTAATCGGTAGTGTACCGGGAGTGCTGGTAGTGTACCGGGAGACCACCGAGAGGGGTATTTCGATCCAAGAGGCTTCATGGGCTGTGGGAGAATAATTACCAGCCCTTATTGGGCTGGTGGAAGTCCCACACAAAGCCCATGCGTCTAGGGAGAAAAAACCCATAGAGAAAAAGTGGAAAAAGGCAAAAATAGGGTGAATCCTAGTCCTACTAGGATTGGAGGTGGATTCCACCTCTCCCACCTGGTTCGGCCGACACCTAGAGGCTTGGCCCTTGGGCCAAGCTTCCTCCTCTCTTACTCTTATATATACTGGAGATTTTAGGGTTTTTGCACAGAATTTTTAGCCACGTGCCGCCCGTTCCTCCAGTGCGTAGTTTTTCCTCTAGATCGGTTTTCTGCAGCGCTTAGGCGAAGCCCTGCCGGAATAGCTCCACCACCATCGCCGGAGCGTCGTCATGCTACCGGAGAACTCTTCTTCCTCTCCGCTCCTTCATGCTAGATCAAGATGGCGGAGAATGTCATCAAGCCGTATGTGTGCTGAACGCGGAGGTGCCGTCCGTTCGGCGCTAGATCGTAAGGACCGTGATAGTGTTCGCAGGATGGATCGTGATCAAGTTCGCGGGACGGATCGTGATTGGATCGTGGGATGGATCATCAATGGATCGTGGGACGCTCGGCGATTTGGATCGCGAAGACGTTCGACTACACCAACCGCGTTTCTTAACGCTTCCCGCTTAGCGATCTACGAGGGTACGTAGATCCACTCTCCCTCTCGTAGATGCTCATCACCATGGATAGATCTAGGTGTGCGTAGGAATTTTTTTGTTTCCCATGCAACGTTCCCCAATAGTGGCATCATGAGCTAGGTCTATGTGTAGATGAGATCTCGAGTAGAACACAAAAGGTTTGTGGGCGTTGATGCTTAGATTGCTTCCTCCCTTGGTCGGATTTTGGTTCAACAGTATTGTGAGATGAAGCGGCCCGGACCAACATTACTCGTACGCTTACGAGAGACCGGTTCCCTCGACTGCCACTTGTTGCATAGATGGCTTGCGGGTGCCAGTTTCTCTCACTTTAGTTGGATCGGATTCGACAAAGGCGGTCCTTAAGAAGGTTGAAAAGCAACCAGTGTATCACCGTTGTGGTTTTTGCGTAGATGAGAATTGTTTTTGCTAGATACCCGTAGCAGACACGTAAAACATGCAACAACAATTAGAGGACGTCTAACTTGTTTTTGCAGGGTATGTTGTGATGTGATATGGCCAATTACATGATGTGATATATGTGATGTATGAGATGATCATGTGATGTATAGATTATCACGACTTGCATGTCGATGAGTACGGCAACCGGCAGGAGCCATAGGGTTGTCTTTAATTATTGTATGACGTGCGTGTTGGAAATATGCCCTAGAGGCAATAAATAAAGTGTTTATTATTATATTTACTTGTTCATGATAATCGTTTATTGTCCATGCTATAATTGTATTAATTGGAAACACATTACATGTGTGGGTAAATAGAAAACACTTTGTCCCTACTATGTCTCTAGTGAACTAGCTCGTTGATCAAAGATGGTCAAGGTTTCCTAGACATTGACA
This sequence comes from Hordeum marinum, assembly GCA_022496015.1. Classification (NCBI taxonomy): domain Eukaryota; kingdom Viridiplantae; phylum Streptophyta; class Magnoliopsida; order Poales; family Poaceae; genus Hordeum; species Hordeum marinum. Next base: position 477,186,524 of record CM039673.1, on the reverse strand, counting down.
TGTGATGTCATTTGATAACGGGATCACATCATTAGGAGAATGATGTGATGGACAAGACCCAAACTACAAACGTAGCATATGATCGTGTCAGTTTATTGCTACTGTTTTCTGCATGTCAAGTATATGTTCCTCTGACCATGAGATCATGCAAATCACGGATGCTGGAGGAGTGCCTTGTGTGTATCAAACATCGCAACGTAATTGGGTGACTATAAAGGTGCTCTATAGGTATCTCCGAGGGTGTCTGTTGAGTTGGCATGGATCAAGACTGGGATTTGTTACTCCGTGTGACAGAGAGGTATCTCAGGGCCCACTCGGTAATACAACATCACAATAAGCCTTGCAAGCAATGTGACTAAGTGTTAGTTGCAGGATCTTGCATTACGGAACGAGTAAAGAGACTTGCCGGCAATGAGATTGAACTTGGTATGGAGATACCAACGATCGAATCTCGGGCAAGTAACATACCGAAGAACAAAGGGAACATCATACGGGATTAACTGAATCCTTGACATAGAGGTTCGACCGATAAAGATCTTTGTAGAATATGTAGGAACCAATATGGGCATCCAGGTCCCGCTATTGGTTATTGACTGTAGAGGTGTCTCGGTCATGTTTACATAGTTCTCGAACCCGCAGGGTCTGCACACTTAAGGTTTGGTGACGTTTCGGTAGTATAGAATTATGTATGGTGGTGATCGAAGGTTGTTAGGAGTCCCGGATGAGATCCCGGACATCATGAGGAGCTCCGGAGGTAAAGATTCATATATAGGAAGTCCTGTTTTGGTCGCCGGAAAAGTTTCGGGCTCATCGGTAGTGTACCGGGAGACCATCGGCAGGGGTATTTCAACCACGAGGCTCCATGGGCTGTGGGAGAGTGTTTATCAGCCCTTAGTGGGCTGGTGGAAGTCCCACACAAGGACCATGTGGTTTGGGAAAAAAAGCCCAAAGAAAAAAGTGGAAAAAGGCAAAAATAGGGTGAATCCTAGTCCTACTAGGATTGGAGGTGGAGTCCACCTCCTCCACCTGGTTCGGCCGACTCCTTGGAGGCTTGGCCCTTGTGCCAAGCCTCCTCCTCTCTTCCTCTTATATATACTGGAGGTTTTAGGGTTTTTGCACATAATTTTCAGCCACGTGCTGCCCGTTCCTCCAGTGCATCGTTTCTCCTCTAGATCGGTTTTCTGCAGCGCTTAGGCGAAGCCCTGCCAGAATAGGTCCACCACCATCGCCGAAGCGCCGTCACGCTGCCGGAGAACTCTTCTTCCTCTCCGCTCCTTCTTGTTGGATCAAGACGGCGGAGATCGTCATCAAGCTGTACGTGTGCTGAACGCGGAGGTGCCGTCCGTTCCGTGCTAGATCGGAAGGATCGTGATCAAGTTCATGGGACGGATCGTGATTAAGTTCATGGGATAGATCGTTATTGGATCGCGGGACGGATCGTGATTGAATCGCGGGATGCACAGTGATTTGGATCGCGAAGACGTTCGACTACACCAACCGCGTTTCTTAACGCTTCCCGCTTAGCGATCTACAAGGGTATGTAGATCCACTCTCCCTCTCGTAGATGCTCATCACCATGGATAGATCCTGCGTGTGCGTAGGAAATTTTTTGTTTCCCATGCGACGTTCCCCAACACTGCGTGTCAATGATTAAGCGCTATGTAATGCTTTACTTTATCACTAAACGGTAGCAATGGTAGTAGAAGCATGTTGGGCGCGACAACCCCAATGGAGACATGTTGATGGATATCAAGATGATGGAGATCATGGTGTCTTGCCGGTGACGATGGAGATCATGCCAGTGCTTTCAAGATGGAGATCAAAAGCACAAGTTCATGGCCATATCATGTCACTTATGATTTGCATGTGATGTTAATCCTTTTATGCACCTTGTTTTGCTTAGGACGACAGTAGTATTATCAGGTGATCCCTCACTTAATTTCAAGATAAATTGTGTTCTCCCCGAGTGTGCACCGTTGCGAAAGTTTGTCGTGTTGAGACACCATGTGATGATCGGGTGTGATAGACTCTACATTCACATACAACGGGTGCAAGCCAGTCTTGCACGTGCAGAACACTCGGGTTAAACTTGACGAGCCTAGCATATACAGACATGGCCTCGGAACACAAAAGACCAAAAGGTCAAACATGAGTCATATATTAGATATGATCAACATAATGATGTTCACCATTGAATCCACCCCAACTCACGTGATGATCGAACTTGAGTTGGTGGATTTAGATCATGTGACACTCAGATGACCTGAGAGATGTCATTTTGAGTGGGAGCTTTAGTAATTTGATTAACTAAACTCATTATCTTGAACAATAGTCCAAGTAAACTTTGCATATTTATGTTGTAGATCAATGGCTCGCATAGTAGCACCCCTAAATTTTAATGCATTCCCAGAGAAAGCTAAATTGAAAGATGATGGAAGTAACTTTGTTGACTGGGCCCGTAATCTGAGGATTATCCTCACGGCTTCCCAGAAATCATATGTCCCTGATGCACCGCTTGGTGACCAACCAGAAGACATGACCTCCGAAGACGTTAAGAACGCTTGGGAGGCACGTACTGGAGATTACACAATAGTTCAGCGTGCGATATTGTATGGCTTAGAACCGGGACTTCAAAGACGTCTTGAACGTCATGGAGCATATGAGATGTTCCAGGAGTTGAAGTTTATCTTTCAGAAGAATGCCTGGATCGAGAGGTATGAGACCTCCGATAAATTCTATGCTTGCAAGATGGAGGAGAACGGGTCTATCAGTGAACATATACTCAGAATGTCTGGGTATTCAACTCGTCTAGCGGAGTTGGGAATTGCCCTTCCGCCAGAGGCGATCACTGACAGAGTTCTTCAATCACTGCCACCCAGTTACAAGTGCTTTATGATGAACTATAACATGCACGGGATGAACAAGTCCGTCGCCGAGCTGTTTGCGATGCTAAAAGTCGATGAGTGTGAAATCCAGAAAGAACATCTAGTGTTGATGGTCAATAAAACCACTAGTTTCAAGAAAAATGGCAAGGTCAAGGGCAAGGGAAAGAAGGGTAAAACCAAGAAGGATGGCAAAGCAGTTGCTACTCCTGTAAAGAAGCCCAAGCATGGAACCAAGCCAGAAACCGAGTGCTTTCATTGCAAGGGAACTGGTCACTGGAAGCAGAACTGCCCCAAGTACCTGGCTGACAAGAAGGCGGCCAACGACAAACAAGGTATATATGATATACATGTTATTGATGTGTACCTTACTAGCTCTCGTAGTAGTGCCTGGGTATTTGATACCGGTTCGGTTGCTCACATTTGCAACTCAAAGTAGGAACTACGGAATAAACGAAGGTTGGCAAAGGACAAAGTGATGATGCGCGTGGTAAATGGTTCCAAGGTTGATGTGATCGCCGTCGGCACGCTCTCTCTTCGATTACCATCGGGATTAGTGATGAACCTGAATAATTGTTATTTAATGCCTGCGTTAAGCATGAACATTATATCTGGATCTTGTTTATTGCGAGACGGTTACTCATTTAAATCAGAGAATAAAGGTTGTTCTATTTATATGAGTAATATCTTTTATGGTCATGCACCCAATGTTAGGGGTTTATTCATATTGAATCTTGATAGTGATGACACACATGTTCATAACATTGATGCCAAAAGATGTAGAGTTGATAATGATAGTACCACTTTCTTGTGGCACTACCGTTTAGGTCATATTGGTGTAAAACGCATGAGGAAGCTCCATGCTGATGGACTTTTGGAGTCACTTGATTTTGAATCACTTGACACATGTGAACCATGCCTCATGGGCAAGATGACTAAAACGCCGTTCTCTGGAACAATGGAATGGGCGAGTGACGTATTGGAAATCATACATACTGATGTCTGCGGTCTAATGAATGTTACAGCGCGTGGTGGATATCGTTATTTTCTCACCTTCACTGATGACTTAAGTAGATATTGGTATATTTACTTAATGAAACACAAGTCTGAAACGTTTGAAAAGTTCAAGCAATTTCAGAGTGAAGTTGAGAATCATCATAACAAGAAGATTAAGTTCCTGCGATCTGACCGAGGAGGTGAATATGTGAGTTATGAGTTTGGCAGTCACTTAAGACAGTGTGGAATTGTTTCACAGTTGACACCACCCGGAACACCACAGCTTAATGGTGTGTCCGAACGTCGTAATCGAACCTTATTAGATATGGTGCATTCTATGATGTCTCTTGCTGATTTGCCACTATCATTTTGGGGTTATGCATTGGAGACAGCTGCATTCACTTTAAATAGGGCACCATCGAAATCCGTTGAGACGACGCCATATGAACTGTGGTTTGGCAAGAGGCCAAAGTTGTCGTTTCTTAAAGTTTGGGGATGTGTGTTGGGAGACGTAGTAGTAAATCAAAATTTTCCTACGTTCACCAAGATCTATCTATGGAGAAACCAGCAACGAGAGGGGAGAGATTGCATCTTCATACCTTTGAAGATCGCTAAGCGGAAGCGTTACAAGAACGCGGTTGATGGAGTCGTACTCGCAGCGATTCAGATCGCGGTAGATCCGATCAAGTGCCGAACGGACGGCACCTCCGCGTTCAACACACGTGCAGCCCGGTGACGTCTCCAACACCTTGATCCAGCAAGGAGGAAGGAGAGGTTGGGGAAGGGCTCCAACAGCAGCACGACGGCGTGGTGGTGGTGGAGTAGCAAGGTATTCCGACAGGGCTTCGCCTAAGCGCTGCGGAGGAGGAAGAAGAGAGGTAGGGCTTCGCCGTGAGAGAGAGAGATCAAATCCTGTCTCAAAACATCCAAAACCTCAAGTATATATAGGAGGAGGGACGTGGAGGGCTGGCTTGGTCTCTACTCCAAAGAGGAGATGGCCGGCTGAATTAAAGGGAGAGTCCACCTCCCACAAGGGAGGTGGATCTCCTCCTTTTAAATCCTTTTTGCCTTATCTCCTTATCTCCAGCCGCATGGGCCTTTAGAAAAAGTCTTGCCCAGCCCAATAAGGGCTGGCACAATTTATCTAACAGCCCATGTGGTCCTTTGGTCGTCACACCCCTCCCGGGGGTCCTCCGGCACCCTCCCGGCACTCCCGGTACACTACCGATGAGCCCGAAAACTTTCCGGTGACCAAAACTGGACTTCCTATATATCAATCTTTACCTCCGGACCATTACGGAGCTCCTCGTGACGTCCGGGATCTCATCCGGGACTCCGAACAACCTTCGGTAATCACGTATACCTTTTCCCTATAACCCTAGCGTCATCGAACCTTAAGTGTGTAGACCCTACGGGTTCGGGAGACACGTAGACATGACCGAGACACCTCTCCGGCCAATAACCAACAGCGGGATCTGGATACCCATGTTGGCTCCCACGTACTCCACGATGATCTCATCGGATGAACCACGATGTCAGGGATTCAATCAATCCCGTATACAATTCCCTTTGTCTATCGGTATGGTACTTGCCCGAGATTCGATCGTCGGTATCGCCATACCTTGTTCAATCTCGTTACCGGCAAGTCTCTTTACTCGTTCCGTAACACATCATCCCGTGGCTAACTCCTTAGTCACATTGAGCTCATTATGATGATGTCTTACCGAGTGGGCCCAGAGATACCTCTCCGTCACACGGAGTGACAAATCCCAGTCTTGATTCGTGTCAACCCAACAGACACTTTCGGAGATACCCGTAGCGTACCTTTATAGCCACCCAGTTACGTTGTGACGTTTGGCACACCCAAAGCATTCCTACGGTATCCGGGAGTTACACAATCTCATGGTCTAAGGAAATGATACTTGACATTGAAAAGCTTTAGCAAACGAACTACACGATCTTGTGCTATGCTTAGGATTGGGTCTTGTCCATCACATCATTCTCCTAATGATGTGATCCCGTTATCAACGACATCCAATGTCCATGGTCATGAAACCGTGACCATCTATTGATCAACGAGCTAGCCAACTAGAGGCTCACTAGGGACATGTGATGGTCTATGTATTCACACATGTATTACGGTTTCTGGTTAACACAATTGTAGCATGAATAATAGACAATTATCATGAACTAGGAAATACAATAATAACCATTTTATTATTGCCTCTAGGGCATATTTCCAACAATGTGATGCTTATGTCAAAAAGCTTCAACCTGAAAAGCTGGAACCCAAAGCGGAAAAATGCGTCTTCATAGGATACCCTAAAGAGACAGTCGGTTATACCTTCTATCTCAGATCCGAAGGCAACGTGTTTGTCGCTAAGAACGGAACATTTCTTGAGAAAGAGTTTCTCTTGAAAGAATCGAGTGGGAGGAAAATAGAGCTCGATGAGGTTATTGAACCTTTACTTCAACCAGAAAGTAGCGGAACGCAGAAACATGTTTCTGTGGAACCTACGATGGTAGAAGAGGAAGTTAATGATGATGATCATGAAGCACCGAATCAAGCTACTATTGAACCTCATAGGTCGATAAGGCCGCGTACTACTCCTGAGTGGTACGGCAACCCTGTCTTGGAGGTCATGTTGTTGGACAACAATGAACCTACGAGCTATGGAGGAGCAGTGATGGGCCCGGATTCCGAGTAATGGTTAGAGGCCATGAAATCCGAGATGGGATCCATGTATGAAAACAAAGTATGGACTTTGGAAGTATTACCTGAAGGGGGAAAGGCCATTCAGAACAAATGGATCTTTAAGAAGAAGACAGACGCGAACGGTAATGTCATCGTCTATAAAGCTCGACTTGTGGCAAAGGGTTTTTCACAAGTTCAAGGAGTTGACTACGATGAGACCTTCTCACCCGTAGCGATGCTTAAGTCTGTCAGAATCATGTTGGCAATAGCTGCTTATTTCGACTACGAAATTTGGCAGATGGATGTCAAAACAGCGTTCCTCAACGGTTTCCTTGAGGAAGAGTTGTATAAGATGCAACCAGAAGGTTTTGTTGATCCAGAGAATGCTGACAAAGTTTGCAAACTCCAGCGATCCATTTATGGGCTGGTGCAAGCATCTCGGAGTTGGAATAAGCGTTTTGATGAGGTGTTCAAAGCGTTTGAGTTTATACAAGTTTATGGAGAAGCTTGTATTTACAAGAAAGTGAGTGGGAGCTCTATAGCGTTTCTAATATTATATGTGGATGACATATTGCTGATTGGAAACAATATAGAAATTCTGGAAAGCGTGAAGGAATATTTGAACAAGAGTTTTTCAATGAAGGACCTAGGAGAAGCTGCTTTCATATTAGGCATTAAGATCTATAGATATAGATCGAGACGCTTAATAGCACTTTCACAGAGCACATACCTTGATAAAGTTTTGAAGAAGTTCAAAATGGATCAGTCTAAGAAGGGGTTCTTGCCTGTGTTACAAGGTGTGAAGTTGAGTAAGACTCAATACCCAGTGACTGCAGAGGATAGAGAAAAGATGAGTGTCAACCCCTATGCTTCAGCCATAGGCTCTATCATGTATGCAATGTTGTGCACAAGACCCGATGTCAGCCTTGCCATAAGTATGGACAAAAGGTTTCAAAGTGATCCTGGAATGGAACACTGGGCAGCGGTCAAGAATATCCTTAAGTACCCGAGCTCCTTAAGGAAATGTTTCTCGTTTATGGAGGTGATGAAGAGCTCGTCATAAAGGGTTACGTCAATGGAAGCGTTGACACTGATCCGGATGACTCTAATACACAAACCGGATACGTATTTATTCTCAACGGGGGAGCGGTAAGCTGGTGCAGTTCCAAGCAAAGCGTGGTAGCCGATTCTACATGTGAAGCGAAGTACATCGCAGCCTCGGAGGCGGCGAAGGAAGGTGTCTGGATGAAAAAGTTCATGACAGATCTTGGAGTAGTGCCCAGTGCACTGAATCCAATGAACCTATTCTGTGACAACACTGGTGTCATTGCTCTGGCCAAGGAACGAAGGTTTCACAAGAGGACGAGACACATAAAGCGACGCTTCAACTGCATCCACGATTACATCGAGGAAAAGGACATAAATATTTGCAAAGTGCACACGGATCTGAATGTTGCAAACCCGTTGACTAAACCTCTTCCAAGGGCTAAACATGATCAACACCAGAACTGCATGGGTGTTCGATTCATTAGAATGTAAATCACATAGTGATGTGAGGTAGATTATTGAGTCTAGTGCAAGTGGGAGACTGTTGGAAATATGCCCCAGAGGCAATAAATAAATTGTTTATTATTGTATTTCCTTGTTCATGATAATCGTTTATTATCCATGCTATAATTGTATTAATTGGAAACACATTACATGTGTGGGTAAATAGACAACACTTTGTCCCTAGTATGCCTCTAGTGAACTAGCTCGTTGATCAAAGATGGTCAAGGTTTCCTAGACATTGACATGTGATGTCATTTGATAACGGTATCACATCATTAGGAGAATGATGTGATGGACAAGACCCAAACTACAAACGTAGCATATGATCGTCTCAGTTTATTGCTACTGTTTTCTGCATGTCAAGTATATGTTCCTATGACCATGAGATCAAGCAACTCACAGACATCAGAGGAGTGCCTTGTGTGTATCAAATGCCGCAACGTAACTGGGTGACTATAAAGGTGCTCTACAGGTATCCCCGAGGGTGTCTGTTGAGTTGGCATGGATCAAGACTAGGATTTGTTACTCCATGTGACGGAGAGGTATCTCAGGGCCCACTCGGTAATACAACATCACAATAAGCCTTGCAAGCAATTTGACTAAGTGTTAGTCACAGGATCTTGTATCACGGAACGAGTAAAGAGACTTTTCGGTAACGAGGTTGAACTAGGTATGGAGATACCCACGATCGAATCTCGGGCAAGTAACATACCGAAGAACAAAGGGAACATCATATGGGATTAACTGAATCCTTGACATAGAGGTTTGATCGATAAATATCTTCATAGAATATGTAGGAACCAATATGGGCATCCAGGTCCCGCTATTGGTTATTGGCCGTAGAGGTGTCTCGGTCATGTCTACATAGTTCTCGAACTCGCAGGGTCTGCACACTTAAGGTTCGGTGACGTTTCGGTAGTATAGAGTTATGTATGGTGGTGACCGAAGGTTGTTCGGAGTCTCAAATGAGATCCCGGACATCACGAGGAATGGTCCGGAGGTAAATATTGATATATAGGAAGTCCTGTTTTGGTAGTCGGAAAAGTTTCGGGCTAATCTGTAGTGTACCAGGAGTGCCGGTAGTGTACCGGGAGACCACCGGGAGGGGTATTTCGACCCAAGAGGCTTCATGGGCTGTGGGAGAATAATTACCAGCCCTTAGTGGGATGGTGGAATTCCCACACAAAGCCCATGCGGCTAGGGAGAAAAAACCCAAAGAGAAAAAGTGGAAAAAGGCAAAAATAGGGTGAATCCTAGTCCTACTAGGATTGGAGGTGGATTCCACCTCTCCCACCTGGTTCGGCCAACTCCTAGAGGCTTGGCCCTTGGGCCAAGCCTCCTCGTCTCTTCCTCTTATATATACTGGAGGTTTTAGGTTTTTTGCAAAGAATTTTTAGCCACATGCTGCCCGTTCCTCTAGTGCATAGTTTTTCCTCTAGACCGGTTTTCTACAGCGCTTAGGCAAAGCCCTGCTGGAATAGCTCCACCACCATCACCGGAGCACCATCACGCTACCGAAGAACTCGTCTTCCTCTCTGCTCCTTCTTGCTGGATCAAGACGACGGAGATCGTCATCAAGCCGTACGTGTGGTGAACGCGGAGGTGCCGTCCGTTCGGCGCTAGATCGGAAGGACCGTGATCAAATTCGCGGGACAGATCGTGATTGGATCATGGGACGGATCGTGATTGGATCGCGGGACACTCGGCGATTTGGATCGTGAAAACGTTCGACTACACCAACCGCGTTTCTTAACGCTTCCCGCTTAGCGATCTACAAGGGTACGTAGATCCACTCTCCCTCTCGTATATGCTCATCACCATGGATAGATCTGCGTGTGCGTAGGAAATTTTTGTTTCCCATGCAATGTTCCCCAACAAGTTTGTGAATTTTTCACATAGTATTTTCGTTTCTTTTAGTATTTCTTATTGTTTTCGTAATTTTTGAAGTTACAGAAGTGCCTTTTCTAAATTAATTGCTATAGACTATCCTGTTTAGACAAAATGCAGTCATAGTTTTGTTATCTACTTCTCCTATAGTTTTCATGACTTATCTTGGTAGATATAATTTCTGGAAATGATGGTATACAGTAGATAATTTTTCAAAATTATTATGCAACTTGTCTTGGCGGTATATAAAGTGTTGATTTATTCTTATGTGGACTAACATATCTCACGAGTTCTTTTCAAGTTTTGTGTGGATGAAGTTTTTGAGACATAGGTGAAACGTGATTTGAGAGGAATTAAGAAGACACAAAAGCTCAAGCTTGGGGGTACCCAAGGCTCCCCAAGTCAATATTACAAGAAGTCTCAAAGCATCTAAGCCTATGTTGAGGTTAAGTTTTTATTCGTTCACATGATGTGTGCTAGTATTGGAGTGTATTTTTCTTTTGTTTTCTATTTGAATAAAATTATCAGATCTGAAATCTTTATCGAGAGAGAGAGAAAGAGTCCTCACATAGTTATTTAATTGTTTTACTATTCTTTGATCTTCACTTCTATATTTTTGAGAGTAGTTTGATGTTGACTCTTGGGCTTCACTTATATCCTAAGTAGAAATGTTGAATGACTTCAATGTCATAACTATGAAATTATATATGCTTCATATGCTTGTCCCATAGGGAGTAGTGGCTTCACATAAAAGAAGTATAAACGGTAAAATTGATTGGAAGTTAACAAACATAGCATTGGTCACTTGAACAATTCATGAAACAATATTGAGAGAAGAGATTTTTCACATATAAATATACTATTTTGGACATCTTTTATGATTGTGAGCCCCCATTTTTTTCAAACTTGATCAAGTTGTTGAGGTTGGACAAGGAAGACAACGTAGTGGTTATGTTTGTTTATATTCACATAGAAGTTATATTTTCGTGGATCCTCTGACATGTGGTGCTTGCTTAGGTTCTTTTGCTAGCCAAAAATTCGTGCTAAGTAGAGATACTACCTGTTGATCCAAAAACCCTTAAACCAAGTTTCTTCCCATAAGAGTCCACCATATCTACCTATGGATTGAATAAGAACCTTCAAGTAAGTTGTCATCGGTGCAAAAAGCAATAAAATTGCTCCTAAATATGTATGATATTTTATTAGAAGGTAAAATAAGCTTTGTACAAACTTGTGATGGTGAAGAAATAAAAGCAATAGACTGCATAATAAAGGTTGCTATCACAAGGGGCAATATAAAGTGACGTTCCTTTCCATTAAGAGCTTGCACATAAAAAAAGCATGACAACATCTGCTTCCCTCTACGAAGGGCCTATCTTTTATTTTTATATATTTACTTTTATGCAAGAGTCAAAAATGTTCATCCCTATTTCGAACTATTAATTTTTTAGTGTTAAGCATCATGTGGTAGGGAAAGATCTATGCACATATATCTAGTTGAACATAGGTGATCATGATTCATTATTGTTGAAATTCTCCCTAAGATAAATAAGTTGGGAGGCGAAACATTAAGCCCCTATCTTCCTATGTGTTTGACTAAAACTGTTTGTTCTAAAAATACACTTTGAGTGTTGATACGTCTCCAACGTATCTATAATTTTTTATTGTTCCATGCTATTGTATTATCATTCTAGGATACTTTTCGGTGTTTATTTACTAATTAGTATCAATTTTGAGCACTAACCTATTAACCCAGTTCCCAGTGCCAGTTGTTGTTTTCTGCATGTTTTAGGCTTTTTTAGGTTTACAGTACCAAATGAATTCCAATTGCCCCAAAACTTCAATATGATTTTTCTTGACCAAAATAAGACCTGGAAGGCACAATCCAACAGGGCGTGCCTTGGGGTGGGCCGCACCTTGTTGCCTCGTGACCCCTCGAGCGTCCCCTGGTGCCCCTCTTCGCTTTATAAGTCATCTAAAATCCCCAAAACATAGAGAGCCCCCTGAAACACTTTTTCTATGCAGCAAGTCTATGTTCCATCGTGTACCCATCTGGAGCCATGTTCCGATGCCCTATCGGAGGGGGGATCGATCACGGAGGGCCTCCACACGATCCTTAATGCTCCCATTGTGATGTGTGAGTAGTTCACCACATACCTACGGGTTCGTAGTTAGTACCTATATGTCTCTCTCTCTCTCTGTTGATCTTCAATACAATGATCATCGCATCTTCACATTGATCTATCCGATGTAATTCTTTTGTGAGGTGCGTTTGTTGGGAACTGATGAATTGTGGGTTTATGTTCAGATTACTCATGAAAAACATTTGAGTCTCCTCTGAAATTTATTATGATTCTTATTTACATGCTCATTATAGCTTCATAAATCTCTCCAATCTATTGAAATAGTTTGGCCAACTAGATTGATATTTCTTCAGTGAGAGGGGTGTGTTGTAGTGGATTCAATCTGGCGGTGCTCCATATCCAAGTGATAGAAAGGGACAAGACACACATTTGTATTGTTGCCACTAAGGATAAAATGACGGGGTTAGTTCATATTAATTGAATTCTCTTTGTTTACATCATGTCATCATTCTCCAAACATTACTCTGGTTTATTTAATACTCTGGATGCATGCTGGATAGCTGTCGATGAGTGGAGTAATAGTAATAGGTGTAGGCAGGACTTACCTATTTGCTTATGGACGTCATGCCTATATATACACGATCATTGCCTTGAATAAGTGTTGCATAACTGTGTGCTTTTCTATCAATTGCCCAACGGTAAATTTTCTACCCGCCGTATGCTTACTATAGGAGATATGCAACTAGGGAAAACTATAGCCCCCGGGTCTATTCACTTATAAATTTACAAAATATTTCAATACCTTTCTTATAGATATTTTATTTTATTTTATTTTTCAACTTACAATCATCTACTATCATCTACACACTTCATTTGCTTGCAAATAACGAGACCAAGGGGATTGACAACCCTCTTGCCTCGTTGGGTGCAAGTGTTTGCTCTTTGTGTGCAGTCGCTGAAGATGGTGACCGTTACTCCTATTGGTTCAATAAACATTGGTTTTCTAATGAGGGAAATACTTATCCATATTGTGCTGCATCACCCATTCCTATTCACGGAAAACCCAACGCAGAGCACAAGTATCAGGAAGGATTTCTGGCGCCATTGTTGGGGAGTATCATCAACCAACTATCAAGTAACTTCGCACAAATTATCGTTCACTTGTTCTTATTTTTATTTGTTGTTATATTTTTTTTCATATTTTTTTATCTTTCCTGGTTACTAGTTTACTTCTTTGCTTGCTAGTTTACTTGTCCCGTTTGTTACTTTGCTTGCTCGGTCACCATGTCTCAAGATACTACTAAGTCGTGTGACTTCTCAAATACTAATAACAATGATTTTATTATTACCCCTATACCACCCATCACTAGTGCAGAGGCTTTTGATATTACTGCTGTATTCCTGAATCTTGTGATGAAAGATCAATTTTTGGGAAGTCCTAATGAGGATCCCGCTTCTCATCTTAATACCTTTATTGAACTTTGTGATATGCAAAATAAAAAGGATATAGTTAATTGATTTCTAATATGCAACTTTATTCTTGTAGACTATGTTGGGCCTCCAAGCACAGAGTTTCTTAGGACAGTAGGAATTTTCCCTCAAGTGGATGACCTAAGGTTTATCAATCCATGGGGGGTGTAGGATGAAGATGGTCTCTCTCTCTCAAACAACTTTGCAATCAAATACAAAAATTCTCTTATGTCCCCAACACACCCAATACAATGGAAAATTGTATAGGTGCACTAGTTTGGCGAAGACATGTTGATACAAGTGCAATATGGATGGTAGATATAGGTTTTTGTAATCTGAAAATATAAAAACAGCAAGGTAGCAAGTGTAAAACAACGAGCAAAGCGTTGTATAAATGCTTGGAAATAAGGCCTAGGGTTCATACTATTGGAAATATGCCCTAGAGGCAATAATAAATTAGTTATAATCATATTTCCTTGTTCATGATAATCGTTTATTATCCATCCTATAATTGTGTTGATCGGAAACTCAGATACAGGTGTGGATACATAAACAACACCATGTCCCTAGTATGCCTCTAATAGACTAGCTCGTTGATCAAAGATGGCTATGGTTTCCTAGTCATGGACATGAGATGTCATTTGATAACGGGATTACATCATTAGGAGAATGATGTGATGGACAAGACCCAAACTACAAATGTAGTATACGATCGTGTCAGTTTATTGCTATTGTTTTGTGCATGTCAACTATTTGTTCCTATGACCATGAGACCATGCAACTCACTGACACCGGAGGAGTACCTTGTGTGTATCAAACATCGCAATGTAACTGGGTGACTATAAAGGTGCTCTACAGGTATCTCTGAGGGTGTCTTTTGGGTTGGCATGGATCAAGACTGGGATTTGTTACTCCGTGTGACGGAGAGGTATCTCAGGGCCCACTCGGTAATAAAACATCACAATAAGCCTTGCAAGCGATGTGACTAAGTGTTAGTCACAAGATCTTGTATTACAGAATGAGTAAAGAGACTTGCCGGTAACGAGGTTGAACTAGGTATGGAGATACCGACGATCGAATCTCGGGCAAGTAACATACCGAAGAACAAAGGGAACATCATACGGGATTAACTGAATCCTTGACATAGAGGTTCGACCGATAAAGATCTTCGTAGAATATGTAGGAACCAATATGGGCATCCAGGTCCCGCTATTGTTTATTGACCGTAGAGGTGTCTCGGTCATGTCTACATAGTTCTCGAACCCGCAGGGTCTGCACACTTAAGGTTCAGTGACGTTTCGGTAGTATAGAGTTTTGTATGGTGGTGACCAAAGGTTGTTCAGAGTCCCGGATGAGATCCTGGACATCACGAGGAGCTCCGGAATGGTCCGAAGGTAAAGATTGATATATAAGAAGTCATGTTTTGGTCACCGGAAAAGTTTTGGGCTCATCGGTAGTGTACCGGGAGTGCCGGTAGTGTACCGGGGGACCATCGGGAGAGGTATTTCGACCCAAGAGGCTACATGGGCTGTGGGAGGAGGTAAACCAGCCCCTAGTGGGCTGGACGAAGCCTCCTCTAAGGGCCCATGCGGATGGAGTGGTTTGAGAAGGAAAAAATCCAAAGTTGGAGAGGTGGAAATAGTTTCCAAGTGGAAAGGAGGAATCCTACTCCTAATAGGATTGGAGTAGGACTCCTCCACCTCCAATTTCGACCAAACCTTGAGGGTGTGAGTCTGCCTCCTCCGCTTCCTCCATCCTATATATATACTAGAGGATTTAGAGGAAAAAGCTAACCCTAATAGCCACGTGTTACCTCTCCTCTAGATCGCAGTTTCTCCTCTAGATCGGTTTTCAGCGGTGCTTAGGCGAAGACCTGCTGGAATAGCTCCACCACCATCGCCGCAACGCCATCGCGCTGCTGGAGAACTCATCTAACTCTCTGCTCCCTCTTGCTAGATCAAGAAGGCAGAGATCGTCATCGAGCTGTACGTGTGCTGAACGCGGAGGTGCCGTCCGTTCGGCGCTAGATCGGAAGGACCGTGATCAAGATCGCGAGACGGATCATGATGAGATCGCGGGACTGATCGTGATGAGGTCGCGGGACGGATCGTGATTGGATCGTGGGACGGATCATGATGAGATCGTGGGATGCTCGACGATTTGGATCGCGAAGACGTTTGACTACACCAACCGCGTTTCTTAACGCTTCCCGCTTAGCGATCTACAAGGGTATGTAGATCCACTCTCCCTCTCGTAGATGCTCATCACCATGGATAGATCTTGCGTGTGCGTAGGAATTTTTTTGTTTCCCATGCAACATTCCCGAACAGTGGTATCAGAGCTGGGTCTATGTGTACATGAGATCTCGAGTAGAACACAAAGAGTTTGTGGGCGTTGATGCTTAGATTGCTTCGTCCCTTGGTCATGTTTTGGTTCAACGGTATTGTGGGATGAAGCGGCCCGGACCAACCTTACTAGTACACTTACGGGAGACTAGTTCCATCGACTAATGTGTAACACAAAGACGGCCGGCGGGTGTCTGTTTCTCCTACTTTAGTTCGATCGGATTCGACTAAGGCTGTCCTTGAGAAGGTTGAAAAGCAACTTATGTATCACCATTGTGTTTATGCTAGGCATGAATTGTTCTTGCTAGATACCCATAGCAGCCACGTAAAACATGCAACAACAATTAGAGGACGTCAAACTTGTTTTTTCAGGGTATGTTGTGATGTGATATGGCCAATTACATGATGAGATATATGTGATGTATGAGATGATCATGTGTTGTATAGAATATCATGACTTGCATGTTGATGAGTACGGCAACCGGCAGGAGCCATAGGGTTGTATTTAATTATTGTATGACCTGCGTGTCAATCATTAAGCGCTATGTAATGCTTTACTTTATCGCTAAATAGTATATATAGTAGTAGAAGCATGGTGGGCACGACAACCCCGATGGCGACACGTTGATGGAGATCAAGATGATGGAAATCATGGTGTCATGTCGGTGATGATGGAGATCATGTCGTTGCTTTGATGATGGAGATAAAAGCACAAGTTCATGGCCATATCATGTCACTTATAATTTGCATGTGATGTTAATCCTTTTATGCAGCTTATTTTGCTTAGGACGACGGTAGCATTATCAGGTGATCCCTCACTTAATTTCAAGATAAATTGTGTTCTCCCTGAGTGTGCACCGTTGCGAAAGTTCATCGTGTCGAGACACCACATGATGATTGGGTGTGATAGGCTCTACGTTCACATACAAAGGGGCAAGCCAGTGTTGCACATGCAGAACACTCGGGTTAAACTTGATGAGCCTAGCATGTACATACATGGCCTTGGAACACAAGAGACCGAAAGGTTGAACATGAGTCATATAGTAGATATGATCAACATGATGATGTTCACCATTGAAACCACCTCAACTCACGTGATGATCAGACTTGAGTTGGTGAATTTGGATCATGTATCACTCGAATGACTGGAGGGATGTCAATTTGAGTGGGAGTTCTTAAGTAATATGATTAATTGAATTCATTATCATGAACATAATCAGTAGTGTCTTTGCAAAATTATGTTGTAGATTACTAGCTCATACTGTAGCTCCCTTGAATTTCTATAGGTTCCTAGAGAAAAAGAGTTGAAAGATGATGGTAGCAATATCGCGGACTGGGTCCGTGATCTGAGGATTGTCCTCATTGCTGCACAGAAGGCTTATGTCCTTAATGCACCGCTCGGTGCGCCACCCCCTCTAGCGTCGTCTGTAGATGTTGTGAACATCTGACAGGCACGTTCCGATGACTACTTGATAGTTTAGTGCGTCATGCATTACGACTTAGAATTGAGGCTCCAAAACGTTTTGAACATCACAGAACATATGAGATGTTCTAAGAGCTGAAATTGGGATCTCAGGCTCGTGCCCATGTTGTGAGATATGAGATCTCCAACAAGATTCTTTGCCTGCAAGATGAAGGAGAATAGCTCAATCATTAAGCATGTGCTCAGATAGTCTGGGTGCTACGATCGCTTGAATCGAGTGGGAGTTGATCTTCCAGATAAGATAGTGATTGATATAGTTCTCCAAGTCACTATCAATAAGCTACTAGAACTTGGTGATGAACTATAAAATGCCAGTGATAGAAATAATGATCCCTGAGCTGTTCGTGATGTTTGACACCGTGAAGGTAGAAATCAGGAACGAGCAATAGTTGTTGATGGTTAGTAAAACCACTAGTTTCGAGAAGGGCAAGACCAAGGAGGGAAACTTCATGGATGGCAAGTCAGTTGCTGCTCCAGTGAAGCAAGCCAAAGTTGAACCCAAACCCGAGACTAAGTGCTTCTATTATGAGGTGAGCAGTCACTGAAGCGGAACAACCCCAGATACTTGGTAGATAAGAAGGCTGGCAACATCGACACAAGTGTATTTGATAGACGTGTTATTGATGTGTACCTTGCTAGGACTCCTAATAGCACCTGGGTATTGGATACCGGTTCAGTTGCTAAATGTTAGTAACTCGAAGTAAAAGCTACGGAATAAACGGAGACTAGCTAAGGGTGAGGTGAAGATGTGTGTTGGAAATGTTTCCAAGGTTGATGTGATCGACATTGCACGCTCTCTCTACCTTTGGTATTAGAGACGAACCTAAATAAATGTTATTTGGTGTTTTGCGTTGAGCATGAACGTGATTAGATCGTGTTTATTGCAACACGGTTATTCATTTAAGTTAGAGAATAATTGTTATTCCGTTTACATAAATAATACCTTCAATGGTCATGCACCCAATGAGAATGGTTTGTTGAATCTTGATCATAGTAATACACATGTTCATAACATTGATGCCAAAAGATACAAAGTTAATAATTATAGTACCACATACTTGTGGCACTGCCGCTAAATGTCATATTGGTATAAAGCGCATGAAGAAACTCCATGTTGATGGATCTTTGGACTCATTCGATTTCGAATCGGTTGAGACATGCGAACCATGCCTCTTGGACAAGATGACTAAGGACCCCGTTTTCCGGATTGATGGAGCGGGCAAGTGATTTATTGGAAATGATAGATGTTGATGTATGCAATCCATTGAGTCTTGTAGCGTGTGGTGGATATTGTTATTTTCTTACCTTCACTGATGATTTGAGTAGATATAGTGTATGTTTAATTAATGAAACACAAGTCTGAATCGTTTGAAAAGTTCAAGCAAATTCAGAGTGAAGTTTAAGATCATCGTGCCAAGAAGATAAAAATGTCTGCGATATGATCGTGCAGGTGAATATCTGAGTTACGAGTTTGGCATACAACTTTAGACAATGTGAAAGTCGTTTCACAACTCACGCCACCTGGAACACCATAGTGTGATGGTGTGTCTGAACGTCATAGTCGTGCTCTATTGGATATGGTGCAGGCTATGATGTCTCTTATCATTTTGCTACTATAGTTTTGGGGTTATGCATTAGAGATAACTACATTCACTTTAAATAGGGCACCATCTAAATCCGTTGAGATGACACCGTGTGAATTATGGTTTGATAGAAACCTAAGCTATCATTTCTAAATGTTTGGGGCTGCGACGCTTGTGTGGAAAAATGTTTTCACCTAATGAACTCGAACCCAAGGCGGACAAATGCATCTTCATAGTTTACCCTAAGAACAGTAGGGTGAACCTTCTATCTCAGATCCAAGTATAAAGTGTTTGTTGCTAAAACGGGTCCTTTGCCAAGAAAAAGTTTTGCTCGAAAGAATTGAATGGCAGGAAGATAGAACTTGATGAGGTTGTTGAACCTTTGTTTCAACCAGAGAGTAGCGCAGCACAGAAAGATGTTTTTGTGGAACCTACATCAGTTGAAGAGGAAGTAAATGATGATGATCATGAAGCTTCGGATCAAGTTACTATCAAACCTCGTAGGTCGACAAGGATGCGTACTGCTCCTGGATGGTATGACAACCCTGTCTTGGAGGTCATGTTGTTGGACAACGATGAACCTATGAGATATGAAGAAGCGATGATGGGCCCAGATTCCGACAAATGGTTAGAGGCCATGAAATCTAAGAAAGGATCCATGTATCAAAACCAAGTATATACTGTGGTAGACTTGCTCGTTGGACGGCAGGTCGTCGAGTACAAATGGACCTTTGAGATGAAGACAGACGCTGATGGTAAATGTCACCATTTATAAAACTTGACTTGTCACAAAGAAGTTTCCGACAAGTTCAAAGAGTTGACTGAGATGAGACTTTCTCACTCGTAGCGATGCTAAAGTCTGTTGGAATTATGTTAGCAGTTGCTGCATTTTCAATTATGAAATCTGGCAGATGGATGACAAAACATAATTTCCTTAACAGTTTACTTGTGGAAAAGTTGTATGTGATACAACCAGAAGGTTTTGTCAGTTCTAAGGATGCTAATAGGTGAGCAAGCTTCAGTGATCCTTCTATGGACTGAAGCAAGCATCTCGGAGTTGGAATATACACTTTGATTTGGTGATCAATGTTTTTGAGTCTATACAAAGTTTATGAGAAACTTGTATTTACAATAAAGTGAGTGGGAGCACGATAGAGTTTCTGATAAGCATATGTGGTTGACATATTGTTGATCGGAAATGATGTAGAATTTCTGGAAAGCATAAAGGGTTGTTTGAAAGGAGTTTTTCAAAGGAAGACGTGGATAAAGCTACCGAATTGTTGAGCATCAAGATCTATAGAGATAGATCAAGATGCTTGATGAGACTTTGAATGAGTACATAACTTGACAAGATTTTGAAAGAGTTCAAAATGGATTAGTAAGAGAGAAGTGTTCTCGCCTGCTTTGTAAGGTGTGAAGTTGAGTGAGACTCAAAGCTCGACCATAGTAGAAGAAAGAGAAAGGATGAATGTCGTCCCCTATGCCTTAGCCATAGGCTCTGTATAGTATGCCATGCTGTGTACCGCACCTGTGTGTGCCTTGCCATGAGTCCTTCAGGGGGTACAAGAGTGATCCAGGAGTGGATCACTGGATAGCGGTCAAGATCATCCTTAGTAACTAAAAGACTAAGGAAATGTTTCTCGATTATGGAGGTAAGAAAGAGTTCGTCGTAAAGAGTTACATTGATGCAAGCTTTGACACCAATCCGGATGACTCTTAGTAGCAATCCGGATACGTATAGTAGAGCAGCCATTTGGAATAGCTCCAAATGGAGTGTGGTAGGAGTGTTTACAGTTTGACATAGAGATTTGCAAAGTACATACAATCTAAATGTCATAGACCCATTGACTATAAGACCTCTCTCACTTGCAAAGCATGATCGAGCCCCAGAACTCATTGGGTGTTAGATTCATAACAATGCGAATCACATGGTGATGTGAACTAGATTATTGACTCTAGTGCAAGTGGGAGACTATTGGAATTATGCCCTAGAGGCAATAATAAATTGGTTATTATCATATTTCCTTGTTCATGATAATCGTTTCTTATCCATGTTATAATTGTGTTGATCAGAAACTCAGATACATGTGCGGATACATAGACAATACCATGTCCCTAGTATGCCTCTAATAGACTAGCTCGTTGATCAAAGATGGCTATGGTTCCTAGTCATGGACATGAGATGTCATTTGATAACGGGATTACATCATTAGGAGAATGATGTGAATGGACAAGACCCAAACTACAAATGTAGCATATGATCGTGTCAGTTTATTGCTATTGTTTTCTGCATGTCAAGTATTTGTTCCTATGACCATGAGATCATGCAACTCACTGACACCGGAGGAGTACCTTGTGTGTATCAAATGTCGCAACGTAACTGGGTGACTATAAAGGTGCTCTACATGTATCTCCAAGGGTGTCTGTTGGGTTGGCATGGATCAAGACTTGTTACTCCGTGTGACAGAGAGGTATCTTAGGGCCCACTCGGTAATACAACATCACAATAATCCTTGCAAGCAATGTGACTAAGTGTTAGTCACGGGATCTTGTATTATGGAACGAGTAAAGAGACTTGCCGATAACGAGGTTGAAATAGGTATGGAGATACCGACGAGCGAATCTCGGGCAAGTAACATACCGAAGAACAAAGGGAACATCATACGGGATTAACTGAATCCTTGACACAGAGGTTCGACCGATAAAGATATTCGTTGAATATGTTGGAACTAATATGGGCATCCAGGTCCCGCTATTGTTTATTGACCATAGAGGTGTCTCGGTCATGTCTACATAGTTCTCAAACCCGCAGGGTCTGCACACTTAAGGTTCGGTGACGTTTCAGTAGTCTAGAGTTATGTATGGTTGTGACCAAAGGTTGTTTGGAGTCCCGAATGAGATCCCGGACATCACGAGGAGCTGCAGAATGGTCTGGAGGTAAAGATTGATATATAGGAAGTCCTATTTTGGTTGCCGGAAAAGTCTCGGGCTCATCGGTAGTGTACCGGGAGTGCCGGTAGTGTATCGGGGGACCATCGGGAGAGGTATTTCGACCCAAGAGGCTACATGGGCTGTGGGAGGAGGTAAACCAGCCCCCAGTGGGCTGGACGAAGCCTCCTCTAAGGGCCCAAGCGGCTGGAGTGGTTTGAGAAGGAAAAAAAATCCAAAGGTGGAGAGGTGGAAAGAGTTTCCAAGTGGAAAGGAGGAATCCTACTCCTAATAGGATTGGAGTAGGACTTCTCCACCTCCAATTTCGACCAAACCTTGAGGGTTTGAGTCTGCCTCCTCCCCTCCCTCCCTCCTATATATACTAGAGGATTTAGCGGAAAAATCTAACCCTAATAGCCACGTGCTACCTCTCCTCTAGATCGCAGTTTCTCCTCTAGATCGGTTTTTAGTGGTGCTTAGGCGAAGCCCTGCTGGAATAGCTCCACCACCATCGCCGCAATGCCATCACGCTGCCGGAGAACTCATATACCTTTCCGCTCCCTCTTGCTGGATCAAGAAGGCGGAGATCGTCATCGAGCTGTACGTGTGCTGAACGCGTAGGTGTCGTCCGTTCGGCGCTAGATCGGAAGGACCGTGATCAAGATCGCAAGACGGATCATGATGAAATCGCGGGACAGATCGTGATGAGTTTGCGCGACAGATCATGATTGGATTGTAGGACGGATCATGATGAGATCGCGGGATGCTTGGCGATTTGGATCACGAAGACATTCGACTACACCAACCGCGTTTCTTAACGCTTCCCGCTTAGCGATCTACATGGGTATGTAGATCCACTCTCCCTCTCGTAGATGCTCATCACCATGGATAGATCTTGCGTGTGTGTAGGAATTTTTTTGTTTCCCATGCAATGTTCCCCAACACATACTTTCAGTAGTGCAATCTCCCTACAATGCTAACATAGTTTAATCATATGATCATCCCTCAACGCGCAACAAAGAATCAGTCCAAAGTTCCTATCTAGCGGAGAACAATAAGATGAAATTGGTGTAGGTAGGGGAATCACTTGAAAGTTATCCTTTCCGATTAATCTTTTGGGCTATTCCTATAAGTGTCACAAAAATCCCTAGAGTTCATAGTAAAATAACACCAATCATACATATCAATCAACCCTAATGTCACCTAGATACTCCAATGTCACCTCAAGTATCCGTGGGTAAATTATGTGACCTGCATCAAACAATTTCGGATCTATCATATTCAATCCAACACAAAGAACTTCAAGGAGCACCCCAAGATTTCTATCGGAGAACATGGTATGAAAACGTGCAATCAACCTCTATGCATGGATCCCCAAGGCCACGAGAACCAAAATATTCAATCCAACATAACGAGATCTCAAAGGGAAAGATTTAACTCATAACAACATGATAGCAAGGGACAAACATCATACGATTCAATTATATTAACTAAGCCCGTGATACATCAAGATTACGATATCTCAAGAAGATGAGAGAGAGAGAGATTGAACACATAGCTACTGGTACAATCTGTCATCCCCGAGGGTGAACTACTCCTTCCTCGTTACGGCCTCCGCCGGGATGATGAAGATGGCCACCGGT
Organism: Hordeum marinum; assembly: GCA_022496015.1. Lineage (NCBI taxonomy): Eukaryota > Viridiplantae > Streptophyta > Magnoliopsida > Poales > Poaceae > Hordeum > Hordeum marinum. The sequence goes on along the minus strand of CM039673.1, from coordinate 477,162,977 downwards.
GATGGTTTTACCCTCTTGGCAGGGTAGTGGAACACCTCCAGATTGGTTTTTCGTTGATACAGAGAGTTTTGGCGGCGGAACGAGGAGTATCTATTTATTTCTGGGTTTCTGGGATTTATAGGATTTTTCAGCGTTGGAATCACGTGCAACAAAGCCACGTGGGCTCCACAAGCCATCAGCGCACGCCCCCTTGACGTGGCTTGAGACTGCATCGGTATTTCCCCAAAGAGGAAAGGATGATGAAACACAATGACGATAAGTATTTCCCTCAGTTAAGAAACCAAGGTATCAATCCATAGAGGAAGATCAAGGAACTATGTAAACAACTCCTGCACACAAAGAACAAACACTTGCAACCCGCCACGTAAGAGAGGTTGTCAGACTCTCAAGATGATAAGATAGATTAGATTGCAATAGGTATGGCAAATACATCTCACAAGAAAACAAAATAAAATAAGTAAATACAAAGTGTAGAAGGGTATTTTTGGGTTTTTGGATTAACAAATCTGAAAAAACGCGGCAAAAAGATAGATCGGAAAGCCATATCTTGGAAAAGTAGACCCGGGGGCCGTAGGTTTCACTAGTGGCTTATCTCATGAGTATAGCGCACGGTGGGTGAACATATTACTGTTGGACAATTGATAGAAGATCAAATAATCATGACGATATCCACACAATTATCATCCTATAGGAATCACGTCCAAGATAAGTAGACCGAAACGATTCTGCATCTACTTCTATTACTCCACACATCGACCGCTATCCAACATTTGTCTAGTGTATTAAGTTCATGGAAAAATGGAGTAATGCAATAAGAACGGTGACATGATGTAGGCAAGATCTGTTCATGTAGGAATACAACCCATCTTGTTATCCTTAATGGCAACGATACATGCGTGCCTTGCTGCCCCTTCTGTCAGTGGGAAAGAACACCGCAAGATTGAACCCATCACAAAGCACCTCTTCCCATGGCAAGAAAAATCTATCTAGTTGGCCTAACTAAACCAAATATTCAAAGAAGAAATACGAGGTTATAACTAATCATGCAAATAAGAGATCAAAGAAGACTGAAATCATATTCATGGATAGAAACTGATCATGAACTCAAAATTTATCGGATCCCAACAAACACACCGCAAAGGTCATTACATCGAATAGATCTCCAAGAGACCATTGTATTGAGAATCAAAAGAGAGATAGGAAGCCATCTAGCTACTGCCTACGAACCCGTAGGTATATGGTGGACTACTCAAGCATCATCGGAGAGACACCCATAAAGACGATGTACCCCTCCGTGATGGTGTTAGATTGGATCTCGCGATTCTAGAACTTGCGGCCGTTGGAATTTTGTCTCGTCGACTCCTCTAGGGTTTTCTGAATATTTGAGAATTTATAGAGCTGATAGTCAGTGGAGGGGGTGAGGGAGTCTTGGATCAGGGGGTCCTCAGTTAGCTGACCTATTGTTGAGGGGACGGACTGTGTGGGCCGCAAAGGGAGCATCGGACGATCAAAGACCACCTACGCTAGATGGTAGTTTCGAGAAACCCTAACGTATTCTCCAAGTTATTAGCTATAGTTAGGCATGTTTATCTCTTCGGCATGTAACCGACCTTGTGTAAGCCTAGGGCACCCTCGGCGTCCATATTAGCCGGAGGGTTTAGGGGTATAGGGAGGACAACTCATCTAGGGTTAGCTATTCGATCTCGAGGTAGATCAACTCTGTAACCCCCCATATCATCAATACAATCAAACAGGACATAGGGTTTTACCTCCATAGGAGGGGCCAGACCTGGGTAAATCTGTCTCCCCTTTGTCTCCTGTTACCGCCGATTCTAGTCTCACAGTTCGAGACCCCCTATCCGAGATCAGCCCGTTTTAACACCGACATTGGTTCTTTCATTGAGAGGCCCTCTGTGAGTGCCAAAGGAATCGATGGCTCACCTCGTCACAAGAAGTGAGATCTGCATCGAGGGGACTCTCGCCCCCGATCAGAGTCTCACCGGCAACGACATCTTGTTGCATGCTAGCCCGATCAGCCGTCAGGGCTAGACCGAAAGCTTTTTCCCCAATCAGAGCATCAAGTTCGGAACCCTAGAATTCATAGTTGATTCACGGCGAACACTTATTCTAATGGAATCCTCAACCTTCGAAGAAAAACCTGTAAGTCCGGACGCTTTGACGCTGAAGACATCAGGTCCCATAGTTGGACGGAACACAGATCCGCTTCGGCGTAGCTCTGGAACCATCACACCATTCGATGACTCCACTTGTATCAGCAACACACATCCCGCAATTGCCTCGTTCTTAAACGAGTTGTTCGATCGGATTTAAGCTATGCGTATATCGGATGATCAGGTTCCGATCTATGATCAGCTCGAGATCAGACCCGATGACATGGAAATTCATGTCCCTCCGGTCACCCACCTTGTAGCTACCATTGAGTGTCTGACCGCGGATTTTTCCCGACACCCGAAGTTGAAAACGGTCTATACTTCAGTCCTTGATCACCAAGACTCTATCGGTGAACCAGAGGCAGGGAATCATTCTAAAGCCGGACTGTCACCAGTTCGGAATCCTCAACACGATTTGGAAACTATAGTTCCGAACACTCGATGCGGCATGGAATCAAAAATTTTCCCACCCACCGCCCAAGACGACCATCCAAGTATCAGACCAAAGCCCATGTCTTCGGACTTTCGGCATATCAAGCAACTACAAGGAGAATCAGTCCATCACTTGTGGGCCAGACTCCTACTCTCTAGGAGCAGAGTAAAAGGTCTTAGTGACCAAGATTTGATGGCAATTTTCATTCACAATTGCCATGATGAAGGGATTCTTAATGCCCTAGCCCGCCGACACATAAGTGACTTTTTGGAGTTATCTGATTTGGTACAAAAGTACTGTGCCATTGATGTTGGGGAACATTGCATGGGAAACAAAAAAATTCCTACACACACGCAAGATCTATCCATGGTGATGAGCATCTACGAGAGGGAGAGTGGATCTACATACCCTTGTAGATCTCTAAGCGGGAAGCGTTAAGAAACGCGGTTGGTGTAGTCGAACGTCTTTGCGATCCAAATTGCCGAGCGTCCTGCGATCCCATCATGATCCATCCTACGATCCAATCATGATCTGTCCGAGATCTCGTCACGATCCATCACGCGATCCAATCACGAATCATCTCATGATCTTGATCACGGTCCTTCCAATCCAGCACCAAACGGACAACACCTTCACGTTCAGCACACGTACAGCTCGATGACGATCTCCGCCTTCTTGATCCAGCAAGAGGGAGCAGAGAGGTAGACGAGTTCTCTGGCAGCGCGACAGCGTTGCGGCGATGGTGGTGGAGCTATTCCAGCAGGGCTTTGCCTAAGCACCGCTGAAACCAATCTAGAGGAGAAATTACGATCTAGAGAAGAGGGCAACACGTGGCTGTTTTTTGTGTCTCAAAACCCTCAAAACCTCTAGTATATATAGGAGGAGAGAGGGAGGAGGCTGGCGCACAAGGGCCAGCCCTTTGACCTTTGGTGCAAGGAAGAGAGGAGGAATCCTCCAATCCTAGTAGGATTAGGAATCCTTCCTTATTTACCACTTGGAAACTCTTTCCACCTTGGCCTTTTTCCTTCTCCTTCCACTCCAGCCGCATGGGCCTCTTGTGGGACTTAGGACAGCCCACTAAGGGCTGGTATTCCTTCTCCGACATCCCATGTAGCCTCTTGGGTCGAAATACCCCTCCCGATGGTCCCCCGGTACACTACCAGCATGCCCGGTACACTACCGATGAGCCCGAAACTTTTCCAGTGACCAAAACAGGACTTCCTATATATCAATATTTACCTCCGGACCATTCCGGAGCTCCTCGTGAAGTCCGGGATCTCATACGGGACTCCGAACAACCTTCGGTCACCACCATACATAACTCTATACTATCGAAACGTCACCGAACCTTAAGTGTGCTGACCCTGCGGGTTCGAGAACTATGTAGACATGACTGAGACACCTCTACGGTCAATAACCAATAGTGGGACCTCGATACCCATATTGGTTCCTACATATTCTACGGAGATATTTATCGGTCGAACCTCTATGTCAAGGATTCAGTTAATCCCGTATGTTGTTCCCTTTGTTCTTCGGTATGTTACTTGCCCGAGATTCGATCGTCGGTATCTCTATACCTAGTTTAATCTCGTTACCGTCAAGTCTCTTTACTCGTTCTGTAATACAAGACCCCATGGCTAACACTTAGTCACATTGCTTGAAAGGCTTATTGTGATGTTGTATTACCGAGTGGGCCTTGAGATACCTCTCCGTCACACGGAGTAACAAATCCCAGTCTTGATCCATGCCAACCCAACAGACACCCTCGGAGATACCTGTAGAGCACCTTTATAGTCACCCAGTTATGTTATGATGTTTTATACACACAAGGTACTCCTCCGGTGTTAGTGAGTTGCATGATCTCATGGTCATAGGAACAAATACTTGACATGCAGAAAACTATAGCGATAAACTGACGCGATCATATGCTACATTTGTAGTTTGGGTCTTGTCCATCACATCATTCTCCTAATGATGTGATCCCGTTATCAAATGACATCTCATGTCCATGACTAGGAAACCATAGCCATCTTTGATCAACGGGCTAGTCTATTAGAGTCATACTAGGGACATGGTGTTGTCTATGTATACACACATGTATCTGAGTTTTCGATCAATACAATTATAGCATGGATGTTAAACGATTATCGTGAACAAGGAAATATGATAATAAACAATTTATTATTGCCTCTAGGGCATATTTCCAACAGTCTCCCACTTGCACTAGAGTCAATAATCTAGTTCACATCACCATGTGATTCACATTGTTATGAATCTAACACCCAATGAGTTCTGGGGCTCGATCATGCTTTGCATGTGAGAGAGGTCTTTTAGTCAACGGGTCTGCGATATTGAAATCCATGTGTACTTTGCAAATCTCTATGTCTTACTGTAGACACTGCTACCACACTCCACTTGGAGCTATTCCAAATGGCTGCTCCACTATACGTATCCAGATTGCTACTAAGAGTCATCCAGATTGGTGTTAAAGCTTGCATCGACGTAACTCTTTACGATGAACTCTTTATCATCTTCATAACCAAGAAACATTTCCTTAGTCTTTCAGTTACTAAGGATAACCTTGACCGATATCCATTGATCCACTCCTGGATCACTCTTGTACCCCTTGACGGACTCATGGCAAGCCACTCACAGGTGTGGTACACAACATGGCATACTATATAGAGCCTATGGCTAAGGCATAGGGGACGAGTTCGTCCTTTCTCTTTCTTCTACTATGGTCGAGCTTTGAGTCTCACTCAACTTCACACCTTACAAAGCAGGCGAGAACACTTCTCTTTGACTGATCCATTTTGAACTCTTTCAAAATCTTGTGAAGGTATGTACTAATTGAAAATCTCATCAAGCATCTTGATCTATCTCTATAGATCTTGATGCTCAACAATTAGGTAGCTTTATCAAGGTCGTCCTTTGAAAAACTCTTTTCAAATAATCCTTTATGCTTTCCAGAAATTCTACATCATTTCCAATCAACAATATGTCAACCATATATGCTTATGAGAAACTCTGTAGTGCTCCCACTCACTTTATTGTAAATACAAGTTTCTCATAAACTTTGTATAGACTCAAAAACTTTGATCACCTCATCAAAGTGTATATTCCAACTCCGAGATGCTTGCTTCAGACCATAGAAGGATTGCTGGAGCTCGCACACCTTTTAGCATCCTTAGGACTGACAAAACCTTCTGATTGTATCACATACAAGCTTTCCTCAAGTAGACTTTTAAGGAAACGATGTTTTGTCATCCATCTGCCAGATTTCATAATTGAAAAATGCAACAAGTGCTAACATAATTCCAACAGACTTTAGCATCACTACGAGTGAGAAAGTCTCATCGTAGTCAACTCCTTGAACTTGTAGAAAACTTCTTTGTGACAAGTCGAGCTTTAATAAATGGTGACATTTACCATCAACATCTGTCTTCATCTTAAAGGTCCATTTGTACTCGACGACCTCCCATCCAACGAGCAAGTCTACCAAAGTCTATACTTGGTTTTCATACATGGATCCTTTCTAGGATTTCATGGCCTCTAACCATTTGTCGGAATCCGGCCCCATCATCGCTTCTCTATAGGTCATAGGTTCATCGTTGTCAAACAACATGACCTCCAAGACAGGGTTGTCGTACCACTCAGGAGCAGTACGCATCCTTGTCGACCTACGAGGTTCGATAGTAACTTGATCCGAAGCTTCATGATTATCATCATTTACTTTCTCTTCAATTCATGTAGGTTCCACAGAAACATCTTTCTACACTGCCCTACTCTCTAGTTGAAGCAAATGTTCAACAACCTCATCAAGTTCCATCTTCCTCTCACTCAATTCTTTCGAGAGAAATTTTCTCGAGAAAGGACCCAGTTTTAGCAACAGACACTTTATGTTTGGATCTGAGATAGAAGGTTCACCCAACTGTTGTTAGGGTATTCTATGAAGATGCATTTTTCCGGTTTGGGTTCGAGCTCATTAGGTGAAAATATTTTTCACACAAGCGTCGCAGCCCCAAACATTAAGAAATGACAGCTTAGGTTTCTATCAAACCATAATTCACACAGTGTCATCTCAACAGATTTAGATGGTGCCCTATTTAAAGTGAATGTAGTTGTCTCTAATGCATAACCCCAAAACTATAGTAGCAAAATGATAAGACACATCATAGCACGCACCATATCTAATAGAGCATGACTATGACGTTCGGACACACCATCACACTATGGTGTTCCAGGTGGCGTGATTTGTGAAACAATTTTCACATTGTCTAAAGTTGTATGCCAAACTCGTAACTCAGATATTCACCTCCACGATCATATCACAGAAATTTTTATCTTCTTGTTACGATGATCTTAAACTTCACTCTGAATTTGCTTGAACTTTTTAAACAATTCAGACTTGTGTTTCAGTAAGTAAATATACACTATATCTACTCAAATCATCAGTGAAGGTAAGAAAATAACGATATCCACCACACACTACACGACTCATTGGATTGCATACATCAACATGTATCATTTCCAATAAATCACTTGCCCGCTCCATCAAACTGGAAAACGGGGTCCTTAGTCATCTTGCCCAAGAGGCATGGTTCGCATGCCTCAACCGATTCAAAATCGAATGAGTCCAAAGATCCATCAGCATGGAGTTTCTTCATGCGATTTATACCAATATGACATTTAGCGGCAGTGCCACAAGTATGTGGTACTATCATTACTAACTTTCTATCTTTTGGCATCAATGTTATGAACATGTGTATTACTACGATCAAGATTCAACAAACCATTCTCACTGGGTGCATGACCATTGACGGTATTATTCATGTAAACAGAATAATCATTTATTTAGATTTGACAATAATCCCGAAGGTAGAGAGAGCGTCCGATGTTGATCACATCAACCTTGGAAACATTTCCAACACACATCGTAACCTCACACTTAGCTAGTCTCCGTTTATTCTGTAGCTTTTACTTCGAGTTACTAACATTTAGCAATTGAACCGGTATCCAATACCCAGGTGCTAGTAGGAGTACTAGAAAGGTACACATGAATAACGCGTATATCAAATATACTTCTATCAACGTTGTCAGCCTTCTTATCTACCAAGTATCTAGGGTTGTTCCGCTTCAACAACTGCTCTCCTCATAATAGAAGCACTTAGTCTCGGGTTTGGGTTTAACATTGGGTTTCTTCATTGGAGCAGCAACTGTCTTGTCATCCATGAAGTTTACCTCTTAGCCCTTGCCCTTCTCGAAACTAGTGGTTTTACAAACCATCAACACTTGATGCTCCTTCTTGATTTCTACCTTCGCGGTGTCAAACATCGTGAACAGCTCAGGGATCATCATTTCCATCCCTGGCATAATTATAGTTCATCACGAGTTCTAGTATCTTAGTGATAGTGACTCAGAGAACTATATCAATCACTATCTTATCCGGAAGATCAACTCCCATTCGATTCAAGCGATTGTAGCACCCAGAAAATCTGAGCACATGCTCAACGATTGAGCTATTCTCCTTTATCTTGCAGGCAAAGAATCTTGTTGGAGATCTCATATCTCACAACACGGGCACGAGCCTGAGATCCCAATTTCAGCTCTTAGAACATCTCATATGTTCCGTGATGTTCAAACATTTTGGAGCCTCTATTCTAAGCCGTAATGCATGATGTACTAAACTATCAAGTAGTCATCAGAACGTGCCTGTTAGATGTTCACAACATCTACAGACGATGCTAGAGGGGGTGGCGCACCGAGCGGTGCATTAAGGACATAAGCCTTCTGTGTAGCAATGAGGACAATCCTTAGATCACGGACCCAGTCCGCAATATTGCAACCATTATCTTTCAACTATATTTGTCTAGGAACATAATTCAAGGGAGCTATAGTGCGAGCTAGTAATCTACAACATAATTTGCAAAGACACAACTGACTATGTTCATGATAATGATTTCAATTAATCATATTACTTAAGAACTCCCACTCAAATTGACATCCCTCCGGTCATTCGAGTGATACATGACCCAAATTCACCAACTCAAGTTTGATCATCATGTGAGTTGAGGTGGTTTCAATGGTGAACATCATCATGTTGATCATATCTGCTATATGAGTCATGTTCGACCTTTCGGTCTCTTGTGTTCCGAGGACATGTCTATACATGCTAGGCTCGTCAAGTTTAACCCGAGTGTTCTGCATGTGCAACACTGGCTTGCACCCGTTGTATGTGAACGTAGAGTCTATCACACCCGATCATCACGTGGTGTCTCGACACGATCAACTTTCACAATGGTGCACACTCGGGGAGAACACAATTTATCTTGAAATTAAGTGAGGGATCACCTTATAATGCTATTGTCGTCCTAATCAAAACAAGGTGCATAAAAGGATTAACATCACATGCAAATCATAAGTGACATGATATGGCCATGAACTTTTGCTTTTGATCTCCATCTTGAAAGCACCGACGTGATCTCCATTGTCACCGGCATGACACCATGATCTCCATCAATGTGTCGTCATCGGGGTTGTCGCGCCCACCATGCTTCTACTACTATTGCTACTGTTTAACGATAAAGTAAAGCATTACATAGCGCTTAATGATTGACACGCAGGTCATACAATAATTAAAGACAATCCTATGGCTCCTGCCGGTTGCCATACTCATCGACATGCAAGTCGTGATATTCTATACAAAACATGATCATCTCATACATCACATATATCTCATCATGTAATCGGCCATATCACATCACAACATACCCTGCAAAAACAAGTTAGAAGTCCTTTAATTGTTGTTGCATGTTTTACGTGGCTGCTACGCACTAGTAGAATGTCTGTCTGTAGTCCCGGTTGGGATGGGCCTTTAGTACCGGTTCCCCAACCGGTACTAAAGGGTCAGGACTAAAGGTCTAGACCTTTAGTACTGGTTGGCCCACGGACCGGTACTAAAGGCCAAGCACATGGGTGCCTGCGTGGGCTGGTGGTGGAGGACCTTTAGTACTGGTTGGTGATACCAACCGGTACTAAGTATTCTGTTTTTTTGTTTTAGCTTTTAATTAGGTTTTAATTTTCCTCTCTATTTTTTGTGTTTTCCATTCATTTCAAATTTATTTTACGGTGCTACATACTATAAACAGTACACAAGTTGATGCATATATATATGTAATATAATATACAATATCTCATACACAGTATATATACAAATGGAATTACACATCCATATATATTCTGGACTTATAAATTAAGGCCCAAAACCCAGCCGGGACTAGCTAGCTAGTGCTCCGGATGAAATCTCAGTTTTCTACTACTGATTTGCTGGCATTATTGAGTCGGCGGTAAGGTATAGTGCTCTTCATTTACATCAATGACATGTCGAAGAAGAAATCCCGCAAATTCCTCTTGAAGTGCTACAAAGCATTTCTCGGGTGAGAGCTTCGACATCATCTGCCAAACCTCGAGTTGTCTTTCATGTGCTCTTCTGCGACGTATACGACATTCGGACTGGATGCGAATGTTCTCGCAGAGGAAGTATCCACATAAATTTGTTCCCTGTGCTGCTTCACGCACTTTGCAAAATAATATAATTCAATAATATAATTAATAATCAAGAGTGATAATGGTATTGAAACTAGAATTAAAGAGATGCGCGGACCTAGTAGTACTACTTAATTACCTGCATCTTTTTCCACTTCAGCTTCGGTTTCCATTGACGACCGTGATGGTTTTTTTCTATCATATTTTTCCAAACACTACGCGGCAAAGAAAAAGAACAAAAGAGTTATCATAATTACTTTTGATATTAGGAAATAATGACAGAAAGCAAGGTTGATAAAGATTGAAATTACCATTCTATCATAAAATACAAGTCCACGTATGATTGTTCTAGTGTATCTAGTGAGTCGTACACTTGAATAAGTCCATCCGCGAGGATAATGTTGAGGAGGATATAGTGGTCTCTGCGCAGAATTTTATATAATTAAGCAGACATGCATATAACTCATCAACTACACTTGATAGCAAGCTAGTAAGCAAACATAGAATTTGTAGTATACAAGAGAGTAAACACTCACTCCATGTTGGAAGGAAATATTATAGTAGATTTGGTATTCATTAGTGCCTCTAGAAATTTTTCCAAGATATCTTCTGTTTCCTTGGCATAATGTTTTACCACATGACCATGAACGGTATTTGGGTCGATGAACCCAATGTCATCGATTCCCTCTTGTTTCAATTCCCACATCTTCAATCTGCATAATAGCGTAGAAAAGAACATATATAGTGAGGATAAGCCAATGAACGATATATGAGCTGGAGACTTAAATTATTAAAGATATAAATCACTTATAGACAATAGCAACTAATGAGAGTTTTGTTGATAGAGTCCATGTGGTACAACTGGAAAAGTTCTGAGAATTCAAGACATATGTCACATCCATTGACGTAATGCTCTTTCCTTATTTTGACCATGAACGCCATCTCCCCTCGCTTTGCTTCACACATGTACCAATCATGCAACTATCACATCGTAGTTGGTAGTTCCTTGTACTGCCCGAGGGTGACAAGTGGTTTTCTGACGGCATATTGCATTGCGTACTCAGCTGCATCGTACCCGCGGATTTCTTCGGTGCCAAGGATTTGGCCAAGAGTGAGACCTGCATCCTCTACTTCTTCGAGGTCGAGTGGGTTGCCAGCAACGTTGACTACTTGGATCGATTGCTTGCTTGGATTGGTACTCACCTTGAGCGGAGAGATCGATTGCTTGGATTGTTCTTCGAGCTAGGGAACTGTTTTCCCGCTAGTAGTACCACCTGTCGTTGATGTCGTACTTCCCGAGTTCTTCCTTGGGCTGGGCCGACTTCTCTGCTCACTTGCCTTCTGAATCTGTCGCTCATAGTATGTTGGCATACGCTCCACATATGCCGGGGGTCAATCAATAAAGTGTTCCCTAAAGTGCTCTTTGACTTCCTTGGGTATTACCTCCTTTGGCGACAGGGGCTTCTTCGCAAAAAAGGCTTTCACTTGGCGATCGCTTTCAATTTTGTTTTCCTCTGGTGTCATGTCGTAAGACAACTTATTTTTGGCCAGAGGCTCGGGTTTCTTCTTTGCTTTCTTTCGAAGAGGACTATTGATGGCCTTTCTCTTTTGGGAGCCCTACTGGCGGGACCGCTGCCAGGATGGAGTCGGCTCATGCGGCGGAGATCGATATCGAGGATATGGACTCACGTGGTGCTCCGTCCCGAGGTTGGGTGGACTCGCACTGGGATCCCTATCAAAGTGGGACGCCTCTCGAGATGGGGAGGACTGCTGGCGCTGCGATGCCTCTGGCTGGGATCCCTCACGCTGGACATTGATACTCGGAGGAGCCGGTGGACTTAGCGCCGAGTGTGGAAAGACGATGAAGTCCTTACTCCATAGAATGAGACCACGGGCAGCTTCTGCCAGTGTGGACTCCCCCTCACCTCCAGGGATGTCAAGCTGTAGTTCATCATATCCTGGCTCTATTGCATCCACCGCGACACGAGCATACCCAGGTGGAACCGGATTGAAATGCCAGAGAACATCAGGTGTATTTGGTAAAGCATAGCCCGTCACGGCCCGCACGGGTATGTTCTTCATTTTCTGGATTAGTTCACAAGATGTCTTCTCGGTGATATCATCCACGGGGGCGTGACCCAGCGGTGCCCCCGTGGAACCCACGCTGCTTTTCGGTAGTGTAGATGGGACAGGTTCCGATGCCTCCAGCCGCGAAGTTGCCCTTTGCTGGGTCAATAGCTGTATCTGCAGCAGCTGCTGCTTGTACTTCTGTTCCAACTTTGAAAGTCGGTCGGCTTCCACCTTCTTTTTTCTCGAACGGCTTTTATAACTATCCTTCCAGCTTGCAAAGCCCTCATACCACGGAACAATGCCCACGCCTCGTGTTCGTCCTCCGTGTTCGGGATTCCCGAGGGTGCGTGTAAGCTCGTCGTTCTCTCTATCGGGGTGAAACCGTCCTTCTTGGGCAACTTTTATTTCTTCAATCAACTCATCTCATGCATGCTTCAGACTGGCCAGTGCAATAATCTTCCCTGTTGCTGGGTCCAACTTTTCCCCATGCGCAAAAAACCAATTCCTGCAGCTCTGGGGCCAGTGGAAGGTTACTGGAGTGATCACTTCAGCATGCATCTTATTCTCTAATGCATCCCACTTAGGAATGGCTGACTTGTATCCACCTGTCCCTAGTTTATGGTGACATTTCTTTTTCTCCGCTTTTATCTTATTCTTTGCCGACTTCTACATAGCAGCTTCCGATGTCTTGTACTGGATAAATGCATCCCAGTTATTCCTTACCTTCTCGTGTATTCCTCTGAATTCGGGCGCCTTCTTGCCTCTAGCGTTGTACTCGGTCCATAATCTTTTCTTCCAAGTCTGGAACGCGCCGGCCATCTTTTGGAGAGCAAACTCCTTGACTTTGTCCCTTTGGCGCTCCGAGAGAGAATCTGGTAGGATGAAATGCTCCATGAGATCTCGCCAAAGGGCATCTTTAATTCTTTTATTGACATAATTCACTCCTGGTTTTGGTTTGTTTGGCAGAATCCATTCTTGCATTGTGATCGGGACTCCGTCCCTAACAACCACTCCGCATGGACGCACAAATGTCTTGGCGTTGGCTTCAGGGTGAGTCGGTGCGTCATCATGTTTGAAAGCATCAAGATTGAGCTTTACGTTGCCGTCCAATATTTTGGCACCACCTCGTACCTTTATACTAGATTGGCTCGATCCGGAGGGTTGGTAATTAAAAGAAGAAAGATTTGTTAATATATATATACACAAATCAATTAATACACATGTAATGATCACCAGAGGCTAATATGTATATACCTCGCCGGACATTGTTAGTTGTTCTGGATTTTGGAACATAAGTTGTTCTTCCTCGGCCTCACATCCATCACTGTAATTGTTCAGATATTGTGAGCCGTCATCATCATGTGATTCACCCAAAAGGTCCGCTAGGTTTTCGGAGGAGTGTATCATGTCGAAGATGTCGTCTTCATGAGCTCTACCGGTATTGTCCATAGCTTAATAACTAATCCATAATAATATAGATAAAACAAATTAGTATTCAAATTATCATGCATTCAAGAAGCAAAATAACTGATAGTTAATTAATAATGCATCATCGAATACATATATAGTAGTTCTTAGAAAAGATCTCATCATAATCTCGGATAATAGTTAATACATCGGCTAATCCATCGATCTAGCTAATACATCATAATAATACATATATAGTAGCTAATATATCGATCTAGCTAGAACCCTAGCGCCCGACGGATATCGGGGCGGGCGGTGGACACGCAAAGAGAAGGAACCATCATAGGAGCATAGCTCTAGTGAGATCCCCGAAGAATCTGCCAGGTATTGTTGGACTGGCCTCCAAAGCTGCCATGTAGCGACAGACGTGCTCGTTCTCCTTGCTGACATGGTATTGTACCACCTCCGCAGGGAACTCAAGCCTCCGAATCGTCCGTGGCCCATGCGGCCGCCACCATAAAACCTCCGGGTCGACGATGGGCTGGATCCTCACCAAGCTGCGCTGCCTGGAAGGCAACACCTCCCAGTACCAGCCCGGCGGAGCCTAGTCCTGGACAGGGCCCATCGGCTCAAGCAACAGACCTCCTCCACCGACTCAACGACGAGGACGTGGGATCGGCATCGTCGACGTCGAGAAGAAACTCTTAATTATGAAAACAAATTAAATAAAATTTAGCAAAATTAACACTTAGCATCTAACAAATTAAATAACACTTAGCAAAATTAGTGGATTAGGGGGGCGGCCCCACTTGTCAGTGGATTAGGGGGGCGGCCCCACTTGTCATAACCCGATAAACTAACCAATTAACTAACCTAATAACCTAATACCCTAATAACCTAAGAACCTAACTAACTAACTATCTAAACTAACCTAACTAATTAAACTAACCTGATAACCTAACTAACTAACTAACTAACTAAACTAACCTAACTAACTAAAATAACCTAAAAACCTAACTAACTAACTAACAAAAGTAACCTAACTAATTAATTAATTAACTAACCTAAGAAACTAACTAACTAAACTAACCTAAGGAGCTAACTAAATTAACAGAAAAAACAGGAAAAAATGTGGGGGCGGCCGGGCACTCACCGGAGCGGGAGTTGGGTGGGGTCTGTCGAGGCGGCGTCGGGGCGGCCGGCGGCGTCAGAGCGTCAGGCGTCGGGGCGGCGCGCGGCGTCGGGGCGGCGGGGTCGGGGTGACGCGCGGCGTCGGGGTGGCGGGCAGCGGCGACAACGGATTTCGGTAGCCTTGCGGTGCAACTCTCGCTTCTCCCGGTGCGTGGCTCGGCCCGGGATGAGGCCTCCACTATTTATACCTAGAGGACCTTTAGTACCGGTGCATGGCTCGCACCGATACTAAAGACCCTTTAGTACTGGTGCCAGCCACACACCGGTACTAAAGGTCCTCCCCCAAAAATGCGTGGGACGGTGGACCTTTAGTACCGGTGCGTGGCTCCCACCGGTACTAAAGGTTTTTTGAATTCATTATTAATTATTATTTTCAGAAAACCCCTAAACTTTAGAAAATCATAAAAAAAATCTATGACTCCAATGGAAATAAATAATATATGAAAATATCAGAAAAATATAAAGAATCTGTTTATGGCATTTCCATGCATGTTTGAACAACTTAAACTCCTGTATAAGCCAATTTGATTAAATGGCATTTGAAATGTCATATCTCGAGTTTGAAAAGCAGAATAAATAAACTTTGAAAAGGTTGTAACTTGGCATGGCATCATAATTTCACCCACATAGCAACTTCGAAAGAGTTGAGAGGGTTACGGCAAAAACTGGATGCACTTCGTGTACAAACTGGACAATCTCTTTCGAAGTATGAGGGTTTCGAACGAAAACTCATCTATTACAAAGGGATTTCATTTTTAATAACTTATTTTAACTCCATACTTTTTGTGTGTTCAATATGCACCATTCAAAGCCACATCATCAATTTTCAACCCTTTTTGACTTCATTTGATATTTTTCATGCATTTAATGATTTATTTTGAGCTAAATGACCCTGAATTTGAAAAGCAGTACAAATGAACTTTGAAAAGGTTGTAACTTGGAATGACATCATAATTTCACCCACATAGCAACTTCTAAAGTGTTTAGAGGGTTACAGCAAAAACTGGCTACACTTCGTGTACAAACTGGGCAATCTCTTTCGAAGTATGAGGGTTTCGGACCAAAACTCATCTCTTACAAAGGGATTTCATTTTTAATAACTTATTTTAACTCCATACCTTTTGTGTGTCCAATATGCACCATTCAAAGGCACATCATAAATTTTCAACCCTTTCTGATTTCACTTTATATTTTTCATGCATTTAATGATTTATTTTGAGCTAAATGACCCTGAATATGAAAAGCAGTACAAATGAACTCTGAAAAGGTTGTAACTTGGCATGACATCATAATTTCACCCACATAGAAATTCTAAAGAGTTGAGAGGGTTACGGCAAAAACTGGATGCATTTCGTGTACAAACTGGACAATCTCTTTCGAAGTATGAGGGTTTCGGACGAAAACTCATCTATTACAAAGGGATTTCATTTTTAATAACTTATTTCAACTCCATACTTTTTGTGTGTTCAATATGCACCATTAAAAGGCACATCATAAATTTTCAACCCTTTCTGATTTCACTTTATATTTTTCATGCATTTAATGATTTATTTTGAGCTAAATGACCCTGAATATGAAAAGCAGTACAAATGAACTCTGAAAAGGTTGTAACTTGGCATGACATCATAATTTCACCCACATAGAAACTTCTAAAGAGTTGAGAGGGTTACGGCAAAAACTGGATGCACTTCGTGTACAAACTGGACAATCTCGTTCAAAGTATGAGGGTTTCGAACGAAAACTCATCTATTACAAAGGGATTTCATTTTTAATAACTTATTTTAACTCCATACTTTTTGTGTGTTCAATATATACCATTTAAAGGCACATCATCAATTTTCAACCCTTTCTGACTTCATTTGATATTTTTCATGCATTTAATGGTTTATTTTGAGCTAAATGACCCTGAAATTGAAAAGCAGTACAAATGAACTCTGAAAAGGTTGAAACTTGGCATGACATTATAATTTCACCCACATAGCAACTTATAAAGAGTTGAGAGGGTTACAGCAAAAGCTGGATGCACTTTGTGTACAAACTGGACAATCTCTTTTGAAGTATGAGGGTTTCCGACGAAAACTCATCTATTACAAAGGGATTTCATTTTTAATAACTTATTTTAACTCCATAATTTTTGTGTGTTCAATATGCACCATTCAAAGGCACATCATCAATTTTCAACCCTTTCTGACTTCATCTCATATTTTCATGCATTTAATGATTTATTTTGAGCTAAATGACCTTGAAATTGAAAAGTAGTACATATGAACTCTGAAAAGGTTGAAACTTGGCATGACATCATAATTTCACCCACATAGCAACTTATAAAGAGTTGAGAGGATTACGGCAAAAATTGGATGCACTTCGTGTACAAACTATTACAAAGATACCATGCTAGAAAATGCATGCATGTCCTTCACATAGAAAATGATGACGGTGAAGCTGGTTACATCCCAGAGTGGGATCTCGCGGTGTAAGACTTTTTCTGCGTGTTTGTCCCTTGCTTATGATTGCACTGTAACCATGGAGAATCTTCATCATTTAACAGGATGCTTGGGTCAGTCTTCACTCTGAAGGGAGGGATTTCATGAAACTTTTCATAATCTTCTAACATGTTTGTCTTGTCCTCCACTCCCACAATGTTTCTTTTCCCTAAAAGAACTATGTGGCGCTTTGGCTCATCGTATGATGTATTCGCTTCCTTATCTTTTTTTCTCCTCGGTTTGCTAGACATGTCCTTCACATAGAAAACCTGAGCCACATCATTGGCTAGGACGAATGAGTCATTTGTGCCCCCAAGATTGTTGAGATCCACTGTTGTCATTCCGTACTGCGGGTATACCTGTACCCCGCCTCCAGTATATTTGACCCATTTGCACCGACACAAAGGGACCTTAAGATCAGGTCCATAGTTAAGTTTACATATCTCCTCTATGTAACCATAATATGTGTCTTGAAAGCTGGTTGCATCATAGCGGACACCACTGTTTTGGTTGGTGCTCTTTTTATCTTGGGCGATCGTGTAAAATATATTCCCATTTATCTCATACCCTTTGAAAGTCGTTACAGTCGAACTTGGTGTCTTGGCCAACCAGTACAGTTCATCTGGAACATCATTGTCATTGATGCGCTTTGTTTGCAACCAACTAATGAAAGTCTCCATGTGTTTATGTTCAATCCAGGGGTCAGACTGCTCCGGGTTCTTGGACCGTACAATCTCCTTGTGTTCCTCGATATATGGAGTCACCAAGGTGGAATTTTGTAGAACCATTTAGTGTGCTTGAGTGAAAGAATGCCCGTCCATATTTATTGCTTCTTTCTTTCCTAGTGTGCCTTTTCCACCCAGTCTCCCCTCATGCCGCGATTCAGGAAGACCAATCGGCTTAATGTCAGGAACAAAGTCAACACAAAACTCAATATCCTCCTCTGTTCCATATCCCTTGGCGATGCTTCCTTTTGTCCTAGCACGGTTATGAACATATTTCTTTAGGACTCCCATGAACCTCTCGAAGGGGAACATATTGTGTAGAAATATAGGACCCAGACTGTTAATCTCTTCGACTAGGTGAACTAGGACGTGCGTCATAATATTAAAGAAGGATGGAGGGAACAACAACTCGAAACTAACAAGACATTGGACCAGATCATTCTGTAACCTTGGTAGGATTTCTGGATTGATTACCTTCTGAGAAATTGCGTTAAGGAATGCGCATAACTTCACAATGGCTAATCAAGCATTTTCCAGTAGAAGCCCCCTAAGTGCAATCGAAAGTAATTGCGTCATAATCACGTGGCAGTCATGAGACTTTAGATTTTGAAATTTTTTCTCTGCCATATTTATTATTCCCTTTATATTCGACAGAAGCTAGACGGGACCTTGATACTGAGTAGGCATTCAAAAAAGATTTCCTTCTCTTCTTTCATAAAAGCGTAGCTGGCAGGACCTTGATACTACTTTGGAGGCATGCCGTCTTTTTTGTTAATTCTTTGCTTGTCCTCCCGTGCCTCCAGTGTATCTTTTGTCTTTCCATACATGCCCAAGAAGCCTAGCAGGTTCACATAAAGATTCTTCGTCACGTGCATCACGTCGATTGCATTGCGGGCCTCTAGGGCTTTCCGATATTCAAGTTCCCAAAATATAGATTTCTTCTTCCACATGGATGCGTGTCCATTGGCGTCATTCGGAACAGATTGTCCGCCAGGACCCTTTCCAAAGATTACTTGTAAATCCTTGATCGTATCAAATATATATTCACCAGTACGGAGGCCAGGCTTCTTCGGGTTATCTGGCTCACCTTTGAAATGGTTGCCTGCCTTTCTTAAGATATGCTTGATCAGTAGAAATCGACGATGTCCCAGGTACACATTCTTCTTACATTTGTCCAAATATATAGTTTCAATATCATCTAAACAGTGCATGCATGCATTGTATCCCTTGTTTGTATGTCCTAAAAGGTTACTAAGAGCAGGCCAATCATTGATGGTTACAAACATCAACGCTCATAGGTCAATTTCCTTCTGTGTGTGCACATCCCACACACGTACACCTGGTTGTTTCCACAACTATAGAAGTTCATCAACTAGTGTCCTTAGGTATACATCAATGTCGTTGCCGGGTTGCTTAGGGCCTTAGATGAGCACTGGCATCATAATGAACTTCCGCTTCATGCACAACCAAGGAGGAATGCTGTAGATACATAGAGTCACATGCCATGTGCTGTGACTGGAGATTTGCTCCCCAAAAGGATTCATGCCGTCTATACTAAGACCAAACCATAAGTTCGTTGCATCAGCTGCAAAGTGCTCGAACTCCCTCTCGATTTTTCTCCACTGCGACCCATCAGCAACAACTTGGCATGCCCTTTGTTTTGGAACAAACGTTTCAACCATGGTATTATAGGAGCATACCACATCACCTTGGCAGGAACCTTCTTCCTGTGGCGTTCGCCCTCCACATCACCAGGGTCATCACGGGGGATCTTATAGCGCAGTGCACCGCATACCGGGCATGCATCCAAATTCTCGTACTCCTCGCTGCGGTAGAGGATGCAGTCATTAGGGCATGGATGTATCTTCTGCACCTCTAATCCTAGAGGGCAGACAACATTCTTTGCTTCGTACATACTTTCAGGCAATTCGTTATCCTTTGGAAGCATCTTCTTTATCATTATGAGTAATTCTTGAAATCACTTGTCAGTTACACCATTCTCCGCCTTCCATTGCAGCAATTCCAGCGTGGTACCCAGCTTTTTCTGGTCATCTTCACAATTTGGATACAAGAATTTCTTGTGATCCTCTAACATGCGCTTCAACTTCAACCTCTCCTTGTCACTTTTGCAGTTTCTCTTTGAATCCGCAATGACCCGACCCAAATCATCAGCGGGCTCATCTGATGCCTCTTATTTAGCTTCCCCCATTGATGCTTCTTCTTCAACTTCCCTCATTGTTGTATCGGCGAAAGGATAGTTGTCATCATCCTCTTCTTCTTCATTGTCTTCCATTATGACCCCTCTTTCTCCGTGCTTGGTCCAACAGCTATAGCCGGACATGAAACCGGACTTTAGCAGGTGGTAGTGAAGGGTTTTTGAGGTAGAGTAATTCCTATCATTCTTACATTCACGACATGGACAACACATGAAACCATTCTGCTTGTTTGCCTCAGCCACACAAATAAAATCATGCAGGCCATTAAGGAACCCTAGACTTAGTCGGTCATCGTAGATCCATTGCCGACTCATGTTCATTACACAACATCGAAGTGACCAAATTAATACAACTTCATCATCACATTACAACCAAAGTAGAGCTAGCAGTGACCAAACGTTATTACTGCAAATAATAGATACTTATAGTTCATATATACATCTCATAAAACAACATACAACTATCTAAAACATGTAAATGCAACAACAAATACGATCATAATCGCAACTAAGGTAACAATTGAGCCAACGACATAATGCTACCAAGCCTCTTTATCAATGGCATATTTTCTAATCTTTCTAAGCTTCAAGCGCATTCCAACCATCTTGTTCTTGTGATCATCGACGATATCGGCAACATGCAACTCCAATCCCATCTTCTCATCTTCAGTTCTTTTCAATTTTTCTTTCAAATGATCAATTTCTTTTTCAGTTTGTGTCAACTTCTCTAGCAGAATTGCATAGTCGGTTGGAATTTCTGGTTCAACTACTTCCTATAGATAAAAACATCTACGTCAATTTGGTGGCATAATTAATTTTCATAGACATTAGATGATGTGTTAAATAGTTATAAAATATGACGACATACCACATCTGAATCATAGACTGGACGAGGGCCGAAGTGGGCGGATACCATAACCATGACACTATAGAATAACTTACAGTTATACAAGTAAGTAAATCATACACACATCTATCTAAATCACACAAGTAATTTTGTTTAACAAAAAGGTTTTAACAAGAGGCTCACCAAGGTGGCCGGTGCCGCGACGAGACGGTGCGGACGATCGATGGTGGTTAGGACGGGGATGGGAAGGCACCAAATAAACCACACGTACACACATGCAACCTAACAAGTTAATTTGAGCTCAAATTGCATATAAATCAAATAAACTCCCACATAATGATCACCCCCCAAACCTAGCAAAAACCCACAAATCAGATATCTTTGAGCATACCACAAGCTAATCTAGCAATGAGAGATGAAGGGGCAAAGTTTCTAACCTTTGTGAACACTTGGCTAGATGGGGTGCCTTCAAATCTTGACAAATTCTTGGCAAAATGGAGGATGAGCTTCGAGCAAGAAGAAGAACAGGGGCGAAAACAGAGAAATGAGAGCCCCTTTGATCGGCTGTGGACGAAGCATATATATAGGAAGTATTTAGTACCGGTTGGTGTCACCAACCGGTACTAAAGGGCAACCTTTAGTACCGGTTCGTGCCACCAACTAGTACTAAAGAGGCACGCGGGGCCCAAGTCTGACCAAAAGCCTACCACGCCCCCTTTAGTACCGGTTTGTGACACGAACCGGTACTAAAGGTCCCTTACGAGCCGGTACTAAAGGTCACCCTGCTGCTAGCCGTTGGAGCCGGCACGAACCGGGACTAATAGCCTCTTTAGTACTGGCTCATAACAAGACCGGGACTAATGTGTCGGACGAAAGGTCTATTTTCTACTAGTGACGGGTATCTAGTAAGAACTATTCTCACCTATGCAAAACCACAATGGTGATACATAAATTGCTTTTCAACCTTCTCAAGGACCGCCTTTGTCGAATCCGATCCAACTAAAGTAGGAGAAACAGACACCCGCCAGCCATCTTTGTGCAATGAGGTTACACGTCAGTCGATGGAACCGGTCTCTTGTAAGCGTACGAGTAAGGTTGGTCCGGGCCACTTCATCCCACAATACTGCTGAACCAAAACACGACCAAGGGAGGAAGCAATCTAAGCATCAACGCCCACAAACTCTTTGTGTTCTACTCGAGATCTCATCTACACATAGACCAAGCTCATGATGCCACTGTTGGGGAATATTGCATGGGAAACAAAATTTTTCCTACACACATGCAAGATCTATCCATGGTGATGAGCATCTACGAGAGGGAGAGTGGATCTACATACCCTTGTAGATCGCTAAGCGGGAAGCGTTAGAAACGTGGTTGGTCTAGTCGAACGTCTTCGCGATCCAAACTGCCGAGCGTCCCGCGATCCCATCACGATCCGTCTTGCGATCCAATCATGATCCGTCCCCACGATCTCATCATGATCCGTCATGCGATCCGATCATGAATCGTCTCACGATCTTGATCACGGTCCTTCCGTTCTAGCGCCGAACGGACGACACCTCCGCGTTCAGCACATGTACAACTAAATGATGATCTCTGCCTTCTTGATCCAGCAAGTGGGAGCGGAGAGGTAGACGAGTTCTCCGGCAGCGCGATGGCGTTGCGGTGATGGTGGTGGAGCTATTCCAGCAGGGCTTCGCCTAAGCACCGCTGAAACCAATCTAGAGGAGAAACTAGGATCTAGAGAAGAGGGCATCACGTGGCTGTTTTTCTGTGTCTCAAAACCCTCAAAACCTCTAGTATATAGAGGAGGAGAGAGGGAGGAGGCTGGCTCACAAGGGCCAGCCCTTTGGCCTTTGGCACAAGGAAGAGAGGAGGAGTCCTCCTCCAATCCTAGTAGGATTAGGACTCCTTCCTTATTTATCACTTGGAAACTCTTTCCACCTTGGCCTTTTTCCTTCTCCTTCCACTCCAGCCGCATGGGCCTCTTGTGGCACTTAGGCCAGCCCACCTTGGCCTTTTTCCTTCTCCTTCCACTCCTTTCGCGAGACGGATCGTGATGAGATCGCAGGACAGATCGTGGTGAGTTCGCGGGATGGATCATGATTGGATCGCGGGACGGATCGTGATGAGATCGCGGGATGCTCGGCGATTTGGATTGCGAAGACGTTTGACTACACCAACCGCGTTTCTTAACGCTTCCCGCTTAGCGATCTACAAGGGTATGTAGATCCACTCTCCCTCTCGTAGATGCTCATCACCACGGATAGATCTTGCGTGTGCGTAGGAATTTTTTGTTTCCCATGCAACGTTCCCCAATAGTGGCATCATGAGCTAGGTCTATGTGTAGATGAGATCTCGAGTAGAACACAAAGAGTTTGTGGGCATTGATGCTTAGATTGCTTCCTCCCTTGGTCGTGTTTTGGTTCGACGGTATTGTCGGATGAAGCGGCCCGGACCAACCTTACTCATACGCTTACGAGAGACCGGTTCCATCGGCTGACGTGTAACTTCGTTGCACAAAGATCGCTGGCAGGTGTCTGTTTCTCCTACTTTAGTTGGATCGGATTCGACAAAGGCGGTCCTTGAGAAGTTCGAAAAGCAACTTATGTATCACCGTTGTGGTTTTGCGTAGGTGAGAATTGTTCTTGCTAGATACCCGTAGCAATTAGAGGACAACAATTAGAGGACGTCTAACTTGTTTTTGCAGGGAATGTTGTGATGTGATATGGCCAATTATATGATGAGATATATGTGATGTATGAGATGATCATGTTTTGTATAGAATATCACGACTTGCATGTCGATGAGTATGGCAACCGACAGGAGCCATAGGGTTGTCTTTAATTATTGTATGACCTGCGTGTCAATCATTAAGCGCTATGTAATGCTTTGCTTTATCGCTAAACGGTAGCAATAGTAGTAGAAGCATGGTGGGCGCGACAACCCCGATGGCGACACATTGATGGTGATCATGGTGTCATGTCAGTGACGATGGAGATCAGGCCCGTGCTTTCAAGATGGAGATCACAAGCTGGAGCAAGGGGTACAAGAGTGATCCAGGAGAGGATCATTGGACAACGGTCAAGATTATCCTTAGTAACTAAAAGACTAAGGAGATGTTTCTCGATTATGGAGGTGATAAAGAGTTCGTCATAAAGAGTTGGGTCTATGCAAGCTTTAACACCAATCCGGATGACTCGTAGTAGCAATCTGGATACGTATAGTGGAGAAGCCATTTGGAATAGTACCAAGTGGAGTGTGGTAGCAGTATTTACAGCTTGACATAGAGATTTGCAAAGTACACACGGATCTGAATGTCGCAGACCCGTTGACTATAAGACCTCTCTCACATGCAAAGCATGATCGAGCCCCAGAACTAATTGGGTATTAGATTCATAACAATGAGAATCACATGGTGATGTGAACTAGATTATTGACTCTAGTGCAAGTGGGAGACTGTTGGCAATATGCCCTAGAGGCAATAATAAATTAGTTATTATCATATTTCCTTGTTCATGATAATCGTTTATTATCCATGCTATAATTGTATTGATCAGACACTTAGATGCATGTGTGGATACATAGACAAAACCATGTCCCTAGTATGCCTCTAACAGACTAGCTCGTTGATCAAAGATGGTTAAGGTTTCCTAGCCATGGACATTAGATATTATTTGATAACAGGATCACATCATAAGGAGAATGGTGTGATGGAGAAGACCCAAACTACAAACATAGCATATGATCGTGTCAGTTTATTGCTATTGTTTTCTGCATGTCAAGTATCTGTTCCTGTGACCATGAGATCATGCAACTCACTGACACCGGAAGAGTGGCTTGTGTGTATCAAACATCGAAACGTAATTGGATGACTATAAAGGTACTCTACAGGTATCTACGAGGGTGTCTGTTGGGTTGGCATGGATCAAGATTGGGATTTGTTACTCCGTGTGACGGAGAGGTATCTCAAGGCCCACTCAGTAATACAACATCACAACAAGCCTTGCAAGCAATGTGAATAAGTGTTAGTCACGGGATCTTGTATTACGAAACGAGTAAAGAGACTTGCCAGTAACGAGGTTGAACTAGGTATGGAGATACCGACGATGGAATCTTGGGCAAGTAACATACCAAAGAACAAAGGGAATATCATACGGGATTAACTGAATCCTTGACATAGAGGTTTGATCGATAAAGATCTTCGTATAATATGTAGGAACCAATATGGGCATCCAGGTCCCACTATTGGTTATTGACCGTAGAGGTGTCTTGGTCATGTCTACATAGTTCTCGAACCCGCAGGGTCTACACACTTAAGGTTCGGTGACATTTTGGTAGTATAGAGTTATGTATGGTGGTGACCAAAGGTTGTTCGGAGTCCCGTATGAGATCTTGGACGTCATGAGGAGCTCCGGAATGGTCCAGAGGTAAAGACTGATATATAGGAAGTCCTGTTTTGGTTGCCGGAAAAGTTTCGGGCTCATCAGTAGTGTACCGGGAGTGCCGGTAGTGTATCGGGGGACCATCGGGAGAGGTACTTCGACCCAAGAGTCTACATGGGCTGTGGCAGGAGGTAAACCAGCCCCTAGTGGGCTGTCCGAAGCCTCTTCTAAGGGCCCATGTGGCTGGAGTGGTTTGAGAAGGAAAAAAATCCAAAGGTGGAGAGGTGGAAAGAGTTTCCAAGTGGAAAGGAGGAATCCTACTCCTAATAGGATTGGAGTAGGACTCCTCCACCTCCAATTTCAACCAAACCATGAGGGTTTGAGGCTGCCTCCTCCCCTCCCTTCCTCCTATATATACTAGAGGATTTAGAGGAAAAAACTAACCCTAATAGCCACGTGCTACCTCTCCTCTAGATCGCAATTTCTCCTCTAGATCGGTTTTCAGCGGTGCTTAGGCGAAGCCCTAATGGAGTAGCTTCACCACCATCGCTGCAACGCCGTCGCGCTGACGGAGAACTCGATCAATAAGGCAGAGATCGTCATCGAGTTGTACATGTGCTGAACGCGGAGGTGTCGTCCGTTCGCCGCTAGATCGAAAGGACCGTGATCAAGATCATGAGACGGACCATGATGAGATCGCGGGACGGATCGTGTTGAGTTCGCGGGACAGATCGTGATTGGATTGCGGGACATATCATGATGAGATCGCAGAATGCTCGGTGATTTGGATCGCGAAGACGTTTGACTACACCAACCGCTTTTCTTAACGCTTCCCGCTTAGTGATCTACAAGGGTATGTAGATCCACTCTCCCTCTCGTAGATGCTCATCACCATGGATAGATCTTGTGTGTGCATAGGAATTTTTTTTGTTTCCCATGCAATGTTCCCCAACAAATATGATATACGGCTCAATCCAGAAAAAAATGTATTCGGAGTTCCCTCTGGTAAACTGCTTGGATTCATCGTCTCCCATAGAGGAATAAAGGCAAATCCAGCTAAGATCCGGGCTCTATCAAAACTTACAATTCCCACAGAGCGGAAGCATGTCTAGAGGCTAGCTGGGTGCATAACGGTGTTAAGCCGCTTTATCTCCCGCCTCGAAGAAAAGGCTTTGCTGCTCTATAAGCTGCTGAAGCGGACCAACAAGTTCGAATGGACCGATGAGGTAGCGGCTGCGTTAGAAGAAATCAAAACACTAGTGGCAACCAATCCCATACTCACGGCACCAGGCGCCGGTGAGCCCATGTTATTATACATATCGGCCACCAACAAAGTTGTCAAAGCGGTGCTTGTCGTTTAACGATATGAGGAGGGACATAAATTCCGGACTCTAAAACCGGTATATTGTGTGTCAAAAGTGCTAACGCAGTGCAAGTCTAGATACCCACATTACCAAAAAATAGCCTATACAGTATTTATGGCGTCGAGGAAACTCAGACGCTACTTCGAGGAGTGTGCGGTAATAGTGGAATCGAAGCCCCCCTGGATGATATAATCAACAATAGGGACGCCACCGGCCGCATAGCCAAATGGGCCATTGAGGTCCTTCCCTTTGAAATAACCTACAAGCCATGCCGTGCCATTAAATCTCAGGTACTGGCGGACTTCCTGGCTGAATGGACAGAGGCCGAGCTCCCCAAGGAATAAAGTGCATACTTCCATTGGACAATGTACTTCGATGGATCCAAGACCTTGGCCAGATTGGGGCTGGAGTTATCCTCACATCCCCACAAGCGACAACGTGCGATATGTGCTGCAAATCTTGTATGACGACTCTAACAATGCAGACGAATACGAAGCTCTCCTTCATGATCTTCGAATGGAGGTGTCAATGGGAATATGACGGCTAGAGGTACATGGAGACTCAAACCATATCCCAAATTAACGACGAGTTTGACGCCAAAAACCCGAAGATGGCAGCATATAGAGATGCCGTCCTCAAGATATCTACTCGGTTCGAGGGGTTGGAATTCCACCATGTCGCTTGCGACAACAACCAAGCCGCCGACATACTGGCCTGTATGGGTGCCAAGCACGATCCCGTCCTGAGAAACACCTTCCTGGAGCAGCTCTTTAAGCCCTCCGTAGTGTGGCAGGATGATGACAATGGTGCCGGTCTGAACACGACGGACGAAGTTGTTCCCCCCATAGACGAACCAGACGATGGCATTATCAGCGGCTCCACGATGAATGAAACACCCTCGGATCATGACGTAATGGCAGTAATAGCGCCATGGATAGAGCCCTTCCTCACTTATGTTCTTCACAAGGAACTCCTCGATGATCAAATCAAGGCACGAGGCATAGTTCACCGATCCAAGGCCTACAAAGTACATGAGGGTGAGTTATACAAGAAAAGCACAACTGGAATATTACATCGGTGTATATCCGAGGAAGAAGGATGGGAGCTCCTCGCCGAAATCCACGGAAGCATGGGAGGGCATCACGCCGTGGCAACATCCCTTGTCAACAAAGCCTTCCGAGCTGGTTTCTTTTGGCCTACAGCTTGGACAAACGCCTAGTCAATCGTTCAACATTGCGTAGGGTGCCAACTCTTTGCAAATCAAAGTCACATGCCCCCAACAGCTCTTCGGACTATTCCGATCACCTGGCCTTTCATGGTCTGGGGGCTGGACATGGTCGGACCCCTTAAAGGGGGAACCAAGAAAAATAAATACCTACCGGTCTTGGTTGACAAGTTCACGAAATGGATAGAAGCAAAGCCCGTCAAGTCGGCCAAATCCAGACCAGTGATCGACTTTATATCTAGCATAGTACACCGTTACGGTGTCCCGCATAGTATAGTAACGGATAATGGATCCAACTTCACGGACCAAGAGGTCAAGGACTGGTGTGTAGAATTGGGCATAAAGCTCGATTATGCGTCGGTCTATCATCCGCAGACCAATGGACAGGTCAAGCGAGCAAACGGTGTCATTATGAGCGGCATTAAGCCATGTTTGGTTCTATCTCTTCACGAGTCCGACTGTCATTGGGTGGAGGAACTCGACTTTGTTCTATGGGGCCTGCCTACCACCCTGAACAAGATCAATGGGTTACACACGGTTCTTTATGGTTTATCGGGCAAAGGCAGTCCTCCCTTGCGACATTATCCACGACGCACCAAGAGTGTGCATGTATGAGGAAAAGGAGGCCGAGCTGGATCGATAGGACGACCTAGACGCCTTGGAGGGAGAGCGTAACGTAGCTCTGGCTCGCTCCACTTTTTACCAACAACAAGCTCGACGTTACCGAAGTTGGGAGGTCAGGGCAAAAGCATACAACATAGGCGAACTCGTCCTATGACTCCCAGAGAAATAGAAGCATAAACTCAACCCCAAATGGGAGGGTCCTTTCATCATCTACGAAGTACTCGCGGGAGGTGCCTATCGTCTTCGGAGTCCATCCGATAACCGCCTTGAACCAAACCCATGGAACGCAGCTCGCCTTCGGTGCTTCTACGGATAAACCGATGTCGTCTAACTCCCCTACATTTTTTCCATTTCCCCTTGTTATTTTAGTCTTTTTTCTTTTGCCTTCCCATTTTGCTGTTTGACAGGGCCAATTTATTTTTTCCCTATGTTCGGTCGAACCAATCTTGTACTAAAGATTATCGGCATACACCATGAAGTGTTAAATCCGAGCACAACACTTGGGGGCTTCTTCTAGTAGCCAACTTTTTTTTATTACAAGTATTTGCTCACACTTATCATGCGCACATGTTTCTTTTGTCATGTTCTATCCATCATATGCATCAATTCGAACTAAGACTTTGCCAAGCTGGGTGCCTCGCTCCTGTAATTTCCCTCTACGTTCATGATTGTTTGGCTAGAGAGTAATGGGAGCACCTCTGCGATGTTTACGACCGGGTCATCCGGACATGTACCTAGACGGGTGAAGCCGAAAGCTAGCTATCTTACGTAGACAATTGGTCGGCTGTGAAGGAAACACCTTATATGGCTCCGGTCGTTATTACTGTTGTTTGGGTGTTTTTCTTCCCAAAGAACAATTAGCCGAATACTGAAAGTATGCGGACTTCTATCTACGATCTTCGTAGAGCCCCGACGAAAGATATCGATAGAGGTACTATTTTCCTCGGAAGATGTTTCTTATGCTAAGTAGTAATATAACATATCTTTCTGTGTGCTTTCTGTCTGTTCGCACCGCATGGCCGGATTGCCTGGTTCCCCGAATACAGTCGCTCTTTTGGAGTGAAAAATAGGGAGGAACACTCCCAAGCTCTTCGCATGGGGGGAGAAGCCGATGGCCGGTTAAGACAAAGTTTACAACACAAATTGTTTATACACACATACATATAAATTACATGTGCGGCTCCTGATCGAGATTATCGATTATGGTGTCAAGGGGGCAGTCCTCTTGCGACAGACGGGCGGCAGACATCACCTGGTCATACACTAGGTGGAGTGGCACTTCTTTTCCATTCGATCCAATGGGACCAACCCACACCATATGCTCATGGTTAAGTCCGATGAAACATGTCTTGATTGTTGCCCATGCTTCCCATGCTCCCTCACGGCAAGCCAAAGTCTTCCACAACTCGAACCTATTTTGAGCCCCCTTGAATCGATCTACAAGCGTGGCTAGCCCTTCACGTGGCTGTTCGGCAGGCCATAGTGCCCTGACCATTCCTTTCATTGCTTTCCGCACGCGCCTGTGGAGAGAGGTCAGCTCCTTCAGCGGGTCCCCTGGTATGATTCGATCTCCTCTTTAGGATACTCGGACAGGAGGCCTGTACATAAGGCAAACAACGTGCTTCCAATTATTCTTTACATCAGAAATATTTGCTAATAATAGAATCGCACTTACCGAACACGCCCCTCTGAAGCTTTCGGTTTTCCTCTTGAGCTTGAGCCAATTGGATCTTCAAATTCTTAATTTCTTTGGCCCACTTTTGCACAACAAGGCAGCCAGCCTGGTGCTGGGAGCCGGCGTACCGCTGAGAGTCCCGAGCTTCCTCCAACTGCCTTTCCATGTGCCCTATCGATTCGGCTGCTACACGGAATCCGTGTGTCAGGCACGATGATACATTGAGATTACCAGTAAATGTACACTTGCCATGGGCCTCCCGCGTGAAGATCTTTACTTGTTCTACTTCGGCCTTCACGGATTGTACTTCCGTGCGGCTCTCCTTGAGCTCCTTGGTCAATTGGTTAGCCTATTGCTTTGAGGCCTACGTCAGCAGTCAAACAGTGCAGAGATCCTTAATTCGTTTGTTTCTAACCAAATTAAGGCTCGGGGGCTACTGGGCTTACACAAATGTTTGGATTCTATAAAAATCATTCACTTACCTATATGGTGGTTGTTATCAACTTCATGGCTTCGCTGAACCCAGCTCGGGCGGCACCAAGGTGCGCATCCGCCGAGCGTAGGGCGCCTAACTCCTGTTCGGAGAAAATCGCATGGTCTCCCATCATTGCCGGTGATGCATGTCACTCTCCACCTCTGATTTGGTGACGGATACACCATCACCAGAATCGGCGGGCGCTGGATTAGCCATGGGGGATTCTGTAGCACAAGCCGCATGGGTCGTGGCTTGGGAACTTCGGGCATCTCTAGACACCCAGGTAACCGCTTCAGTAGGAGAGGATTGGGCGTTTCGCCTAAGCATTTCAATAAAACAGTCTATTGTAAGACTCTATTGATCGCAACAATAAGCGGATAACTGAACAATGTACCTTCGGGATGAGCGGGCAGGGGGATTCGTCCCCATGATCGGCTCTTTCGCAGGATCCCTGTTGGCCTCCGACTCGGCCGCAGCTTCTGCTGCCGGTGTATGACACATGGATCGGCGGTGCTTGGGAGTCAGGACTGGCACGTTCGGGGCGCTCTTGGTAGCTGGACTCTTGCGGGAGGAGTTTTTCTTCTTACCCGCTGCAGGGATGGAGAATGACCCAGGGTAATCAATTATGATAGCCACCGGGGATTGGATGATGGTATTGTCGTTGTTTTCTCATGACAGATGCCATGGGTAGGCTTATCGAAGGTGGTTGGGGCCGGAGGACGCCGACGGGCTCCGGGTGCGAGATTAGGCACAAGCGGTAATGACACACGATGTACCCAGGTTCAGGGCCCTTTGTGGGAGGTAACACCCCTAGTCCTGCTTGGTCCTGTTGATGGATGGGTATGGTTACAAGGTTGCTCCTAGATCTGTTCTCTAGAGGAGGAAGAGGGAGCAGCCGGCTCGCCTTCCTTTGCTATGAGGGTGAATACGTGGGAAGTGTCCCATGGGTGCGCGTGCATGCGATTCGTCGTCCCCGTTGCATGGGGGGCTCGGAGGGTTTTATAGGTCAACCCCTCGGCTTACAATACTCTTAAGGTATAGAATGGAGGGACCCGGCTGACAGCCTCTCCGGCTGGCCAGGGGGTCCCGCCCCTTGAGCCGTCTAGTCGCCCGTAGGGTCCACCAGCTGCGCGATCCCATCGCCTGCTGGGGCCCACCAGCCGGCTCCGTGATTGGCCCGCGCCCACTTGCTACGGCATGGGCCGCCCGGGCGTCGTCGTCTTGTGCTAGCTGGACGAAGTCTCCGGTACGACCGACTGCACTGTAGCCATGTCGGAGCAGGTAATCGAGTGGGCGGAGGAGTGCCGACACTATTGCTCCGCCTACTCACGGTCGGCCAAGGTCAGCAGTACGACCGGCTTAACTGTAGCCATGCGCACCCGCACGTCAGCGGTCACTGTGGCTACATTGGGGCCCGTCGTGGGGGTCCCGTATTGTCGCCGTACCCTCGTGCAGAGGGATGTGACGGGAGCCTGTCCACCGCAGGGTCAATGGAGGAGGCAGTCCGAAGGCAGCCGACCGTGCCTAGCTGGCCGGGGCCGAGTTGGCTCCTTGGACAGCCGTCCTCGATCCAGCCGGCAACGCGCCTGCCGGCCGCATGCCAGCTATGCGGGAAGCAGCTGGCCACATGTTTTTTGTTGAAGCGGGGGAGAGAACCCCGTTGCTTTCGCCTACCCAGGGGTAATAACCCGGTCAGTAGTCCGAGAAGCCGGCGGGGGCCCGCTTCCGCTAGATGGAGGGGAGCCGGTGGCTTCCCCCCAGTGGTGCCCGCCTTCGGCACGAAGCCGAACAGCCAGCGGGGTCGGCGGCTGGTCCCGACGGCTCGGGTTCCGACGCGCCGTCCTGGGACCCGGGCCGGCCCACAGCGTGCCACACGGTGAGTAATGATGTCGTGGGTCCCGCGCACACGGGCAGATGGGACGTCGCCCTGGGCCTAGCCCGCTAGGATGCACGCGTAGCCCAGTAGGCCTTGGGACGCATGTCGAGATCTTCTCCGCCCCGAAGCAACGGGTGTGGCCCATTGTGCCAACGCGCGCACGGAGATTCCTATGGAGTGGGCACAGTTAATCCCCACCTCCCCTGGTCGTGGCCTCCTCATTTAAAAGGGGAGAGAGGGCAAAGGGCGGAAGCACCCGTGCCCCATTTGCCCCCTCGCATTCCTCTCCTTCGTCTTCTCCGCTCCCTCTTGCACCGCCGTTCTTCTCGCTCGCGACCCCGCTCGCACGCCCTCCCATGCAGCCCTGCCATCGCAATGGGCGAAGGACGCTCGGGGAGCTGGGCCGGCTCCGTTCTCATGGAGGCAACCATCACGGAGCTCCGCTGCACGCGCATGTTGCCTTCGGCGGAGCGCATGACTGCTCGCGTGTCGGCAACGAGGTGGTGCCCGAGATGCAGGCAGGGGTGTTCGTCGTCTTCTCCTGCCACTTCTCTCGTGGCTTCGGGTTACCGGTGAGCCATTTCTTCCGTCTCATGATGGACACTTTCGACCTCCAGCCGCACCACCTCGGCCCCAATGCCATTCTTTACATTGCGAGCTTCGTGACGCTATGCGAGGGCTACTTGGGGATGCTCCCCTTCGTGGACTTCTTCAAGGTGCTGTTCTACCTCAAGGCCCTGAAAAGCGCCGAGGAGCCATTCGCCCGCGGGGGCGCGTCGGTGTGCTGCCATGGTTTGCGCTTCCCGCACTTCAGCCTCATCGACTCCATCAAGGGCTGGCACCAGAAAGTCTTCTACGTGAAGAACTCTGACCCATAGCGGGATTACATCTGGCTATCGGAGTACGTCAACGCCCCCTCCTCCGGGGTGAACTGGTCGGGGGCCGCTCCATGCAGAACCGCACTCGAAGAGCTCGGCCGGCTCATGGAGATGAGGAGCAAGGAAGGACTGGTCGCCTCCGATCTGGTGGCTGCCTTCATCGCGCGCCGGGTGTTGCCTCTCCAGATGAGGCCGCACCGGATCTGCGACATGTACGGCCACCGGGACCCCTGCCGACTGACAACCGTTGACCTGACGCCGGCTCAGATAGCGAAGCAGGTCAATGCCATCAAGACCTTTAAGCTGGCGCTAGCGACGTGGACCTTCGGCAAGAAGCCGTACGACCGGCACCACCGAGCACCCCTGGTACGTTCCGTCGAGGTGGCCTTTCTTGCCCAAACCCCTCCAGCCGGCGCCCGATCTTACTTTTTTGTGCTGACCGCAGTTGTTCGTAAGACAGAACACGCCAGATGACCCGCACCCCTAGATCTTCGAGGCGGAGCGCGACTATTCCGACTCCAAGGACTACGAGCAGGGAGGCCCGCCTAAAGAGGATGTTGACTCCTCAGGGAAGGCCGAGGAGGCGGCCGACCCGGGCGCCGGAGGGCCCAGCGCAGTCGGAGGGCCTAGCGTAGCCGCTGAGTTGCCTCCTGGCCCCACGACCAGGTATTGGACCGATGATGATGATGATGATGTTCGGATCTTGAACGTGCCTCCCCCTCAGTTCAGCAGGTCTGGCGCGGGCGGAGCGAGGAGCGGCCGGCTCGTGCCCCGACGGTCGGGGCAACCAGCCGAGGGAAGAGGCCGGCTCAGGAGGAGCCTGCTACTTCTCGAGCATGCGTTGGTTTCCCGTGAAGAGGAACGGTTTGATGCAGCAAGGTAGATAAGTATTTCCCTCAGTTTTTGAGAACCAATGTATCAATCCAGTAGGAGATACAAGCGAGCCAGCAATAGATATACCTGCAGAAGGAATCAAACTCTTGCACCCAACGCTATAAAGGGTTGTTAATCCCTTCACGGTTATTTGCAAGGATGAGATCTAGTAGATATACATATAATAGGATGCTTGAACGGAAAGTAAAACTAAAATTAAAAACAATGCAACAAGTATTTTTGGTGTTTTTGGTTTTAGATCTGAAAATATCATATGGAAAATAGACCCGGGGGCCATAGGTTTCACTAGATGGCTTCTCTCATGATGGAAAGTATTACAGTGGGTGAACAAATTACTTTCGAGCAATTGATAGAAAAGCAAATAATTATGAAGATATCCAAGGCAATGATTATGCATACAGGCATCACGTCCGTGACAAGTAGATCGAAACGATTCTAGATCTACTATTATTACTCCACACATCGACCGACTCCGGCCTACATCTAGAGTATTAAGTTCATGAAGAACAGAGTAACGCATTAGGTAAGATGGCATAATGTAGAGGGATAAACTCAAGCAATATGATGAAACCCCATCCTTTTACCCTTGATGGCAACAATACAATACGTGCCTCACTACCCCTATTATGTCACTGGGTGAGGACACCACAAGATTGAACTAGAAACTAAGCACTTCTCCTATTGCAAGAATTACCAAACCAATAATTCGAAGAGACTTGCAAAGATATGAAATCATGCATATAAGAATTCAGGAAAGACTCAAATAATATTCATGGATAATCTGAACATAAACCCACAATTCATCGGATCTCTACAAACACACCGCAAAAGAGTATTACATCGGATATATCTCCATGAAGATCATGAAGAACATGGTATTGAGAAGCAAAGAGAGAGAATAAGCCATCTAGATACTAGCTATGGACCCGTAGGTCTGTGGTGAACTACTCACGCATCATCGGAGGGGCAATCAAGTTGATGTAGATGCCCTCCGTGATCGAATCACCCTCCGGGAGATTACCGGAAAAGGCTCCAAGATTGGATCTCTCGGGAACGGAGGCTTCTGGCGGTGGAAAAGTGTTTTCGTGGCTCTTTTTGATAATGATGGAATATTTGGGAATTTATAGGCCGAAGATTAGGGTTAGGGGAGCTGTCGTGGGCCCACAAGCCTGCCCGGCGTGACCTACCCCCCTGGCCGTGCCCCTAGGGCTTGTGGCCCCATGGTGGCTCCTCTACCATGGTTCTCAAGTCTCGTAGTTTCCTTTCGTTCCACAAAAAATCATTCAAAAGGTTTTATTCCGTTTGGACTCCGTTTAATATTCCTTATCTGCGAAACTCAAAAACAAGAAAAAAAGCTGGCACTAGGCTCTAGATTAATAGGTTAGTCCCAAAAATAATATAAAATAGCATTTTCATGCATATAAAATATCCAAAACAGATAATATAATAGCATGGAACATATAAAATTATAGATACGTTGGAGACGTATCAGAGCCGGTGGCCCCGCCATCGGCCCGCAAGCGGGTGAAGATGGTCGTGTTGAAGCCGCCGGCACGAGCCAGGCAGGCTTTGCCCGTCATCACTAGGTAAGTGACCTTCCTCTTGCATGGGTTCCTCTCAAAGTTGTGTGTTGGCGGGTGTTTGATCCCTATGTGCTTCAAGGACCCCATCGAACTCCATGACATGGAGTCGACGGTCGACCTAACGGAGGCCGCCGGCCAGCTGGCCCGCGAGCACGCGGCCACACAGTGCGAGAAGAAGTGGAGGCTTGCGGAGCTGCGGGCCTTGAAGTCCGGAGCCCAAGGCGGGGCCTCGCGCTCCAGGACCTCGAGCGGCAGGAGGCGAAGGAAGTCCGCGGACCCCGCACGAGCGTCTGACTCGGCAGTGGAATCGCTCGCATGTCGAGGCCCCCATCGAGCGAGCCGCAAGGGGCGGCCACAGAGCCGGCTGCGCCCCCATCTATGGAGGAGGCGGCCTAACCGGGGGCGGCGTCTACGGAGCTGGCCCTCGAGGAGATCCGACCGGTGGTGCCGGACGTGACGCCGCCTGTGGCCGAGCCGGCCCGAGTCGACGTGCCGGAGGTCCCGGTGGCTCCGGAGGCGACGCCAGAGGCGCAAGCCATGGAGACGGAGGCACCGACCATCGCGATCGTCGCGCCAAGCCAGGAGGAGGAGGAGACGGCACCACCGCCGAGAGAGGGGCAGCCAGGAAATGATTCCCATGCCCTCGCCGTTATCAACCCTCCCCCGGCAGCCGGCACCATGATGAACGCTGGGACAGGCGATGAGGATAGCCAGACCCAGAGGTCCATGCTGGACATGATCCGAGACTGGGAGGCATTAGCACGCGTCCCTACCCTCCCGCCTCCATCGGAAATCGGCTCGGTCCCCGCATTTGGGGAGCTGGGGAGCATCCTGGAGCGGTACCACAAGGAGCTGGCCCGGTTCGCGGAAGCGTCCGACAACACCCTGCGGCGCGCGGAGGTAAGCTTTGTCTGTCTTTGTTAAACTTTTTAGTGGGGGCACACGGGCGCACCAACTGGGTGAAGCCCCTGAGATGCGGGCCGGCTGACCGGCTGTGGGGCAGCCGGGCCGGATCTCTTTGTGCGTAGTCTGACTTTGGCCTCCTGTGGCAAGCGGGGAGTGCCCGGCGGCAGGAGCTGCTTGACGAGGTGGTCGCCATCCACAACCGCGGCAAGCATGGCTTTTACCGGTTAGAGGAGTAGCTGGCGAGGATGCAAGGTATGTTTTGGTCTCGTGGGGGTGTGTATCCCTCAAGAGCCGGGTCGGGCCTGAAATGTCTTGCTGACACCGGTTTTGCTTCGCAGGGGAGCTGACCACCCTCCGGGAGGAGAAGGCCGGGGAGGTCTGCGAGAGGGACCGACTCGCATAGAGCATCCAAGCGATCACCCAGGAGAGGGACCGGCTGGGCACCCTGCTGGTGGACGGGCAGGCGGCTCAAGACTGCCTACGAGCCGACGTGGCACGGGAGGCAGCAGCCAAGGAGAAGGCCGCCAAGGAGGCGGCATTCGCCGCCCAGCGGACCACCGCCTTCTAGAGCAAGGTGGCCCGCCTCAAGAAGATGCTCGAGGAGCGCAAGGTTTCCCTCGCTGTGGTGGAGGCGGCGCTGGCATTGGAGCAGGACTCGGCACTCCACTTCACCATCGAGCTGGATGACTCCTTCGAGTGTAAGTATTTGTTTTTTCTTTTTCAGTCGGCTGCTTTGTTCTCGCCCTTGAGTTGCCTTCTTCTTATTTTTCCAATTCTTCTTGAGGACGCTTCCCGAAAACCTAGCACCGTGCTAAGCGTGTTGTCGAGGAGCACCGGGAATATCTCCGGGTGCGGGGGCGCAACATCGAGGAGGATGCTGGTTGGGACATTGTGGAGCTTGGGCTAGCCATAGAAAACCGGTTGCATGAAGCGGCTGAAGACGACCGGCAAGGAGGTTATTGCCGCCCTGTGCCCGGGTCGTGGGGCTCCGGAGAGCCGCGTGGCCTTCTGGCTAGAGAACGCCGTGGCCCGGCTCGAGGTCTGGAAGGCGTCAGCGGCTCGAGCCGACGCGTAGATGGTGCTCCAGTATGTCATGTCGTGGTACCGCGGCATCAACCTGGACCAGCTAGCCACCATGCGGGACGAGCCGGCAGAGGAGCGGGCAGCATGCGAGCCTGCCCTCGTCCGCTGGGCCAACGAGCTCGCCTCGTACGTCGACCCGGACGAGCTCGTGCCGGCCCTTGGCAAGGATGGTGAGCCGGTAGCTGAGGACTCCTTCGACAACCCCCAAGGTTCGGAGGATGAGGAGGTCACCGATGAGATCACTGACTCCAGTACTGATAGTGGCGGCGAGACGGCTGGGACCACGGAGGCTGACCCAAAAGCCAAAGAGGCTGACCTGAAGGCCGTGACCTCTTCCGGGCCGAACGTCGAGCCGGCTGGCGACGCATCGGCTGGTGACGCACCGGTAGCCTGAGCCCTCGGGCGTCTTTACTTGTCTTTTAGTTTTTCTTCATGTTAGACTCAGGTCCACCCATTGGGGGTGTATTGTAATGAACGTGTGGCCGTGGGCCTTTACTATTTTTAACTCGTGTTTTGAATGTGCGATGTGCTTGTTTATTGTGCGTGCCGGCTCGTCCTTATCCCTTTTTGCCCCCCTTGGTTCCGTGTGTGCGGCCCCTTTTCCCCTTTGGTTTCGGGCTCACCAGCCCGCCAGCCGGAAGCCGGTCCGTAGCTAGGTTGGGGCGTCCGCCTCGAGGGAGTTAGTTCCGAACTTGGGAACCGCGAGGGACTTTTGGGTAAGTTGAGTGGCAGAGGCGAGGACGAGGGCGGGCTGGACCTAGCCGTCAAGCCCATTGCGATCAATTTTTTATGTGCACTAAGTTTTGCCGCCCCGAGGCCCCGTCAGCCGCACAGCTGGGAGCTGGTCTATAGCTGGGAGGGGTGGGAGGGCTCGTTTAGCTCACACTACTTGGTCGGTTTTGGGGGATGCGGCCTAGGTCCAGCCGGAGAGCCCTCGGGCCGAGGAGCTGGGTCCGGGAGCCGATGAGTGATGAAACCTTGAATGGAAACGGAAAATGCATGCCCCAAGAGCCGGCCTAGGGCACCCATTGCATTCATAAGCTCAGAAGAGGGAAAGATACA
The DNA here is from genome assembly GCA_022496015.1 of Hordeum marinum. Lineage (NCBI taxonomy): Eukaryota > Viridiplantae > Streptophyta > Magnoliopsida > Poales > Poaceae > Hordeum > Hordeum marinum. The sequence goes on along the minus strand of CM039673.1, from coordinate 477,123,860 downwards.
TACATACACTGGTTTTTCAGCAGTAAAATGGACGGAGGAGTGCCACGTTCCACGAGCGCCCCGTCTCCTTGCCGGAGGCGTCTCTCTTGCGCTTCTGCGACTTCTGGGCATCTATCAGGTAGTATGCATTGTTGTGCAGTGCCTTGCCGACGATGAATGGGCCCTCCCATGGGGAGGACAGCTTGTGCCGGCCGGCTGTCCGCTGGATCCGCCTGAGCACCAGGCCCCCTTCGCGGAAGGAGAGTGGCCGGATCCACTTGTTGTGGTAGTGCTGGAGGTTCTGCTGATAGATGGCCGTCCGGCTCAAGGCCAGTTCGCGGGCTTCTTCGAGTAGGTCGACACCGTCTTTCTCGCCTCCTTTGCATCCTTCTCTATGTACAAGGTGACCCGAGGCGAGTCAAACTCGATGTCGGTGGGAATGATCACCTCGGACCCATACACAAGGAACAAAGGTGTGTAGCCGGTTGATCGGTTGGGAGTGGTCCTGAGACTCCAAAGGACAACCGTTAGCTCATCGACCCAACAATCGGCTGACCTTACCAGCGGCGTTACGAGCCGGGGCTTGATGCAGATAGGATTAGGCCGTTCGCCCTCTCGACTTGGCCGTTTGACTGTGGATGAGCGACGGAAGCCAGGTCGAGCCAGATGCCCTGCTTGAAGCAGAAACGTGCTAGCGCGCCCTTGGCGAAGTTCATGTCATTGTCAGTGATGATGTTGTGGGGGACGCCGTAGTGAACCATGATGTCATCGATGAACCGGACGACCGTGGGGCCGTCCAGCTTCTTGATTGGCCTGGCCTCAATCCACTTGGTGAATTTGTCGACGGCCACCAGTAGATGCATCATGCCGCCTCGTGCGGTCTTGAAGGGACCTACCATGTCCAACCCCCAGATGGCAAAAGGACACGAGAGGGGGATGGTCTGGAGGGTCGTAGCCGGTAGGTGGCTTTGCATGCTGAAGCACTAGCAGCCCTCGCACTCGTCGAGTAACTTCTTGGCCGCCTCCAAAGCGGTCGGCCAGTAGAATCTGTGGCGGAAGGCCTTGGCCACCAGAGTCCTAGAGGCATCATGGTGCCCGCACTCGTCCTGGTGGATGTTGAGGAGGATCTCCTGACCCTTCTCTGACTCGACGCACCGTTGTAAAACGCCGGTGGTGCTGCAGTGAACGAGCTCGCGATTGATGATGCTGTAGGCCGAGGCCCGACGCTGGATTTGTTTTGCTGTGGCCTCGTCCGGGGGGAGCTCCCCGCGCAAAAGGAACGCTAGGATGGGTTGGGCCCATGAGGGATCCGAGACGGGGGCCGGCGTGGGAGCCCCTGGGCCTGGGTGATCAACCCCCGAGAGCGGCTTTCCAGCCCCCAGGGCCGGCTCGCCAGCCCTTGAGTTGGGGATGGCAGAAGGGGCATCGATTGTCATCATGATTGTCGTGGCATCGGAGCAGGCTGCTCGGATGCAGTCGGCTGGACCGGCTGGGCTGGTGCCGGCAAGGCAACCGAGGCTGAAGGAGCCGGCAGCGAAGATGTCGAGGGAGCAGCCGGAGCTGCCGATGGGCCGACAGCGTCGATCGGTACAAAGATGGACTCCGACTTTGGGAAGGCTTGATCGATGGTTTGAGCAGCCGCTCGAGGGAGACGCCGGCTGGGATGGCCTGCCGGGTGGAGCTGATCTTTGCCAGTGTATCGGCCGCCTCGTTGTCCGCGCGCGGGATGTGGTGGAACTCATAGCCCTCGAAGGAGCCGATGAGTTGCTGTATGAGGAAGCGGCAACTGGCCATGTTGGCGTCCCTGGCGTCCCATTCGCAAGATACCTGCTACACCACGAGGTCGGAGTCACCGAAGCATAGGATGCGACTGATGCCGATCTCCTTGGCGAGCCGGAGGCCGTGGACGATGGCCTTGTATTCGGCCACATTGTTGGAGGTGGCGAAGTGGATCTGGAGAGCGTACTTGAGCTGGTCACGTTTTGGGGAGGAGAGGATTATGCCGGCACATAGTCCGGTCCTCATTTTTGAGCCGTCAAAATGCATGCGCCAATGCGTGGAGTGTGGGAGTGGCGGCACGAACTCGGTCTCCGCCCAGTCGACGAGAAAATCGGCCAGCGCCTGCGACTTGATGGCGGTACGTGGCTCATACCGGATCTCGTGGTCGGCGAGGGAGATGACCCATTTGGCGATCCGGCTGGTGGAGTCCCGGTCGCTCATGATCTTGCCGAGCGGGGCCGTGCTCACCACGGTGATGGTGTGCTCCTGGAAGTACTGCTTGAACTTCTTGGCAGCGAAGTAAATGGCATAGCACATCTTCTAGTAGTGGGGGTAGTTTTGCTTGGAGGCAGAGAGGACCTCGCTGAGGTAGTAGATGGGGTGCTGGACCGGCAGAGATTTGCCCTCCTCCGGCCGCTCGACCACCAAGATGATGCTGATGACGCGTGTGGTCCCAGTGATGTTGGCGAGCAAGGGCTCCTTCTCAGCCGGCATGGCCAGGATAGGCACGCGGGTGAGAGCTCGCTTGAGGCCGCGGAAGGCCTTGTCCGCCTCGCCGGGCCAGTCGAACATGCCTGACCTCTTCGTCTGGCCTAGATCGATTAGAGTTGTCTTGCGAAGGAGCCCGTAGAGGGGCAGAGCCTTTTCCCCTAGCCGGCTGATGAACTGGCTGAGTGAGGGAAGGCAGCCGGTGAACTTCTGGATGTCGTAGAGCCGGGTCGGTTTGGGCATGCGCTCGATCACGCTGATCTTCTCTGGGTTGGCTTCGATGCCGCGAGTGGACACAAAGAAACCCAAGAGTTGGCCCGCTAGGACGCCGAAGACACACTTCTTCGGGTTGAGCTTGATCTTGTACTTGCACAGGTTCGCGAAGATCTCCCGGAGAACGTCGAGGAGGCTGAAATGCTTCTTGGTCTTGACGACGATGTCGTCGACGTAGACGCAGAAGTTCTGCCTATTTGAGGCAGGAGGCACTTCTACATGCACCACTGGAAGGTGGCGCCTGCGTTCTTCAGGACGAAGGACATGGTGATGTAGTAGTAGGCCCCGAAAGGCGTGATGAAGGAGGTCTTGAGTCGGTCCTCTGGGTTTAGCTTGATCTGGTGGTAGCCAGAGAAGGCGTCCAAGAAAGACAGCAAATCGCAGCCGGCCATGGAGTCGATGACTTGATCGATCCGTGGCAGGGCGAATGGGTCCTTGGGACATGCCTTGTTCAGGCTGGTGTAGTCGATGCACATGCACCAGGTCTTGTTCTTCTTCAACACCAGGATTGGGTTGGGCAGCCAGTCCGGGTGGAAAACTTCCATGATGAAGCCGGCTGCGAGCAGCCGGGCGATCTCTTCTCCTATAGTGCGCCGCTTCTCCTTAGAGAAACGACATAGGGGTTGCTTGACCGGTTTGGCATCCGGTCGGACGTGTAGTTTGTGCTTGGCGAACTTCCTCGAAACACCCAACATGTCTTTGGGGGACCATGCAAAGATGTCCTGATTCTCATGGAGGAAGTCGACGAGCTTGCCTTCCTATTTGCAGTCGAGGTGGGAGCTGATGGTGACGCACTACGCGGAGTTGGTCGGGCCGAGCGGGATCTGCTTGTTGCCCTTGGACGGCTGGAAGGAGGCCTCGCCGACCGACTGCGAGGGAGGAGCCGGCACGGCCGGCTAACTGGCAGCAAGGGCCACGAGTCGGTCGAGCTGTCGCTTCTCCTCAGCTATCTCCAGGGCCTTGGCTAGCTGGCTGCCATCTCGAGCGCACTTGAGTGACATCTTGTAGTCACTCGCGATGGTGATGATTCCCTTGGGGCCCGGCATTTTGAGCTTGAGGTAGGTGTAGTGGGGGACCGCCATGAACATGACGAGAGCCGGTCGGCCCAGCAACGTGTGATAGTGACTCTCGAGGTCCACTACCTCGAACAACACCAGCTCGCGGCGGAAGTGACCAGTGCCGCTGAAGAGGACGTCAACCTCGATCTTGCCAACAGGGGAGCAGGACTTTCCCGGCATGATGGCATGGAAAACCGTTCGGCTCGCCTGTAGGTATTCTTTTTTCAGCCCCAGCTCGCGCATCGTGTCGAGGTAGAGGATGTTGATGCTGTTGCCACCATCAATCAGCACCCGCGTGAAGTGTCATGAGTGTTTGTCGGTGGCGATGGTGGGGTCGAGGACCAGGGCATAGCTGCCGGGACTCGGCATCACAGCCGGGTGATTTGCCCAGCTCTAGGTGACCGGTTTCTCCGACGAGTGCATGAATTGGGGAGTTGCCGGCATGGTGGCATTCACCTCACAATGGAGCCGGTGCTAAGCATGTTTGCTCATCTCTTCGCTGGTGAAGACGACGTGGCAACCATCCTAGTTGGGGAACTGGTCGTGCAGGCGACTGTCGTTCTGGGCCGGAGCCGGGGCCGGCGCTGGGGCCAGCGCGCGAGTAGTCGGCGTAGGGGGAGCCGGAAGGCCGTCCCCATGGGCCAGCCGATGTGAGAAGCTGCACTTCCGGAGCGTGTGCGTGGAGGGCTTGGCCCCATAGTGGTTCTTGTAGGGGAGGTCGAGCATCTGCTCGAATGTGAGCTTGGGCTGCCAGGCAGCCTTGCCAGTGCGCTGGCGCTGGCTGGAAGACTGGGCAGCTGGCTCCTGCCCCTTGATGGTAGCAACCTGCCGTCTCCCATAGAGGGAGTCGAGCTGATCATTCTTGCGCTTGTTGTTCTGCGGCTGCCGGTTGTTGGCAGCCGTTCGGGACGCCGTCAGCATCGGTGTGGCCTTGGCGGGCAGGGTCATCTTGACTCGAATGGCGGAGTCGGTCGTGACGTACTTGTCCGCCTTGGTCATGAGCTCGGCTAGCGTAGCCGGCTCGGAGCACAGGAGCTTGTGCTTGAGGGGAGTGCCGTCACGACAGCCTTCGATGAAGTACTGTATGGCTTGCACCTCATGCACCCCCTCATAGGAGTTGCAGAACTCGGTCCTCTGGATGAGGTAGTCGCGGAGGGACTCGTCCGTCCCCTCAACGCACATGGCTAGTTCACGCGGGCGGTCAGGCCGTTTGTAGGTGCCGGTGTAGTTGCGTACAAAGGCTTCCTCGAAGTCCATCCAGGTGTTAATGTTGCTGGCTGCCACGCTGTTGAGCTAGGTCCGGACCGAGCCGATCAGCATGACGGGAGCATAGCGGACGGCTACACGCTTGTTCCCCTGGCAATGTAGACTGTGGTGGTGTAGTCAATCAGCCAGTCTTTGGGTTTGGCGGCCCCGTTGTACTTCGGGGTGTCCCGAGGGAGTGTGAAGCTGGTCGGGAACGACTCGTTGTGGATCCTGAGGATGAAGCACGCCGGGCCAATCGAGCCCTCCTCCTCGAGGAGGGCCGACTACGCGAGCCGGTCAATGCGGAGACGGGCATCGTTGTCGCTGTGGGGGACATGCGGTCCGAACCGGGCCGAGAGCTCGGGGCGGATGACAGATGGGACCGACCGCGCCGGCTCGTGCCGTGGAGGCGGTGTGTGCCCGTGGCTGTGCCGGCTACTAGCAGCCGACGCCTTGTGGTGGCGGCTGCTGCGAGGCGGGTTGTTGGTGCGCCGACTGTTCATAGCCGGCTGCTCGTTCCCCGACAGCTGAGAGTGCTGGGGGTTGCTTGCCTTGACCCGGCGACCGAAGGCGCGAGGGGAACATGAGTGTTGAGCCGGTTGCCGGCTAGTGGTCCCTGTGCCCTCGCGCTCGGGCCGGGGGCCTTCGGAGGCAGCGCTGCCCGCCGCGAGCTGGTGCTAGTGTGTGTTGGCGGCATAAATGATTTCCTTGATGTGACGCTCGCGGGTGGCACATTCTTTGCCCTCCAAGGTAGCCAAATCTTCGTAGGCTACCTTGGCGGCCCGTAGGTTGGCTGCGGGGGTGTCGTAGACGGGCATGTTGCCACCATAGATTTTGGTGACCACGCGATCGCGGTCGTGCACAGCCCCACGCCGGCTGGGCTCGGTGCCAGCCGGGGTGAGACCGTAGGCGGAGGCGTACTCCCACTGAGCAGCCTCCATGCGACATCGTGTGTCCACGAGGGCACTAGCATCTTCGAACAGGAGGCGGCTTGCCGCCTCCAGCTCAGCTGTGGCTACGTCAGGGTTCGCCGTCGGGGCGATAGGGGTGCTCAGGCCCCGAAGGGCCGCGCTGAGCGGGTCGGAGGTGCCGATGCAGGCTGCGGCGGCATCAGCCTCGGCCCACGCACTGACGGAGGAGGTGGAGGAGATTATGGCCATCGCTCCCACGCGGACGTGAGAGCCGCTAGACTGGGTCGCAGCGAGTGCGCCCACACCTATGAGCGGGTCAGAGCAGTGGAGCACCTGGCTAGGGTACTCGTCGGTGACAGACGCTTCGGCAAGGCTCAGCTTGCCGAAGCGCTCGCTGAGCGCATCGATGTCGAGCATGAGGTCAATGATGCTGCCCGCAGGGCCTGCCGAAGCAAGCCCCATGAGCCTGCGGTTTCGCCTGGATGTGCGGCGGCGGTGGGGAATGGCGAGGGGTCCCGCCCGGAGCATGAATTCGGCCGGCGCCGTGTACGGCCCCACGGCGGGCGCCAACTATCGTCGTTTTCTTACAACAGATGCCATGGGTAGGCTTTTTAAAGGTGGTTGGGAACGGAGGATGCCGACGGGCGCCGGGTGCGTGATTAGGCACAAGCGGCGATGACACACGATGGACCCAGGTTCGGGGCCCTCCGTGGGAGGTAACACCCTTAGTCCTACTTAGTCTAGTTGATGGATGGGTATGGTTACAAGGTTGCTCCTAGAGCTGTTGTCTAGAGGAGGAAGAGGGAGCAGCCGACTCGCCTTCCTTTGCTATGAGGGTGAATGCATGGGAAGTGTCATGTGGGTGCGCGTGCATGAGATTCGTCGTCCCCGTTGCATGGGGGGCTCAGAGAGTTTTATAGGCCAACCCCCCCGTGTCGTGGTTTTGTCACGACAGATGTCCGGGTGAACAGACTTGGATTCGAGGCCATCGCTAAGGTGATGGACTCAAAGGGGTTGGTTGGGACGAAGGACACGAGTTTACCCAGGTTTGGCCCCTCAAGTCGAGGTAATAGCCTACGTCCAGCTTGTGTTTGTATTGCTTGGCGTATTGATTACAAGGGAGATATTGCTTGACCTAGTTCTCGATAGTCTGATCTCTAAGTCACCCTGGGTATTGCCTTTATATAGGAGGTCAAGACCATGGGTCATACAAGTTGTAGCCGACTCTCACTATGTGTTTGAGTCTATCCCTATCTTATCATGCCTTCCTGACCAAGCTGTCTCCGGGTGGCTTACTCGCCCGGGTCTTCTCCGTCCGGGCCACGTTCCGGCCCATGTTGTCAAGCCGCCAAACGTCTTGGGCTTAAATCTTCGCAACCCACTCTTGGATTGGCGTACGAGCCACCTAGTGTGACCCGGAGCCTCTGGGGTGGGTCTCACCGTGGGGTTATATCCCAACACCCCGGCTTACAATACTCTTAAGGTACAAAATAGGGGGGGACCCGGCTGGCAGCCTCTCCGGCTGGCCAGGGGGTCCCGCCCCTTGAGCCGTCTCGTCACCGGAAGGGTCCACCAGTTGTGCGATCCCATCGCCTGTTGGGGACCGCGAGCCGGCTCAACAATTGGCCCACGCCCACCTGCTACGACACGGGCCGCCCGGGCGTCGTCGTCTTGCGCCAGCCGGCCAAAGTCTTCGGTACGACTAGATGCACTTTAGCCACGTCGGAGCAGGTAATTCAGTGGATGGAGGCATGCCGGCACTGTTGCCCCACCTAGTCGTGGTCGACCAGGGTCAATGGTACGACCGGCTGAACTGTAGCCATGCGCACCCGCCCGTCAGCGGTCACTGTGGCTACATTGGGGCCCGTCGTGGGGGTCCCGTCTTGTCGTCGTACCCTCGTGCAGAGGGATGGGATGGGAGCCTATCTGCCCAAGGGTCAACAGAGGAGGCGGTCCGAAGGCAGCCGGCCGTGCCCATCCGGTCGGCGCCGAGCTGGCCCCTTGGATAGCCGTCCTCGATCCAGCTGGCAACGCGCCTGCCGGTCGCGCGGGAAGTAGCCAACCACGTGTTTTTTTCTTGAAGCAGGGGAGAGAACCCAGTTGCTTTGGCCTACCCAGGGGTAATAACCCCGTCAGCTATCGTGGAGATAGACTTCGTCTTCGTAGTCGAGTAGAAGATCCGAGTCCTCGTTGAAACCCGAATCGTTGTCATGTGAATGGTTCTCGGGCCAAGGAGCCAGACAATTGAATGTCTCGATGAAACTCCTCCATTCCTGTTCACGCTAGGCTTTGATCAAATAAAGTGCAGAACGGAAACCCTGACCTATCTTCATGTTTGAAAGAGAAAGGCTTACCCATTCGATAGGATTGTGGGCCAAATTTCCTTCCTTGGTTGCCCGCCGAACAAAGTCTTCTTGCTCTCCTTTGTACATGTCGGCAAGTGTGGCGGCCAACGCCATCGGATTGTCAGGCCGTTGCTTTCAGGAGCGTGTGGTGTCGCTTGTCCTGTTTTATTGCCAGAAGGTGTGTACCCTTTGTTGGAGGGGCTACACACACTGGGAGATGGTGGCGTCCATGACGTCGATCATGGTCAGTTGGTGGTGGACGAGCATCCGCACCTGCGCGGCTAGGCGCTGCACTTGGATGCTTTCCTCCTGGGATGAGCTCCTCGATCGCCAATTTTACCTCTTCTTCGGGAGGATGTCGGAGTATTTGGGAAGACCTGTCCGAGTTGGCTCGAACAGGAGTACATCTTCAATATAAAACCATTCCGAAGTCCATTCTTCCAATTTCTTCGGTGTGCCTGCTGGATAGCCTATCCCCTCTATGCGGCATACTTCGGCTCTGTCAACCTCCAAAATTTTCTTGTCCCAAGTTCGGGGGACGATACAGAAGTATTTCCTCCACAAATCAAAATGTGCTTCGCACCCCAAGAACATCTCGCAGAGAGCAACAAAGCCCGAGATGTGCAAAATGGACCCTGGGGTAAGGTGGTGGAGCTGGATCCCGTAGAACTCCAGCAACCCCCTCAGGAATGGATGGATTGGAAACCCAAGGCCCCGGAGGAGAAAGGGGACAAAGCATATGCGCTCCCCCTTGTTAGGATTGGGGAAACGCTCATCGAAAACTTCGTCACCGTAAGAAAGTAGGCCTGCGCGGGTCGCCGCCAGATCCTAAGAAGGAAGATACCCCTAGGTCTCCAGATTGCGGAGCTGCAGGAGTGTAATGAAACAGCTGGTCCAGTCCCCTGGGCGTGAGCCGTAGGGACGTGTGGAGGAGCTGGGGGCAGTAGCCATGTTTTACATGAAGCTTCCGCTGGGTGTTTCTTTCGATGGGGAGGGAGAGAATGTGGTCCGAGACACGGTGTTGTTTGATTAAATGGGTGGTGCCTCCATTACGGAGGGGTAAGATTGTAAAAATCACTGACCACTCGCCACCCCACGATGCGCAAAAATCGAGGAACACGCAGTTATTATAATGAACCTGCGCCTGTGACACCTGGGGTCTTACCGAAGACTGGTCGGTTGCTGAGGAAGGAGGGATGAGGGACTCGCCTCGCAAGACGAAGATGATGACATGAGGAGATTGACTGAATATATATCAGTGTTGAAGGCTAGTCCGGGGGCTACTAAGGGAGTCCTGGATTAGGGGGTCCTCGGATAGCCAATCTATTGTTTATGGGCCAGACTGTGTGGGTCGCAAAGGGAGCATCGAACGATCAAAGACCACCTACGCCAGATGGTAGTTTCGAGAAGCTCTGCTGTATTCTCCAAGTTATTAGCTGTAGTTAGGCATGTTTATCTCTTCGGCATGTAACCGTGAAAGCACATTTTCTCCCTTGGTGGTATTGGTAATTAATAACAACATATATGTCATTAAACAAATGTTTCCACTAAGAATGTTTCAGGAAAACTTCAATGATGGGTTGGTAAAAGGATTGTGGAATATCCCAAGATGCAAGGAATAACATTGGCCAAGCTTCAAGCAAGAGGACCCTGTATTTTATATTTGTGAGAAATCACTTTGAGTCCATAGGAAAGCCACTACTATTAAAAGGGGGTAATGTTTTGTTGGTGAACAAAATGCTCATACGTGCACAAGTGATAGTCACTAAAAACACCCACAAACTCTCCCACCAAAGTATTTCCAAAGCGAAATACTCAAAATTGGTGCAACCAACATTCTACACTCGATGCCACCGATTCCAAACCCTAGTCAGACTCGGCCAAACCCTAGCATTTTGGTGCAATCGATACTGCATTCGGTGCCACCGAGTTGGGCTGCCAACTTTCAATTACGCAAGTTCACAGTTTTGGACCCTTAGAGATTGTCGAATCGGCGTCACCGAGATTGGACAGTCTGACCGTTGGTCACCTTATCGGTGCAACCGAAATTCCTATATCGATCTCATCAAGATTCAAAAGTTGCTAACTTTAAGTCACTTTGGTACTGCCGAGATTCACAGATCAGTTTCATCGAGTCTGACTTATTGTGTGTAACGGTTCAATTTTTGGAGATGCCTATATACCCCTCGAGCACCACCTACTCGAGAGAGAAGCACTCAGAACTGTCCCCCACTCATATCTACTGATTTTTTGAGAGAGAACCACCTATCGTTGTGTTGAGGTCAAGATATTCCACTCCAACCATATGGATCTTGATTTCTAGCCTCCCCAAGTTTCTTTCAACCCAATGAATCTCTTCTACCAAGCCATATCTGTGTGAGAGTGATAGTGTGTTGAGGAGTTTATCATTTTGAAGCACAAGAGCAAGGAGTTCATTGCATTACCGAGCCTATTACCTTTTGGAGGGTGGTGCCTCCTAGATTGGTTAGGTGTCGCTTGGGAGCCTCCTAATTCGTGTTGTGGAGTGAACCAAGAAGTTTGTAAGGGCAAGGAGATCGCCTACTTCGTGAAGATCTACCCCGAGTAAGGCTAGTCCTCCGTGGACGTAGGCCGTCATGGTATAGTCAAGGTTGCTTCTTCGTGGAACCCTCTATGGGTAGAGCTCTCCCTAGAATCTCGTGACCATTACCCTCTGTGGGTTGAAGACTCCATGAACGTGGATGTACGATAGCACCACCTATCGGAACCACGGGAAAAATCATCATGTCACCAATTGCGCTTGACCTCCCTACCCTCTCTTTACTTACATGCTTGTCTTTATTTTTCGTTGCTATACTCTTATACATGCATGTGTAGGGTCTACTTGACATAGTATGAGTGCTAAAATCTTCCAAGAATTAAAATTGGGAAAAGGTAAATTTTCATTTTGTCAAGTAGTCTATTCACCCCCCTCTAGCACTACTTTTGATCCTACAAGTGGTATCAGAGCTTTGGTCTCCATTGCATTGGTCTCACAACCTAAGAGAGTATGGCATATAGAGAGGGAAGTTATCACTGTAGAAGTCCATACTTTGATGGCACTAATTTTTCTAGTTGGAAGCACAAAATGAAAATGCATTTTCTTGGTCATAACACCGCCGTTTGGGCTGTTGTTCGTGTTGGTATGCAAGGTGAATTCCGCTGGAATTTGCTCTAAAAATGGGCCAGCCCAATAACAATTTTCAGAATTCCTAATAAATCCTAGAGGCCCATTAAGCCCATTTGTGCAAGGCAAGAGGTGGGACAAAAGTTATGTCCCACATTGGTAGTTTAGTAGGAGTTGGACCTCCTTATAAGGTAGGATGTTTCTCCACATGTATGAGCATGAGAACAAGAGGGACATACACACGCGCTTCTCCTCCGCCGCCCGCCTCGCCACGCCACACCACGCCATGCCTCGTCACGATGTGCCGCGGGTTGCGGGAATGAGCCAAGCCGATGTCTAAATTTTTGTCATGCATGAATGGCATACGAAAGGTCACTCGGGAGTTGAAAGGCTTAGCTATAGTGGAGATTGAATATGACGCGGCACCCTTCGGCTGCTGCCTTTTCGTTTCATCTCCCTCTTTTGCTTCGCCTCCCATCGGTGCCTGTTCACCTCCTTCTCCTGTGCCTATAAAAGGGAGGTCGCTCCTCTCTAGAGAAGCACACCAGAACTTCCTCTTCCTCACTCCCTCAAGTTCCAAACCCTGAGCTGCTACTACGTTCTTCCCCATCCAAGCTTGCGGCGTGCACCGCAGGTCGGGACAGTAGGCCTCCGAAACCCCACCACTTTGAGTCCTGTACAGGAGAAGGGTGATAAGGTTTTTGGGGAGCGCTCTGCACGACTACTGGCTTCTTCTTCACGGACGCCACAGACATTGACGATCATTTACCAAACGACGACTTCTTCCCGGACGTCAACGACCTCTTCAATGACATGGCCGGTGACGATGTCAACACCAACCCAGCTGCTGCCACCGCTTAGTACGTATTCATGTTCTTCATGTTCGAGATTTTGCTAGAATTACTTGGTCTAGTTTCTATTCTACCTATGTTCCGGTATAGTTCACATGTTCACATAATTTTCACCTACTATCCTTTAGTTTCCCTGATAAGTTTCGTTCCTCTTATTGTGGCATATTCTCCTCTAAGTCACATGACTAGTGTTGCCTCTTTTACTATAATCTTGTTTTATCAGCTGCTTATTTCATTTAAATCTTTCGGTAAATTTATCATATCACGAGGCTCGATAATGACCAATGGGTTAGGATCTAAGGAAGCTTAGTTTGGATGATGGAATATTCGCTGGTCTGATTGTTGAGATACTGCAAATCCACTTATCCAACAATTTTAGTACATTTTCCTACTTTTTCTGCAACGGGTTCAAGGGGAAAGCATTATTATATCCTTAATATGACTCTCTGTCACAAGGATGCTGCCGGACTGCTACAAAACCCCTATAGTCGAAAAAAGATCGAAATAGGGATAAAATGTAGGATAACCCAGATCACTCGGACTAGCTGAACTCTCCAGAACAAACACAACCTAGGTGGTTTGACAAACGTTTTGGCACATTAGACTAACCTAAGACAACTCCTGGCTACATTCAGTCTCCAACAATCCAAAAAAATTATTTTAGGCAATTTACCTCGAGTGATTTTTGCTGCTTCCATGAGGCCTCCTATGTTTGAGGGTGTGCACTATAAGAGGTGGTGTGTGAGGGCTGTCCTATGGTTTCAAACCATGAGCTGCTAAGAGGCCACTCTTGGCAAACCTGAAGAAGATCTTAATCCTCAAGAGCAACAAGTTTTTCAGAAAAAGGATACCTTGTTTAAGACTGCTCTTTTGAGTGTTCTTGGTGAGAACATAGTTGATGCTTATGCGTCAATTGACAATGGAAAAGATATGTGGGATGCACTCAGGCCAAGTTTGGGGTCTCCGATGCCAGCACTGAGCTGTATATCATGGAACAATTCTATGACTACAGGATGACTGAAGAGCGCTCCATAGTTGAGCAAGCTCACGAGATACAGTCGTTTGCTAGAGAAATTGAGCACTTCAATTGTATGTTACCAGACACTTTTGTTGCCAGAGGTATCATTACTAAGCTCCCTCCCTCGTGGAGGAACTTTCCTACCTCTCTGAAGCATAAGAGACAGGAGTTTTCCGTTCCGGATCTCATTGGTACTCTTGATGTGGAAGAAAAGGCGAGAGCAAAAGATATACGTGCTCGAGGTATTGAGGGAGGTTCTAGTGACAATTTGGTACAGAAGAAAACCTTCCAGCCCACAATTTCAAGAACAAGGGCAAGTTTGATGGCAAGGGAAAGTTTGATGGGAAGAACAAGGCTTCGCAACACACCAACTTCAAGAAGAAGACTGACAAGAAGAAAGGTGTGTGTCATGTCTGCGGTGATCCTGACCATTGGGCCCTAGCTTCCCTAACCGTTATGACAAGCGTCAACATGGGAAAGGAGACATGATCGCAAATGTTGTCATTGGTGAGGCTGAGATGAAGGATGTTGGGTACGATGTACTTCCCACTATTCTCTCAGTATGTCTTTCTCGTGATTGGTTGATTGACACGTGTGCTAATGTGCATGTATGCGGTGATATTTCCATGTTTTCTTCTCATCAGGCCACATGAACTACTTCCATGCTGATGGGCAATGGTTCAAGTGCTTCTGTTCGTGGTGTTGGCATGGTCAATCTGAAGTTTACTTCGGCGAAGATCATGCGGCTGAAGAACGTGCATTATGTCCCCTCCGGCAATAAAAATCTTGTTAGCAGATCTCTTCTATGTAGAGATGGCTACAAGCTTGTCTTTGAGTCCAATAAATTTGTAATATCCAAGTATGGAACTTTTGTTGTCAAAGGTTATGAGTCAGGAGGCTCGTTCAGACTATCTCTATCAGATGTTTGTAATAAAGTTGTTCATCATGTTTGCAACAATAGTGAATCAAATGTCTGGCATTCACGTCTGTGTCATGTTAATTTTGGTTGTACGACACGGCTAGCCAAGTTGAACTTAATCCCCAACATCACTGTTGTCAAGGGATCTAAGTGTCAAGTTTGTGTGCAAGCTAAGCAACCTCGTAAATCTCATACAACTGCGGAAACAAGAAATCTTGCGCCACCAGAACTCATACATTCAGATCTTTGTGAAATGAATGGTGTTTTGACAATAGGTGGAAAGAAACATTTCATGACGTTAATTGATGACTCCAGTAGATATTGTCATGTGTATCTTTTGTAATCAAAAGATAAGGCTTTAATTTTTGTTCAAGAACTATAAAGCTGAAGTGGAAAATCAACTTGATGAAAAAATCAAGAGGCTTAGGTCTGATCGTGGTGGAGAGTATTTTTCCACAAAATTTGATTCATTTTATGTGGAACACGGAATAATCCATGAGAGGACGCCTCCCTATTCACCTCAGTCAAATGGGGTAGCCGAAAGAAAGAACTGTACTCTAACTGATTTGGTTAACGCCATGTTAGATACATCGGGTGTCTCTAAGGCATGGTGGGGGGAGGCGATATTGACTACATGTCATGTACAAAACTGAGTTCCCACAAAGAACAAAGAGATAACTCCATTTGAGGAATGGGAGAAGAAAAGGTTAAAACTCTCTTACCTACGTACTTGGGGTTGCTTGGCAAAAGTGAACATACCAATTCCAAAGAAGCGAAAGCTTGGACCAAAAACTCTAGATTGTGTTTTCCTAGGCTATGTTTTTCATAGCATTGGTTATAGATTCTTGATTGTAAAATTTGAGGTATGAGACATGTGAGTCAGTACAATGGAGTCGAATGACACGTCTTTCTTTGAAGATATCTTTCCCATGAAAGATATGGGTAGCTCATCAAATCAAGAGTTGCCTAGTTCATCGAGTCAAGATGTAGTTGAAATATCTGAACCTATCATTTCGACACAATGTCCTGAAGATCCCGTGGAGGACAATGATGAGACTTCTAAAAGGAGAAAGAGACAGAGGACTGCAATGTCCTTTGGTGATGAATTTCTTGTGTATCTCATAGACGACACTCCCAGTTCTATTTCAGAGGCCTATGCATCTGAAGACGCTGACTACTGGAAGGAAGAGGTCCGTAGTGAGATGGATTCCATCTTGGCAAATGAAACTTTGGAGATAACATATCGACCTTATGGGTGCAAACCTATGGGGTGCAAATGGGTATTCAAGAAAAAGCTTAGGCCAGATGGTACTATTGAGAAGTATAAGGTATGGCTCATGGCTAAGGGTTATACCCAAAAGGAAGGCAAAGACTTCTTTGATACTTATTCACCTGTGGCTCGACTAACCACTATTCGAGTGTTACTTTCACTAGCTGCCTCACATGGTCTTCTCGTTCATTAAATGGATGTTAAGCCAACTTTCGTGAATGGAGAGTTGGATGAGGAAATTTACATGGAACAACCTGATGGGTTTGTAGTGGATGGTCAGGAAGGAAGAGTGTGCAGATTGTTGAAGTCTTTGTATGGACTCAAACAAGCACCTAAGCAGTGGCATGAGAAGTTTGAAAGAACTTTAACAACTACAGGCTTTGTTGTAAACGAAGCTGACAAATGTGTGTACTATCACCATGGTGGGGGTGAGGGAGTTATCCTTTGCCTATATGTTGATGACATACTGATTTTCGAAACAAATCTGAATGTCATTGAGGAGGTCAAGAATTTCGTATCTCATTGTTTTGAGATGAATGATTTAGGAGTAGCTGGTGTTATGTTAAATATCAAGCAGCTGAGAGATGATGATGGTGGGATTACATTGCTTCAATCTCACTATGTGGAAAAGATCTTGAGTCGCTTCGGTTATAGTGACTACAAGCCCTCTCTGACACCTTATGATGCTAGTGTGTTACTTCGAAAGAATCGAAGAATTGCTAGAGATCAATTGAAATACTCTCAAATTATTGGCTCACTTATGTATTTAGCCAGTGCCACGAGACCTGACATCTCTTTTGCTGTTAGCAAACTGAGTCGATTTGTCTCAAAACCGGGAGATTATCAATGGAAAGCTCTAGAAAGAGTTATGCGCTACTTGAAGGGCACTACAAGCTATGGAATTCACTACACTGGGTACCCAAAGGTGATTGAAGGGTATAGTGACTCAAACTGGATCTCTGATGCTGATGAGATAAAGGCCACGAGCGGATATGTATTCACTCATGGTGGTGGAGGTGTTTCTTGGAAGTCTTACAAGCATACCATCTTAACGAGGTCAACAATGGAAGTAGGACTCACAGCACTGGATATAGCTACGGTCGAAGCAGATTGGCTTCGTCGGCTCTTGAATGACTTACCGGTTGTGGTGAAGCTTGTACCGGGTATTCTTATGAACTGCGACAATCAAACTGTGATCTCCAAAGTGAGTAGTTCAAAGGATAACATGAAGTCATCAAGACATGTTCAGAGAAGGTTAAAATCTGTCAGGAAAATGAGAAACTCCGGAGTTATTGCATTGGATTATATCCAAACGTCTAAAAATCTGGCAGATTCTTTTACCAAGGGTCTATCACGTAATGTGATAGATAATGCATCAAAGGAGATGGGTATGAGACCCACCACATGAGTTTTTCACAGTGGTAACCTATTCTATGTGATCGGAGATCTCGTGAATTAGATGTGGAAGACAAGTTGTTGGTCAACCGAGAGGAAATTATCCTTACTACTAATAATACCACTCCATGAAGATACCATACTTTCCTAATCTGCATGGCAGGTTGATATAAATCTTAATGTGTTCTAAGTGGCTTATTTAAGCAGAGATGTTGTCCTGCAGAACATCTTTTGAAGAACACACCTATATGAGTCCGATTGTTAACGTCGCAATCTACGAGAGTAGGGTGCTCTCTTGTAAACTCATGAAAGGTCTCAGAGTATGACGCATAAGCTCCACCCGCGGGGAAGTCCCACGACAGCGTAGTATCGGTCAAGGCTTTGTGTGAAGCTAGATTCGCAGAAAACTTGCAGTTCAAGGCATAGTCCACTGTTCAAGTTGCTTACTAGTGTAGCATAGAGTTCTAGGTGGAAGTTCAACTTAACAGTCTCCACTGCAATACCGGTATATAAACAGTGTTTTGGAACCAAAAGCAAATTTTTGTGTGCCTCTTGGATTTGGTGGGGGATTGCTGGAATTTGCTCTAAAAATGGGCCAGCCCAATAAAATTTTTCAGAATTCCTAATAAATCCTATAGGCCCACTAAGCCCATTCGTGCAAGGCAAGAGGTGGGACAAAAGTTTAGTCCCACATTGCTAGTTTAGTAGGAGTTGGACCTCCTTATAAGGGAGGATGTTTCTCCACATGTATGAGCATGAGAAGAAGAGGGACATACACGGGCGCTCCTCCTCCGCCGCCTGCCTCGCCACGCCATGCCATGCCTCGTCACGCCACACCGATGTCTAAATTTTTGTCACGCACGACTGGTATACAAAAGGTCACTCGGGAACGATGCTGCACCCTTCGGCTACTGCCTTTTCGTTTGATCTCCCTCTTTTGCTTCGCCTCCTGTCGCTTCCCATTCGCCTCCTTCTCCCATGCCTATAAAAGGGAGGTCGCTCCTCTCCAGAGAGACACACTAGAACTTCCTCTTCCTCACACCCTCAAGTTCCAAACCCTGAGGTGCTACTAGGTTCTTCCGCATCCCGGCTTGCGGCGTGCACCGCAGGTCGGGATAGTAGGCCTCTGAAACCCCACCACTTTGAGTCCTGTATGGGAGAACGGAGATAAGGTATTTAGGGAGCGCTCTGTGCGACTACTGGCTTCTTCATCATGGACGCCACGGACACCTACAATCATTTCCCAAACAAAGACTTCTTCCCCGACGTCAACGACCTCTTCGACGACATGGCCGGTGATGACGTCAACGCCAACCTAGCTGCTGCCATCGCTCAGTACGTATTCATGCTTTTCATGTTCAATATTTTGCTAGAATTACTTGGTCTAGTTTCTATTCTACCTATGTTCTGGTATAGTTCACACGTTCACATAATTTTCACCTACTATCCTTTAGTGTCCCTGATAAGTTTTGTTCCTCTTATTGTGGCATATTCTCCTCTAAGTCGCATGACTAGTGTTGCCTCTTTTACTATAATCTTGTTTTATCAGCTGCTTATTTCACTTAAATATTTCGGTAAATTGCTCATATTTCCAACAAATTCTTTGTGAAAGGAAGGGAACCCGATCGTGAAGCGATCACGGATAAGTTGAAGATGTTGCAACTCAATGCTCAAGCATGCGATATTCTCTTCAACTATCTATGCCCTGAAGGATTCAAGAAAATTGGCCGTCTTGACAATGCAAAAGAGATTTGGGATACTTTGGTTGATATGCATGAAGGTACGTAATCTGTGAGAGAATCCAAGTTGGATGTTCTTCAAAGTTGCCTTGACAAGTTCAAGATGAAGGATGGTGAAGGAGTCACTGAGATATACTCTAGTCTAGCTCTCATCACCAATGATATTGCCGGCTTAGGAAGCAAAGAAATGACTGACAAATTCATCATCAAGAAGATACTTTGAGCTTTGGACGAATCATATGACAACATTTGCGCATTGATCCAAATGATGCCCAACTACAAAGATCTCAAGCCAACGGAAGTGATTGGAAGAATTGTTGCTCATGAGATGACACCCAAAGACAAGGAAGAGCTTCACCATTAGTCTAGCGGTTCTTACAAAGCCACAAGGGATGCTCCCGCTACCTCTAGAGACAACCTTGTCACAAATGAAGTGATAAGCCTCATGGTCAAGAAATTCAACAAGTTCTACAAGAATAGAAGCAAAGATCGAAGCTCCAGCCCAAGATATGAAGAGAAGCGTTCGTCAAGTCGTGACCTAAACTGCTACAATTGTGGGAAGCCCGGACACTACTCCAATGAGTGCATGGCTCCTTACAAGAGAAAACAAGAGTCACCAAGAAGACGAAGCTCAAGAGATGAGTCACCTCGAAGAGAGAGAAGGAGTAGAGATGATCATTATGAACGAAGACACTCAAGGAGAAGTAGGGACTCGGAGAAGAAGGAAAAGTACACCAAGAGATACTCAAGAAGGAAACATCAAGCTCATGTTGGTGAATGGGTTTCCGGCTCCAAATCTGACAACCACTCCGATAGAAGCTATCACTCCAACTCCGACTATAGTAAAGACCAAGGTGTTGCTGGACTTGCACTAGTGACTACCAACTCCTATGATCTAGTTGATTCACCAAACGAAGGGAGTGGAAGTTGCTTCATGGATAAAGGCCCCAAGGTATCACACCCCGAGTATCTTGATTTCAATAGTGATGAAGATGACTTGTTAATTGAAGATGACTTGCTGTTTGACAAATCTAGTAATGTTAGTCAAAATGAACTTGCCAGTGCTCACTCTAGTGTGGATAAGTCGTGTGATGATGATAAGTTGGAAATAGAACGACTAACTCAAGAACTAAAAACTCTTACGTTAGCTCACGAGTCAACTCTAGAAGATCATAGAGAGTTTGTAAGGACACATGATAAGCTACGCTTCGAGAAGCTCAACTTAGAGCAAGAGCATGAGTTACTTAAAGCTATCAATGACGATCTTCGCATGAAGACTTCCTCTTATCTAGCCAAGTGACTTCTCTTATCTACATTCATCCCAAAAGTTAAGTCTAAGCAAGCTAGTAACAAAGGAAAGAAAGGTTCTTTAACTAGTAGCAATAAAAATGATAAATCCAATGATATTGATTCTAGTAGTTCTCTTGATCCCACTAACTCTTCTCTTAGCCAAGTTACACTTGAGCAAGAAAATGAACTCTTGAAAGGGATTATAGAGAAAGGTATCTACAAGAGTCTTGAAGGGTGCAAACAAATTGAGGAAATTGTACACAAGCATGGAGGATACTGGAAGTATCGTGGTGTTGGCTACTTCAACGCAAATGGAGTTGAATGGGAAGAAGGTTTATACCCCGAACCCAAGTTTGTTCCTCAAATGGAGAAGTATGAAAATACTGTTCCCAAGGGGACAAACACTCAAGATGACCTTCCACCACATGACCACAAGCTCAAGGGCAAGAACAAGCTTCAAGAGGACATTGACTCTTATGAAGATGAATCCTGAGCTTTGGTGAAGTGGTTACCAAGGCTACGACAAGCTCAACTTCTACAAGTGCTACTTCAACACCAAGGATCCCCATCAACTTGATGTTGGTCCCAAAGAATAAGAACTACAAAAGTTCTTGAGGGGTGACTCTGCCAATGAAATTCACTCACATTCATTAGTGGCAAGAACTATTGGAAAACAACATCAACTCTATGCAATAGTTCAAGGAGTCACACATTCCCTCAAATGTAAGAAAGGGACAAGGTAATGAACAAATCAATGGACATCATAACACATGCTTTGCACTCCATGTCCATAGACATCCCTGTATTTGTCTCTTGTATGTTGGGACTAACCCATGTAGGTGAGAAGAGTATTGAAAGAACAACGATGCTCCCAACTCTTGGTGTTCTTCATCAACCTTGAGCATCCACAACTACCTCACCAACATGAAGTCTTCATAAAAAAACCAAGGTT
Source organism: Hordeum marinum (assembly GCA_022496015.1). Classification (NCBI taxonomy): domain Eukaryota; kingdom Viridiplantae; phylum Streptophyta; class Magnoliopsida; order Poales; family Poaceae; genus Hordeum; species Hordeum marinum. Next base: position 477,102,983 of record CM039673.1, on the reverse strand, counting down.
AGTTTATCCCTCTTATGGGGGGATGTCACATAAAGGGGGAGTTTTACTCTAAGAGTTGAGTCAAAGCATCTCTTAGTATGTGACAACATTAAATGCTTTATGTAAAAGTGGTAAATCCACTTGTGCTTAAACGATGAGTATGACCTATGATCATGTATTCTTACTTGGCTAATAAGTCAAATACTCATATATAGATGACTTCGTCATCGCCCAAGTACTTGTTAGATGCTAATGTGTATGTGCATGTTTGTCATGATTTCATTTGACATCTTATTGTGTGAGCATGTTGGTCTGCATTTATTTTCTCATTCGAGGACATCCAATTGTTGCTATTTGGCTCTTGATTTTCTCTTTTGCCAATTGGATGGACACGAATGCCTAGGACCACTCTTTAGCTATCTATGCTTTCTCACCTCATACTCTATTCGTGCTGCATCACAAAATTTGAACAAGTGCTTTTCGACCCCTCTGTGTGTGAAGCTCTCGGAGTTCCATATCATTAAGGACTGGCCATTAAAACCTCCCAAGTGCATCTCGATGGAACCAACCCCAAAGTCTCGGTCTCACTGAATGCCTAGGGTTGATCTGGTTTTCTATCTCGGTACTACCGATTCCATATTCTCGGTTACATCGAGTTTCCTTGTCAGCTCACAGTTGAGAAACTCGGTGACACCAAGAATTTAGAATCAGTATCACCGACAGTGATGGGTATATAAGTTGTGGTCCCGACGGTTCAAAGTTTCAATCTTCAATCATCGTGTCCCAAAACCTAAGCTGCCGCAAAAGGACCCCCTCGTCATCGCCTTGCCTCCCCGTGTGTCTCCGCCATTGGGAATCTCGCCGTCGATGGGCATCTTCGCCGCCGTCGCCGCCTTAGCGTATCTATCACTGAGCTAGCGTACAGATTCGATCTTTCTTGCGCTCCCTGTTTGATTCTTGCGCAATAAAGTTGATTTTCTCTATAATCCCCAATTTGCACAACTTTCTATCCACGAGAAAACTCCATAGATTAGAGAACCATCAATTTTCTATGGTTTACCTTCCGCCCGATGGAACTCGTTAGAACCAAAGTGAACATATCGGTATCACTGATTTGCCTGTCTGTGTTGCTGAGAACTGTCTGGGTGAAATCGAGTACTTCTTTTCGGTCTCACCGAAAAGAGTGCCAAGTTTCTGTTAATGGGATAGTCAGTCTCGGTAGCACCGATTATTTGTTGCTTCGGCTATACCGATTTTCATGTGACAAAATGTAAAATCTTGAAAATCTTTGGTTAAAACTTTCAAAAACATCTGCATTTTGTGATGACTTATCCTATTCTACTCTTCTATACTCTATTCACAGGGTCATCATGTTAGGTTCAGACAGTCATAACTTGCCAGAGCAAAACGTTGATATGAGTTCAGGGACGAGTCCTGAGTCCAGTTCTTCCACAGATCCAGGCACTCCCAGTTCTCATGGGTTGCCTAATGCTGCCACTAGGACAAGGAAGAGATTCAACTTAGAGTAGATGATTTTGATTTTGCCCCGGAAGAGATTCTTGCTAAGAAGCAAGAGAAGGATGCTAGGAAGTCTACCAATGAGTCACCTCATTTAGGAAGGTGGTCAACAAAATTTATGCTCCTCTAGAGACCTTCAAAGCACATGAGAGTGCTAGGGCAACAATGTGTGTTGAGGTCCCCAGGACATCTGTACCAAAGAAGACAGCCAGGAAGAGGATCATCCATGTGCAGGGCAGGCCTACCTCAATATATGAGGATCCAGAGGAGGCTGCTGGTAGTGGTGCTGTTGTTGTTGAAGTGGAAGAGGAGGAACCTGCTTCTCAGGCCCCTCCTAAGAAAAAGGCCAAGAAACTTTTGGATGATGCTATGCCCAAGCCAGGCACCTCCAAGAGCACCAAGGCAACTTCAAAGAAAGCTGCTGCACAGAAGTCCAAGAGGACTACCAGAGACATACCTGCTGCTGAGAAGAATAAGAAGTCCACTTTTAGAGAAGTTGATGATGATGATGCTATCACTGTTCTGATGAAGCTCAGATCTCACCTTCCAGTTCATGATGCTAGCCACCTAGTAGCTAAGGATATGAACAAGAGGAAGGATTCAGGGTAGATGGCATGGAGAGCTATTGATCCGTATGCCCAGAGGACAAAGACTATTGTGGACTACAAATTTTACACAAAAGAGCAGCAAGTTTTCTATGAGACAGTTTTGCTAGACAAGAGCCCTGTAGTCAGTGGCATGAGATATGTTGACTAGAAGTACATCAAAGATAATGAGGATTACTTTCCATGTGTCCAAGACAACTTCCACTACATTGGACTTGATAAATTTGTTGGGAAGGAGTTCACTGCTTGGAACGATGATATGATCATGCAATTCTATTCCACTGCTCATTTCTATGGAGATGGCAGGATTGTATGGATGATTCAAGGTGCAACATATGAGTCCTCTGTTGATGAATGGGCTACCATCTTAGGAGTCCTAGAGGTTTAGGATGGAGATTTGGATGTCTACACAAAATCCAAGGAGAGCCAAAATGCTATGAAGGATATGTATAATCCTATCCCTGCAGATAAAGCGCAATCTCACAAGCTTGGTTCTATCTACTTTCTCTAGCCAAGCCTCCATACCATGAACACTATCCTGAGGCATACCTTGATGCCCAAGTTTGGAGATGAGAAGATGATTCGTGGATACTCCATCAACATGCTCATCCATATTGATCGTCACACTAGGATTCAAGTGATGGACTTGATAGTAGAGACTCTGAAGAGGGTTGTTGCTAATCAGAAGCGCTCATGCTGCTACACACCCTATATCCAGATGCTCATGAGTTCTCAGCTTGAGAAACACATCTTTGCTCTGGACAGTCCCCATTTGCCACTTCAGTCGGACTTTGAGGATAACGTTGTGGTGATGGACCCAGACCATCCCACATCATCTGCAGCTCACGCACATGCATAGGCAGAAGCAGAGGCAGCTCGAGCCACTAGTGCTCAGATCCCCATGTCCAGGAACGAGCAGATGGATCTTTTGATCACTACTGTCCTGGAGATGAAGAAGGACATCAAGACCATCATGGATACTCAGGGAGCCTTGCAAACATCATTGATGATAGAGTGAAAACTCTAAATAACAAGGTTGATGGGCTAACTAAGACAGTCAATGAGCTCAAGGAGGAGGTTGATGAAGCCCCAATCCGTCGCACCTCTTCAGAGTCTGAGTCTTCTAATGATGAGTAGGATAGTGCACCTGTCAGGATGACTGCCTAGTTCACGACTAATGCCAGGACTCCTACAGTACCAGCTCCAGAGACGAAGCCTTCATCTTCTTCTCCAGCCATAGTATCTTCAGCACCATCAGCTCCAGTGGCTCCAGTATCTACTCCAGCTCCGTCTAGGACTTCAGCAGAAGTCTTCGCCGATTCAGCTCTCTTGACTCCGCCATCGATAACCGGAGGAGATCAGCCATAGAACGATTAGCTATATCTCTTTGAACTTTTTGGTAACTTGTTGCCAAAGGGGGAGAAGTTGTATTTATATCTTAGGCTTCGGGTGAGAGAGCGTGTGTTTTTATTTGCTGGTTTTACAAAGCATTTGGTTTGTTTGGTTTGACGTGAGATACTTTTGTGTTTGTGTGTGATCATACGTTGTTATGGGTTGCTACTATTTCCTATCATTTGATGATTATGTGATGATCACTCACTTTGCTTGTTGTGTTGTGCTATGTTGATTAACTCTTATTACTCTCGCACACCACCAAGTTGTATGTGACATGGAAGAAGTGCCCCATGCACCTAATCGATTGTGCATTTGCATTCAACCGCAAATTTAAAATAATGCACAAATTTAAGGGGAGCTCTTGCTTATCACATACTTCTCAAAGCGACGATTATATTCATTGATTATATCATGTGTTCAATGATGGGTTGGCAAAAGGATTGTGGAATACCCCAAGAGGCAAGGAATAACATTGGCCAAGCTTCAAGCAAGAGGACTCTACATTTTATATTTTTGAGAAATCACTTTGAGTCCATAGGAAAGCCAATACTATTAAAAGGGGGTAAGGTTTTTTGGTGAACAAAATGCTCATACATGCACAAGTGATAGTCACCAAATACACCCACAAACTCTCCTACCAAAGTCTATCCAAAGCCAAATACTCAAAATCGATGAAACCAACATTCTACACTTGGTGCCACCAATTCCAAACCCTAGACAGACTCAACCAAAACCTAGATTTTCGGTGCAACCGATAATGCATTCGGTGCCACCAAGTTGGGTTTCCAACTTTCTGTTACGCAAGCTCACAGTTTCGGTCCCTCCGAGATTGTCGAATCAGCGTTACCGATATTGGACATTCTAACCATTGGTTACCTTATTGGTGCAACAGAGATTCCTATATCGGTCGCACCGAGATTCAAAAGTTGCTAACTTTAAGTCACTTCAGCACAGCCGAGATTCACACATCAGTTCCATAGAGTCTGACTTATTGTGTGTAACAGTTGGATTTTTGGAGATGCCCATATATACCCCTCCACCACCACCTACTCGATAGAGAAGCACTTAGAATGTTCCCCACTCATATCTACTGATTTTCTGAGAGAGAACCACCTATCATTGTGTTGAGGTCAAGATCTTCCAATCCAACCATATGGATCTTGATTTCTAGCCTCCCCAAGTTTCTTTCCACCCAATAAATCTCTTCTTCCAAGCCATATCTACGAGAGAGTGATTGTGTGTTGAGGAGTCTATCATTTTGAATCACAACAGCAAGGAGTTCATCGCATTACCGAGCCTATTACCTTTTGGAGGGTGGTGCCTCCTAGATTTGTTAGGTGTTGCTTGGGAGCCTCCTACTTCATGTTGTGGAGTGAACCGAGAAGTTTGTAAGGGCAAGGAGATGGCCTACTTCGTGAAGATCTACCCCGAGTAAGGCTAGTCCTCCGTGGACATAGGCCATCATGGTATAGTCAAGGTTGCTTCTTCGTGGAACCCTCCGTGGACTCTCATTACCGTTACCCTCCGTGGGTTGAAGACTCCATGAACATGGATGTACGATAGCACCACCTATCGGAACCACGGAAAAAATCATTTTGTCACCAATTACGTTTGATCTTCCTACCCTCTCTTTACTTACATGCTTGTCTTTATTTTCCGCTGCAATACTCTTAGACATGCATGTACTTGTCATACTATGAATGCAAAAATCTGAACATAATTAAAATTGGGAAAAAGTAAATTTTCATTTGGTCAAGTACTCTAATCACCCCCCTCTAGCACTAATTTCGATCCTACAAACCGGCCTTTTGTAAGCCCAGGGCACCCTCGGCATCTATATAAGCAGGAGGGTTTAGGGGTATAGGAAGGAAAACTCATCTAGGGTTAGCTATTTGATCTCGAGGTAGATCAACTCTGTAACCCCCCATATCATCAATACAATCAAGCAGAACGTGGGGTATTATCTCCATAGGAGGGCCTAAACCTGGGTAAATCTATGTCCCCTTCATCTCATGTTACTGCCGATTGTAGTCTCACAGTTCAGGACCCCCTACTCGAGATCCGCCGGTTTTGACATCGATAGGGGGGTTCCAAGGTGGGAACCACCCACCGGACTGTGCAAGGGGCCTCTGGCGCGCCCTGGTGGGTGTTCCCCACCTAGGCCTTCTTCTTTGAGACTTCTCTGGCCCACCGGGTGTCTTCTGGACCAAAAAATTCTCCAAAAAGTTTCATGGTGTTTGGGCTTCGTTTGGTACTGATTTTCTGCGAAGCACTCCCTCCGTCCCAAAATAAGTGACTCAAAAATGACTCCACTTTGCACTAACTTTAGTGCAAAGTGGAGTCATTTTTGAGATACTTATTTTGGGACGGAGGGAGTAAAAAACAAGCAAAAATAGCAATTGGCACTTTGGCATTACGTCAATAGGTTAGTCCCAAAAAATGATATAAAGTTGCTATAAAATGAATATAAAACAAACAATATTGATAATATAACAACATGGAACAAGCAAAAATTATAGATACGTTGGATACGTATCAATCCCTAACAATATAACTTCTGTGCTAATATACCCAAACAAAACCATTATGTTGTCTTGCTTGTCCAGCTTCAACTATTTGATCAAGGTTGAAAATAATTAACACTAGTGGAGAAATGTCTAGCCACAACTCTTGTTCATAGCGTGCCATTTCTCAACAACGCCAACACTATTTTTTTCAAATAGTGTTGGTGTTGCATAAATTTGAACGCCATAGCTATCTAATTAGTGTTGGCGTTGCACATTGGCCTCGGTGCTGCACATAGGCCCATTAGGTCCACTCCAGCACTAATCTACCTAATCATCGCCCCACTCCCTACTCCCCACTCCCTCGAGCTCCAACTCCCTCGTCCTCCTCTCGATCCCCGCTGCCGCCCCGCCTGAAATGCCGCCCCACCCGACGCCGCCCCGCCAAACGTCATGCCCGACGTCGCCCGCCCCGACGCCCGACGCCGCCCGTTGCCACCCGTAGACCCTCCTTGCCTACGAGTATATGTGTTGCTATCTCCACTACTTTTGACTGCAATATGAGTGCATTGGAGAATACATGTTAGTTAAGATGGATAAGGAATACTAAGGCACCGTCTATCTTGAAAAGTTTGATCAGTGTTAGCATCACATAAATCCTTCAAAAAACGAATTAGTCCAAACAATAGAAAAAAGCATGTAAATTACTCAATTGTTTTCAATATTTGTTTCTGTTGGAAGCCATGATTCTAACGATTGACAGAAGGGACATAATAGAAATATGTAGCATCACCAGTAGTAATAATTTCCTAGCAGTTGGGAAATTAAATCGGTGAGCAACCACTCATATACACCAAATATAGGGAAAAACTATAAAAATTAAATATTTATATTTTCACTTTTTGACAAGTAAAAATGTTATCCTGGTTAACATTTTCACAACCCAACCATAATATCTTATAGTCACCCTTTGATCTTATTCACTCAAAATTTACTTTCTATGAATAAGACAAATCACTTGATAAAATAATATTGGCTATAACACCCTCTAGTTATGAAGTTTGTTATCAAAACATTTTTAGTAGAGATCATGCATGGATAAGTTTTCCACATTTCTTAGTTCAATACTGAACTGCTAAACAAAAAATATAGTGCTTCACTTGTATGTAAAATATTTATAAAAGTTGCATTGTCCTACATTCATTTTGTCCCGATATAATGCACCGAAATAGACTCTGTTTTTCTTTCAGAGTATATATACACATACCAAAGCATAAACAGAAAACACATTATCCATTCTAAAAATATTTTAAAAATACTTTGCAACCAAACACAGCCGAAGTAATTTATTAAATTCCGTGGACTCATGTCAAATATGTGTGCAAGTTGTTTCAATTTTTCTATTTATTAACTTGATCAGTCTAATTTTGTTAGGCTCCTTCATTTCATTCTTTATGCATTAAACACTCTTTTCATTCTTTAGCCAAATAGCATGGCCAACTCTAGCATCTGGGTAGGCTCCTGTGATCACTGGTCGGGGTTTGCCGAAGATAAACGTTACATGAGCAGCAACCAGGTATATATATATATATAAATTATCACATGGTAGTATATGAGACATGTGGGGTAATATATATAGGAAAAATACATCCTACCACCTAGGGGTAGTTACCCCACATGTCTCATATACTACCATGTGATAATATATATACTGCTTTATTATTTTAAGTATGTACACATAATATATATATAAGATGCTTCAAAGCGATTTACATGAAAAAACTGCAAGTTGGTCCATAGTTTTTATTATATTTATGAAATACGTACATATATGAACATAAAAACAAGCATACTCAAAAAACGATACGTACTACCAAAAAATAGTATATATACTACCTAAGCATAATTATATATTACATACTACGCCTACATACTCTTCGATTTGCTAGATACTACATAGAGCATACAAAACTCAAGTGGTGGTAACTACCACCGGGTGGTAGGAAACATTTGTCCTATATATACATACACACACACACACACACACATATATATATATAGTTGATAATTTGAAACCCTTGCCAGACATAGTTAGGAGGTCCGTCTTCGCTAGCACCAGTTGTGCAGCCAACATGTGATGTGAACGTGCTCAGTCACGAACTGATCGCGACACGTCAGAGTACCATCAAGGCCCTGTAGTAGTTGAATGACTCCCCGACTATAGCGACCCGACTCAAAATGAGTCAAGCCTCTATGTGTTCTGTGCCATCACTGGATCAGTATGCTAGCACACACAGTACATCGATGTATATATCAGTGTAATCACATGTAATTAACGTAAAGTTGATATATACCTTAAAATCTCAACGGAAACAGTCAATAGGAGTGGAGTCCCAATAACACCAACGGCAGGTTGAGTGCAGACCGTAACCCTGAATCGTACTCTTACCCGTCGTAGAGCTTATCTGCAACATAAGACGTACCAGCCGTGTAGGTTAGTACATTGAATGTACCGGCAAGATCACTGTAGTAGAATAGAAGATAAAAACTATTCTATATGCTCTAAGGCTTTGTGGCTCTGTGTGTGAGTTTTTGTAGAAAAGCTGGTTTATTTTCTTTTCCTACACCAAAGGAATGTCATGGAGTTTTCACTACAGAGTTACCTAACATGACATGGTTCCGCCAACCGATGTCTTAATGCCCACAAGTATCAAAAGCTTCCCACAATTAATTATCAGTCCAGTGTTGAGAGTTCAGAGATAGATCCAAGTCTAGAAGCTCAAATTGTCCGTAACCGAGGACACGGCTAATCGATTAGGTTTAACTCTGCAGAGTGTTGTGTACTTTACCCACAAGATTCGTTCCCTCCTGGTAAGTCCTCGCACTGACGGGTGTTTGAGAACAGGACGAACAAAAATGGTCTTTCAGAGTGTTTCCCTAACTACTGCCAGTGCCCATCCATTCCTAACGTCGACTACATCTCGTAGCACTGCCCTGCCAGAGTCACAACAAAGATCAACCAAGCCAGAGCCCATAATGACTTGTGGCTACACAGGTAAGCTTCCGGGCATGAAGTATTCATCCGTCTCTTTGATTCTGGGTGAAGCTTTCCGCAAGATGTCATGGCTCTTCTCCATGCATCCCGGCCATCCACTGGTTACTCCAGGGATGCCCAATCAACCATCCTTGACCCAGTAGTGTGTATTGTAAACTTGTTTCTCGAGTCTCGAAGTCTTGAGGTCTTGAAGATGCAGGACTTGAAGATGCCTTCATGAAGTTGTCGTATTGACGTAGAGTCCTCCTTCTCACACCACTCACGAACACTAATACCAAACCCCGTCTACTTTAGCATAGCATTAAAATAACTAACGTTCCCGGGGCTTTAGTAACAAGTGGTGGGTTCCTACCTCATGCATTCTACTTGACTACAAGAATTTTCAATAACACTATGGGAGGGATTTTTGAATGATATCACTACATGCAACAAAACATAGGTATGAATAGATGGTCAAAGTAAACTTGCTTGTACTGTTGATGAAGAATAATATCGCTCTCATGAATAACTTGATAGAACTATACGTCACTCTCCTAGGGAAATCTATATAATCGAACATTGCATTCATATGAGAAATCATACTAGCAATCAATTCTAACAATCAAAAGTAACACAAAAACCAAAAGCAACAAGGCTGTGATGAAGGAAATACTTAAGACAAAACTCAAAACAACAAAACTTCATCAACACAACCAAGGGTTGGTTTTCTCTACAAATGATCCTATTTTCAAAGGTAACAAAACAAAACAAAGAAAAATATAGTAAACATATTTTAGTAAATATTTTACTAGTAAAAAGAATTACTTTTGAAGAACAAGTAAGAACTAAGATAAATAACACACTAAACGCTATAAGTGTTCTAGCTAATAAACTTAACAACAAGTAGAAGCATAAAATATTAAAATAACAGAAAACAAAATCTATAGCAACTAAGTTAACCGAAGGTGAAACTTATAAAATATTTTCAAATAAGAAATCAAACTAGCAATGGAAATCAATTGCAAGTTACTATGAAACTACAATTGTTTTTTCATGCAATAATTTTTTTTGAAGGGCTACTGGAATCTAACAGAAAACTTTATAAAATCTATCACTAATATAAAAGAAAATATTTTCAAACAATTTAAAATGAAAGAAATATAAATAAACCTAAAAAGAACTAAAACAGAATCTGTTTTGATGAAAATACGAATTTAAATTATTCTAAAAATTCTCAAATTCTACCTACTGATAACTAAGGTCACTAGGGACAAGTAGCAAAAAGAATCAACTTAAAATCTATTTTTAAACTCAAGATATTCAGAAAATAAGATTTGAATCAAATCTGTTTGAAATCAATTTTAAATATTCAAATTTGGTCAAACTTTATATCTACAGAAACTACATACAATTTGTGACAATATGAAAAATAAATCAAATTAAAATAATTAAAAACATCAAAGATCTGAAGAAAACAAAATCTGAACTATTCTGTTAGCTGAAATTAAATCAGAAAAAGAAAAATGTTTCTAACGGACAGGGGGTGACGTGGCAGCTTCTGATTGGCTGGAGGTGTCTGCGCATGGGTGCTAACGAGCAGACGACCCAAAACTAACGCATACCGGTTCGTTTTATAAAATTTCTAATCTGGAGCGTAGATCCTAGATCTGACAGTTGCACGCGGAGGTGGCGACTTACAGGGGAGGGGGTCGGAGCTCTGATGAGGTCGACGGCGGCCGGAAGTTAGAGATGCTCGGGGATGGTGCTGCGGTGGTCGAGGTAGGCATACTTTGGTGGCGTTGGAGGGGAGTGAGGGTGAGTGTGGCGACGGCCAGGAGCTTTGGGGGTTCGGGTGGAGTCAGAACTCCGGCGAGGTGGTGCGGTGGCGTTTCGGCAAGGGTAGAGGGGGTTGCACGGGGGGAATGGAGTGCAGAGGGAGTAGGGGTTCTTATAGGGCCTCGCGGGGTCGGGAAAGGGAAGAGGGAGGGAGATACGGTGAGTGCGAGATCTCCAACGAGGTGGTCTGGCGCGAGGAGGAAGGTGAGCGAGGGAATCTCGCTAACGGTCGGCGGTCCCACGCGATAGTGAGAGAGAGGGCGAGGTTAGCGCGTCGGTGGCCGATCCGAAGTGAAATCAGGACTTAAAGGCAGGTGGGCCGGCCGTGACTTTCCTACTTTGCGGATTTTTCCTTTTATTAATTTTCAGAGCATTGAAATCTCATTAAGGCATTCAAAACCTTTCCAATAATAAAGTTTTATATACCAAAATGTTCAGGGAAATAAATGCCACTTAATGAACATTTTTCCGCGGCCAAATTAAGTACTTTAAAAAAATTCTTGTCAGAAAATGCCTAAATTGTTTTAATTCTTTTGCAATAAATTTTCAAATAACCCCCTGAGTTTTATGATTCAAAAACTTCAGAAAATACCCCCTGGTTTGGAGTGTCACATTACTCCTCTCAAATTTTGTCAAGGGGTTTGAATTCTTTCAAACTTCAAATTGGAAATTCAAATATGAAAAGAACTCCATTTCAGGAATTTTCAAATAGTTTTCAAATTCACTTTCCAAATCTTTTTATATTGAAGAAATCATGTCATCTTCTCTCACTGATTTGAAAAGTATTAAATTTGAAATCAAACACAAAGGGGAAAGTCATTTTATTCCCTCTCATTCAAAAGTTTTTTTCAAAAGTTTCAAATTTCACTCAATTTCAATCACTCAAGCAAACAAACATTTTATTCTAATATTTATTATAAAATTCCAAAATTTGGGATGTTACAAACCTACCACACTTAAAATCAATCTCGTCCTCGAGATTCGAAAGGGCTAGAAATGAAAGGTTAGGGTTTGGGGTCTTCTAACAAATCCACTGTCCTAGAAAGGTGTGGGGTCTACCACACTTAAAATGAGAGTTACTGGTCCCTCAAAATCATGGCAGTCCTCTGGGTGCATATGTCTCTTCACATACTTCACGATGGCTCCTTCGGTGATGCTCTTCCATTTTAAATCAAAATCTTGTGATCTCATAAGAAAATGCATTTCCTCCGATACTGGGTCTCTTTAATTGACAAGTCTCGTGATCATTCTAAATAACTTATCGAAGAGCTCATGGTGGTCTACCATTAGTGGTTACCCTATAGTGAAATGGATCTTGGCTTCATTCCTCACCATAAAATTCCTACGCGTGACAGCAATTGCAATGTACAAGGGGTTTTCATCATACCATTCTAAGGCTTAAACAACAAGCTTCAAAGAGCGTCGTCGCTTTACTATGGGTAAGTCACTCAGATTTACCATTCCGAATAGCAAGAGAATGATAAGAGTAAGTCGTCATGGTGGCCAAGCCATATCACACTGAAATCATTACCTTGTATAAGGTTTAGTGAATCTCGTATTCTAACACTTGGGCTCCTCACAAGCATTGCAGAATTTTTTTTTGTCAACGAAGGAAGTTCGGATAAATCCATTGATTCTGCAAGCTGAACAAAAACATCTATCGTTTCTTCACAACTCTTAGGTTTTCGTAATGATCCTAAGAAAAACGTTTTGCTAAACAGTGATAGCTTATCCCAAGTTTCTTCCTTCACAAAGGTAGGGCTTGATCCTTATCAATCCTGAGGTCAGTGAGTTGTGGGTTCACTTGAATACTTGGATAGCTTTAACTCACTCTTGGGGTTACTATCGTTTCATATTCTAGCATTACCTTCAGTTCACTACACCATACCCTTGAGGTAACAATTCACAGACTTATTATTGTCTAGATTCCACTCTGTGGAATTCATTTTCCTTTCCATTGGTCTGTTTAACCTTGGGTATGGTTTCATCACAATCATTCCTTTTCTCAATATTCCAATCTTCAAAGACACGTTCTCACAAAGGTTATCATCCACATAGTTTGGATATGGTTCCACGTTCTCTTCACCTGTATTCACTTATCCAAACTCCTTAACATGAATGGTATTTTCTTCATTCATCTTAAAATGAAATGCACACATGCCTGCATAGACCATATTTTCTCATATCCTCTAAAATTGGTCAGAGATCTTTGTTCTTAGAGTGGCAACTCATATAATTCAACACAGGAGAATCATGACATCATAAATTCCATTGATCTCATGAATTTTATTACAAACTCTGAGACTTCCGTTACACAACTTCGAAATGGTAAGAGTGCTACCTATTACATTTATTACTTCCAAAATTCAAAACTCAAACTACTCATGTTTAACCTTCTTCTCTGGGCATTTATCGGCATAGTGGCCTAAATTCTTGCACCACAAACACATGATCTGACTCACATCCTTCTTTGCAGAAATTGGGTTGTTCTGAGAACGTCTTCGGTTTCTCCTCCTGGGCTTCTTTGTTCCGATCAAACTTTCAATTTCCTATGGATCAAACTCCACTTCTTCTGTCGGAAAGTTTCCCAGATACTCTTTTCTTTCCTTTATACAGTCCTGTGAGAAATGCCCTTCTTCTCCACATGAATAGCAGGCATTGGAGTAAAATATGGTTAGGCCTTCTCCATTAGGGTCTTCAACATCTTCCTTCATCACAAGTTCTCCTAATTTTTCTCTAAAGGCTTCCTTCATGGCTTCCTTCTGCTGCTTGATGACTTCTTGTACCTTGGGGTACATTTGGCATTGACCCGGGTAATGCGTAGTTCCTTCACACAAGAAACATGTCACCTGCCCAGTTGGGCATTCCTCAGCAGGGTGATTTTCTTCACAATGATAGGATCCTTCCTTGTGTTCTTCCTGGGTGTGTCCTATCTCTCCACATATCTTGCATGCACAAATCTTCTTCACATCTTTGCAACGGGGCTTCTGGGCGTTGGTGACAACATGAGATTTTTACAGAGTAATCTTGAATTCTTCCCAAGTGATTGATGCTTTCCTATCATTGATATCTTCATGCATCTTCCACCAATTTGCAGCACCTTCTGCAATGTACCGAAGAGCATACTGGACCATCTCGTTCCTTGCAACATGGTTACTCCTTAGATGATCCTCCATGTTCTGAATCCATTCTTCTGTCTCTAACCGAGTCATCGATCCAGGATACACGAGTCCAGCTTCATTCATCATCTATTGGGTTCAATGATTTTGGGATGAGATGCAAGAGAGAGAAAATAGGGGATACACACAATACAAACAATGGTTTTAAAAATAGATTTAGTTGTGGCTGTCGAAAAATTTACACACAAATGACAGCTCACGAATCATCGTATCTAACGTAAGTATACAACAGGGGTTTGGTCTTCTAGGGCATAATATCTTGGAAATTATTCATGGTCTGCAATTCTTCGGATCTTCATAGTCTTCAACTCGTGTAGCTTCAATTCTTCTAATTCATGGTGAATTCTTCCTTACTTTCAAGTGGCCATGAATTGTTTCGATATCTTGTCCTTCTCGAAGTGGTCTCCGTTGATCCTTAGTGTGGTCAAAGGGGAAAGGGTATTTTCTAACTACTTGATGTAAGACAGATCATTTGATAAAGCTCAAATAAGATGAGAAGTAATTGTCTTTTGAAAACAAAGTTTTCGAGAAATCGTTTCCTAAGGGCTTTCCAGTTTCTAGGGTCACGTCCTATAGTCAACATGTGCTCTGATAGCATTTTTGTAGCGACCCAACTCAAAACGAGTCAAGCCTCTATGTGTTCTATGCCATCCCTGGATCAATATGCTGGCACACACAGTACATCAATGTATATATCAAAGTGCAATCACATGTAATTAACGTAAAGTTGATATATACCTTAAAATCTCAGCGAAAACAGTCAATGGGAGTAGAGTCCCAATAACACCAACGGCAGGTCGAGTGCAGACCGTAACCCTAAATCGTACTCTTACCCATCATAGAGCTTATCTGCAACATAAAACATTGCAGCTGTGTAGGTTAGTACATTGAATGTACCGGCAAGATCACCATAGTAGAAAAGAAGATAAAAACTATCCTATATGCAGTAAGGCTTTGTGGCTCTGTGTCTGAGTTTTTGCAAAAAAGCTGGTTTATTTTCTTTTCCTACACCAAAGGAATGTCATGGAGTTTTCACTACAGAGTTACCTAACATGACATGGTTTCGCCAGCCGATGTCTTAATGCCCACAAGTATCATAAGTTGCCCACAATTAATTATCAGTCCAGTGTTGAGAGTTCAGAGATAGATCCAAGTCTAGAAGCTCAAATTGTCCGTAACCGGGGACATGGCTAATCAATTAGGTTTAACTCTGCAGAGTGTTGTGTACTTTACCCACAAGATTCGTTCCCTCCTGGTAAGTCCTCGCACTACCGGGTGTTTGAGAACAGGACGAACGAAACATGGTCTTTCAGAGTGTTTCCCTGACTACAGTCAGTGGCCATCCATTCCTAAAGACGACTACATCTCATAGCACTACCCAGCCAGAGTCACAACAAAGATCAACCAAGCCAGAGCCCATAATGATTTGTGGCTACACAGGTAAGCTTCCGGGCATGAAGTATTCATCCGTCTCTTTGAGTCTGGGTGAGGCTTTCCGCAAGATGTTATGGCGCTTCTCCATGCATCCCGGCCATCCACTGGTTATTCCAAGGATGCCCAATCAACCATCCTTCACCCAGTAGTGTGTATTGAAAATTTGTTTCTCGAGTCTCTAAGTCTTGAGGTCTTGAAGATGCAGGACTTGAAGATGCCTTCATGAAGTTATCATATTTACGTAGAGTCCTCCTCACACCACTCACGAACACTCATACCAAACCCCGTCTACCTTAGCATCGCATTAAAATAACTAACGTTCATGGGGCTTTAGTAATAAGTGGTGGGTTCCTACCTAATGCATTTTACTTGACTACAAGAATTTTCAATAACACTATGGGAGGGATTTGTGAATGATATCACTACATGCAATAAAACATAGGTATGAATAGATGGTCAAAGTGAACTTGCATGTATTGTTGATGAAGAATAATATCGCTCTCAGGAATACCTTGATAGAACTATACGTCACTCTCCGAGGGAAATCTATATAATCAAACATTGCATTAATATAAGCAATCATACTAGCAATCAATTCCAACAATCAAAAGTAACACAAAAGCCAAAAGCAACAAGGTTGTGATGAAGGAAATACTTAAGACAAAACTCAAAACAACAAAACTTCATCAACACAACCAAGGGTTGGTTTTCTCTACAAATGATCCTATTTTCAAAGGTAACAAAACAAAACAAAGAAAAATATAGTAAAATTACTTTAGTAAATATTTTACTAGTAAGAAGAATTACTTTTGAAGAACAAGTAAGAACTAAGATAAATAACACACTAAACACTATAAGTTTTCTAGCTAATAAACTTAACAACAAGTAGAACCATAAAATATTAAAATAAAAGAAAACAAAATCTATAGCAACTAAGTTAACAGAAAGTGAAACTTATAAAACAACTTATAAAATATTTTCAAATAAGATCAAACTAGCGATGGAAATCAATTGCAAGTTACTATGAAACTAGAATTGATTTTCATGCAATAAAATAATTTTTGTTTGAAGGGCTACTGTTATCTAACAGAAAACTTTATAAAATATATCACTAATATAAAATAAAATAATTCAAAACAAAAGAAATATAAATAAACCTAAAAAGAACTAAAACATAATCTGTTTTGATGAAAATACTAATTTAAATTGTTCTAAAAATTCTCAAATTCTACCTACTGATACCTAAGGTCACGAGGGACAAGTAGCAAAAAGAAACAACTTAAAATCTATTTTTAAACTCAATATATTCAGAACAAAGATTTGAATCAAATCTGTTTGA
This sequence comes from Hordeum marinum, assembly GCA_022496015.1. Lineage (NCBI taxonomy): Eukaryota > Viridiplantae > Streptophyta > Magnoliopsida > Poales > Poaceae > Hordeum > Hordeum marinum. The sequence continues at coordinate 477,086,160 of CM039673.1, read as the reverse complement.
AATCAATAAATATTCAAATTTGGTCAAACTTTATATCTACAGAAACTACATACAATTTGTGAAAATATGATAAAGGAATCAAATTAAAATAATTAAAAATATAAAAGATCTGAAGAAAACAAAATCCAAACTATTCTGTTAGCTGAATTTAAAACAAAAGAAGAAAAATGTTTCTAACGGACAGGGGGTGACGTGGCAGCTTCTGATTGGCTGGAGGTGTGTGCGCGTGGGTGCTAACGAGTGGACGGCCGAAAACTAACGCGTACCAGTTCGGTTTATAAAATTTCTAATTTGGAGTGTAGATCCTAGATCTGACGGTTGTGGGTGGAGGTGGCGGCTTACAGGGGAGGGGGTCGGAGCTCCGATGATGTCGATGGCGGCCGGAAGTCGGAGATGCTTGGGGATGGTGCTGCGGTGGTCGAGGGCAGCGTCTGAAAGCTTCAAACGGCGGCGGTGACTCTCCGGCGTACTAAGGTGGCGTCAGAGGGGACTGGGGGGTGAGTGTGGCGACGGCCAGGAGCTCTGGGGTTCGGGTGGAGTCAGAACTCCAGCGAGGTGGTGCGGTGGCGTTCCGGCGAGGGTAGAGGGGGTTGTAGAGGGAGGGGGAATGGAGTGCGGAGGGAGCAGGGGTTCTTATAGGGCCTCGCTGGGTCGGGAAAGGGAAGAGGGAGGGAGATCCGGTGAGTGCGATATCTCCGGCGAGGTGGTCTGGCGCGAGGAGGAAGGTGAGCAAGGGAATCTCGCTAGCGGTTGGCAGTCCCATGCGACAGTGAGAGATAGGGCCAGGTTAGCGCGTCGGTGGCCGATCCGGAGTGAAATCGGGACTTTCCTATTTTGCGGATTTTTCCTTTTATTAATTTTCAAAGCATTGAAATCTCATTAGGGCACTCAAAACCATTCCAAAAAATAAAGTTTTATATACCAAAATGATCAGCGAAATAAATGACACTTAATGAACATTTTTCCGCGGACAAATTGGATACTTTAAAAAAATTATTTTCAGAAAATGCCTAAATTGGTTTTAATTCTTTTGCAAAAAATTTTCAAATAACCCCTTGGGTTTTATGATTCAGAAACCTCACAAAATACCCCCTGGTTTGGAGTGTCACATTACTCCTCTCAAATTTTGTCAAGGGGTTTGAATTCTTTCAAACTTCAATTTGGAAATTCAAATATGAAAAGAACTCCATTTCAGGAATTTTGAAATAGTTTTCAAATTCACTTTCCAAATCTTTTTATAGTGAAGAAGTCATGTCATCTTCTCTCAGTGATTTGAAAAGTATTAAATTTGAAATCAAACACAAAGGGGAAAGTCATTTTATTCCCTCTCATTCAAAAGTTTTTTTTCAAAAGTTTCAAATTTCACTCAATTTCAATCACTCAAGCAAACAAACATTTCATTCTAATATTTATTATAACATTCCAACATTTGGGATGTTACACCGACAAAGGAGAAAGACAAAATTATAGATGAGAATGGTATTGGCTACGGTAAGATTTGCAGTCTCGAAGGTCAGATCACGTCACTGAACATCGAGATAAATAATATCAATAAGGAGATACAAGTCCTGCTGGTCGAGAGGCGTCAAATGAAGACGGAGAAAGCACATTACATATAGGAGGGGCAGACGAATAGGAATAAGCTTTGTGAGCTTAAAATGGTCCTTCGAAAAAACGAAGTAGTGTTGATCGAGAGAGGGGAAGATGGACCTATACATTCTGAGAAGTAATTGGTACTTTCCTTTTGTGAATTTGGTATCTTTTGTGAATTACTAATATGTTTAGTATCTTTTGTGAATTAGTGAAATGTTCAGTATCTTTTCTAAAGCCAGTAATTTTTATTAGCTAAATATGATGGTGCCAGCATGCAACTCTGTCGAACGTCAATAGATATTAAAAATACTGTGGGCTTCGTGTGCAATGCCACCACTAAATTCTAACACTGGCGCCATATTGGTGGCATCGGGGTTCCATGCCAGGAGGTCCATTTTTGCCACACCATAGCTAGACTTTTCTGCACTAGTCTAATGGATATTCATAACCATAAAATATGTACAAGATAATATATTTTTATGTGAAAGTTCTCTTTATTATAGTAATCATTCATGAATTGTTTGTATGACCAATATTGTGATAGTCAAAATGCAATAGTTTGTACTTTCTAAACCAAATGTGGAACTACTACTAATCATAAAGAACATTTATAATTTTAGATTTATGATATTGAATTCATTCAACATTTTCTCTTAGGATATTAGTGAAGCACATCAAACTACTCTCAAAGAATATAAGTGAAGAACAATGAGTAGTTAAACAATAAGTAGTTATGGAAGGACCCTCTCTCTATCAATAAAGATTTTAAGATATCATATTTTATTTAAACAGAAAAAAACAAAATTATACTCCAAGAACAGTACATATCATGTGAACGGATAAAAACTTAGGATCAACATAGGCTAACCGATAATTGTTGATGAAGAGAGATGGGATGCGTAGCACCCCCAAGCTTAGATGCTTGAGACTTCTTGTATTATTGAATTGGGGAGCCTTTGGCATCCGCAATATTGAGCTCTTGTGTCTAGTTAATTCCTCTCATATCACGGTATCACCTCCATCTCAAAAACTTCGTCCACACCAAACTTGAAAGGAACTCGTGAGATAGGTTAGTGCACATGAAAATAAATCGACACTTTCTATACTGCCGAGAAAAGCTGCGTAATAAGTTTCAAACATTATATAATGTATTATATCATTTCCATAATTTATATCTACCAATATAAGTCATGAAAACTATAGGATAAGTAGATAACAAAACTATGACATCAATTTGTCTAAAGAGGACAATCTGTAGAAATTAATTTACAGAGTACACTTCTGTATCTCCAAAAATTATGAAAATTTAGGAAATGATAAAAAAAATATACTAAAATTCTGTGTACAAATTTCAGTAACTTTCCATGTACCCGTAAAATATGAAAATCCAAACACTACAGCAAAAGGTTCTGATTTTACAAAGCACACATTGAACATGTAATTCAAGCATCCTTAAAGGCAGTTTTTGGAACTTTTTATTGAAAAAAAATATTATAAATAACATCAATAAAAGTTTAGCAAAATAAGATGATGCTCCAAGCAAAAATCATTTTATGTGATGAATAAAAATATAGCTCTAAGTAAGATATACAAATAATGTTGAAGACGGAAGAGGGCATGCCTTCCAGGGCATCCCCAAGCTTAGACGCTTAGTCTTCTTTGGATATTACCTTGGGGTGCCTTTGGCATCACCAATCTTAGGGTATTACCACTCCTTATTCTCCTCATATCAGTATCTTACCCAAAACTTGAAAACCTCAATCACACAAAACTTAATGGAACTTTGTGACATGGGTTAGTGTAATAAAGATAGATCGTTCACTTAGGTACTATCAAGACAAGATTCATAATTGGTCTAACATAATAGCTACTACATTATATCATTCCCATAATTTGTACCACTAAATATAAGTAAGGAAACAGTAAAATAAGAAAACTATGCATGCAAAACATAATTTGTCAAAAACAGAACAATCTGTGAAGATCTGAATGTAATCCATATTTCCATGTATGATTTTTTTTTGAAAAATTAGGATAACTTAGAGAATTTTCATAGAAAAGCTTTGTAATATTTCAGTATTGTTTGACCTTCCAGTAAAATCAGAGAAATTCTGCACTGGATGTAAAAGTTCCTACTTTTGCACATAATCAAACTAACAAGTATCCACAATATCACAAAGGCTTAATTTGTCACTTTATTGAAATAAAGGCCACAAAACATGATTACTATAGTATCTTAATCATATGAACTCAGAAAAATAGAAAGTACAAGGGTTTGGTTGCCTCCCAACAAGCGCTTTTCTTTAGTGCCTTTTAGCTAGGCATGATGATTTCAATGTTGAAACATCCAAAAGAGCATCGTGGATCACATGACAAGCACATTTAAGCCTAACCCACTTCCTATGCTTAGGGTTTTTGTGAGCAAACAATTTATGGGAGCAATAATTAATTTGCATAGGAAGGCAAAGCAAGCATAACTTCAAAACTTTGAACACATAGGGAGGAAATTTGATATTATTGCAATTCCTACAAGCATATGTTCCTCCCTCATAATAATTTTCAGTAGCATCATGAAGGAATTCAAAAATATAACTATCACATAAAGCATTCTTTTCATGATCCACAAGCATTAAATTTCCATTACTCTCCACATAAGCAATTTTCTTCTCATTCATAATAGTGGGCGCAAACTCAACAATATAACTATCATGAGATACTTGATTGACATAACCACACTGAATATTAAAATCATGATGAAAAGTTTCATGGTTACTATCACTCTTAATAGCATACATGTCATCACCATAATAACCATTGATGGGAACTTTGTTGTCATAGTCAATATAAACCTCTTCCAAAATAGTGGACTCGTCACTAAATAAAGTCATGACCTCTCCAAATCGACATTTATCACTATTGTAGAAAGATTCAACACCCACCAAAATAGTGGGATCATCAGCACCTAGAGTTGAAACTCTTCCATACCCACTTTCATAATATAAGAATCATAAATAGGAGGCATGTTATCATCATAATAATTTTGCTCATCTAAACTTGGGGTATTACAAATATCAACTTCATCAACCATAGCATCCCCAAGCTTATGGCTTTGCATATCATTAGCATCATGGATATTTAGATAATTCATAAGAACAATATTACCATCATGCTCATCATTCAAGGATTTAATGTCAAACATTTTATTAAATTCTTCTTCTAACACTTTGGCACAATTTTCCGATCCATCATTTTCAAGGAAAACATCATAAAGGTAAAGAACTTGATGAAACATCATGCATTTTTTAGTTTTCTTTTATAAAACCAAACTAGTGAAAAACAAGAAACTAAAAGATTTGATTGCAAGATCTAAAGATATACCTTCAAGCACCCACCTCCTCAGCAATGGCGCCAGAAAAAGCTTGATGTCTACTACAGAACTTTATTCTTGTAGACTCGTGTTGGGCCTCCAAGCACAGACTTCTGTAGGACAGAAGCAATTATCCCTCAAATGGTTGACCTAAGTTTTATCAATCTGTGGGAGGCGTAGCATAAAGATGGTCTCTCTCAAAAAACCTTGCAACCAAATACAAGCAATCTTTTGTGTCCCCAACACACCCAATAAAATGGTAAATTGTATATGTGCACTAGTTTGGCAAAGAGTTGGTAATACAAGTGCAATATGGATGGTAGATATACGCTTTTGTAATATGAAAATATAAAAACAGCAAGGTAGAAAGTGGGGAACTACAACCAAAACATTATATATATGCTTTGAAATAACGTCGAGGGTTCATACTTTCACTAGTGCAATCTCTCAACACTGCTAACATAATAGAATCATATCTTGATCTTGCCGTCCTTGAGCTTGCCGGTGATGTGTAAACATGTTCCCGGCAAGTAACCTTATCCGAAACCTAGGTCCTGGATATGTCCTCCAAGTGGATTTCTTCTCTGCCATGCCCTTCCCGCCTGGAGGCTGCGACTTGCCGATGCATGTCCAGGGGTAGCGAACGCCCCCTTGTTCACTACACCGACAGGATCCCCCGAGCTTGGGTCGGACATGAAAGCATAGTGTTTGTCTAGGCTAGGCCCAAAAACATGCACCGGTACATGCGTGGCGAGAAGTAACCACCACTCATGACTTTTTAACCACACGTTGATGATGATGCAAGACAGATTGCGATTTGCCGGTCCTTGGGCTTGCCGGTAGCGTGCCAGACATAGTAGGATGACAACAGGAGTCGTGTGCCCAAAAGGGAGGGCCATACCGCGCGATGAAGAGCCAGCCCCCGAGCCTTCCCCAAAAAAGGGTACTGCGGGTGCGGTGCTCGATTCATACGCTCATTCCTATTGTTGCCACCATCTACCGCAAATGCCTCATTGCCGTCTTGCCAGCCTCCATACGGTGTCCTTGGCTTTCTCCGCTATCGCGCGCTGCTAAGAATAACGCAACTGCCGAGACGGAAGTACTTTTTGCATCCTTGTTGCTGCAATGATACATATAAAGAAACAATTTATCTTAGTTAGACCAATCTTTGCATATGCGAGACATGTTTCTTTATGCTAAATGAATGTCTACTGCTCTCTTGATTAATTTCGTCCTTGCATATATCGTATGTCCCACGCTGTTTGGACACCTTGCCAGTGCGCATACTTGCCGCGAGCGCTTCGAGGAACAGGTCCTTAGCAGCCTGCTGGAAATGCCGCCAGCGGCAAGGCAACTTGCTGGCCGAGAACGCAGCTGTTAAGTTTGCCAAGCGGACTCGAGGCGAAACTAGAGCGCGGGCTAACCATGGCAAGGACCTTTCGCGTGTGGATTGATGTACAAGGATGAAAAATCAATCAAGACGACCCACGCTTGCCGGAAAATTTCTGGTATGCACGCTCCAACCGGTAGCTCTTGAGGAACGGGTCCTTGCAGCTTGCCGGGAATGTCGCCTGCCGCAAAATCTTACCTTCCCAGCTTTAGTGCAGTTGCTCACATCGCCGAGCAGACTCGATGTGATTACACACGCGACTAGCCTCGGGAGGGACAAAATCTTACCTTCCCAGCTTTAGTGCAACTGCTCACATCGCCGAGAGGACTCGAAGCGATTAGAGGCGCGAATAGCCCAGGGAAGGCTCCTCAGCATATGAATTTACACAGAAATCTGAAGATAAAACTTATCTAGCCTTCTCCTTGAACAATTGCATTTTTGTACAATGAATCCCTATGCTTGCAGGAATACTCCCCAACTGCGCATGTTCCGGTCGACAACACTTAGGATCAGATCATGTCTAGCAGCCTATCAAGAACACTTAGGAATCGCCGTTTGGCAGGGGAGAAGGCTCACACAGAGAGCAGATCTGATTACTAACACGCGCGATTTTACCCAGGTTCGGGCCACAAAGATGCATAAAACCCTACTCCTGCTTGGTTGTATTGGATGAGTTCTAGCTCAGGTTCTGGAGCGCTACAGTACACAGCTGGTACTCATGCAGAATGGGCCAGAGAAGATCCCCTTGTAGTTGTGCCTTGGGCCTCCTTTTATACTCTCGAAGGGGTCACCAACAGTGGCATACATCACATACATGAGGTGTAAAGTGCTACAATGTTATCGTACCTAACACTGATAGTGTAAGAGAAATGCAATTTATGCTCCATCAGGTGTCCCTGACCTTCTACGGGACGGGACAGGAGCCCGTCCCATCAGCATCGCTTAGCCTCCTCCATCCCTGCCGTCTCGACACGTACCCAGGTGGGATGAAACCTAGTCTCTATGCTGGCAGGATGGAGGGGCCTTGCCGGGTGCACTTCTTGCTGGGGCTCCGCAGGCCATCGCGGCAAGATCTTGCCGGGGTACCAGCCTTCGGTGTTCGGTCCTGATTGTTGGCTTGAATACTTTCTTGCCTTCCTTGTGCTTGCATCTAGCAGTCCCCCGGCAGGCCTTGTCAGGAGGCCAACATTGGGTCTTCTTGGTGCCCTGCCTGGATGTCTTCTCCTAGGAAGGTTTGCTTCCCAGAAACTCTATCTTGATCTTGCCGGCCATGAGCTTGCCGGTGATGTGTAAACATGTTCTCGGCAAGTAATCCTTACCGAAAACCTAGGTCCTGGATATATCCTACAAGTGGATTTCTTCTCTGCCATGCCCTTCCCAGCTGGAGGCTGCGACTTGCCGGTGCCTGTCCAGGGGTAGCGAATACCCCCTTGTTCACTACACCGACAATAAGACACGAGGGCATGCCAGGCCCCCCAAGCGTGGCCTGGTGGGTGGTGCTCACCCTGGCCCACCTTCGGAGCCCATCTTCTGGTATAAAATCTGGAAAAACCTAAAAAATTTAGGGGGAGGACTTTTGGGACAAAGTGCCACCGTCTCGAGGTGGAACTTGGGCAGGAGCACTTTTGCCTCCGGCAGAGCGATTCCACCGGTGGAACTTCCCTCCCAAAGGGGGAAATCGAAGCCATTGTCATCACCAAGAACCCTCTCATCTTGGGGATGCCATTCTTCATCAACATCTTCAAAAACACCATCTCCTCTCAAACCCTAGTTCATCTCTTGTGTTCAATCTTTGTACCAGAACCTCAAATTGGTACCTCTAGGCGACTAGTAGTGTTGATTTCCTTGTGTAGTTCATTGCTATATGGTTTATTTGGTGGAAGATCATATGTTCAGATCCATCATACCCCTCTAATATTGAGCATGCATATTATGTGTGAGTAGTTACCTTCGTTCTTGAGGTCACGGGAGAAGTCATGTTGCAAGTAATCATGTGAATTTGATATGTGTTCAATATTTTGATGATATGTATGTTGTGATTCCCTTAGTGGTGTCATGTGAAAATAGACTACATGACACTTCACCATATTTGGGCCTAAGGGAATGCATTGTGCAGTAGTTATTAGATGATGGGTTGCTAGAGTGACACAAGCTTAAACCCTAGTTTATGCGCTACTTCGTAAGGGGCTGATTTGGATCCACATATTTAATGCTATGGTTAGACTTTGTCTTAATACTTTTCTCGTAGTTGCAAATGCTTGCGAGAGGGTTAATCATAGTAGGTTTTTAGTTCAATTAAGAACAACACCTTAGAACCGGTCCATCCACATATCAAATTATCAAAGTAAAGAACATGAATCAAACCGACATGATGAAAGTGACTAGATGAAATTCCCGTGAACCTGCAATAACACTTTGCTTATCATAAGATATCATTTTGGCCCGTCCTTTGCCATAAAAGTATTGGGCTACCTTTCTGCTCCATACCTATTTTTTCGTTACTTTCTCATTACAAATTGCCTTGCTATCAAACTACTTGCTAGTTACAATTTCAGTACTTGCAGAAATTACCTTGCTGAAAACCGCTTGTCATTTCCTTGTGCTCCTCGTTGGGTTCGACACTCTTACTTATCAAAAAGACTAAGATTGATCACCTATACTTGTGGGTCATCAATACTCTTTTCTGGCACCGTTGTCGCGGAGTGAAGCACTCTTGGTAAGTGGAAATTGGTAAGGAAACAATTATACTACGTGCTGAAATTTACTGCCACTTGTTACTAT